>CM057467.1:99155940-100355940 GCA_030035585.1 Dugong dugon | reverse complement strand
ATCATTGACTCAAAACCACCAGTGGCTCTGCAGGAGAAAGACGTGGCACTCTTTTTCCATAGAAATATACAGCCTTGGAAATCCTCTGGGGTCACCATGAGTGGGAATCAACTCAACAGCAGGTGGGGTTTTATGGGTGGGCTAAGTGAGGTGTATCCCTAAGGAGACAGGAAAACAAAGAATTAGCTGAATCGTTCAGCTTGAGAAAGAAACTGGGATTTGAACATAAAAGAGAGTGGAGAAAATGGGAGGGGAGAGCAAGACAGGGAACTGACCAATATGGCAGGCGTTAAGAGTCAACAGAGAAAGATGGCCAGCGAGGAATTCCCAATGGTGAGGTGATCAAGGAACTTTTACTAAAAGCGACACTAGATGTACATTTTAAATTGTTTGTGGTACTGCAGTACAGGCTTCAGTGGTTCCCCAAAACCTTTAATAAAGTCAGCTACACTAACCTATGCATTCTTTGGATGACATTGGGGTGGGGCAGGGGGTGTCAAGAAAATGGGCTGAGTGCCATGTTTGGGTAGGCTTAAAGGAAGGAAAAGAGAACAGCCTTGGTAGGTGAGAGGTCAAGAGGTCAGTGAGTGCAGGAACTTGGAGCCAGAAGTGCCCTTGTGAAGGTAAACTCCAAGACAATAATAGATTTCTTGGAGGGAGGGCAGTTAATTTCCCACAAGAATATAATTTAGGGAGCCTAAATCAATTTTTTCTTTTTTTAAGTTCAAAGGGGAGGGTAACTTTAGCTGACATCTGGGTTATAATTGTATCAGTAATGTGACACTCTCTCCCCAGAACTACTTGTTTATTAGAGCATCCCTTGATCATTCATTTTTAAGCAGATTGAAATTATGAAACCATTCTAACACTAGTAAAAGAAACATTATCCTTCCTCTCTCTCCTTCCTGCCTACCTCTTGCCTCTTTGGCTAGTTAAGTCCTGCCTTCTCAAATGCCAAAACTCCTGATTGGGACCTCTACTCCTATTAAAGGGACAAAGATTCAAGGATCCACTGAGGGATCAAGATCTATGCAGTTGGAATGTCTGAGTGTACAAATTGGACCCCAAGTCTCTTCCTTCTTCTTGAAACTGCTATGAGGTGAAAAGCTAACTAACAGGAAAGCATATCCAAAGTCAGTTTTCATTCCAGTGGGACCTCTGTATAGCCTTCAAATTTGAATTACTCACAGCTTACAAACTGGAATTACAAAACCTTTAAAATCTCAAAACCGAGGGTAAGATGTGAAACACTGATACATGTCTGCAAAGCCTTACCCTTTTACAGACAGAAAACAGAGGCAACCACAGGTGATACCACTGACTGCAGTATTCTTTATTCATTCTGCTCTGGGGGATTAAGATCCAGGTTTACTCTGCTAAAACAAATGACTACATTGCGTGATGTGCTGGTGTCAGTTTGTACTGCTTGCAAGAGCTGCTGTTAAATTTTCAGGAATTTGTGACTTCCGCGCAACATGGCGCTATAGTCAGAAGCATCACGCCATCCTTCCGCAGCAAAGATCAGAAAAACTAAGTCAAACAGAGTCACATGTCAATCCTGAAACCCTAAGCATCAAATGAAGAGATAAAGAACTCAGCCAAGCACCGAAAGGAATAAAAAAATGACTGAGAAGAGAGAGCGAGGAGAGATACATGCAGAGGTCCCCTATCAGCTACCGCAGCACAGATCCGCCATCTTGGATTCCTATCGGAGATCAGCCAAACAGGGGGTATGAGAAAGCAGCTTCACAGAGCATCCAGCAGGAGACAGAACAACCAGTAACCAGCGATATAGGCTTTCCCGCCTCCCACCCTTCTTCACCCCAACTTAGCCTCCTCTGCTTCCTGCAGCCACAGTCTCTTGGCCGGGAAGCACTAGTTTTACCCAGTGTCACTTGGATTCCACCTGCCCGTACTGGCAGGCTCCCTGAGTAACTTTTGTTGGCTGCTGGTGTCTTTTTTCCGCTTCTTTAGATTTCTTCCTTACCTCTCGTCACCTCCATTCTCTCAAATAGCTGGCTCCATGCACCATCTTTGCTTCTTCCTGAAAGGCTGCGAAACACCACTTGACTGTGAAAGTACTTCCTGGCCCATGCCGCCATGCTAGTGGGACCACCAGGGCTTTTTTGTTTGTTTGTTTGCTCTGATTTGTTCTGTTTTGATTTGTTTGTTTTTCTTTTTCTTTTCTTGGCTTGAGAGTCCCTTCTAGGCAGGCAGTACCATGCAGCTTCTAAACTACTCCCTAACTCTGCACAGATGCGTAGGGACATCCCTGGGGGCATTTCTTTTTTTTTTTTGGTGGGTTTTTTTGTTTCTTTGTTTTGTTTTCTTCTCTCTCTTATTCCTTTTTTGTCTTTCTTCATTTCCAGTTTCTTGATTTATTCATTTTTTTCTTTTACCCTTTTCATTTTTCTTTTATTTTTGTTTTTCCCCATTTCTCAGTCCCTTATCACTCCAATAGCAAGCTCACTTAGCACTCTTTTGTTTGTTTGTTTGTTTGTTTGTTTGTTTGTTTTGGCTCCTGTTCCTCTCTCCTCTCATTCCTCTTTTCCATACCCATCTTAGCTCCACACATCACAATCTACTACCTCCTTCATGCCTACCTGCACCAAGAGCTGACCATCACACTCCCAAGCAGCACAAGCATGGCCTACTGGAACCTACCCTGCACTAATTCCTGGTCCACACAGTCAGCCCTGGTATGTGCCACAAACGACCCATCCCAGTAACTCCCCTTCAGCTGGATCTGCCCTGCTGTACCATACCTGAGTGACTGGCCCTGTCCATTGGAGAAGGAGGTGAAAAGAATCAAGCCCACAGATGAGCAAACAACAAAGAAAGCATAGCCCACCTGCTCAGACATAGCCAAATAAAACAAAAAAGCAGAACAAAACAAACAAATCTGCTATCAATAAATGAGGAAAATAACCCCAAAGACAGCAGACAACATCAAAACATTTACAAAAACAGGACATGATGGTTACAGTAAGCATCCAAAATAAAACATCAAATGACTTTCCAGTAGACCAAAAGGCACTAGACCTAACTGATAGGGAATTCAAATCTCTAATACTCAGAATTATGCAAGAGTTGAAGGAAAAAGCAGAGAAAAATGAGGAAAAAATAGATAAATTCATGGAAAAGGCAGACAAATTCATGGAAAATACAGACAAAAAATGGAAGAATTCAAGAAAATAATACAGGAGCAAAATGCTAAAATAAATTCACAACTAGAAATCATACAAAAACAACAATTAGAAATCCAAAAGATAAACAACAAGATTTCAGAAATGGACAGTGTCATAGAAGGGCTGAGGAGTAGGTTTGAAACGATGGAAGATAGGATCAGTGAGATACAACTCTGAGGAAAAATCAGAAAAAAGAACGAAGAAAAATGAAGAAACCCTGAGAATTATGTGGGATAAAATCAAAAGCAAAACTCTGTGAGTGACTGGAGTTCCAGAACAGGGGAGAAAACAGAAAACCCAGACAGGATCATTGAAGAATTGCTGACAGAAAACTTCCCCAATATCATGAAAGATGAAAAGCTGACCATCCAAGAAGATCAACGAACCCCATACAGGATAGACCCCAAAAGAAAACCACCAAGGCATATCATAATCACACTCACTAAAACCAAAGACAAACAAAGAATCCTGAGAGCAGCTTGAGAAAAACAAAAAGTCACAAACAGAGGAGAAACAATAAGACTAAGGTCTGATTATTCAGCAGAAACCATGCAAGCAAGAAGGTAATGGGATGACATATACAGAACCTTGAAAGAAAAAAAATTGCCAGCCAAAAATAATATATCCCACAAAACTCTCATTCAAATATGATGGTAAAATTAGGTCATTTCCAGATCAACAGAAATTAAGGGACTATGTAAAAACCAAATCAAACTTACAAGACTTATTAAAGGGAGTCCTTCAATCTGAGAACAAACAACATCAGACCACAGGCTGAATATAGGACACAGGATTGTACTAGCCAGATACCAACCTAGGAAATGAAATCTTAAGGACTATGCAAAACCAAAAGAATTACCACAAGGAACCAGAAAGGTTAATCTGTAAATGACAACAGCATCAGAACAATAACAGAGGGAATAAATGGTGTAGGTATAGAACCTTCTAATGGAGAGGAAGGCAAGGCAATACCAAGTAAAACAGACTGGTTCAAACCTAGGAAGATAAGGGTAAATTTCAAGGTAACCACAAAGAAAGTTAACAAATCTACTGATCAAAATAAAGAAGAAAAACATAAAGTCTCAGTAAAAACAAAGCCTACAAAAACAAAAGAAATGAAAAAAATCCACAAGCAAAAGGAATTCAGCACAGGAGAGTAAAAGGAACAAAGAAAACATTAACACCACAAAAAAAAAACACTACAAAATGCAATCCAATTCCTAGGAATATATCCTAGAGAAATAAGAGCCATCACACAACTAGACATATGCACACCCATATTCATTGCAGCAGTGTTCACAATAGCAAAAAGATGGAAACAACCTAGATGCCCATCAACAGACGAATGGATAAACAAACTATGCTACATACACACAATGGAGTATTATGCAACAATAAACAACAATGATGAATCTGTGAAGCATCTCATAACATGGATGAAACTGGAGGACATTACACTGAGTGAAATCAGTCAATCACAAAAGGGCAAATATTGTATGACACCTCTACTGTAAAAACTCATGAAAAAGTTTACACGCAAAAAGAAATAATCTTTGTTGGTTACGAGGGATGGGAGTGGGGTGGGGGGGATCTAAATAGACAATAGATAAGTGGTAACTTGGTGAAGGGTAAGACAGTACATAATACTGGGGAAGCCAGCACAACTTGTACAAGGAAAGGTCATGGAAGCTCCATAGACACATCCAAACTCCCTGAGGGACTGAATTGCTGGGCAGAGGGCTATGGGGACCATGCTGTCAGCGAACATCTAGCTCAATTGACACAACACAGTTTATAAAGGCAATGTCCTACATTCTACCCTGGTAAGTAGCGTCTGGGGTCTTAAAAGCCTGTGAGCAGCCATCTAAGATACTCCACTGGTCTCACCCCTTTGGGAGCAAGGGAGAATGAAGAGAACAAGACACAAGGAAAAGATTAGTCCAAAGGACTAATGGACCACAGCTACATTGGCCTCCACCAGACTGAGTCCAATACAGCTAAATAGTGCCTGGCTACCACCACTGACTGCTCTGACCGGGATCACAATAGAGGGTCCTGGACAGAGCTGGAAAAGGATGTAGAACAAAATTCTAACTCACAAAAAAAAAAAAAAAAAAAAAAGACCAGATTTACTTGCATGACAAAGACTGGAGAAATCCCTAGAGTATGGCCCCTGGACACCCTTTTAGCTCAGTAGTGAAGCCACTCCTGAAGTTCACCATTCAGCAGGGGATTGGACAGCCTCAAAAAACAAAATGGGACTAATGAGGCACAGCAGTCCACAGACAAGAACTAGAAGGCAGGAGGGGATAGGAAAGCTGGTGATAGGGAACCCAAGGTTGAGAAGGGACAGTGTTGACATGTCGTGGGGTTGTTAACCATTGTCATAGGGCAATATGTGTACTAACTGTTTAATGAGAAACTATTTGTTCTGCAAACCTTCATCTAAGGTACAAAAAAATAATAATAATTATCTATGTGAGATCAAATTGACAACAGCAACTCAAAAGTTTTGATGGGAAGTCTAGGGGCAGTGAGTTGAAGATAATGGTGATGAAATAATCTGGAAAAGGATAGTGAGACTAGCAGCACAACTGGAATAATGTAAGCGATGTCACTGAATTGTACATGTAGAAACTTTTGAAATGGTGTAACTTTGGCTATGTATATCTTCACCAAAAAAAGCGTCCTCCAAGGTCAAGAAGGGAGAGTGTTGACATGTCGTGGGGTTGTTAACCAATGTCATAAAACAAGATGTGTACTGACTGTTTAATGAGAAACTATTTGGTCTGTTAACCTTCATCTAAAGTACAATTAACAAAAAAAAAAAAATTTTTTTCAGGAATTTGTTAAACTGTTGTTAAACACAGTCATTATTAAAAATGTAATTACCAATAAATAGGTAACATTAAAAACAAAAGCAATAAATACTCAAAGCTTCGTAATGATTTTACACATTCTGATATTATATATACTGTTTAGGTTATTTGTCTATTGTACCTGTATGGTGTAAATACTACATAGAATAGTTGTTTGAGAAAATATTATTTCTGTATTCTGAAACTTGTATCCAATTCAGCAAATAAGTCACTCACATCATCAACAAATGAGTGTAGCTCCAACATATATTTTCATTTTTATTTTATTAGTTAACATAAATGAAAATATTAACCAGCATTCACGTTGGAACTACACTCATTCATCAAATGCAATGACAGGTTGGCTAAGGATAAAAAAGTTCAGCAAAAATCAGTCAATGAAACCATTTTATGAGAACCAATCAGCTATAAGGTATTTACCATAAAGAGCATTGTTGCTGTTGTTTTTAGGTGCCATTGAGTCTGTTCCGACTCATAGTGACCCCATGTACAACAGAACAAAACACTGCCTGGTCTTGCACCGTTCTCACAGTTGTTGCTATGTTGGAGCCCACTGTTACAGCCACTGTGTCAATCCATCTCGTTGAGGGTCTTTGTCTTTTTTGCTGGCCTTCTACTTTACTAATCATGGTGTCCTTCTCCAGGGATTGGCCTCTCCTAATAACATCTCCAAAGTACATGAGACAGTCTTGCCATCTTCCAATAGCCTTCTGTCTGTAGTTCTTCCAAGACAGATTTTTTTGTTCTTCTGGATACAACCCTGATGCACACTTTTTCTGACTTTAAACCCCGCAGTATCCCCTCGTTCTGGTCAAATGACTGCCTCTTGGTCTATGTACAGGTTTCACATGAGCCCAATTAAGTATTCTGGAATTCCCGTTTTTCAAAATGGTTTCCATATTTTGTTATGATCTACACAGTCAAATGCCTTTGCATAGTCAATAAAAAAGTATTGTATTACTATTATTTGTAATAAACCCATTGCCTTCCAATCAGTTCTGACTCATGGCAACCCATGTGCTTCAGAGTAGAACTGTGCTCCATAGGGTTTTCTTGGCTGTAATTTTACGGAAGCAGATCACTAGCCCTTTTTTCAATGTGCCACTGGGTGGATTTGAACTGCCATCCTTTTGGCTAGCAGCCAAGCACATAATCAAACACACATACATGTATTTTGTTTTCATAGAGGCAGTTGTTAAATATTTACCACCACAGCACTGGTTACATTCTTCAGAAGGCGTTTGCCAGCTAAGACTAGTTACAAAGAAGAAAGAAAACACTCTGAGGCCTGATCATTAAACTCTTAACTGTGGCTCATAAAGACGAGCCTAAATGTGGGAAAAGAGATTAGGTACAAACTGGATGGGACCTATATCAGGATTACTACAAACCCTTCTGTTCCCAAAGCAGGTACAGTTGCAGACTATAAGGAAATGACTTTGAATAAAATCCTTCCAGGGCCCAACTAAGAAGAACTCTTGAGAGAAGCAATTCTGATAGAAAAGAAACTATACAGAAAGTCATTGGTTTTTAGTCTAAGATGTCACTTACCTTTTGGGATTCTGTCACTTTTATGCACTTGGGCCTTTTGGGTTATCTGGCTCTCCCTCCCCTCCTTGTCCTACAGACCATTTGTGTACTGTAAGTTCCATGAGTGTGGACACTGTATCTATCTTATTCACCTTGTTTACCCTAGCAGAAGCATAACCAGGGTATGGCAGATATTTTACCTGCCTTGGATGCATGGAAGCACTGAGCATTTTCTGTTAACCCACTATGGCCAGTGGTGTATCTGTGGAAAATGGCACCTATCGAAAGCACTGAAATCGTATCCTTGTCCAAACATCTGACACCCCTCTTTTAGATAACTTTACCATAATATTAGCTCAAAAATACAAGTCAAGCTCGTTAATCTTTTAATTAACACATTATCGTGCTTGAGGAAGGATGTTGGGCCATACCAGGTTAATAGAAACTGTTCAGTGGCTCCACGTGCCCAGGCCAGTGCAATACCCTAGATACATCACTGAACATCTGGTATTGTCATAACATATAATAGGCACTCAATAAATATTTATTTAAAGAATTAATAGATAAAATAAATGGAAATATTGTCCTTTCTTTTCTTCTTAGCTCAACTGATCATGGCTGGAATTTTATAAAGATGTTACAAAAGCAAATGCACACACACAGACACACACACATTCACACACGGACACACAAAGAGAAATAAACAAAATGCAACAACAACAAAAAATTCTGCCCATACAAAGTGCAAATTTCCATTCTTACAGTAAGTAATAAGAATGTCTGCCAAGCACGTGGCCTTTTTTCTTTTCCAGACCTTGTCTGAGCCTTAGCCATGTGGCCTTCCTTTGTTTTTTGCCCCCTAGAACTAATCTAATTTAAGCCTTTTATAGTCAAAGACAAATCAAAACCAAAACTCTTTTCTGT
Organism: Dugong dugon; assembly: GCA_030035585.1. Taxonomy (NCBI): domain Eukaryota; kingdom Metazoa; phylum Chordata; class Mammalia; order Sirenia; family Dugongidae; genus Dugong; species Dugong dugon. Next base: position 100,347,419 of record CM057467.1, on the reverse strand, counting down.
TCTAAGTCAGCCATAGTCCTTTGGGACCTGCCAGTAGTTTACAGCTCATTTGTAAAGCAGCAGTGATAGCATACTGATCTTTCTTCAAGTTACCAGTTTTGCTTACCTCTTCATATTTTTTATGCTCCTGGAGAAAGGGGACATGAATGAATGTCAGGTGGTTACCCTGAGCATCCATGAGCAGACCAGGCCAGAAGAATGCAAGGGAAGTCCCGAGGCATCCCAAGCATCCAAACCAGGGAAACCAAATCTATTGACAAATTAGGGACATGACAAAGTTGGAGACAAGAAACTCTGGAGGTAGTTAGAAACTGAAATGCAGTGAATATAAATAGAGATCAAAGCAAGAGAGGCAAGATAATTGCCATGACTGAGTCCATAGAAGCACCCAATATTCATTTTTTATTGGCTACTGTTTGAGTGATGTGGTGATAAGTTGTCTAATTTAAAGACACACGGTAGAAACAGCTATCGCCATCACCTTCTCTGTGAGTGGTCTTTAGATTCATATCTGTATGATATAAACAGAGCTTGAATTCATAAAAACAATAGAGTAAACACATTTACCAAGGCAAGAAGAAATCTATCTCTTCACAGGATACCTCCTTAGGCTTTATAGCTTTATGCAGTTTCCAGATTCTACCAGACATCCTATTCTTCATCTTACCAAAGGTTTAAGATCACTGCTAGAATTAAAATAATAAACTTATTAGCTACTAGCTGGGGCAAAGAGAGATTGGTCATGCTAGTAAGTGAATAAGTAAAGAATAAAACAACTTGAAAAGATATTTTAGGGTATGGAGGTGGTATGAGGCCAGTAGTGACCCCTTGTGTGTAAGAACCAGGTCTTCATGGAGTCAATTACCAGAGAAGCATTCTCAAATGAAAAGTAAAATTGAAGGCTAACAACACTTTGAGCTGATCCTCAACAAATTCCATAAGGAAAAGTTTAAAATTGGAAAAAAAATTTTAAAGAGGAGTTCAAGGATAATGTGTGGGTCAAAATGAACATTGAACACTTGGGAGAACATTGAACACTCTTGCCAGTGGCAAATAGTCTCAAGATGGACTCTCCAAATTGATTAAAAATGTAATGGGCATTGTTCTGATGTAGAACACCCCAATCTTATGAGTCTTTAAGCAGAGTGTACAAATTTTACTAAGGATGTTATAGGGGAGATTTCTATATTGGATAAGGTAGAAAATGAATGATTTTATTTATGTAATATTTTAGCTGCAAGACACAGAGTTTTATTTAGGCTAACTCATGTCCATTATAAGCATAATTATGGAAATAAGGTAAAGAAAAATTTGCCAGATATCCAAGAATAGAAATTGCAATATGGCCATATCCAAAAAGACTGAAACAGAAGCTCTAGGGACCTCAGCAGCACGAGTCTACAGATTTTACTCTCAGGTAAACCCATTAATGTGACTAAGCACTCAGCTATCCTCACTACTTGTTTCTCTTTCTGTCTCTTGCTTCTCCTCTTATTGTCAACAAGACTTCCTTCTCAGTTCTCTGCTTATGCATAATTTCTGCTTCTTCAGATCATCATAACTTTGCTCAATTGTGTCTATCCTGTTCCTCCTCTATGCTCCCACTGCTCACTGTATGATTCAATCTATAGTACAGAAAAGTGAAGTATGGAAAGGGATTGATTATCCCATAGGATTCATTGTTTGGTTGAACTTTTAGCACTAAGCTACTTCTTAGACCACCAATTAACCTAAGGATTACTTGCATTGTGTTAGATGCCCATGTCTGATTCCAACAGTTGTGCCCAGGGTGGGATGGAGTCATGTGGTAAAGAACATAGCCTAAAACTGGCCCCTCAACATGCTCTGAAGGCAACATAATTTCTCTTAGGAAAGAATAGTGGGCATCCTGATTAACTGTTTAGTACTTTGAGCAGGAAGAAAAAGGAATAAACAAGACTTTAAGGTCTGTCCCAACTCTCAGTCTACATAATTCAGACAGCTGAGAGTTGGTATGCCAAGAAGATAAATACAAACACCACTCAGCCAAGCTCCAAAGGGAGGCTCAGACACAATATCAAATAAGAATCCTGGTGGTCTTATAAGAGGCACAACTACTATCTTACCGGCTATCTGGGTCATTTCTACAGCAACTAAACACTCAGAAAGTGAGGTTTTGCCCGTGAATGATAGAAAGCATTCCCTTTTCCCAGAGACCAAAATAAAAAGCAATAATCAATCCCAGCAGCCTGACATTTCTGTCTGAGTAATATCTTAGACAGTGTGAAGAGGGGGACAATGGTCTGGGCCTGGCACATCCTCTCTTGCTGAGTCTGGAAGCCAGGAATATTTTTCCTAGAAAGCAACCCAGTGGGGAGCCTCCGGGAGAGAATGAAACATAAATTATTCATGTTCTGTACTTTGTCTACTACCCCCAGCAAGCCCGATTCTGCAGAGGCAAACAGAACACAGAAGAAGATACCAGGACAAGGCTTCCTGCACTAAGCTTAGCTGAAGGTCACTGCTTCCCAACAAGTGTGCTTGCCACAGAGGACTACAGGCAGCCTGGAAGGTAGCAGGAGGAGAGGACGGTCATTAGTCTGACTGAGAGGCCAGAGACCTGCAAATTCATTGTGGCTCGGACACTTAGAGTGGGCAAATCACTTTACTTGAAAGAAGGCAGGTAATCTGAGAGCGTTCTGGAAGGGTTGGTTCTGGCACAGCATGTGAACAAGCTGGAATTCCCTCCTGACCAGCCAGTCTCTCTGGCTCAGGGGCAGGGACAGATTACCCAGTAAGCAAGGTACACACGGGCTTTCTTGTGCTTACTTACTAGTCTGTAGTACACAATTTCACCTGTTTTTCACCACAGCAAAGATGTGATGAAGCCCATGTGAAACGGTTCACTACAGATTAGTAAGTAAACACAAGTAAGTTTGTGCATAGCTTGCTTACTGGTTACTTCACCCCTGCTCAGGGGGATGCTTTGTTGCTGTTGTTAGTTGCTACAGAATGGGCTCCGACTCTGGAAGACCCCATGTACAGCAGAATGAAACATTTCCCTGTCCTATGCCATCTTCATGATTGTTGATATGCTTGAGTCCATTGTTGCAGCCTCTAGGTATTTTGAGTGCTTTCCAGCCTAGGGGGCTCATCTTCCCGCACTATACATGAAAATAGCAACTGGAGAATTGCAACCTTGGGAGCCCTAAGAGGGAAGCCCTCTTAGCAGAGTGTAACACTCCAGGGAATAAAGAGATCCACTCTTGAAGAGTGACTATAGCCTACAGAGGAACCTGGACCCACCATGGCATCATGGCGGCAGGCTGCTAGATGAATCAAACCAAGAAAACCCTTTTTTTTATTTCAAGTACTAAAGGGTAGGACTTCAACATTATCTTTTTTATTTTCTTATTTTATTGTACTTTAGTTGAAGGTTTACAGAACAAACTAGTTTCTTATTAAACAGTACACATATTGTTTTTATGGCATTGTTTAACCACCTCATAACATATCAACACTCTCCCTTCTCGACCTTGGGTTCCCCATTATCAGCTTTCCTATCCCTTCTTGCCTTCTAGTCCTTGCCCCTGGGCTGGTGTGCCTCTTTAGTCTTGTTTTGTTTTATGAGCTTCTCTAATCTTTAGATGAAGGGTGAACCTCAGGAGTGACTTCATTACTGAGCTAAAAGAGTGTCCAGGAGCCATACTTCTGGGGTTTCTCCAGTCTCTGTCAGGCCAATAAGTCTGGATGAAGACCATTTTTTTAACCATAGTACCATGTGGCTGTGATAGAAGCAACAGAGGCAGAAGCTGGGACCAGCTACTTACTGAATATTTTTCCCGTTTTTCTGTTCTCCTGTAGCTTAGAGTTAGGAATATTCTCTTTGAACAAAGTCAGATCCTTGAATCACTGATTAATCTGATAATATTTTTAAAAAATGAAGTGTTCTCATTCATACCTCTAAGATGGGGAAGGCCAGTATATAAGATTAATCTGGCCATTTAGAGTTTCAGCCAAGGGAGCCTCATGGATTCTACCTACTCTTACAGCCTCAGTCCCCTGAAAGGGACCCTGGCCTTCTACAGCCTCTTTGTAGCAGGTTTGCCAGCCCTTAACACCTTCCAGGGCCTCTGTTCATATCTTGCCAAGGTGAGTACAATTGCTAGCTGGCCTGTAGACCTCTTGCTAACTCAGCTCCAAGTCAAGCAATCACATTTTGGCCATCAGAACAATCTGGTTAAATAACATATAGAGGAGCAAGGATTTCTGCCTCTTAGCTATCTATCACCAGTTAGTCACGGTGCCTTTATCGGCTCCATGTGTTACAAATGAGACATATATTCTAAGAACAAGGAGAGTTCAATGATCAAATACTACAAGCAGTATATAGGAGTTTAAAATTATATTTATTCAACAAACCATTCACCCTCATTTGACATGCTCATGTAGAGTTCACCCTTCATCGCCTGGTCAAATCCCATACACAAGGAATTTTTGAGGCACAAAAATTTAGTGCTTCCCTGAAAGTTTGCATCATCTGCTCTTATCTTGGGGCAGGGTCTATCAGGCTACATCATCCTAGAATGCCTACAGGATACCAGGAATCTTGCTATAGTTTCTTCTCTTAGTAATCTGCCATCTACTTTAAGACTATCAGGCTCTTTATGAATATTTCTCCCAAAAAAGTTGAATTTTGCTGCTTGGGTCTCCTTCAGCTATATTTAGGAACTTACTCTCTTACATAAACACATGTATCCAGATTCATGAATGCTTATTTATTTTTACAATATTTTGAGGGGACTTGCTCATATTCTTCACTTGTGGTCTTAGTGACTTGTTTAACAGAGAGGCCTTTGCAACATCCAGCTCTCTTGCAATTTTCCCTGGAAGTTCTTCTAACATTTATTTTTAGGGAAAAAAAAACAAACTTCATTCATAAACTTTCTTAAAAAGTAACATAAATTCGTTAAAATAAACTAAAAAATAGGGGAATTGTATTTAACTCTGCTGCCTAACAAGGGAATTGTAAACATGACTTCTAAACCGTGAAATGTTAATAAAATTTAGGTTTTCATTATTTCTTGGATTAAAGAAAGGATAATTATGATTGGAAACCCCAAATTAGTGTGCATTTATCACCAGGGGGAGCAAGATGAGAAAAAAATGGACTAATTGTTCACCAATCTATCCTTAATAATAGAAAACCACACAAAATATGATGCTAGTTTATTTATTCAACAGCTATTAAATACACACATACCTTCATAAGGATTTTTTGTTCATTATTTCTCTTTAAACCACAAGGACAATTTATTTCATTTTGTTTGGAATTATCATAATTTTCATCTTCTCTCCTCTTTAATCTCTGTAATACCTTCTTTGCTTTCTAGCCCCAGGAGTTATATCCAATCTCTCCTCAAGTTTCTCTCCCCAGCTGGTCCTCCAAGGGCTTTTTTCTATGTAATTTTTTTTTTTTTTTATTATTACAGGCATGATATAGACAGATGTAAAGGCTTTGACTTAAGATAAAGACCTGGGGAGATCAAGGGATAGGTGTGAGCATAATGGGAAATGGCACAATGCTTTTAATATTTGGATCAACCTACATTATAATCCCCATATTTTGGTGATGTTAGAGATTAAACCCAACCCTCTAAAGAGGTAATGTAATGGTTCTTGAACTGAGCTGATTTTCTTAGATTCTTCCAGCTGGGAATGACTCAGAGGTTGTCAAAGCCTTTGGGCATATTTTCAAAGAACATAAGTCTCTGACTTGCCTTGTAAGGATGGGTGCTGTGTTGGCCATGAAAACATGCCTCTCAATCTCTGACTGCAGAAAGTAAGATTAACCAATGGCCCCAGATGCTGTGCTCAGAATTCCATCACTGTGTTTGCATTGACGCCATGCTTCCCATAGGCTGCTCGTAGCCAATGACTGAGGAATGAGCGAGGCAAGTATAGTAATGCAGACCCATTCCTAGGACACATGGAACTGCTCTGATGGTCATTTTTGGCTTGAGGACTCTCTGATGGCCTTGCCTGACTTTCCTTAGAACTACACTGCAATCTAAGATGCTTCCCCAACCTGACTTTCTTCTCTCTCTCCACACAGGGCCAAAACTGTATCACATTCTGACATCTCTTCCAGCCTTCCCTGGCACCCTCCCCACTTTCTCTCACAGGTGTTTCCCCCAAAAAATTTTTGCTCATCTAATTCTGAATTTGTGTGTGCTTCTCAGAGGACCTAGAATAACACAAGTTATTATCGGGATCTGTAAGAATTGGAATGATTTCAGAACAGCCGATCTCTGTTTGCTCAATATGAAGAGAGTAGCTATACTGAACAATCAGTAAGGAAGAACAGTGCTGGCAGTAGGGATTCACTCAGCCGGATCATAGAGTCAATCAATTATTAGCCTGGAGAGAATTAAGTCCTTGTCCATGGGGCATTCAAAACTTTCCATATGTATGAAGTTCTCTTTCTTGGACACATAGCAAGACTTCTGTCTCAAAGTCTATCCTTAACACTGAAGTCTTTTAGGAGAAAGAAGAAGAGAGAAAGAAGAAAGTAATGCAAGAAGAAAGAAAGATTAATTCTAACCAGAAAAAAGATATAAAGCTACAGGTGGTGCAAGTATTTGATTTCTACTGTCGACATTGAATAATGGGCTCAGAATCCAATTATCTAGTGATTGAGCTCTGACCTATATGATTTTAATAACTGCAAGGTTCCCAGACATACCTTTTATTTCCCCAGGCCAAATTCCTGCTGCCACCATTAGAATTAAGGCTGCCTGTTTGAGATTATATCAGCATGGAATTTATTCCCCAAGCAGGAATTGCGTACACCAGATAAATCAACCCTTGGCACACCAGCAAATGTCTCAGCTCCCTTCTGGTGTTCCCACCCACAATCCCATCAAAGTCAACATTTTTAGTTGTTTTTTTAATTATTATTTTTAAGGTAGGTGGCCATATTCATTTCTATGTGACCATTCCACTGTTACTATAGAATTTTGGACCAAGGGAGGGCAGTTTACCCAAGATCAACCAATATGTAGGCCAACTGGAAGGCTCTGAGGTAGACTGATTCAAGAGTTCTGCCCATGAGGAAGAGAGAGACAAACTATACCAATTTGAGCCTCTAAACTGGAACTTTGAATTTAACACAGAGTTAAGCTGAAGCAAAAGCCCAAAACAAGCAGCACACAAGAGAGAAGCTGAATCATAAAATGTTGGCACATCAGAGTAAGGAGGAGCAAATTCCTGTTGCGAAGAGATGACCCTACCATTTTAACTACATTTGATACTGAAACGCCCCTTGGGTCTCAAATTGCTTTCCCATGCTCTCTGGTTGTATGACAATTCCCATATTGCCATAAGGCCTCAGCACAGTCAATAATTTTATTCTTACATTTTTCTTCATGGATTCTGAGTGAGAATAAAATTATTTTTAAAAAAAAGCCAAACAGACGATAATTACCTGGGGAGGGAGAACTGTTAAAAAATACAGATTCCAGTACCCTACCCTGGAGACTTTGATTCAGAAGGAAGTTTGGGTGGAGGCCCAAGTCACAGGCTTCCAGATGACCTTGATAATAGGCCAGGTCTAAAACCTACTGACCCAAAACAATGACTAATCAATTAAGGTTCCAGAAATAGCAGAAGATTAATAGAAAAGTGTCCATGATTGAGAATTGGAAAGCTGCACATACCCTCAATGTAAATGGAGGGTTCTAAACAGGGACATACAAGTCACAGAGGTCTTTTTAAACCATTTGGTTGCTTGGATTGTCTTTCATAGAATATAATTTCTAGGAAAAAAAGTAGCAGCACTATCACACAAATCAAAAGTAAGAACTCATTTTCCAGCAAGTATGAGGGTACTTAAGGAGACAATGGTACAGAATATTCACAAGGTGGACGGTCCCAGGAAAGTTAAGACTTACGTTCATCACTCAAAGCCTCTGTGCAAATTTTAAGTAGCTCTGAACATCTGAGGCGTGGTGTCCAAATCATAATTAAGAGCATGGACTCTGGGATCAGATAGATGTAAGTTAAAATTCCAGTTTTGTTCCCCACTTGCATGATGTGTGACTTTGAGCAATGTGCTTATCCACTCTTGGCTTGAGTTTCCTCATCTGTAAAATAGGAATAGTACTGGTACTTACCTCATAGGGTTGTTTTGAAAATTAGATGAGCTAATCCATTTAAAGCATTTCTAACAGTGCCTAGCACATAGTAAATGCTCAAAAAATAGTTGTTTTGTTGGTTTCCTTCTGTTGTTGTTCTTCATCTTCTTCTTTTTTAAGCTACATGCACCTCTTAGTGTATAAAGGGAGATACAAATACTTCCTGTATTGAGGATACCTATCAATTCTTATCTTACCCTGTTGAACTAGATGTCTGCCACTGGTGTCTCTGGAACTCCATCTTTTGAATTCCCTCATAGAATCTGTTTTGGATTTGCCCAAACTAATTTTACTAGCCTCAGAATACTTCGGAGTCCCTGGGTGGTGCAAATGATTAATGAGCGGCTGCTAAACAAAAGGTTAGTAGTTCCATCTACCCACGGGCACCTTAGATGAAAAGTCTGGTAATCTACTCCCGAAAAATCAGCCATTGAAAATGCTACGGAGCAGAGTTCTACTCTGACACAGATGGGGTCACCATGAATCAGAATTGACTCGACAGCAACTGGCTTTTTTTTTTTTTTTTTTTTTCTCATAACACCTCAGGTAGAATATCTCAACCAGCATACCCCTTTGAAATCCAACAGCAATGTGACCTGCCTGAGCCCTTATAAGATATTGAGTAAATGACAGCTTTTTTCAGCTAGTTGATGACTACCTCACTAAGTGCTTTAGAAGCAAGTAAGCCTCAAAACATCTGTCAATGGTGAGCTGCCAGGCATGCCTGATCTCTGGGTTCAAATATTTGATGTAAAAAGGAGTGCAAAGGCATACAACAATTCTATCATCCAGTTCTAGTCACCACCTCCATGCTTTAATTATAGGGACCATTTCTTTTATTCATTGTCTCAATTTAAATGGCTTTACTTTGCCTGGAGAACTTGTACTTCAGAAAGCCCATATTTTATCAAAGTTTCTATTGCAAGCCTGTGACTAGCAGGAGTCTCAGCTGGATATTCAGTCTTTTTTCAACATCTTAGTCTTCTTTAGCCAGATTTGATCTGCCTCTTCTGAGCTCAACCTTGCGTCATTCAGAAAAATCATTCAAATAGCTTTTGCCTCAAAGTGGTTCATTGAGAGGTTTTGTCCACCCACAGAGAATGACGTCTGCTCTGATTAGCATAGGATCCAGCCAGTTATTTTTCTATGATCAAGGACAATTTTTCCACCTGTACTAGGAGGTTTATAATCTACCACCTGGAAATATTTTCCCTAAATACAACAATGTTAAAGTCTATAGGGGGGTTATAAAGAAATCTCTGGCACTTCCTCAGAGAAGCTTACATTGTAGTCAGACCTTGATTCAGAATGTGTTATGTTCTGTTCCAGAAATGACAAAAGCTTTAGCAGAAAACAACCTTGCCTGACAGGGAAGCTGGAAGGCCACAGCCCCCACATGAAGAGAGAGATACAAATGGAAGCATATAAATCAGAAGTTCTTTTAACCACTTGTGTCCAAACCTTACTTCACAGCTCAGGGTAATGATCAGTTATTCTATTGATTCAGACCACAAAGAGAAATTGGGAGTTTTCCTGAGCAGAAAACTGGTGTGGGGCGGGGGGTAAATCTAGGTGCTGGACTTTAAATAAAGGAGCCCTGATGATGCAACAGTTAGAAATGTTGGTCGTTCAAACCCACTCAGTGGCTCCACAGGAGAAAGACGTGGCAATCTGCTCCTGTAAAGATTACAGCCTAGATAATCCTATGGGGAAATTCTACTCTGTCTCATAGGGTCGCTATGAGTCGAAATCAACTTAATGGCACACAACAACAGCAACAGGCCTTAAAGATGTCCCACAATGAATCACACCTTCCAGTATTCATACCCTATGAGGTCCCCTCCCCTTAAATCTGGTTTGCAACTGTGGTTTGCTTAAAACCAATAAAATATAATGCAAGAGATAACGCACGGCTTCTGAGGCTGAGTCACAAGAAGGCTTGCAGTTTCTACCTTGGTCTCTTGGTATACTTATTATGGGGGAACCCAGTCCCCACCTAATAAATCGGACTCGTGAATACAGAAGCCATCTTGGATGCCCAGCTGAATGGAGTCTTTGGATGACTCCAGCCCCAGCTGACATCTGACTGCAACACCTGAGAGGAACCAAGCGAGAACTGCTCAGCTGAGCCCATTCAAGCCACATGAGAGCTAATAATAAATTGGTGGTGTAAGCCTCTAACATGGGGGAGGGAGCAGATATTGTTACACCACACCACAGCAGATAACGGGAAAAATAGTCTAACAAGTTATGGGTGCTGACTTCAAAAGCTACATGGCATCAACTCTGTATTATTCAGGATTTTTTAAGTTGAAAATGTCGGTTGACTTAAGCAACTGTCATGGATTGAAATGTGTCCCCGCAAAATATGTGTCAACTTGGCTAGGCCTTGATTCCCAGTATTGTGTGATTGTCCACCATTTTGTCATCTGACGTTATTTTCCTGTGTTGTAAATTCTGGCTGTATGATGTTAATGAGGCAGGATTAGAGGCAGTTATGTTAATGAGTCAGGACTCAATCTACAAGATTAGGGTTCATCTTGAGTCAATCTCTTTTGAGAAAATAAAAGAGAGAAGCCAGCAGAGAGACAGGAGGACCTCATGACCACGAAGCAAGAAGAGCCAGAAGTGCACATCCTTTGGACCTGGGGTCCCTGCACCGAAAAGGTCCTAGACCAGGGGAAGACTGATGACAAGGACCTTCCCCCAGAGTCAACAGAGAGAGAAAGCCTTCCCCTACAGCTGGCACCCTGAATTTGGACTTCTAGCCTCCTAAACTATGAGAGAATAAATTGCTGTTTGTTAAAGCCATCCACTTGTGGTATTTCTGTTACAGCAGCACTACCAAAAGGGGATTTATTGGTTCATACAACTAAAAATCCTAGCTGTAGAAAATTCCAGCTACAGCAAAATCTGAGCCCTCAAATGAAGTAGTAGGGAATTGTTCTCACTCCTTCCACTTCCGCTTTTCAATTGGCTCCACTATCAGGCAGGCTCTTGCCTTGTGATAATCAAGTGGCCACCAACAGCACTATGCTTGAAGCTTATCTTTTGGACACCCAAGCAGAAAGAGAACTTCTGTTTCTCAACAATTCCAATTTTCATACATTATTAGTGTGGCTTGGCTAACTTGGGCAACTCTTTAATCCAGAGATGAAATCAATACTTTTCCTAAATACATGACTAAAAGTAGAGGAGGAGTGATTCTCTAAAGAAATCTGGTATATAAATAAGTTAGGATATCACTTTAACTTCACAAACAGAAACTCAGAATTAACAAGGACCTAGAAAATAATCTTATTTCTCTCACACATATAAATTCAAGCAGTGTAGCATCTCCCTTCTTTGAAAACATCTGGGACCCAGGACTTTTCTATCTTATTGCTGTGTCATTATTAATATGTAGGTTATATCTTTTGGTCTAAAATGGCTTCTCCAGCTCCACCCATCATGTACACATTCCAGCAATCAGGAAGAAAGAGAAAGGGAAGGGGAAAGTGCATTCCTTCTCTTTAAGGGAAAAATACAAAAGACACACATATCACCTCTGTTCACATCCAAGTCAGTAGAACTGAATCACTTGGTCATACCTAGCTGCAAGAGAGTCAGAAAAAATTACAAGCAGTAAGTTAGAATATCTCCATGAGTTTACCACTCAAAGTCAGCAAATGTTGCTGTGTTTTCATAGAGGCTATAGAACTTTTCTCTTTTTAAAGAAAATAAAATATTACAGATAAAATTGAAATCCCCTGTTACCTTCCCTAGTCCCATTCCCTCCTTTCCTCCCTAGGCACATCCCAATTTGTGAATGTGGTGTGCATTAATGCACATTATATAATAATAGTAATGATAGCAAAGGTAGTGCTTACTATGTATAGACACTCTTCTAACAGCTCTGCAAATATTAACTCATTTAAGCCTCAAAATAACCAAGCGGTATGTACTATTATTACCTCCATTTTACAGATGGACAATCTGAACAACAGAGAGGTTAAATAACTTTCTCAAGGTCACACAACCAGTAGTGGTGGAGCCAAGATTCAAACTGGTGCAAGCTGACCTCAGAGTACGTGCTCTTAAAATCACTATGGCAAACTGCCCCTCCATGCTATACTTCAAGAACAATAAATGGAATTGTTTTATGCAAGCCTATTATTTAATTTCCATAAATATTATCATTTGTAGCACTCTGAAACATGCCTTCTTCATAAAAATTTTTTTATATCTATACTTGTTGAGGAGTCCCTGGGTGGCAGAGCCATTGAAAACCCTATGGGGTTGTCATGAGTTGGAATCTGCTCAACAGCAACTGGGTATCCTTGTTGATATATATATAAAAGTAAAAATCAAACCAGTTGCCATCAAGTCAATTCCTACTCATTGTGACCCCATGTTTGTCAGAGTTGAAATAGGGCTTTCAGTGGCTGACTTTTTGGGAGTAGATCACCAGGCCTTTCTTCTGAAGTGCCTCTTGGTGGACTTGAACCACCAACCTTTCATTTAGCAGCAAGTACCTTAACGATCTGTGTCATCCAGGGACTTCTATTGATACTTACAGAGATCTAAAATACTCATCTTAACTGCCATGTAATATTCCACTGTATGGTTATAGTACAATTATATATTTCCAGGGCCATTTTTAAAATGTTTCTAAAAAGTTGCTTTCTAGCAAGGTACTACTGGGTGTGATCATTAAGGTTGTGTGTCGACTTGGCTGGGCCATGATTCTCAGTGGTTTGGCAATTATGATGTAATTGGGCAGTCATATAATGATGTAATCACCTCCATAATGAGATCTGATATAATGTGATCACCTCTATGATGGGATCTGATATGAGTAGCCAATCAGTTGAAAAGGAGTTTCCTTGGGGGTGTGGCCTGCATCCAATATAGGTGGACTTTCTGACAAGGCTCGTGGGCTTTTGCTCACTCTGGATCCTGCAGCTGGCTCCTGTTCATCTGACTTCCAGTTCTTGGGACTTGAGCTAGCAGCTTACCTACAATCTTGCCTGCCAGTCTTGGGATTTTTCAGCCTCCACAGTCTGTGAGTCAGAGGCTGTTGTTTGACCTGCTGATTTTGGGTTCACCAGTCTAGCTACGTGAGTCAAGAGAAGCTTCCAGCCTGACCCATAGACTTGGGACTTTCCGGCCTCTACAACCGTGTGAGCCATTTCCTTTATATACATATCTTTCTCTCACTCTGTCTATATATAGATGCTCCACGGTTTTGCTTCTCTAGAGAACCCAGCCTAAGAAAATGTTTTAGTTTTTGTTTTTTAAAGAAGGTGTGGTCTATATTAAATATCTTCAAGGTACATATGTTACTGGAAAATTAATCTGATATAAATAACAAAAGGAAAAATATTTTCCTCCATTGTCTAAAGAAACCAACCACACTTTATAAAAATTTTGTCTAGATAAGAGATACTTTTATCTTTTCTGGAATTTGTGACCAAGTCTAAGATAGTGGATTGTTCTCAATCAAATCAAAATTATCGAACGCTTTTGAACAGTACTTGTCTATTCAAAATTCTCTTTTGGCACTTTCTTATATACAGGGACAATATTTTATACACTAATAAGCAAAAGAAAACATAACTAAACTGATTACTCACATAGGCTGTTATTTGTATTTTAATATCAGTATACTTTACCAATGAGGCATTCAGTAGTAGAATTCTCACTCTCATGTGCAGCCACCCCTGCTTGTTAGTGGTGGACTGTGTGTTGCCATGATGCTGAGCAGGTTTCAGTGAAGTTTCTAGACTAAGACAGACAAGGAAGAAAGGCCTGACAATCTACTTTTGAAAATGAGCCAGTGAAAACCCTGTGGATGCCAACAGTCCAGTCCAGGGCAGCATTTTATTCCATTGTGTATGAGTTGCCAACAGTCGGGTCCAACTCAATAGCAGCTAACTACAACAATACTTTAACAAATATTTGTTAGGCATACATTAATATGTTAGACACTATCCTAGCGATATGTGATAAACTCTACCCCCAAAGTTAGTGAAGGATGTCAACAATAAAGAAAATATTTAACACATTGATTGAAGGTGTCACTGGGAACTGCTTAATTCAAACAACATTTCTCAAGGTAGAATTTTACAGAGCAAAATTTCCCAAAGTATCTTTCATGAAGTGTTAATAGATGTTGAGTGAAGGAAAAAGAGGGATTGCTTCTTGGTCAAACAATTTTAGGAAATACTGCATCAGGCAAAGTTTTGACACATTTTTCTCATTGCACAAATATAGTAGTTTCAGATGTGGAAAATAATTTAAAGAAGATTCAAAAACCAACAAGATCCACATCCAAGAAGGGATGCTAACGACTTTGAATTCGGGAATTTGGAGAGTCAAGGTCAAACAGTAGTGAGACAAATTGGGTCTAGGTATTAAATTAAAAGCTGGAGACTTCAAGGTCAAAGCTAGTTACCAGAAACTGACCCAACTAAATAACATCAAAAATTTTATTTCCCAAAGGAGTAATACAAGATGGTGCATACACACACATATACACACACACACACACACACATACACTCCATGACTAAATAAATTACTAAATCCATGAATAAATTTGGGAAATAATGTTATTAAGGACTGTGCATGAACCACTTCTCATGCACAATAAATAAATTTTAAACAAGCATTCTTTCATCAACTTTAAAAAGGCCCTAGGGCTTTCAGAAAGGTTACATTATGCTTACAAGGTGGCAGAAAATAAAATCCGTTCTCAACTTGATATTCTATCTACTCCCCAAAATTATTCTTGCTTTTGCCATGTAAAATATAGCTCCCACTCTGAATGCCAGTTGGGATTCAATCTTTCATTTAACCAGTAAATGCTTATTGATCAAAACACATTAAGATACAAAGATAAATAAGTGAGGCTGAGCCCTGGCATGGTCCAGGTACGTCAATTGTGGCTACGACTGGGGCCCAGCATGCAGCTCCTTTTGCAGACTTTCGGATTCAAGATATTATTTGCATAGGTCCATAATTATCCTTTCTTACCTTCCAGGACACTTAAAGAAATGTGAGTACATTGGCAATTTATGCCTGCATATATTATTAAATAATACTGTTTTGCATAGAAATAGAATTTCTTCACAGATTTATGAACAATCCCTTGGTCTCCTAAGAAGGCATGCACTGACCTAAGACAACATTATTTCAAAATTTATTTAATAAACCAGCCAAATTGGGGGGCCTGAAATGCTTTACTGTCCCAAATTTGGCATGCATGTAGTTATCCTGGGGAACAAGATTTTTTCACGGATAAACCGCAATAACTTCAATCCTGCCTCTTTATTTCTCCTCTCATTGTGTTATCCTGATACCCTGGTGCTCTTTCCCAAGAGTTACTCTCAGCCCATAAGGAAGATCTCAATTGTAGAATTTCTGACTGGAAGAAATCCTAATAAAACATGTAGTTTGATCCCCTTATTTTATAGATTAGTAAATTAAGATTGTCTTAGGCTGGGTTCTCTAGAGAAGCAAAAACAGTGAAGTGTGTAGAGAGGAGAGAGAGATTTATCTCAAGGAAAGGGTTTACGCAGTTGAAGAGGCTGGAAAGTCCCACGTCCGTGGCTCAAGCATCAGGCTGGAGGCTTGTTCTGACTCACATAGCTGCAGAGGCTGACAAACCCAAGATTAGTAGGTCAGATAACAGGCCTCTGCCTCACAGGCTGTGGAGGCTGATGAATTCCAAGATTAGCAAGCAATACAGAAGGCAGCTGGCTCAAGTCCCAAGAACCGGAGGTCAGATGATGATGAACTGGATGCAGGATCTAGACCAAGAAAGCGAGCTTTGCCTGAAAATTCATATATGTATTGGATGCAGGTCATACCCTTGAGGAAACTTCCCTTATAGCTGATCGGCTGATCACATCAGATCTTATCATAAAAGATGACTACATCATTATACAACTGCCAAATTACATCATTACATAACTGCCAAACTACATCATTACATGACTGCCAAACAGAATAACAGCCCAACCAAATTGACACACAACCTTAACCATCAGAAAGATGAAGAAAGTCTAAAGGCTTGTCCAAAATTTCCAAAGCCAATTAGAATCAGGTGTAGGACTGGAAAGTAAATCACTTGGAGTATATCACTATTAAGATGCATGGGGGTCTTGGTAGCATTGGGATGGAGTGACTGGGATGTTGATTAACTTTAGGCTGAGATTTTTATTTTTAAGTATTTGATAAGTGGTTCATACACAATCTGCAAACTAGGTAATCCAATAGCAAAATAATCCTATCCTGGATCTTGATTTATTCAGAATGGTGAAGTACAACAACAAAGTATCATATTTTGGAAGAGAAATTAACATGTCTGTCTCTTCCTTTTTCAAGTCATAACTAAAATGTCAGCTTCTCAGAGAACTTGTGCTTGGCCACCCTACCAAAATACACCTAGGGCTCTATATTATACTAACCTTTCATTTCCTGTATAGTACATATTACACCTAGAAAATTAATTTACTTGCTTATTCCCTTCTCCCAATGGAACATACGATTCTCAAAAGTAGGTTTTTGTCTATCTTTATCACCATTGTATGCCTGGTGCCTCAAACAATATCTGGTAAAGAGATAAGACAGTCAGTCGATTTCTGTTAAATGAGTGTGTGACGTAAAATCCAGAAGGCAAGTGGCAAGAAAGAGGACAAGATGGCTGCAGAATGCTAGGGTGCATTTATACAGAAAAATGATGCAGAAAGAGCATTGAGGAAGATTTGGCGAAGAGGCAAATCCTAGTGGAATGTGAGCAGATGAGGAAAAGTTAGACAGTAGGAAGCCGCACTAGAGGAGGATTAGACACACACAAAGGGGAAGTATGGAGCCTCATTGTGAGAGGCCTGTGAGCTAAACTTGGCCTGAGTCAGCAGAGAGGGAGTTGCCTTAGGAGTTGTTAAGCAGCTTGATTTTTCTTTAGGCTAAGAATAAAAACTGCTCTGAACACCAAATTCCTTGCCTCAAATTTTTATGATGCCATTACCCAACCCTCCCAGTCCCCACCATCACCACAAGAGGCCATCATGACCAGAGGAAGAGGTCTGGACGGTCAACATGAGTCTGGTCAAATTTCAAATTCTCTGCAGTGCCTCCTCTGTGAGATGTCCTCCGCAGTATACGGAATCACCACCTGGTGCTGATGATCATTACAAAATGTAGCTAGGGAGAGCCACAGGCAGTGTGTCAGAGTCTGGGAAAGGGAAATGTCCAGGGCTTTGAACCAGCTCTTCCCAGTTCACTCATGGCCAAAGAAGTGACAATAGAAAAGACCCGAATTTTTAGAAGTTGGGTGAACCAGAACAGTAACCACAACAGGACAAATTATGGGTTGAAGCCCTGCCAGAAACTTAATCTCTCTCTCAGAAAACAAGGTCAGCATATGCGTTGCATAGAAACCAAATCTCTTGCCCATTGGATTTTGCTCAGAGTCAGAAACAGTGCTGCCATGCTCAATGATGGTAGCCAAATGTACCACTTTGAATGTGTGTTGCTCTCCACAGTCACGGCAATAATCCAATCTCATGCATCAGGCTCCTGAAAGGGCTCACTATGCCTCTTCCAAGTCTCCCATTCCAGGGTTTTGACCTGTAATTTTTCCCGTTCTAGTTACCATTCCAGATCACCCAAATTGTAAAACTTCGGGTCTGTTCCTGTTTCGCTTTGCCAGCCATGAACAAACTGGTCGAAGCCCTGGAAATTTTAGGCCAAGCCGTAACGGAAGAAATTCATGTACATTTTTCCTAAAAAAGGACTTAAGGTTCAAAAACCACCCTAGTTCAGAAAGTACATCTACTGTGGTAGTTTTCTGCACGCAGTCCTCCAGCAAGTTAAAAGCTCCATATGTGTGGCCCAGACATAAGCCTCAGGTTTCGTCAGTATCCAAACCACCGAACGAGTGGTTTTACCCATCTCCAAGCGCATGCATTCCCTATGCCAGTCCCCCTAAAAGGATAAACTAAACCTGTGGCAGAATAGAAAGGTAACAATTTTCAAATAGCTGAGGGTGAATGAGGTTCTGGAGTTATTGCAAATACGTAGACAATGGAGCACCACGTGGATGTATGGAGAGAGCTACAGTACTTTAGCTAGATGGAAAGAGTGCTGTTGGGGTTGATACTGGTTTGGAACACAAAATTGCTTAGTTACTGGAGGCAATCACCCACTGAGATTTCTAGGCCTGTGGCAAGAATTGCACTAATACACCCCACACATCTGAAGGAATGAAGCTGAGCTGCAGTGTGGCCAGGGTCTCAGTGCTGCTCTTACTATCTGATTTCTGATGGCTTGGGCTAGCACTCAAGAGGACTATTTTCTCCATTTGAGGAATCCGTCCTGTTTCCAGACTCTATTTAACTGAATTAATTTCTTCCCTTCCATCCTTTCCTTCCTTCCTTCCTCCTTTCTTTCCTTCTTTCCTTCCTTCCCCTCTTTTCTTTCTTTCTTTCCTTCCTTTGGGTTTCTTAGAAAGAGGCTTTGGTGGAAGTCTATTGTGTACCTTCTTTTGAAAATAGCCCTCAAATCCCTCTCTCCACAAGCTATCTGTCTGATTCCTGTGAGAACAACCGTGCCTGACCCTGCTCTCTGACATTGGCCACAGTTGATTGACCCAGGGGTAGGAAATAAATCTCTTCCTGGGATTTTGGAACACGGGAGTAGAAAATCAGGTCATCTCTCTTTGTTAACAAAAATTGTAAGGGACTTTAACATTTTGCTGAATGTGGCCAAGTTTTCCAACATGGAGAGAAAGCTGGTTATAGCTCAAGGGGGTAGCGGGGAAGAAGCAGATGAGCAAAGAGGAGCAATGATAAGAAACTGAGACAGAATGTCCTGATCATGTTTGTGAGCCATTCCAGAGGTTCCTGAGGCCCAGCTAAATTCATGTTCTTGGGTTCCTTAAGATACTCTAGCAACCTTTTGGTTTATACCCCAGCTGAAGCTGAGCTTCTGGCTCCTAAAGACTAGAGTTCTAATTGACACAGAAGAGTACAGGGAGAAACATTTATGTTTCATGTAGCTATAATCAATGGGCAAAGATGTTTAAAAATACTGGTTCTCAACTGGGGGCTATTTTGCCCTTCAGGATATATTTGGTAATGTCTCTAGACTTTATTTTTGCCTGTAGACTTTTTTTTTCTCACAAGTGTATGTGTGTATGTCTTGTGGGGGTGCTATAGGCATATAGTGAGTAGAGGTCAGTTGTTGTTGTTGTTGTTGTTGTTGTTGTTGTTGTTAGTTGTCTTCAAGTCACTTTTGACTCATAGCAACCCTATATACAGCAGAACGAAACACTGCCCAGTCTTGTGTCATCCTCATGATCCTTGTTATGCCTGAGCCCATCGTTGCAGCCAATGTGTCAATGCACCTCCTTAAGGATCTTCCTCTTTTTCACTGACCTTCCACTTTACCAAGCATGATATACTTCTCCAGGGACTGATCCCTCCTGATAACATGTCCAAAGTAAGTGAGACTACAAATTTCATCCTCACTTCTAAAGAGCATTCTGACTCTACTTCTTCCAAGACAGATTTATTCATTCTTTTGGCATTCCACGACATATTCAGTATTCTTCACCAACACCATAATTCAAAGGGATCAATTCTTCAGTCTTTATTCATTGCCCAGCTTTCACATGCATATGAGGTGATTGAAAACATGGCTTGGGTCAGGCACACCTTATTCCTCAAAGTGACATCTTTGCTTTTTAACACTTTAAAGAGGTCTTTTGCAGCAGATTTGCCCAGTGCAGTGCACTGTTTGGTTTCCTGACTACTGCTTCCATGGGTGTTGTTTGTGGATCCAAGTAAAATGAAATCCTTGATGACTTCAAGTTTTTTCTCCATTTATCATGATGTTGCTTATTGGTCCAGTTCTGAGGATTTTTATTTTCTTTATGATGAAGTGTAATCTATACTGAAGGCTGTAGTCTTTGATCTTCATCAGTAAGTCCTTCAAGTCCTCTTCACTCTCAGCAAGAAAGGTTGCATCATCTGCATAACCCAGATTATTAATGAGTCTTTGACCAATCTTGATGCCCCATTTTTCTTCATATAGTCCAACTTCTCAGATTACTTGTTCAGCATACAGATTAAACACAAATGGTGAAAGGATACAACACTGATGCACACATTTCCTGACTTTAAACCACAGAGTATCCCTTTGTTTTGTTTAAATACTGCCTCTTGGTCTATGTACAGGTTCCTCATGAGCACAATCAAATGCTCTGGAATTCTCATTCTTCACAATGTTATCTAGAATTTGTTATGATTCACACAGCTGAATGCCTTTGCATAGTCAATAAAACACAGGTAAATATATTTCTGGTAGTCTCTGCTTTAATCCAGGATCCATCTGACATCAGCAATGATATCCCTCATTCAACATCCTCTTCTGAATCAGTCTTCAATTTCTGGCAGTTCCCTGTCAATGTACTGCTGCAGCTGCTTTTGAATGATCTTCGGCAAAATTTTACTTGTGTGTAATATTAATGATATTGTTCAGTAATTTATGCATTCGGTTGGATCACCTTTCTTTGGAATAGGGATAAGTATGGATCTCTCCCAGTCGGTTGGCCAAGCAGCTGTCTTCCAAATTTCTTGACAGAGATGAGTGAGTACTTCCAGCACTGCATGCATTTGTTGAAATATCTCAATTGTTATTCCATCAATTCTTGGAGCCTTGTTTTTTGCCAATGTCTTCTATGCAGCTTGGACTTCTTCCATCAGTACCATCAGTTCTTGATCATATGCTACCTCCTGAAATTGTTGAATGTCAACCAACTCTTTTTAGTACAGTTACTCTGTGTATCCTTCCATCTTTATTTGATGTTTCCTATGTCATTCAGTAATTTGCCCATAAAATCCTTCAATATTTCAACTCAAGGCTTGAATTTTTTCTTCAGTTCTTTTAGCTTGAGAAATGCAGAGCACATTCTTCTCTTTTGGTTTTCTAACTCCAGGTCTTTTTACATGTCATTATAATACTGTACTTTGTCTTCTCGAGCTGCCCTTTAAAATCTTCTGTTCAGTTCTTTTACTTTAACATTTCTTCCATTCACTTTAGCTACTCAGCATTCAAGAGTAAGTTTAAGAGTCTCTTCTGACATCCATTTTGGTCTTTGCTTTCTTTCCTGTCTTATTAATGACCTCTTGCTTTCTTCGTATATGAATGATGTCCTTGATGTCATTCCACAGCTCTTCTGGTCTTCGGTCATTAGTGTTCAATGTGTCAAATCTATCCTTGAGATGGTCTCTAAATTCAGGTGGGATATACTCAAGGTCATACTTTGGCTCTCTTGGACTTGTTCTAATTTTCTTCTGCTTCAACTTGAACTTTCATTTGAGCAACTGATGGTCTGTTCCACAGTAGAGGTCAGGGTGCTACTAAATATCCTAAAATGCCAGGATAAACTCTTACAGCAAAGAATTATCCAACCCAAGATGTCTATAATGCTCCTCCTGAGAAACCCTGTTTTAAAGAAAGTCACTCATTCATTTATTCTTTCTTTCATTTTTTCCACCAACATTTATGAGCAATTTATAATTTTCTAGGCACTGAGTTAGTAGCCAGATAAGCATGTATGCATATGACTCAGTCATTGACCTTGACTACTTTATACTCTAGAGGGAAAGATAGACAAACTGACCAATAATTACAGTACAGTACAGTGAGGTAAATGTTCAATATTGGAGTTATGCATAGTGGGCTAATGCAGCTCTATGGAAGAATATTTAGCTAACATTGGGGATATCTAGGAAGCTTACTAGAGGGAATAACCACTGAGCTGAGTCTTATAGGGTGTATACTGTTGAATGAGGCAAAGAAGAATGGGAGGAGAGAAAACATTTTTTCATTTATAGAAACATTAGTAGTTACTCAAACTTAACTTATCATTCATTTAGCACTCACTTATTCCATAAACATTTATTGAGAAAGGAAGTATTGAATAGTGATTAAGAGTACAGATCTGGATTTTATATTTTCCTGGTTTCAAATCTCAGTTCTGTTATATTCCAGCTGTGTGACCTTGAGCAAGTTGCTTAGCCTCTCTATAACTCCATTTCCTCATCTATAAAATAGGGATAATAAAGGAACCTTTCTCCTAGGATTTTTATAAGGATTAAGGACACTAAAAAAAACCCACTGCCATTGAGTCAATTCTCACTCATAGCAACCCTACAGGGCAGAGTAGAATCTCTCCAAAGGGTTTCCAAGGCTGTAATCTTTATGGGAGCAGACTGTCACATCTTTCAGCCACAGACATATACATATACATACAAGCACACACACACATACATACACACATATATATAAAGGAGCTCTGGTAGTGCAATGGTTAAGTTCTCAGCTGCTAATCAAAAGGTCATTTTGGAAAATGATATGGCGCTTCCTCAGAAAGCTAGAAATAAACATACCATTCGATCCAGCAATCCCACTCCTAGGAATATATCCTAGAGAAATAAGAGTCATCACTAGAATAGACATACGCACAGCTATGTTCATGATAGCAAAACAATGGAAACAATTTAGATGCCCAACAGATAACTGGATAAACAAACTATGGTACAAACACACAATGGAGTACTATGCAGTGAGAAAGAACAACAATGAATCTGTGAAGCATCTCATAACATGGATGAAACTGGAGGACATTATGCTGAGTGAAATAAGTCAATCACAAAAGGACAAATATTGTATGAGACCTCTATTGTAAAAACCCATGAAAAAGTTCACACACAAAACGTAACAATCTTTGTTGGTTACCAGGGATGGGAGGGGTGGGGGGGAAAATACTAAATAGGCAATAGATAAGTGGTATCTTGGGTGAAGAGTGAGACAGTACACAATACAGGAGAAACTAGCACAACTTGAACAAGGAAAGGTCATGGAAGCCCCATAGACACATCCAAACTCCCTGAGGGACTGAATTGCTGGGCAGAGGGCTGTGGGGACCTTGGTCTCGGGGAACATCTAGCTCAATTGGCATAACACAGTTTATAAAGACAATGTTCTACATTCTACCTTGGTGAGTAGTGTCTTGGGTCTTAAAAGCCTGTGAGCGGCCATCTAAGATATTCCACTGGTGTCATCCTTTCCGGAGCAAGGGAGAATGAAGAGAACAGGATACAAGGAAAAGATTAGTCCAAAGGACTAATGGTCCACAGCTACTAAGGTCTCCACCAGACTGAGTCCAGTACAGCTAGATGGTGCCCAGCTACCACCACTGACTGCTCTGACTGGGATCACAACAGAGGGTTCTGGACAGAGCTGGAAAAGGATGTAGAACATAATTCTAACTCACACAAGAAAAGACCAGATTTACTGGCTTAAAGGAGACTGGAGAAACCTCGAGAATATGGCCCCCAGACATTCTTTTAACTCAGGGGTGAAGTTATCTCCGAGGTTCACCGTTCAGCCTGGAGTGGACAGCCCGTAAAACCAAATGGGACTAATGAGGTACAGTAGTCCAGTGACAAGGGCCAGAAGGCAGAAGGGGACAAGGAAGCTGGTGATAGGGAACCCAAGATTGAGTAAGGATATTGTTGATGTGTTGTGAGATTGTTAACCATTGTCATAGGGCAACATGTGTAGTAATTGTTAAATGAGAAACTATTTTGTTCTGTAAGCCTTCATCTTAAGTGAGAATAGCAGCACAACTGGAAGAGTGTAGTTAATGTCTCTGAACTGTGCATGTAGAAATTTTTGAAATGGTGTATCTTTGGCTATGTGTATTTTCACCAAAAAAAAAAGGTTGAGAAGTTAGAGGGTTGACATGTTGTGGGGTTGTTACCCAACGTCATAAAACAATATGTGTACTACTGTTTCATGAGAAACTATTTGTTCTGTAAGCCTTCACCTGAAGTACAATTAAAAAAAAAAAAAGTGAAAAAAAAAAAGAAAAAAAGGTCAGTGGTTCAAACCCACCTAGAAGCTCCATGGAAGAAAAGACCTGGCGATGTGCTCCCATGAATATCACAGCCTAGGAAACTCTATGGGGCAGTTCTACTCTGTCCTATAGGGTTGCTGTGAGTTAGAATCAACTCAACAGCACACAACAACAACAAATATATATACTATGCTATATAAGTGATTGCTGTTATTACAATTGTTGCTGTTCAGAGCTAGACACTTCCTAAATGCTGGAGATAGAAAGGTGAATAGTACAGACATGATCCCTGTCTCCATAAAGCATAGTCTACTGGAAGATATACAGGTGTAATAAATCGAGATATGGACTGCTATCAAATTACATAGGAAGGGGCACTATAATACTAAACAGAGGATAGATTAAGCCAAGGTATCAAACAATCCCAAAATCACAGTGGTCTATGACCCAGGGGAGAAGAAAGGGGATTTGGAAAAGCACACAAATCAAGAGGTATCTCAATGAGGAAGAGGAGTCAAGGAAGTTTGCCAGATTTCTGATTTGGCATCCAGTAGATGATGGTACCATTCATGGAGAGAAAATGAAGAAAAGATGAAGAGCAGGTTTGGAGGGAAAAAAAAGAGAGAGAGAGAATTGATTTACCAAGGAAGTAGAGAGTATTTCAGAGGTGAGGGGTCATTTTTTAAATGTCAGTGCTGCTGAAAGATTCTGATTAAAAAAAAAAAAAAAAAGTAGCAAATAAGTAATTGACAAACAAAAGAACTTTGGCCGTCTTGTCAAGAACAGTGTTAGTGTAATAGTGAAAGTGGGAGCCAGATCACGAAGAAAGATGTATAAGCGGGAGATAAGGAAATGGAAAGAGCAAGTATGGAGAAGTCTTCCAGGAAACTTAGCTGTGACTAGGAGAAAGATTTTAAAACATCTACTTTGTGTTAGGTCATGAAACTAAATCCAAGACATTGTTCCTGACTTAGAGGAACTTAAAATCCCGTAGAAAATACAGGACATACCCATAGCAAACAACAAGGCAAAGAGATACCTAAGCCAGGTAGCTTGGAATTTAGAGGAAATTGTGCTCACTGGTGACTGAAATGATCGGTGGAGGCGTCTAAGAGGTAATAGAACTGCCAGATCAGGCCCACCAAAGAATCAGTAGAACTTAGAAACATGAGAGCTGGGAGGAAGAGAAAGAATGTGAAGAAAAGCACAGAAATGGGATGGTAGTTGAAGAACAGAAAGTAAGCCAATTTTGCAGGAGCAGAATGGTAGATTCAGAAAGGATTCATATATCATCTGTTTCCTGGTTTTCAAAGGGTACCCTGGGGAGCCCTAGGGTCTCCACAGACATGAACACAAGTTAATTTTCTAAATCAGAGGATAGCAAATTACGGCCCATGTGTCAAATCTAGCCCACCATCTATTTTTGTAAATCAAGTTTTATTGAAAAACAACCACACCCATTTGTTTACATATCATCACATATTGTCTGTGGCTACAAAGGCAGAGTTGAGTTCTTGTGACATATGACCTGCAAAACATAAAATATGGTCCTTTTCAAAAACATGATCCATCTGTACGCTGCCTACAAGAGACACACCTTAGACTTAAAGATACAAACTAAAACCAAAGGATGGAAAAAAAAAAAATCAAACAAACAACACTCAAAACCAGAGCAGGAGTGGCAATATTAATCTCTGAAAAAAGAGACTTTAAAGTAAAATCCACCAAAAAGGATAAGGAAGGACACTATATAATGATTAAAGGGTTAATACACTAGGAGGACATAACTATAGTAAATATTTACACACCCAACAACAGGGCTCAAAAATACATAAAAAAAACACTAACAGAATTGAAAAGAGAGATAGACAGCTCCAAAACAGTAGTAGGAGACTTCAACACACCACTTTCGGTGAAGGACAGAACATCCAGAAAGAAGCTCAACAAAGACACAGAAGATCTAAATGCTACAGTCAACCAACTTGATCTCATAGACCTATACAAAACACTCCACCCAACAGCAGCCAAGTATACTTTCTTTTCCAAAGCACATGGAACATTCTCCAGAATAGAGCACATATTAGGCCATAAAGCAAGCCTTAACAAAATCTAAAACATTGAAATATTACAAAGCATCTTTTCTGACCATAAAGCCATAGTAGTAGAAATCAAGTGGAAAATGCAAGGAAAAAAAATCAAACACATGGAAACTGAACAACACCTTGTTCAAAATCTACTGAGTTATAGAAGAAATTAAGGATGGAAAAAAGAAATTCATAGAATCAAATAAGAATGAAAACACATCCTACCAGAACCTTTGGGACACAGCAAAAGCAATGCTCAGAGGTCAGTTTATAGCAATAAATGCACAAATCCAAAAAAGAAGAAAGGGACAAAATCAAAACATTAACCCTACAACTGGAACAAGTAGAAAGAGAGGTATAAAAGAAGCCCCCAGGTACCAGAAGAAAGGAAATAATAAGAATTAGAGCAGAATTAAATGAAATAGAGAATAGAAAAACAATTGAAAGTGTTAAAAAGGCCAAAAGCTGGTTCTTGGAAAAGATCAGAAGAATTGATAAACACTGGCCAAACTGACAAAAGAAAAACAGGAGAGGAAGAAAATAACCTGTATAAGAAATGAGATGGGTGATATCACAACAGACCCAACTGAAATTAAAAGAATCATAACAGAATACTATGAAAAATTGTACTCTAACCAATTTGAAAACCTAGAGGAAATGGACAAATTTCTAGAAACTTACTACCTACCTAAACTAACACAAACTGAGGTAGAACAACTGAATAAACCCATAACAAAGGAAGAGATTGAAACGGTTATTTAAAAACTCCCAACCAAAAAAAGTCCTGGCCCAGACAGCTTCACTGGAGAATTCTACCAAACTTTCAGAGAAGACTTAACACCACTATTACTAAAGGTATTTCAGAGCATAGAAAAAGATGGGATACTCCTGAACTCATCCTATGAAACCAGCATAACCCTGATACCAAAACCAGGTAAAGACTCCACAAAAAAAGAAAATTACAGACCAATATCCCTCATGAACATTGATGCAAAAATCCTCAACAAAATCTAGCCAACAGAATTCAGCAACATATCAAACAAATAATTCACCATGATCAAGTAGGATTTATACCAGGTACGCAGGGATGTTTCGACATTAGAAAAACAATCAATATAACCCATCACATAAATAAAAGACAAGAACCACATGATCTTATCAATCGTTGAAGAAAATGCATTTGTCAAAGTCCAACACCAATTCATGATAAAAACTCTCAACAAAATAGGAGTAGAAGGGAATTCCTCAACATAATTAAGGGCATTTATACAAAGCCAACAGCCAACATCATCCTAAATGGAGAGAGTTTGAAAGCATTCCCCTTGAGAACAGGAACCAGACAAGGATGCCCTTAATCACCACTCTTAATTCAACATTGTGGTGGAGGTCCTAGCCAGAGCAATTAGGCTAGAAAAAGAAATAAAGGCATCCAAACTGGTAGGGAAGAAGTCAAAGTATCTCTATTTGCAGATGATATGATCTTATACACAGAAAACCCCAAAGAATACCCAAGAAAACTACTGGAACTAATAGAAGATTTAAGCAAAGTATCAGGATACAAGATAAACATACAAAAATCAGTTGGATTCATTTACACCAACAAAGAGAACTTCCAAGAGGAAATCACCAAATCAGTACCATTTACAATAGCCTCCAAGCAGATAAAATACTTAGGAATAAATCTAACCAGAGACATAAAAGACCTATACAAAGAAAACTACAAGACACTACTGGAAGAGGCCAAAAGAGACCTGCATAAGTGGAAAAACATACTTGTTCATGGATAGGAAGACTCAACATTGTGAAAATGTCAATTCTACCCAAAGGGATCTACAGATACAATGCAATCCCAATCCAAATTCTAACGGCATTTTTTAATGAGATGGAGAAATAAATCACCAATTCATATGGAAGGGGAAGAGGCCCCGGATAGGTAAAGCGTTACTCAAGAAGAAGAACATAGTGGGAATCCTGATTTTAGAACCTATTATAACACCGAGGTAGTCTGAACAGCCTGGTACTGGTACAACAACAGATACATAGACCAGTGAAACAGAATTGAAGATCCAGATGTAAATTCAACCACCTGTGAGCAGCTGATATTTGATAAAGGCCCAAAGTCCATTAATTGGGGAAAAGACAGTCTCTTTAACAAATGGTGCTGGCATAACTGGATATCCATCTGCAAAAAAACTGAAACAAGACCCATACCTCACACCATGCACAAAAAACTAACTCAAAATGGATCAAAGATCTAAATATAAAATTGAAAATGATAAAGATCATAGAAGAAAAACTAGGGACAACGCTAGGAGTCCTAATACATGGCATAAACAGAATACAAACCATAAGTAAAAAATGCACAAGCAGCAGAAGAGAGACTACATAACTGGGAGCTCCTAAAAATCAAACACTTACGTTCATCAAAAGACTTCACCAAAAGAGTCAAAAGACAACCTACAGGCTGGGAAAAATTTTTTGTCTATGACAAATCCGATCAATGTCTAATCTCTAAAATCTACAAGATACTGAAAAACCTCAACAACAAAAAGACAAATAACCCAATTTAAAAAATGGGCAAAGGATATGAACAGGCACTTGGACAAAGAAGACATTCAGGCGGCTAACAGACAGATGAAGAAATGTTCCCAATCATTAGCCATTAGAGAAATGCAAATGAAAACTACAATGAGATACCATCTCACTCCAACAAGGCTAGCATTAATCCAAAAAGCACAAAACAATAAATGCTGGAGAGGTTGTGGAGAGACTGGAACACTTACACATTGTTGGTGGGAATATAAAATGGTACAACCACTTTGGAAATCGATTTGGTGCTTCCTTAAAAAATCTAGAAATAGAAGTACCATACGATCCAGCCATCCCACTCCTTGGAATATATCCTAGAGAAATAGGAGCTGTCACACGAATAGATATATGCACAACCAGGTTCACTGCAGCACTGTTCACAATAGCAAAAAGATGGAAACAACATAGGTGCCCAACAAAGGATGAATGGATAAACAAATTATGGTATATTCACACAATGGACTACTATGCAATGATAAAGAATATCAACAATGAATCCATGAAACATCTTATAACATGAACGAATCTGGAGGGCATTATGCTGAGTGAATTTAGTCAGTCACAGAAGGACAAATATTGTATAAGACCACTATTATAAGAACTCAAGAAAAGGTTTAAACACAGAAGAAAACATTCTTTGATGGTTACGAGGGTGGGGAGGGAAGGTGAGGGTTATTCATTAACTACATAGTAGACAAGAATTATCTTAGGTGAAGGGAAGGTCAGCACAACTGGACTAAACCAAAGCTAAGAAGTTTCCTGAATACAATCAAACACTTCGAGGGACAGAGTATCTGGGGTGGGGGTCTGGGGACCATGGTTTCAGAGGACATCTAGGTCAATTGGCATAACAATATTTATTCAGAAAATGTTCTGCATCTTACTTCAGCGAGTGGCATCTGGGGTAGCAAGCGGCCATATAAGATGCATCAATTGGTCCCAACTACCTGGAGTAAAGGAGAATGGAGAACACCAAAGACACAAGGAAAATATTAGCCCAAGAGACAGAAAGGGCCACATAAACCAGAGATTTCATCAGCCTGAGACCAGAAGAACTAGCTGGTGCCCAGCTACCATCAATGACTGCCCTGACAGGGAACACAACAGAGAGTCCCTGATGGAGCAGGAGAAAGGTGGGGTGCAGAACTCAAATTCTAGTAAAAAGATCAGACTTAACGGTCTGACTGAGACTGGAAGAACCCTTGGAATCACGGCCACCGGACTATCTGTCAACCCAGAACTACAATAATTACCGAGGCCAATTCTTCAGACAAAGATTGGACTGGACTGTGGGACATAAAATGATACTCGTGAAGAGTGTGCTTCTTAGCTCAAGTAGATAAATGAGACTAAATGGGCAGATTCTGTCTGGAGGTGAGATGAGACGGCAGAGAGGGTCAGGAGCTGGTTGAATGGACATGGGAAATCAGGGGTGGAAAGGAGGAATGTGCTGTCACAGTACAGGGAGAGCAATCAGGGTCACATAGCAACTTACGTATAAATTTTTGTATGAGAGACTAATTTGAAATGTAAACTTCACTTAAACTACAACAATTAAAAAAAATGATAATTTTAAAAAATAGATATAAATATGGCCCTTTTCATAAAATTTTTGCAGACCTCTGTTCTAGGTAATTGAGGTTATTCTATTCATATGCTAAAGTCCTTTATATTTATTTTCACCATTATTGGTAGAAACCTTTGTAAAATGCATTAGATGGCTTTGCACAGACAAATTGTGATGTTACATGAACTAAGACTTTCCGCACCTTACCACAAATAAAATGAAATAAACTCTTTATATTCTTTCTGTTCTTCTAAAGCAAAGTATAATTGAATAATTTAACTTTGCTGAGAAGACTCCAGCATTACTGTGTACTTTAATTATCACCCTAGCTTATAGTGCAGGAATGACTTCAGGAAAGATCTCTAGTGCTCACCTATATCTAGTGTTCCTCTCCTACCTGGCACATGGGAGGGTTATATTTGCTTGCTCTCCCTTGCAGTTTTATAAAGTTATGTGTTTAGTTCCATCCAGTGGTGTAAATGTATGTGTCACTTCTGAGCAAAGCATTTAATTAGCGTAAGGGAGGCCCTCCAATGACAATTTTCGCCTGCCACAGCATTCATTGATGAACCCGTTGAGATTGTTACTATGATGCTGGAAGTTATGCCACCAGTATGTTAAATATCATCAGGGTCACTCTTGGAGCCTATGGAGCCTATGAAGCAGAGTTTCCAGACTAAGACAGACTAGGAAGAAAGACCTAGATACCTATTTCTGAAAATTACCCAGTGAAAACCCTATGGATCACATCAGAATATTATTCAATAGAGTGCTGGAAGATGAGCCCCTAGTTTAGAAGATACTCAGAATGCACAGTGCCACAACGATGGACTTGAGCACACTAGCAGTCATAAAGCCTTTTTGATTCTACCCCTGAAATATGCTTGAGACTTGTAGAGGACATACAAGACACCTTGCAATCTGGCTTCATCTTACTTGTAATACAAATTTGTCAGTTTTCTGGCCATAATCTCTTCCCACCAATTTGGTTCACAGCAATCAAATTTTGATTTGGGGAAATTTAATTTTCCTCCATTGCTGCAATTTAACTATCAAGGAACCCTGTTCTCTACAAGCCAAAAGGGGTCCAAGTTGGACCAATTAGATGCTATTTCACTGAACTTTGATGTTTAAGGAAACTCGTTAGACATGACTCACTCCCATGAGGCTGCCTGAAGAGACCACCATTTTCTGATGCCCCAATTCCTGTCTGTTTTGAATCATAGCTCTTCAGAATTTCCTGATTCTGTATCACTCTATGACTCCCATCCATTGTGTGTGTGTGTGTGTGTGTCTGTGTGTAAGAGTATTGTGTCAGTGTGTGTATACATATGAGAGTGGGTGTGAGTGCACAGATGGGTGTGTATAGGTGTGTTTGGCATGAGTTATTCCATCAGTTTCTGTCGCTAGTAACCAGAGAATTCTAACTGATACACTATCTTCCAACCTCTTTTCAGGGCTCTTTCCTTATACTCCCTAGATTTCAAGATGTGAAAAAATAGTTTTCACAGCATAACATATACTTCCTTCTTTCAAGCCTTTGTCTATACTGTCCCTTATACACATAACACCCTTTCTTCATTAATGGAAAATTTCTACTTATCCTTCAAATGTTAGCTCAAATGTGGAAGTATTTCTACTGCAAAACCTTTCCCAGCCCTAACTGAAAAAATTAAATGTCCTTGTATTTGTGTGCACTTTATATATTCTTCTAACTTACAACACGGTATCATAGCTAGTGATTCATATGTCCATCTCTTTCAGGAGTTGCTGAAATCCTCAAGGACACATAGAGTCAGTTCACCACAAGTTTTTTGAATTGAATAAACTGAATCACATCTAGAAAACAAAGAGATGCCTCTCATTTTATTTTTTTGTGTTTATATGTCTTAAAATTTGCTAACCTGTATCTCTTTTGAAAATTGTATTCTATTGACACTTTATAGAGTTCAGAATGCATAACTGATGAGAAGTAGAAAGCAAAAATAGTTGTCCCACTTCTCTTTCTTCTATGGTTCTCTGCATCTCCCTTTTCCACTAACACATCACATTTCCATACAACTTTTTCTTTCCTTCTAAACTCCCTTGGCCTCTGTCTTTGCAGAAATAGACAATGACCCATTATGCAACAAGCTACATTGCATAACAGACAGGATTTCCCTCCTCTCCTGAGACCATGTGAAAGAAGAAAAAAACATGAAATCCTTAATATGGCTGCTAATGTGAATGAAGTCCAAAGATGCAATCCCTTAGGAAATTCTGGAAATGGATACAGTCTGGCTCCTCCTGGTAAATCACTACTAAATTATTCAATAAAAACAAACCATAAAAAAGAAAATGCCAAGGGTTTCTGTCTACCTTCTTGAAAAGATTGATCCAAAGCCTGACTTTGCAATCATTGAGATGAATTAGTTTTAATCAGGGGAGCAAAATGCTAATCCAAACAACGGGGAAATAAATGGAATTGGCTTTCTCTTTGTATTGTTTAATGGCACCTGCCCTATCTCACTAGTTGCCCTTCCTGGGTGACCAGAGTTAATAAATATTTCTTTGGTTTAATTTGTTCATATTTTTTGGAGAAAAAAAAAATCTTTCTCCCTTGATCCCTGTCCCTATTCATTTTCACCCCTTTGCCTATGAGAAGAAGTCCAAATTCCTCATCTTAGCATATAAGGCCCTTGACGACTCTATCTGGCCCCAGCCTACCTCCTCTCCCACTATCTCTACCATTCTTCTCCAAAAGCCAATTACACTGAATGTTTACAGGTTGTCCAGATACTCTATGCACTTTTAAGCCTGCTATACCCACTCATTAACTGGGATGCCTATTCCCCTTTGTCTAGAAGGCAAATTCTTCTCTATCCTTGTTCACTCACTTCACAGAGTTATCACTTTTCCAAGCCTCCGCAGTGCTGTGAACACATCTCTATTATGACCCACATTATGCGTAATTTATCTTTTGGTGTATTTCTTCCTACTAGACTCTGAGCTCCTTGATAGCAGGGAACATATACCAATCATAGTTTCAGACATATAATAGATGCTCCAATGTTTGCTGGATGAATTAATGTCTACTCACTTCCAAAATAAAGTCACAGAAGGTCATTGCTGAGGGAGATATAAATGTCTAGTTAATTGTACACATACAAATCTTTCCTTCCTCCTCAGTATTGTTAAAGGAAACCAAAAGTTAAGTCTCAAAACACAGCTCATTTGACCCTTTGCTAGGCACCTCAGATAAAGAGATACAGTCTCAGGTTTTAAAGTTAACAATCCAGTGAGAAGGAAGACTCCACTTGTTAAATGCTGCAAAATAACAAAGGGTTAAAATGTTCTGGTTTAAACCCTTAAAATTTACCATCTCCGATGTCCACTGGAAACCACTTCAAATACATAAAATAAATGGGCCTCATAGTGCCAGAGAGAATTTCACTGAGTTTTACCATTCCAGTTAGCAATCATAGTATCAGGAAACTAACACTAAAGGAACCACAGGAAGTTTCTATATACATATATATGGCTATAGAAATAGCTAATCTGTAAAACTGTTATGGGCACCAACAATAAATGGCAAGATATAAACATATACTTATCTCCAACTGGTTCCGTTTAGGAGAAGAAGAAAAATGAGGTCAATGACTTCATTCAAAAAGCTGTTCTAGGTTAAACCTTTCTAACACGAGCAAAAGTAGGAATTGGTTATTTCAGCCCAGATTCCAACAGCTTTAGAGAGCTTTACTCTTTAGAGGATAAGATTCATTTAAGGGATCTTTCAACCTATACAATTTCCCAATCCCTAAAATTGATCTTAGGAGCAACTTGATTCCAAAAGTAGATAGCACTTCAACGATGATGGTAGGGTAAGAAGTAAGGAATTACTACAAATCATTATACTGACCCTGAAAAAAAAATGCAATATGATACCATGGAAAATGCATAGGCTTTATAGAGACCTAGGTCCTGGTACTGACTGTGCCTCTTTCTGGCTGCCACTTCCTGGCTATGGGTCCTTGGGTAAGATATTTAACCTACTGGACAGCAGTGTCCTCATCTATAGAACTGCGATAAAAATCATACTTCATAGAAGTTTGAGAATATATAGGATGATATTGTAAGGGATCTAGACAAGCATTTAACACATTGTTACATATTAAGTAATGCATACACGTGATAAAATTATAGTAATTAATTACAATTAATTCACTAACTTAATTACCGTTTTTGATAGGGAATACCAAAGCATACAGGGACATTGTTCCTGGTGTTTAGAAAGGACACAGTGGGGAAAAAAAGTTAAGAATGAAGAACCAAGGTAGAGACCAAGACAGAAAGGGTACAAGTTGAGATTGAAGGTAAGAGCATCTCAGCAGCATTGGATCACAGAATGGGAGTTCACAAACATGTCAGTAGGGCTAAAAAATCCGGTTCCTAGGGAGAACATAAATTAGACAGAAGCTGCATAAAAGAGCAAATTTCTGAATATTTCACTTGAACTTTCACTTCACCTATGAAATTCTTCCTTCCCTCAACAATAATTCTCCAACATATCCTGCAGCCATGGTAGTACAAAACGAAAGGGGCAGGGGAAGGATATTTTTCTACCCATAGATAGCTATACACATGGATGGGAAAACCCTCTGAATAGGAGTAAGCTATGACTTTTTTTGAACACCATCAAAGAAGTAGCCTAGGAAATCTCACTGTGGACCTAGGTTTCTACAGGGTGACACCTTTTCTTCCCCTGAAAGTCCCCTGGTTGTTGAGAAGCATATCACACCAGGAAATTCCTGCTATTATGACTTAATAAAGATGCAGCATTTTCTCTCTGAAAAGTGGTGTGAAGAGCTCTAGGCTTTGGAAGGACAGAAGACTGGGTTCAAATCCTTCCTAAGCTATTTAGGAGCTATATGATATTGCACAAGTTTTTTGTACATCTACACCTCCAGGAGCCTCTAGGAGCACTGATAGCGAAGTGGTTAAATGCTTGACTGCTAGCTGAAAGGTCAGAGGTTCAAACTCACTAGCCACTCCGTGGGAGAAAAATGTGGCAGTCTGCTTCCCTAAAGATTACAGCTTTGGAAACCCTATAGAGCAGTTCTAGTCTGTCCAATAGGGCTGCTATGAGTCAGAATTGACTTGACAGCAATGGGTTTTGGTTGGTTTTGGAAGCTTCATTTAGGTGGTTAGGTGGTTCAGTGGTAGAATTCTTGCCTTCCGTACAGACCTGGGATCAATTCCTGGTCAATGAGTCTCAGGCATAGCCACCACCAGACTGTCAGTAGAGGCGTGCATGTTGTTATGGTGCTGAACAAGTTTCAGGGAAGCTTCCAGACTAAGGAAGACTAAGAAGAAAGGCCTGGTGATCTACTTCTAAAAATTAGCCAATGAAAACCCTACGGATCATAACAGTCTGATCTGCACCCGATTGGGCAGTATCTTATTCCATTGTGCATGGGGTCACCATGAGTTTGGGGTCGAGTCAATGGCAGCCAATAACAACAACAAATCAGAGTGCTCGTCATGGATTGAATTATGCTCCCAAAAAACTATGTGCATCAATTTGGCTAGGCCGTGATTCCCAGTATTGTGTAGTTGTCCTCAATTTTGTGATTGTAATTTTATGTTAAAGAGGATTAGAGCTGGATTGTAACACCCTTACTAAGGTCACATCCCTGATCCAATGTAAAGGGAGTTTCCCTGGGGTATGGCCTGCACCATCTTTTATCTTACAAGAGATAAAAGGAAAGGGAAGCAAGCCTAAAGGGGACCCTCATACCACCAAGAAAGCAGTGCCAGGAGCAGAATGCATCCTTTGGACCTGGAGTCCCTGCTCACAGAAGCTCCTAGTCCGGGGGAAGATCGATGAGAAGGCTGACAGAGAGAAAAAGCCTTCCCCTGCAGATGATGCCCTGAATTTGGACTTTTAACCCAGTTTACTGTGAGGAAATAAATTTCTCTTTGTTAAAGCCATCCACTTGTGGTATTTCTGTTACAGCAGCACTAGATGACTAAGACAGTGCCTATATATGGCCTCTGTGTGACTTCAGCATGTTAAAACATGGCAGC
The DNA here is from genome assembly GCA_030035585.1 of Dugong dugon. NCBI lineage: Eukaryota > Metazoa > Chordata > Mammalia > Sirenia > Dugongidae > Dugong > Dugong dugon. Next base: position 100,311,027 of record CM057467.1, on the reverse strand, counting down.
TAGGATACAAGAGTGAAGCAACTGGAGAGTGAGAGTTCCAAGAAACAAGGCAGAAGCTGAATTGCTTCTTCTGACCTAGCACGAAGCCATACAGTGTCACTAAGTCTGAAACAGATTTAAGGGGAGAGGGAGTAGACTACACCTTGTGATGGCAGAGCAGCAAGTTCACATTGCAGAAGAGCATGAGGAATGTTAGTTACTGTTACAGCCATCACTGGGAAATACAATCTGCCACACCTGAGAAATATGGTGTCTTAGATATCTAGTGCTGTCTTAACAGAAATACCACAAGTGGATGGCTTTAACAAACGGAAGTTTATTCTCTCACAGTGTAGGAGGCTAGAAGTCCAAATTCAGGGCACCAGCTCCAGGGTAGGTCTTCTATCTCTGCCGCTCTAGGAGAAGGTCCTTCTCAATAATCTTCCCCTGGTGTAAGAGCTTTTCAGTGCAGGGACCCCAGGTCCAAAGGACGTGCTTACTTCTGGCTCTTCTTTCTTGGTGGCATGAGGTCCCCCTCCTCTCTGCTGGATTCTCTCTTTTATATCTCAGAAGAGATTGACTCAAGATACAACCTAATCCTATAGATTGTGTCCTGCCTCATTAATTTAACTGCCTCTAATCCTACTTCATTAACATCATAGAGGTTAGAATTTACAACACATAGGAAAATCACTTCAGATCACAAAATGATGGACAACCACACAATACTGGGAATCATGGCCTAGCCAAGTTGACACATTAATTTGGGGGGAAACAATTCAATCCATAACATGAGGAGAATCTAGGAACAGTTCTCTAGCCTCATTAGGGCAAAAGAAAGGGGAAAATCCAGCTAAAAATACAGGACAGTTCTTTACAGACATGGAACACAGTGACAAATTGCTAATTTAGTTTATTGCTTATGCTTACTTAGACTAAACTGTTCACTGAAAGGAAAGCCTGGGGTAAGCCAATGGCTATAGTCATGGAACAATATGAAGGGTATGAGAAATTAAAAGGTGTAGGATGGAGTGGCTATATCTTAGTGAATGTTGTTGTCTTTGTTGTTAGGTGCCATCAAATCGGTTCGAGCTCATATTGACCCTATGAACAACAAAACAAAATGTTGCCTTGTCCTATGCCATCTTCACAACTGTTGGTACGTTTGAGCCCATTGTGTCAATCCATCTTGTTAAGGGTCTTCCACTTTTTTGGCTGACCCTCTACTTTACCAAGCATGATGTCCTTCTCCAGGGACTGGTCCCTCCTGATAACATGTCCAAAGTCTGTGAGATGAAGTCTCGCCATGCTTGCTTGTAAGGAGCATTCTGGCTGTACTTCTTCTAAGACAGATTTGTTCATTCTTCTGGCAGTCCATGGTATTTCAATATTCTTCACCAACACCATAATTCAAAGGCATAGATTCTTCTTTAATCTTCTTTATTCACTGTCTAGCTTTTGCATGCACGTGAGGCAACTGAAAATATCATGGCTTGGGACAGGCACACTAGCCCTCTAAGTGACAATTTTTTTAACACTTGAAAGAGATCTTTTGCAGCAGATTTGCCCAATGCAATACATCATTTGATTTCTTTTTTTTAAATTATGATTTAAGTGAAAGGTTACAACTCAAGTTAGTTTCTTATACAAAAATTTATACATACATTGTTATGTGACCCTAGCTGCTGTCCCTATAAGGTGACCGCACACTCCTCCTTTCCATCCTGGATTCCACGTGTCCATTTGACCAGCTCCTATCCTTTTCTGCCTTCTCATCTCACCTCCATACAGGAGCTGCCCATTTAGTCTCCTGTACCTACTTAAACTAAGAAGAACACACTTCATGAGTATCATTACATGTCTTACAGTCCAGTCTAATTTTTGTCTGAAGAGTTGGCTTTGGGAATGGTTTTAGTTCTGGGTTAACAGAGAGTCTGGGGGCCATGTCGTCTGGGGTTCCTCCAGTCTTAGTCAGACCATTAAGTCTGGTCTTTTTACTAGAATTTGAATTCTGCATCCCACATTTCTCCTGTTCTGTCAGGGACTCTCTGTTGTGTTCTGTGTTAGGGCGGTCACTGGTGGTAGCCGGGCACCATCTAGTTCTTCCGGTCTCAGCTGATGGAGTCTCTGGTTTATGTGGCCCTTTTTGGCCCTTGGACTAATATTTTCCTTGTGTCTTTGGTATTCTTCATTCTCCTTTGTTGCAGGTGGGTTGGGAACAACTGATGCATCTTAGACGCCGCTTGCTAACTTTTAAGATCCCAGACACCACTCACCAAAGTGAGATGCAAAACATTTTCTTAATAAATCTTGTTATTCCAATTGACCTAGATGTCCCCTGAAACCATGGTCCCCAGATCACCACTCCTCCTACTCTGTCCCTCAAAGTGTTTGGTTGTATTCAGGAAAACTTTAGCTTTTGGTTTAGTCCAGTTGTGCTGACTTTGCCGTATTGTGTGCTGTCCTTCCCTTCACCTAATTCTTGCCTACAATCTAGTTAGTGAATTTCCCTCTCCCTCCCTACCCACACTCATAACCATCAAAGAATGTTTTCTTCTGTGTTTAAACCTTTTCTTTAGTTCTTAAAATAGTAGTCTTGTACAATATTTGTCCTTTTGTGACTAAGTTCACTTGGCGTAATGCCTTCTAGATTCATCCATGTTATGTTTCATGGATTCATCATTGTTCTTTAATGTTGCATAGTATTCTACTATGTGACTATGCCATAATGTGTTTATCCATTCATCTGTTGATGGGCACCTAGATAGTTTTCCATCTTTTTGCTATCGTGAACAGTGCTGCAATGAACATGGATGTGCATGTATCTATTTGTGTAAGCACTATTATTACTCTAGGATGTATTCCAAGGAGTGGGATTGCTGGATTGTATGGTACTTCTATTTCTAGCTTTTTAAGGAAGCACCAAATTGATTTCCAAAGTGGTTGTACCATTTTACATTCCCACAAGTAGTGTATAAATGTTCCAGTCTCTCCACAACCTCTCCAAACTTTATTATTTTGTGTTTTTTGGATTAATGCTAGCCTTGTTGATGAGAGATGCTATCTCATTGTAGTTTTGATCTGTATTTCTCTAATGGCTAATGATAGTGAGCATTTCCTCATGTATCTGTTAGCCGACTGAATGTCTTCGTTGGTAAAGTGCCTGTTCATATTCTTTGCCTATTTTTTAATTAGGTTATTTGTCTTTTTGTGGATGAAATTTTACAGTATCGTGTAGATTTTAGAGATTAGATCCTGATTGGATTTGTCGTAGCCAAAAATGTTTTCCCAGGCTGTAGGCTGTCTTTTTACTCTTTTGCTGAAGTCCTTTGATGAGCATAAATGTTTGGTTTTTAGGAGTTCCTAATTACCTAGTTTCTCTTCTGGTGTTTGTGCATTGTTAGTAATGTTTTACATTCTGTTTATGTCATGCATTAGGGCTCCTAGCGTTGTCCCTATTTTTTCTTCCATGATCGTTATCATTTTAGATTTTATATTTTGGTTTTTGATCCATTTCGAACTAGTTTTTGTGCATGGTGTGAGGTAGGGGTCTTGTTTCATTTTTTTGCAAATGGATATCCAGTCATTTCAGCATCATTTGTTAAAGAGACTATCTTTTCCCCATTTAATGGACTTTGGGACTTTTCAAATATCAGCTGCTTGTAGGTGGATGAATTTACATCTGGATTCTCAATTCTATTCTGTTGGTCTATGTATCTGTTGTTGTACCGGTATCAGGCTGTTTTGACAACCCTGGCAGTATAATAGGTCCTAAAATCAGGTAGTATGAGGCCTCCCACTATGTTCTTCTTCTTGAGTAATGCTTTACTTATCTGAGGCCTCTTCCCTTTCCATATGAAGTGGGTGATTTGTTTCTCCATCTCATCAAAAAAAATCATTGGAATTTGGATCAGGATTGCATTGTATCTGTAGATCCCTTTAGGTAGAATTGACACTTTCACAATGTTGAGTCTTCTTATCCATGAGCAAGTATGTTTTTCAACTTATGTACGTCTCTTTTGGTTTCTTGCCGTAGTGTCTTGTAGTTTTCTTTGTATAGGTCTTTTACATCTCTGGTTAGATTTACTTCTAAGTATTTTATCTTCTTTGGGGCTATTGTAAGTGGTATTGATTTGGTGATTTCCTCTTGGAAGTTTTCTTTGTTGGTGTAGAGGGATCCAACTGATTTTTGTATGTTTATCTTGTATCTTGAAACTTTGCTGACATCTTCTATTAGTTCCAGTAGTGTTTTTGTGGATTTGTTGGAGTCTTCTGTGTATAAGATCATATCATCTGCAGAGAGGGATTCTTTTACTTCTTCCTTACCATTTGGATGCCTTTATTTCTTTTTCTAGCCTAATTGTTCTGGCTAGGACCTCCAGCACAATGTTGAATAAAACTGGTGATAAAGGGCATCCTTGTCTTCTTCTCATTCTCAAGGGCAATGTTTTCAGACTCTCTCCATTTAGGATGATGTAGGCTGTTGGCTTTCTATAAATGCTCTTAATTATGTTGAGGAATTTCCCTTCTATTTCTATTGTGCTGAGATTTTTTATCATGAATGGGTGTTGGACTTTGTCATATGCATTTTGTTCTTCAATTGATAAGATCATGTGGTTCTTGTCTTTTGTTTTATTTATGTGATAGATTACATTGATTGTTTTTCTAATGTTGAAACATCCCTCCATACCCACTTGGTCATGGTGAATTATTTTTTTGGTATGTTGTTAAATTCTATTGGCTACAATTTTGTTGAGGATTTTTGTGTCTGTGTTCATGAGGGATATTGGTCTGTAATTTTCTTTTTTGGGGGGATGTCTTTACCTGGTTTTGGTATCAGGATTATGCTGGCTTCATAGAACGAGTTTGGGAGTATTCCATCTTTTTCTATGCTCTGAAATACCTTTAGTAGTAGCAGTGTTAACTCTTCTCTGAAAGTTTGGTAGAATTATCCAGTGAAGCTGTCCAGGCCAGGGTTTTTTTTTGTTGGGAGTTTTTTACTTATCTTTCAATATCTTCTTTTGTTACAGGTTTATTTAGTTATCCTACCTCAGTTTCTGTTAGTTCAGGTAGGTAATGTGTTTCTACAAATTTGTCCATTTCCTCTAGGTTTTCAAATTTATTGGAGTACAATTTTTCATAGTATTCTTTTACGATTCTTTTAATTTCAGTTGGGTCTGTTGTGATATCACCCAACTCATTTCTTACTCAGTTTATTTCCTTCCTCTCCTGTTTTTCTTTTGTCAGCTTGACCAAAGATTTATCAATTTTGTTGACCTTTTCAAAGAACTAGCTTTTGGTCTTGTTAACTCTTTCAATTGTTTTTCTAGTCTCTACTTCATTTAATTCTGCTCTAATTTTTATCATTTGCTTTCTTCTGGTGCCAAGGGCTGCTTTTGCTGCTCTCTATTTGTTCGAGTTGTAGGATTAATGTTTTGATTTTGGTCCTTTCTTCTTTTTGGATGTGTGCATTTATTGCTATAAACTGACCTCTGAGCACTGTTTTTGCTGTGTCCCAAAAGTTCTGGTAGGATGTGTTTTCATTCTCATCTGATTCTGTGAATTTCTTTATTCTGTCCTTAATTTCTTCTATAACTCAGTAGTTTTTGAGGGAGGTGTTGTTTGGTTTCCACGTATTTGATCTTTTTTCCTTGCTTTTTCTGTTATTGATTTCTGCTTGTATGGTTTTATGGTCAGAAAATATGCTTTGTAATATTTTGATGCTTTAGATCCTGTTAAGGTTTGCTTTGTGGACTAATATGTGGTCTATTCTGGAGGATGCTGGTTCCATGTGCATTGGAAAAGAAAGTATATTTGGTTGCTGTTGGGTGGAGTGTTCGGTATATATCTATGACATCAAGGTGGTTGATTGTGTCACTTAGATCTTCTGTGTCTTTGTTGAGCTTCTTTCTGGATGTTCTGTCCTTCACCAAAAGTGGTGTGTTGAAGTCTCCTACTGTTATTGTGGAGCCATCTATTTCCCTTTCAATGCTGTTTGAGTTTTTTTTATGTATTTTGGAGTCCTATCATTGGGTGTGTAAATATTTATTATGGTTATGTCCTTCTGGTGTATTGACCCTTTAATCATTATACAGTGTCCTTCCTTATCCTTTGTGGTGGATTCTGCTTTAAAGTCTACTTTGTCAGAGATTAACATTGCCACTCCTTCTCTTTTTTGACTGTTGTTTGCTTGATATATATTTTTTCCCATCCTTTGAGTTTTAGTTTGTTTGTGTCTTTAAGTCTAAGGTGTGTCTCTTGTAGGCAGCATATAGACAGATCGTGGTTTTTTATCCATTCTGCCACTCTCTGCCTTTTTATTGGTGCATTTAGCCCACTTACATTCAGTGTAATTATTGGTAGGTATGAGTTAAGTACTGTCATTTTGATGTATATTTTTTTGTGTTGTTGACAGTTTCTTTGTTCCACTTAATTTTCTGGGCTGAGTCAATTTTCTTTATGTATTTTCTTTCAATATTTTTCATTGTATTTGCTGAGTCTTTATGTATTTCTTGTTTTTTATTTTGTTGTGTTGGATTTTTAGTTTCCTTTGTGGTTACCTTCATACTTACATCTATTTTTCTAAGTTAAACCAATCTTATTTCTTGGTATTGCCTTGGCTTCCTCTCCATATGAAAGATCCATGACTACATTATTTAGTCCCTCTTTTTTGTTTAAATGTTATCATCTTTTACATTTTGACATCTCTGTTTCCCTATTTACAGTGTATTAGCTTTGATTTATTTTTGTGACTTCCCTCTCTGGGTTGATATAGGGTTGTTATGTTCTGTGCTCTAGTCTTGAGTTTTTATCTTATGTTACTGAGCTTCTAACTGCAGGACTCCCTTTAGTATTTCTTGTAATTTTGATTTGATTTTTACAAATTCCCTAAACTTCTGTTTATCTGGAAATGCCCTAATTTTGCTATCATATTTGAGAGACAGTGTTGCTGGACATGTAATTCTTGGCTGGCAATTTTTTTTCCTTCAAGGCTTTATATATGTCATCTCATTTCCTTTTTGCCTGCATGGTTTCTGCTGAGTAGTCCAAGCATATTCTTATTGACTCTACTTTGTAGATGACTTTTTGTTTATTCCTAGCTGCTCTTAAAATTGTCTCTTTCTCTTTGGTTTTGGCAAGTTTGATTATGATATGTCTTGCTTTCTTTTGGGATCTACCTTTTGTGGGGTTTGATGAGCTTCTTGGATAGATATTTTCTCATCTTTCACAATATCAGGGAAGTTTTCTGCCAACAAATCTTCAACAATTCTCTCTGTATTTTCTGATATCCTCCCCCACCCGCCCCCGTTCTGGTACTCCAATCACTCATAGGTTATTCCTCTTGATAGGGTCCCACATAATTCTTAGGGTTTCTTCATTGTTTTAAATTCTTTTATCTGATTTTTCCTCAAATAATTTGGTGTCAACTGCTTTATCTTCAGTCTCACTAATTCTGACTTCCATTGCCTCAATTCTGCTCCTATGACTTTCTATTGAATTGTCTAATTCTGAAATTTTATTGTTGATCTTTTGGATTTCTGTTTACTGCCTCTCTGTGGATTCTTGCAGCCTGTTAAATTTGTCATTATGCTCTTTATAACCTTCTTAAGTTCCTGTATTGCTTTGTCTGTATGTTCCTTGGATTGTTCTGCGTTTTGTCTGATCTCCTTCCCGACATCTTGAAGAGCTCTGTATATTAATCTTTTGAATTCTACCTTTGGTCATTACAAGAAGTTCTCTTCCTCCGGAAGGTTTCTTGATTCTTTGTTTTGGTCACTTGCTGAAGCCATCATGGTCTGCCCTTTATGTGATTTGATACTGACTGTTCACTCTGAGTTTTTGATAAGTTATTAGATTTATTTATTTTGTTTGTTTACTGTGTCCTATCTTCTTGTTTTGTTTTCATATGCCCAAATAGGCTGGTCAAGTAAGCTAGTTTGATTATTGGCATCTTTGAAGCTCTCATATCCTATCATCAGGTGGTTAGAGCTGTTTCCTGGTATGTGAGCCCAGGAATCCATTTACTTTTCTTGTGTGGATTCAGCTCAGGTGTTTAGGTCATTGGTCACTGAGTGTGTGGCACAGGCTCTTACCTACAATCCTAGATGGGATAAGGTGATTGGAGTAGTCACAGGTATTTGACTTCAGTAGAGGGTCATGTGCTGAACAATGCAGAGGGCTGATGGCTACCCCTGAATGTCTGGGTGGAAGGCATATCCCTGTTACCTAGAGTGCACAGGTGGGTGGATTTTGCAGCTGGATTATCGGCACCCAATGCTCTTGGCTGTAAGGACTGGGCACCACTTATTCTTGGACCCCATTGCAGGTGGCCAGGTGGCATGGGGGAAGCCACCAGTTCTCAGGCCCCTGTTGTGGGTAGGTGAGGACCCTGCCTAATGGGCAGTGGGTGTCAAATGTCATAAATCTGCCCTCTACCTTATAGGCGATACAGATGAAAATAGGCTTCAGGTACATACTCCGTTATACTGTGCTAATGATGGCCCATGCCATTGAGATGGGTCCACACAGGTCTATGCAGGGGTGAAAGGCATTCAAAGTCCATGGACTCCTTATGCCTGTGCCTAGGCAAAGGTTCTGTGCCTGTCCTGAGTTCCTGACTTAGGGGAACTGGTAGATTATTTTTTCCCTGTTTGTTAATTTGTTCCCTCTCCAAAGCTGGGAGAATGGTTCAGGGTTCATGATGGGTCCTACTTCTGGCCCAGGGGTGTAGCAATCACTGAAGCCAGACCAGGACCCAGAGCAGAGGCGGGAGGGGGTGGGTAAATTGGAGAGAGGTACTTCTCAAAGGGCGGGGTTTTTTGATCTGCATGGTAGGTTAGACATGTGTACTTATCTTTTGCCAATTGAGTGCCACTTTTCACTGGTTCTGGAGGCTTGAGCAGACTCCCCGCCACTCAGTTGCTCCTGATGTGGAAAACCTGACCCAAGGTCCACCACTTGCCTCACCACGTGCCAGCTGATCTAGCCTGCAGGGTACCAGTGCTAGGCAGGTCAGGTCTGGAAACTCCTTGCTGCTTCTGAACCCTCTCTCCCTCCCTGTGCTGCTCAATCCAATTACTCAATTTTGTCTTTGATGTTCAGGGCTCCTAGATTGTCACATATGATCAATTTACTTGTTTTTTTTTTTTTTTTTTTGGAGGGGTCTTTGTTTTAAGAAGGACCACAGGAAGCATCTGACTACTCCGCCATCTTGGGTTCACCTCCTCATTTGATTTCTTGACTCCTGCTTCCATGAGTGCTGTTTGTGTATGCAAGTAAAGTGAAATCCTTGACAGCTTCAATATATTCTCCATTTATCATGATGTTTCTTATTAGTCCAGTTGTGAAGATTTTTGTGTTATGTTGATTTGTAATCCATACTGAAGACTATGATATTTGATCTTCATCAGTAAGTGCTTCAAGTCCTCTTCACTTTCAGCAAGCAAGGTTGTGTTATCTGTATAATGCAGGTTGTTAATGAGTTTTCCTCCAATACTGATGCTGTGTTCTTCTTCATATAGTCCAGCTTCTCGGATTATTTGGTCAGCATACAGACTGAATAAGTATGGTGAAAGGATACAACCCTCAAGCATACCTTTTCCAATTTTAAACTCTGCAGTGTGCCCTTGTTCTGTTCGAACAACTGCCTCTCGGTCTACGTACAGTTTCAGCATGAGCACAATTAAGTGTTCTAGAATTCTCATTCTTTGCAATGTTATCCATAATTTGATATGATCCACACAGTCACATCCCTTTGCATAATCAATAAAACACAGATAAACATCTTTCTGGTATTCTCTGCTTTCAGCCAAATCCATCTGACATAAGCAATGAAATCCCTTGTTCCACGTTCTCTTCTGAATCCGGCTTGAATTTCTGGCAATTCCTTGTCGATGTACAGCTGCAACCATTTTTGAATGATGTTCAGCAAAATTTTGCTTGCATGTGATATTAATGATATTGTTCAGTAATTTCCACATTCTGTTGGATCACCTTTCTTTGGAATGGGCACAAATATGGGTCTCTTCCAGTCGGTTGGCCAGGTAGCTGTCTTCCAAATTTCATTGCATAGACGAATGAGCACTTCCAGTGTTGCATCTGTTTGTTGCAAGGTACTGAGAAAGTTACCTTGCACTGGGCAGGCAATCCTCTTTGTACCCACCCTTTTCTCCTCCCCCCATGCATTGTGGTTTCCAAATCTTTAATTGGAGTCAGATCTCAATATGCTCCAGTGAGGTAAATTACAAAATCAAACCTAGGAGACGAAAGCTTATACAACAAGATAATTTCCGTAATTTGTTAACTGATGTTGGGGATAATCTGGAAATATACACAAGAAGAAGTATGGAACACAATTCTTGCTAAGTCTGAGTATAGGTGCCTTTATCAAAGACTCTAAATTAAATGTGTTAACTTCAGGAATTAAAGTACTTCTAATTAATGGTTTGCTGAGTAGACTAAAACTTGGACTCATCAGTGGCCCATGCTAAATAAATGTGAGATGCCCTGGTATAATGTAGAAGAAGTAATCCGAAGACATAGGAGATTGAATGATGGCTGAATTTTTTCTATGTGACTTACACCCACAAACCCTAAATATTTCCCCCAACAGGCTCAGAAAAACTCCTATTACGAAGGTATTAAGAAATACACTGATGAGAAGAACATCAGTATTGTTGAAAATTACATTGGTAACTGTTTTCTATAAACAAGAATCTTGGTTAGAGATGCTGCAGTGGAAATGAGCTCCCTGATTTCAACATCCAGAGGTGGCAGGTGGCAGGTGGCAAGTGACACTTAACGATCGGGGCAAATTTTGTGTGGTTAGCGTAACAGTAAAAGAGCTAGAGGATTAATTGGAATAATTTACACCTGCAAAAATCTTTTTTGATATTGGTTAATTGATCACAGGGTGTTTGAAAATAGAAGGGAAAAAAAAAAAAAAACAGCCCTACTTAATAGGTATAAACAAAATAATTCCAAGTCTATCGATTAGAGGCTTTACTTGAGCCACCATAATAAAAAGTAAGATCCCTTCATCCAATAATCAGTTTACTACTCCAGGACCACTTAGTGAATAAAAGTCCAGATATATCAAGAAAAATCCTACAATAAGATCATAATTACGTTCTTCCATGTGTCTTCTTCCTATACCTCCCAAGGGACCTTGGAACATTTAAATGTGCAGTGAGGAAAGCAAAATATCCAGACTGTTCATGAACTATCTAACATTAGTTCTGAGTTAACACTAATCTCTGTGTTCCAGAATTCACTGTAGTTCTTAGACAGAGTGGAAGTTGATTGAGTGAGGATATTAATGGAATTTTGACTAAAAACCATTCCCATACTAAGCAGGAAGAGGCCCAAAAGCTATCTGTGGTTATTTCCTTAGTTCTTGATTATGTAGTTGAAATTGATATCAGTTATCAGAATCCTCACAATGTATCTTTGATCCCTGTGGTTAGGGATATATGGTAGAAAGACTCAAGTAGAAACACACACCTAACCGAAAAAGTAAATCTAAAGTAATAATACATCCCTGGAGGAATTATAAGAAGCCCTGGTGGTGCCGTGGTTAAAGCGATCGACTGCTAACTGAAAGGCAGGCAGTTCGAAACCACCAGCGGCTCCACATGCAGCAGAAACATGCAGCAGTCTACTTCCGTAGAGATTTATAGCCTTGGAAAACCTATGGGGTCACTATGAGTCAGAATCGACTCAATGGCAGTGGATCAGGGGAGGAATCATACAGATTAGCACCACCATCAAATACTTCATATATTTAGAAATAGAGATTTGTAACACATTCTCATCTAACTCTACTGTTTGTCTGATGCAGAAGAGAAATGAGACTTAAAGAAGGACAGTGGTAAAGTTAAGAGATTTACAGATTTACAGGTATGGTCTGTTTATTGCAAATTTACACTGTCCCTTGGAACCTGATAACTAAAATCCATCTGTACTTCCTTTATAGAAGGGAGAAGTTCGTTCTCTATGAAGAACTTACCGACTGAGTAGGAAAAAATTTAAGCCTGATTTACAGAAGGCACTGCACAGTATTCTGGAATGAATCATAAGTAATTTATCATGGTTCTGTAAAAGAGTAGTGATGGTAAATTTTCACTACCGGTAGAAAAAAGAAATAGATATCTCTTTGTCTACTCTGATGTGTGGCATGATATAAGGATCCATACTGTGTCACAGGCAGTGGCTGGTGGCTCAGTCAGGTGGTCAATGGCTTCTAAGGAGCAAGATTAGAGGACTGGTAACAAGGCAGCTTAGTGAAAAGGAATGTGGATGTACTTTTCCGAATAGGTCAAGAGTATACTATTTGTGTTTCACATGAATGCTCATCAAAACACTACTACAGATTCAGCAGTTGCTAAGCAAGTGGATAAGACAAACTACTCTGCAGATGTCAATTGGCTTATTTTGCCAACAGTCCTGTGGTTATGCAATGGGGTCAATAATAAAGTGTCATAGGGTTTAGGAAAGGAAGCTATGCTTAGGCTCAGCAATATGGATTTCCCCTCACCAATTCTGTACTAGATCCTGTTGCAGTGACAAAACCTGAATCCCTGATACGGCATCATAACCCTAGTTCACACTCACTGGTTACATAAAGATAAAGTAATTTTTCCTCTCTGGTATAGACATGTCTTCTAGATTTGGATTTGCTTTTCCTTTCCATCTATGTCTGCAACCATCACCATTACATGATCTTACTTAATGTTTTATACAGTATCGTGGCATCCCATACAACATTGTTCTTGGCCAAGGAAATCATTTTATGTATATAAAGAGAAAGTTGCCCCTGGCTTTCACTGCTCTTGTTACATATCACATCAACAAAAAGAAACTGACCTTATAAAACTGAGGAATGAACACTTACAGATCAATTATAGCACCCTGGGAGAAAATACCTTACAAGGTTGGGGTGCTAACCTATAGGTATGGTAAATGCTGTCAGACCAGTGACTAGACTATAACCCTGTTTCTCTCAGTTACGAGATATCAGTCCTAATACCAAGGAGGAGTGGAGGGGGCACCTCTCATTACTACTCCAAATGGCCCACTCACAAAATGTGTTCTTTCTCTCCACTTTACTTTGGATTCTACTTGCTTAAAGTTTGTAAATTCAAATGAGTATGCTTCACCAGGGCCCCAAAATAGTTCCACTAAACTGGAAGCTAAGACCAAGTGGTCATTCCAGGCTCTTCACTATACTGACTAACCAGTCCATAAGATGGCCTTACAGGCTTACAGGTTTGGCTAGGGTTATTGATCTTGATAATTCAGGCTACATATGGAGGCATGCTGGGAGATTGGTCAAACAAACAAACAGAGGATCCCCTGGACTACCTCCCATAACTACAATGTAAACTAATAAAATTTGCTGGAAGACTGCCATAACCCTGTTCAGGCAGGACCATCAAGGGGTTACATCCCCCAGGAATGAAGGAATCTTGGTTCACCTCAAAAACATAAGCTCAGTTGTAGCTAACAACAAAAGAAATGGAAGGAGGAGTGGAAGAGGGTCATCAGAAACACCAACTAAGACTTGTGACTGAATGCAGAAATAGGAACTATAATCTAGGTGATTTCCTTATTTACTGCATCAAATATGTAGTCCACTGCATTTATACATTTTAATTAATTTTCCTTTGCTTTTCTCTCCTGTTAATCTCCAAGTTATAGTGGTGTTGCAAGCTAAACTTTCCAATCTTCAGACACTGTGGTAGTGTGGGACATGGTTCTCCATTCTTCCCAGAAATTTCATCAGCTCCAGTGTCTTCTCAGAACATTTCCTTTTTGCTTAAGCTAGCCATAATCGGTTACTGTAGCTTGCAACTAAGAATCCTGACTGCTAGTCAGAGTGTAGTGGAATGAGCGTTGGAGGCAGACAGAGCTGAATTCAAATCCCAGCCCTATCATTTTCTGTACTTGGAAAAGTCACATAACCTCTCTGAGCCACAGTTGCTAATCTGTAAAATGGGAAAGACAGTCACTTCCTCACAAGGATTGTGTACATTAAATTAGCATGTGTAAAAATACCAAACAGGGTGGTTGGCAACTAGAAGGGTTTAATATATGGAAGTTACCTTTAACCCATAGATTGATGGGTCTATATTTTTGCTTTGAGTGTTAAATAGCTCCTTTGTCTCTGAGTGCTTCTGCTACTATTACAAACATCAAGACTTTATAAGCTTCATTTTTTATAAAGAATAACTATTTACAAGAGGCTTTCACTTTCATTATATCTAACCTTCAGAAAAAATCCTGTGACGTTGGCATCATTGGCCTATTTCACAGACTGGAAGAAAAAAAATATTTATTTTGTATTCCCTCATTGTAAATAGGAAATCCTGGTGGTGTAGTGGTTAAGTGCTATGGCTGCTAACCGAAAGGTTGGCAGTTCAAATACACCAGGCGCTCCTTGGAAACTCTATGGGGCAGTTCTACTCTGTCTTATAGGGTTGCTATGAGTCGGAATGACTCCACGGCAATTTTTTTTTTTTCATTGTAAATAAGCTCCACGAGGACATGGACTATGTTGTTTTATTCGCCATTGTTTCTCTGACACTTTTCACAGTGCCTCGAACATGGTAGGTCCTCAATGTACTTGAAAGAAATGAAGAGAAAATGTAAAAAGAGGGATGCCATTTGCTGAATAATGTTGTTAGGTGTCGTGGTGTCAGTTCTGACTCATAGTGATCCTATATACAACATAAGGAAACACTCCGCAGTCCTGCACCACCCTCACAATCGTTGTTATGCTTGAGCCCATTGTTACAGCCACTGTGTCAATCCATCCTGTTGAGGATCTTCATCTTTTTCACTGACCCTCTACCTTACCAGCCATGATGTCCTTCTTCAGGGACTGGTCCTCCTGAGAACATGTCCAAAGTATGTGAGACAAAGTCTCACTGAGTAATAGGACTCAATAATTTGAGGCTAAATCAGGGCAAAGCTAAACTTTGTGGGCTTATCCCAGTGCCATCAGAGATATAATGAATTCTTTGTAAATATTTGATGGATGGACAGATGCGTGAATGAATAAAACCCCATCTCTAAAAAGCGGAAACCTGAATTTCAACAAAAAGCTTTCTTTTTTAATTCATCTATCAACTGCCCATAACTTAAGGACTTAAAACAATCATTTTATTTTGCACTCAGTTTTGTGGTTTGGGAATTCAGGAAGGGCTCAGCCAAACCCGTTGCCATCGAGTGGATTCCAACCCATAGCGACCCTATAGGACAGAGTAGACCTATCCCATAGGGTTTGCAAGGAGCAGCAGGTGGACTCTGACTGCCGACCTTTTGGTTAGCAGTGGAGTTCTTAACCAGTGCGTCACCAGGGCCCCGGGCTCAGCCAACTACGTGGTTTATCACTGAGCCACGTGGCATCAGCTGGGGTGACTGGGACTAAGATCCATTTTCAAGATGACTTCTTCACTCACACTCTTGTGTCTTAGCAGGAACAACTAGAAGGCTGGTCTCAACTGGGCACCTCCCCTCACCCCTCAAGCAGTTTCAGAGCCTTTCCACCTGGTCTCTCTAGCAGGAGTAGTCAGACTTCTTACACAGCAAGCAGCTCAAGGCTCTAAGATCAGGAAGTGAAACTCGCAGGCCATTTAAGCACTATGTCTAGAACTGAAAGGAATCACTTCCACTATATTCTATTGGTAAAATCTGTCACAGGCTGACCTGTAATTCAAAGGGTGGGGAAGCAGACCCCACCTTTTGATGGGAATATTATCAAGGAATGTGTAGCCATAGTTAATCTGTTCCTGTTTCCTTAACCAAGTCAGAAGTTTGATAAACATGAAGCTATGGGTTTACTCTTGTTGTCACCCTTAATCAGACTTTCTCACGGAATAAATTTCTTTTTCCAAATATCAGTAAATTATTCTGTAAACCCTTAGATTAAAAGTCAATGAAGCTTGGAGGCATATCTGAATTAATTTCCATGCTACAGTGAGCATGTCTCAGGGGAAACATAGGAGTGTCTGTGTTCTAGTTATTTAAGGTAATTCAAACTTCTCCAAATCTGGTGGGATCAAGAGGCCCAAAATACCTTTACACCTAAAAATTTACTCTACAGTAAAGTGTCATTACAAATCAGCCCTGCGCTATCCACCTCCTGGGCATGCAAAGAATTCTGCACTGCCACATTCAGGATATTTTAGCATCTCAGTAGGGAGTATGCTAAGTAAGAGCTAAAATAGCACAATGATCCCAAAAACCACATAAAAGAAAGGAAATACAAATAGCACAAACAAGCACAGGGCATCTCAGATAATTCTGAAGAGAATTAAAGTTTGTTTCTTCTCAACATCAGTTTCTACAGGCTTCATATTCTGAGAAGTTTCACTCAGAATTTTGGCCACCCTTCCCCCAAATTCAAATTATTTCCACCAGGCACAGAAATTACTTTGTCTTGATCTTAATGTCTGTCACAAGCATTTATGTTACACATTTATTTTCAATGATGACCCAGGGTTTTTGCTATCTATCAGCTAATCAAAAGGAGCAACTGGCTGGTTTTGTCAAATGTAAATGTTCACTTGGATCATTTTGGCTCAAGGAACTTTCAGTATAAGGACTGACTTTATTAGGGAAATAATTTTTCTAAACGCAAGATCTTCTATAACAGCTGACTTTAAAGAGAAAGCATGTGGAAACCTTAGAATACAGGAAGAGAGGAGAGAACAAATGATATGGGACTGGTGAAGACTACAAATGTTAATCTCAGAGAAAGCAGCTGGGAGAACTGCTTGGTCTCTGATGGGGCCAATGGTCTCAGTCTTGGCATCAGAATCCCTCATTCTTGAAACATGCACTAGGATGCAAGGTCCACGGGGACCAAGATCTTGGTCTTTTTTGTTCACTAATGTATCCTAGACACCAGGAACAACACTGGCATATAATGAGCACTAATAAATATTTGTTCATTTTTAACAAATAAAGCCCAAGAGGATTAGCTGAAAGGAATCCAGGAGGCTAATTGAATGTGGGTATGGTTACGGGAGGTCTGTTTATGCAGCAGGAATCGTACCCATGGCATAAGAGAATGAAGCCAAGATACCAGCAAACGCTGCGCCAAGTATCTGGGCTTTTTCCCAATAGAGAATGTAATGAAGGCCTCTACAGTATTAAATAGAGCAACCAGCCAGAGCTAAGAAGAGAGGACTCAGGCAGAAACTCTATTCTGTGATGTAAGTAAGGAAAATGAAGAAGAAAGAGGACAGTTAAACAAGGCTGCTGCAGCCCTGCTATCACTTGGGCCCTCAGGTTCTAGTGAGCAGTCAAGGGTATGGGGGCAGAGTGGAGGGGAAAGCACATGATCCAAGGCTGGAGACATGAAATAATTTTAAGATCTACTATATCCAAAGGACAAGAGTTCCATGAAGAACGTTACTATTTGCCCTTTTATTCTCTGGATTGACTCAGGAACTGGGAGCTGTGATTGAGTCAACAACTTACATAGGTATGAGAAAAAAGCAGGGACTGACATGATCCATCTGAACCCCTAAAGCAAGAAATTCTATAGTCTCCCTTCCCCTGAGGTATTCTGAAGCTGGGCAATTTTTCAAGAAGAAAATACATAACATCCAATCTCCAAAGTTTTCACGCATTGAGAAGAACTAATGTGCAAAATCATCCATGATGAATTTTGTATAAAAAGACTCAATATAAAACTACAGAAGAAAAGAATCTCAAAATCCAAGTAGACCACAAGATAATAAGATTTAACCATTGGTTTCTGAAGCACAAACAAAGAAAGCCAAACTAAACTGTGGGGGAAAAATAGATCAAAGTCCAACACTCTGTGACATCATGACAAGTTAATAGTCAATTGATTAATTAATGGACACAGTAGAAGAGTCTGGTCTTACATGTGGAAGGTACTCAATAAATATGTTTTTAGGTCATCAGAGGCCCTCTTAACCCAGTGGTTTGTGGATAATGGGATGCCTGTGTTCCCTTTTAGGAGATCTGTTGCCCCCTGGAAATATTTTTGCATGCTTGGTCTCCTGATTCTTTGCCAGCCTGCTTGTTCTTTCTGTGGGTGTACCCTTTTCCCACTGCCTTTCATTACCTAACCTCATGAGACAACTACCTCCAGTTGGGTCCCAAATTAAGAAGAACATCTAACCATCTGAAATGATCAGAGATGATCAAAGTTGATCAAGGAAGAGAACAGCATTTAAAAGGAAGATATATTGTAACACACATGCATAGAAAAACTCTGAGAAAATATTCAAACATTAATTAATAGAAGTGAGTGGTGGAATTACAGATAATTTTTAACATCTTATCTTTTATGCTCTTATATTTTCTACAAAGAACACATAATTTTTACATTCAAAAAATATCATAAAATTGAAAAACATATAGTTCTCATTTTTATTTTTATTAAAGGTGTCTGTGTGTGTGTGTGTGTGTGTGTGTGCATGAATGCTTGCGTTTGTATAGAAAAAAATCTGGAACTCCAAATATCAAAGCTATATATAGTGGCTAAGTTTTGGGAATGTGATTGGGAGTGGAGGAGAAGAAAGGAGAATTTTCTTCTTTCCTGTTACTCTTCTGTAATGCTTGATTTTGTATTTTATAATAAACATGTATTATTTTATAATAAAAAGAAAAATTAGGCGACTAGAAAAGATACTCTAAAGCATCCCCTTGGTAATAAAGTCTATGGAAAATAAATCCAATGACAAAATGAAATGTGTTATTGCTATGATAGTATGTTGCTCTTGTTATGATAATACATAGTTATTGATATGATAATATAATGCCATTAAACCATTACTGCTACTATTATAACAGTACCTTACATTTGTATAGGTTAGGTTCCTTTTTCTAGTTTAGGCTAAAGAAAAGTACCCTGAGGGGTGAGTGATAAAATACAGTTCCCTAAACCTAATGAAGGATTTGTGACTCACCCGTGAGTCCTACCTGAAAACAGGATAAGAAAAAGTGTATAAGACCTGGTCCATGAGGAAGTTAGTTGAGCTACGGGAAAGACTTCATACAGTGAGGGCAAGTGGCACTCACTGGTGTGGTTTAGCAAGAAGCACACACACAATTACTGTCCCTGAGGACTTTAAAAATAGGTTGGTGTGTCCAGGCAAGTGGAAATCTGTTTCTGCTGAAGGCCAAGCAGATGGACTTGGTGACCCCTCAAAGTCTCTTCTGCTCCTGTGACTCCAGCTTACAACCCTGGCTCAGGTGCAAGAGACTGCCCAGCCTGAACCCATTTCACCTGCTACACCTAGGATCGCTGAACTCAGCTCCCATCCAAATGGGAAGCCTAATAGCAAAGTCTAGCAAGAGGCACATTGTCCAGAAGCAGATTCAAAACATGGGCTCTACACAACCCAAATTGAAGGACATACCAGAAAATTACTGTTCTTCATTCAAAAATGTCAATATCACATAAAACAAAGTAAGGTCGAGAAAGACACATTTCAGATAAAAAGAGACTAAAACCCAAAAAAACTCATCGCCATTGAGTGGATTCCAACTCACAGCAACCCTATAGGACAGAGTAGAACTGCCCCAAAGATTTCTAAGGCTGTAATCTTTACAGAAGCAGACTGCCACATCTTTCTCCCATGGAGCAGCTGGTGTGTTCGAACCATCAACCTTTCGGATAGCAGGTCTTAACCACTGCACCACTAGCGCTCCTAAAGGAGACTAAAGGAACATGAGAACTAAATGCAAGGCACAATCCTGTACTGGATCATGTAATGGAAAAAGAAAATTTCTATAAAGGACATTATTGGATAATTTATGAAATTGGAATGTGGATGTAGACTAGATAAAAGTATTGCATCAATGTTAGATTTTCCAAATTTGGTAACTATACTATGGTTATGTAAGAGAAAATTCTTGTTCTTAGGAAATACACATTAAAGTATTAAAGGTTAAAGGATTTTATATATATACATATCGGTATGTATGTGTCTATACTGGGAAAGATTAGTCCAAAGGACTAATGGACCACAACTACCACAGCCTCCACCAGACAAAGTCCACACAACTAGATGGTGCCCGGCTACCACCACTGGCTGCTCTGACAGGGATCACAACAGAAGGTCCTGAACACAGCTGGAGAAAAAGGTAGAACAAAATCGTAACTCACAAAAAAAAGACCAGACTTACTGTTCTGACAGAAGCTGGAGAAACCCCGAAAGTATGGCCCCCAGACATCTTTTATCTCAGTACTGAAGCCACTCCTGAGGTTCACCCTTCAGCCAAAGATTAGACAGGCCCATAAAACAAAACGAGACTAAATGGGCACACCAGCCCAGAAGCAAAGACGAGAAGGCAGGAGGAGACAGGAAAACTGGTAACAGAGAATCCAAGGTCAAGACGGGGAGAGTGTTGACATGTCATGGGGGTTGGCAACCAATGTCACAAAACAATGTGTGTATTAATTGTTTAATGAGAAATTAATTTGCTTTGTAAACCTTCATCTAAAGTACAGTAAAATTAAAAAAAGCCATCCGACAAATAGGCTATCACTTCAATCTGAAAAAAATAATAATAATAATAGAATGACTTCAAGCCTTTTGGCTTAAGCAACTGGAGTTGACATTTTCTGAAATGGGGAATAATGAAGAGGTACAGGTTTGGACAGTGTGAAAATCAAGGCTTAGTCTGGGGCATGTTACCTTTGAGATACAAGCTAGATATTAAAGTGAGTATGTGAGGAAGTTGGATATATGATTAAAGTTGAAGGGAGAGGTCAGGGTTATAAGTATACATTTGGATTTATCAGCTTATAGATGGCACTGGAAAGGACAGGAGTTGATGAGATCACTACAGAGTTTGTTGGAAGACAACAGAAGAGGAACAAGCACAGACGCCATTTAACTAGAAGTTGGGAAGATGAGGAAAACTGAGCGAAGGTGACAGAAGTAGCAGCCAGACAGACAAGAGGAATAATGAGAGAGCTCTATGCTTTGGAAGCCAAGACAAGGTGGTTTCACAAAATAAATGAATGATCGTTGATGTCAAAAACTGCTGATAGGCTAAGCAGAGATTGTCAGTGAGTAGCAGGACTTGAGTGCTTTTTTAAAATTCCACGTTCCTGATAGAAATGAGAACAGTGGTTGCCTGGGTTGAGGGAGGGGGAGGGTGGGTATAGACAGAAAAGCGACATCAGAGAGCTTCCTAGTCATGGAAATGTTCTGTATCTTGACTAGGGTATGGGTCACACAGGTGTGAAGACTTAGCAAAACTCATCACACTGTACACTAAAGATCTGAGCATTTCACTGTATGCAAATTATACTTCAATGAAAAAATAAAAATAAATTCTACTTTCCACCATCTGCATTTTCCAATATTACTATAATCAGCATTCATTACTTTTATAATAAAAAATAAACATTCAGAAACAGAGTTGGATTACTGCATATGTCAAACTTTGAATTGTAAAGGTAA
Source organism: Dugong dugon (assembly GCA_030035585.1). Lineage (NCBI taxonomy): Eukaryota > Metazoa > Chordata > Mammalia > Sirenia > Dugongidae > Dugong > Dugong dugon. Next base: position 100,289,590 of record CM057467.1, on the reverse strand, counting down.
GAATTAGCAGGATATTATTTTTTCCCTCAACCAAAAACCAGTGTAAATAATAATTGAATTGTGTAAATAATGAAAACTTTGCCATGGATTTCCCAGGAGAAACTCACCTCTGCAAGTAAAAAACTAATTCTTACAGATATACCAGGAAACATCTACTTTTTTACAGGTTAAGGCTAGACATTTCAGAAGATGAATGGTTTTTGAATTTTGCCAATGCAAAGCAATGGAAAGAACACTGAAATCAGCTTTTGAGGCTAATATCAAAATGTGGCCTTGTAGTCTTGAGTAAGTTAGCTACACTCTGTGTCCCAGATTCTTCTTCTCCAAAGTAGGGATAATATTGCCTACTTTATGTTAATCTCTTGGTCTTGAGACAATTCCATGAGTTAATGACTATGAAGTCTATTTGGAATGCATAAAGGACTCCATAAGTGTAAAGTCTGGGAAATATTAATACAATCTGAGGCCATGAGCAGTTCCATTTATCTCAGTTACCCTCCAGGGATTGTGCCTTTTGAAGGTGGGCTTCAAAAACTTCCTTCTGTCCTAGAAAAACAACCTAGAGCAAATTAATGCCCAAATAAATATGTATCTGAAGCATCATCTTTCTATAGTCTGCAGTTTTTGTGGTACAATGAGAAGCACGCATCTTGAAAAATTGTCAAATTAAACCTGCCTCCCTTGTCCCCTTTTTCTGTTCCTCCTCCTCATCTCAATTTCCATTAGAATGAGAGCCTCTTGTTTCCTCAGATAAGTCCATTGAGAAAGAAATTTTAATTTTATCTAAGAGGTGCATCCACCTTCAAATGTTCAAAAATAAAAACTCTTCTCCCAACCCCAACCTGCAAAACCTGCTCCTTTGCCTGTGTACAAAACACCTTAGCACATTTATACCACCCCAGAAGTTCTTGAAGGGTAGAGTAATTAGCCTTGGACAGAAGAGAAAGCTGGGCCGAGGAATTAGAGACCAGAGTGATAATTTAGGCTGAAATACCAGGCCCTCAAATACCAGACTAAATTGGTATAGGTTCTATCTTATACACCATTTATTAAAGGTTTTTGAAAAGAATGACTTTTTTTTTTAATAAATGATGTTCTAGCAAGATGAACCTAGATTTGGTGAGCAGAATGGATTGAAAGGGGATCAAGTAATAAGAAAGCCCCCAGATGAAAGTCTATTGAGGTGATCCAGGCAAGTACAGATGAGGTCTTGATAGAGGTCAGGGTAGTGAGAATAGAACAGAAATAGGAAAGTCAGAAATAGGATGCAGTTGTGAAGAAAATGAAAATATAGTTTAGGATGTGGTGAGTTTAAGGTGACAGTGGGATCTAAAGAGAAATGTCAGGCAGGTACAATTGAAAATGCAGGACTAGGAAGCAGGAGAGAAGTATTACAGCAGTTTCAAACATACTTCTCTTTGGAAGAATATTCCCTTCAATATTGTCATAGAGGGTAGGTGTAGTTGCTTTTTCCAGAAAAGTGTTGTGAGTTTATCAGACACCTCCTGTGTTCCTCTTCAAATCCACTCAGCCCCACTACTACATGAAATTGCTCTGTGAAGGCTCATATAACTTTGGGAAGGAGCTCCTGACAATACCTTGCCTGGGCCATGCCTCATGCCTCTCACTTCCTTCCCCAGGGCTTCTCTGATGTAGCAACTAGGGAACACTCAGGGGAACCCAATGACCACTCACCCATTGCCAAACAGGAAGTAGGTGGAGTTAGTGTCCAAGGGGCCACCCTTGATCACTGGTAGAAGCCTGTGAGTAAATGCAACTCCCTTGTCCACTGAACAGATAGTTCTGAGATATATCTCATAAGGTAATCTAAGAAGATCCCATATGCTCAAGCACAGTCTACCATATTGATGGAAAATTTAATCATGCACGCTTCCTTTGGCTTTAGCTCAGTCCCTGTTTCACTCTTTCTCATCCCTCATTCTTGCTCCTGATGTTCACTTTCCAAGTAAGTTATCTGCCTGTAGGACTTTATCTCCAGTTCTGCTTTCAGAGAAAACCAGACTAAAGCAAGGAATTTAGGAGAGTTTAATGGGTCTGAATTCCTTTTAGGGGATTTAGAATTTGTTCACATAGCAAACTCTGTACCAAGAAAGGGAATTTTTTGCTACCTATTTTATTTTAAATTATCACTTTCATCCAACTATAAAAGTAAGAACAACAGGTAATATCACCAGAGATATTTTTAATGTATTGTCTTTCATATGAATATATGTTATCTGTCTTTCTAGCTCTATCTTGTTCAGCACTGCCACTAATCATAAAAGAAAATGTTAACTTTGTTAATGGAAGGTAACTAAGTTTTTTCCATTAAAAACTCATTTTGGTTCTTCAAAGAGTTGGAAAAACTAATTATTAACTTTATATGGAAAGGGAAGAAGCCCCCAAAAAGTAAAGCACTATTGAAGAAGAATAAAGTAGGAGGACTCAGACTACCTGACCTCAGAACCTACTATACAGCTACGGTAGTCAAAACAGCCTGGTACTGGTACAATGACAGATGCATTGACCAATGGAACAGAATTGAGAACCCAAATGTAAATCCATTCACCTATGGTCACCTGATCTTTGACTTGGGCCCAAAGTCCATCAACTGGGGAAAAGACAGTCTTTTTAACAAATGATGCTGGCAAAACTGGATATCCATCTGTAAAAATATGAAACAGGACCCATGCCTCAGACCATATACAAAATCTAATTCAAAATGGATCAAAGACCTAAATATAAAGCCAAAAACGATAAAGTTCACAGAAGAAAAAAATAGGATCAATGCTACAGGTCCTAATACACGGCATTAATAGGATACAAACCATAACCATCAACATACAAACCCCAGAAGATAAGCTAGATAACTGGGATCTTCTAAAAATCAAACACCTATGCTCTTCAAAAGACTTCACCAAAAGAGTAAAAACAGAACCTACAGATTGGGAAAAAAATTTTGGGCAGTACAAGTCAGACAAAGTTCTAATCTCCATAATCTACAAGAAAATCCAACACCTCTACAACAAAAAGACAAACAATCCAATTAAAAAATGGACAAAGGAAATGAAAAGATGCGTCACCAAAGAAGACATTCAAGTGGCCAACAGACACATGAGGAAATGCTGGCAGTCACTAGCCATTAGAGAAATGCAAATTAAAACCACATGAGATACCACCTCACCCTGGCATTAGTGGCAAATCAAAAACACTGGAAATAACAAATGTTGGAGAGGCTGCAGGGAGATCAGAACTCTTACCCACTGCTGGTGGGAATGCAAAATGATACAACCATTTTGGAAAATGATATGGAGCTTCCTTAGAAAGCTAGAAATAGAAATACCATATGAGCCAGCAATACCACTTCTAGGAATATACCCTAGAGAAATAAGAGCCGTCACACGAATAGACATATGCACACCCATGTTCATGGCAGCATTGTTCACAATAGCAAAACAATGGAAACAACCTAGATGGCCATCAACAGATGAATGGATAAACAAACTATGGTATGTACACACAATGGAGTACTACCCAACAAAAAAGAACAATGATGAATCTGTGAAGCATCTCATAAGATGGATGAAACTGGAGGACATTATGCTAAGTGAAATAAGTCAATCATGACAGAACAAATACTGTATGAGACCTCTATTGTAAAAATTCATGAAAAAGTTTACACACAAAAAGTAACAATCTTTGTTGGTTACAAGGGATGGGAGGAGTGGGGGGGGGATACTAAATAGACAATAGATAAGTGGTATCTTGGGTGAAGGGTGAGACAGTACACAATACTGGAGAAGCCAGCACAACTTCTACAAGCAAAGGTCAGGGAAGCTCCACAGACACATCCAAACTTCCTGAGGGACTGACTTGTTGGGCAGAAGGCTGTGGGGACCATGGTCTTGGGGAACATCTAACTCAATTGACATAACACAGTTTATAAAGACGTTGTTCTACATTCTACCCTGGTGAGTAGTGTCTGGGGTCTTAAAAGCCTGTGAGAAGCCATCTAAGGTACTCCACTTGTCTCACCCCTTCAGGATGAAGAGAACAGGATACAAGGAAAAGATTAGTCCAAAGGACTAATGGAGCACAGCTACCGAGGCCTCAACCAGACTGAGTCCAGTACAGCTAGATGGTGCCCGGCTACCACCACTGACTGCTCTGACTGGGATCACAACAGAGGGTTCTGGACAGAGATGGAGAAGGATGTAGAACAGAATTCTAACACACACGAAAAAAGACCAGATTTACTGGCCTGGAAGAGACTGGAGAAACCCCGAAAGTATGGCCAGACACCCTTTTAGCTCAGTGGTGAAGTCACTTCCAAGGTTCACCGTTCAGCTGGGGGATTGGTCAGCCCCATAAAACAAAACGGGACTAATGAGGCACAGCCGTCCAGGGAGAAGGACTAGAGGGCAGAGGGGACAGGAAAGCTGGTGATAGGGAACCCAAGGTTGAGTAAGGACAGTGTTGACATGTAGTGGGGTTGATAGCCACTGTCATAGGGCAACATGTGTACTGTTTACTGAGAAACTATTTTGTTCTGTAAACTTCCATCTAAAGTGAGAATAGCAGCACAACTGGAAGAACGTAATCGATGTCACTGAATTATGCATGTAGAAATTTTTGAAATGGTTTATCTTTGGCTATGTATATTTTCACCAAAAAAAGGTCTAGAAGGGAGAGTGTTGACATGTCATGGTGTTGTTAACCAATGTCATAAAACAATATGTGTAGTGACTGTTTAATGAGGAACTATTTGTTCTGTAAACCTTCACCCAAAGTACAATAAAAAAAAAGGTTAACCATCATCTGAGAAAAACAAACAAACTCATTTTTGGAAAATATTAAAGCAAATCAAACTCCTCCTCCAGATTACTTCTCTCCTCCAAAGTATCTCCTTCCCCAAATAGAATCTCTGCAAGGGAAGCCTACATGTCCTCAGAATTGAGAGCTGGAGTTGGTCCAGGAGGGTCTTTCTCTAGTGGCCTCTGCTAACTGGCTGCACAGAACCTCTGAGCACAATCCATCAATCCTCCATCAATCCTTCGCTTTGGTGGTCTGGCTTATGTCCTTGGCTACAAGGCCTCTTCACTCATTGCCATGGTTACCCAAAGTCAAGACTGCTGGCTCTGAACTCTGTTACCTTCCATATCCCCAGTCCCACCCCAATATTCATAGTTATGCTAACCCATAATCTTCCCCACACACACACATCCCATGCTCATACACCACAGCCAAATAGCCCCTGCTGAATTTCTCTTTCTTTCCTGTGCCACACTGCTTTTTACTTCTCATTCCTGTTCAGTGACAATTTCCATTATCCTCCTTGCTCACCCTATAGACTTTTGTTCTCAACTTGTGCTGTCTAATGGAAATACAATGTGAGCCACGAATGCAAACCACATATATAATTTATAATTCTCTAGTAGTCATATTAAAAAAGTAAAATAGAGAGTTGAAATTAAATTGAATAACATATTATATTTAACCCATATTATACTTAACATGTTTATTATCAATTTGAATTATATATCAAAAATATTTCAATATAGAAACAATATAAATAAATTATTGAGATATTCTACATTTTTTTTCTATAATATGTCTTCAAAATTTAGTGGACTTTGCACTATTAGTCCATCTGAATTTGGGCTAGCCATATTTCAAGTGCTCAATGGCCACATACGGGTAGTGGCTACTGTATTAGACTGTGCAGTTCTAGATGGTAACTATACTATCTTCATAGCTTAGCATTAATGGCAGAGGGAGGAAAAACTGATTACGAAGACAGAAAACATGAGAAGGTATATAAAAGTGTTTTTTGTATATGTGTGTGTGTTTGTGTTTATGTATGTACTTACAATGACATTTACTGAGCTTTTATTTTGTATCAGGTCATGAATCTAGTATTTTACATATATTACTACATTAAATAGTTGAAACAGCTCTGTGAAGAAGCTATTATGAATACTATTCCCATTTTATAAATTAAAAAATAATAATAATCTTAAAGATGTTAAGCAACTTTTTCCCAAAATTATGCAGCAATTAAGTAACTTTGAAAAAGCTACTTAACCTCTTTAAGAAAATTTGAAACCTGGCTAGTTTAACTCCAGAATCTTTGTACTTAAGTTATATTTTCATTTGCGGAATTTATTTTATTGGCTTTCTTTTTTCTGGCAAAAAGTAAATGCTATAGCTATTATTATCTAATAACCTATTGTGAGCAAAGTTTCATATTACCAATTCTATTCAAAACTATTATTTTAATGATTGTGTACTAAACATCATATGAATACACAACAATTTATTTAATCATTTCTTCTTCTCTGGTGATCTATTTCCTCCTCTGTTAAATAGCAACACCAGTAACTGGGATCAAAGGTTTGATTGGATATACCAAGGGATACAATAAAATATGTGTTGGAAATAGGTTGATTATCATTCAATTCCCCAGGCATGGCTTTCCATGAAGAATAGCAATTCACCTACAGCACTGCGTCCCATCTCACTCTAATTGCCACAGTTAGGGTCCTAGCCCAGGAATCTGAGATACTTGGCAAAAGCCTCCATGTCTGCCCAGCATAGGCACAGCTGACAAATATTGAGCCCTAGAAGCAGCTGTGAAGACAGATATTACAACTAAATGCCAAAAATGATGCCAAATCAGAACATTCTCTTGTATCTGTCACCTCCCCAGGTGGGCAATGAACTGACATGCTCTACTAACGTGGCAAATTTCCAAACCGAAGGCATCTCCTCCAATTGAGAACCAATTTAGTTGAAAACGCTTAATGATTAAATCCCTCCTCTTGGTATATCCACACTCCTATAAAATTCCAATAGATAATTACACTAGGAGTAAAATAGATCAAACTCAACAGTGCTTATAAAACACATCTCCAATGACCCTCGGCTATACAATGTTAGTAGGATTATTGAGTACTCACTGTACCTTTTCTCCTCGGCCCCCCATTGGTCCCACCCACAAGGATAATGGGGGAAGACAAATACAGAGCTAAAAGTGAAACACTGCTCCATCAAGTTCACGTTTAGGAACACTATCAGATATAGTGCCCTTATAGACAAAATTCAGTTACTCTAAATTTCACTGACTTCTTGGCTTGGGGACTAAGTTGTCCCAAGATCTCATGGAGCACTTCTGCCCCACAGAACCCCTTCATCCCTGCTGTCCACACCCTGGGCACCTGTCCAACATATATGAGCTTTCATTATTCTTTTGCTAGCTGCCAGGTTAGTGGGAGGATTCTCAGAAAAGTATAACACACACGGACATCTTCCTGGGATTTTCCAGGAAAGAAGTAACCTCATCAAAATGTTCAACTTCCATGCAAGTCATAGCTCTTTTAAGACTTCAGTTATTCCTTCCACAAATCCTATAAAAGATACAAGTTATTACAAAAGCAAAAATGTTTACCCTGCCAAGATTCAGAACAAAGATTAAGAATCCCTAGCAAATGGTGATGATTTCCTCTTTTCTGCACCAATTGGACCCTATACAGACATTCATCACAGCATCTTATGGCACTTTTTCTTTTCTCCATTTTTTTTTTTTTTTTGAATTCTACATACACACACATACACAAAACTAGTGTTTCTCAGAATGTGATCTACAGACCACCAACATCAGAATCATGGGATTCTGATTCATGGTTGTTAAAAACACTGTTTCCTGGGTCCCTCTAAAGGCCAAGTAACTCAGAATGCTTGAATGGTAGTAACTGGGAGTCTGCAATTTTAATAAGCACATTCCCTGTTCCCTCCATGATTCTGATGTACATTAAGGTTTGACAACCACTGCATTGAACTTAAATCTCTCAAGTGCAGGGAAAGTTGCTCAGCAGGAAAGGAGATTTTAGGCCAGGAAGGACTTCTGGAATCCACCAGATCACCCTACCCAGGGCACAGTCAGTGGTCCCTTCTTCCTACAAGGACAAGCTGAGTCTGACTTTGCCTGAAAAGTCTCCAACATACTATTTGTCTTGTTAGAAACTTTAAAATATTTCATTTTATAAATGAAGCTCCTGGTGAGTACAGTGCACCATTTCTCATTCTCACTGTCTGCAAAAAGCTCTTTGAGCATGAATGAAAACTGGGATAATAACAGAATTGAGTTCCTAGGCTATTCAAAGAAATTACTATTTAAAATAATCAAAATTGGGGAGAGGGGCAAGATGGCGCTCTAGGCAGAAACACCACGCCGTCCCTCCACAGCAAAGATCCGAAAAACTAAGCCTAACAGAGAATCAACAATCCTGAAACCCTAGAACACCAAATGAAGAGATAAAGAACTCAGCCAAACACCAAACGGAGTGAGAATACTAAAAGAGAACGGAGAGCGAGGAGAGACTCAGGCAGAGATTCCTTACCAGCTAACGCAGCGCGGATCCACCATCTTGGATTCCTATCGGAGACCAGCAAACGGGAGAGCAGCCTTGCAGAGCATCTGGTCGGAGACAGAACGACCGGTAAACTGCGGTGCGCGCTCTCCCACCACCCACCCCTCTCCGCCTCAGCTGGGGATCCCCTGCTTTCCGTGGCCAGGGTCTCTGGGCTGGGGGGTGCTGGTGCTTGGATTCCCCGCGCCTGGGCTGGCGGCTTTCTGGGAGCCGTTTGCTGGCAGCTAGCGAACCTTTCTCTGCCGCCTCCCCCTCCTTTTGCCTGGGTGCCTGGTTCCGAGTGCCGTCTCTGCTCTCTCCTGCGGGGCTGTAGGGCTGCGTGCGGGCGTGTGGCTGTTTCTGGGTCTGGGCTCCCGCGTGGGTGGGATCCCGGGGCCTTTGTTCGTTCGCCCCTCTGCTTTCCGTGGCCGGGGTCCCTGGGCAGGGGGGCGCCGGTGCTTGGGTTCCGCGCGCCCGGGCTGGGGGCTTTCTGGGAGCCGTTTGCTGGCACCTAGCGGACCTTTTTCTGCCGCCTCCCCCTCCTTTTGCCTGGGTGCCTGGGTCCGGGTGCTGTCTCTGCTCTCTCCTGCGGGGCTGTGGAGCTGCGTGCGGGCGTGTGGCTGTTTCTGGGTCTGGGCTCCCGCGTGGGTGGGATCCCGGGGCCTTTGTTCGTTCACCCCTCTGCTTTCCGTGGCCGGGGTCCCTGGGCGGGGGGGCGCCGGTGCTTGGGTTCTGCGCGCCCGGGCTGGGGGCTTTCTGGGAGCCGTTTGCTGGCACCTAGCGGACCTTTTTCTGCCGCCTCCCCCTCCTTTTGCCTGGGTGCCTGGTTCCGAGGGCCGTCTCTGCTCTCTCCTGCGGGGCTGTAGGGCTGCGTTCGGGCGTGTGGCTGTTTCCAGGTCTGGGCTCCCGCGCGGGTGGGATCCTGGGGCCTTTGTTCGTTGGCCCCTCTGCTTCCCGTGGCCACGGTCACTTAACCCCGAGACTATCGGCTTCTTGGAATTCGCGCCCCTGAGTGGGGGCTCTCTGGGTCCCATTTGTAGGCACTGACTGCTGGTGTTGCCCTTTTTTTTTTTTTCTCAATTTTATTTTTCTTCCTTTTTTGATTAGTTTTGTCATATTTTACCTCTTTTTCTCTTTTGTCTTTCTTCATTGCTTAATTTCTTGTCCCTCTATCTCTTCCTTCTCTTTCTGATCCCTGAATACCAGGCGATGTATGCCTCTGTACCTTCTGGCCAGGCTGAGCTGTGAAAATTGAGACCGACTCCCCCAGACCTCATAGCTGCATCGGTGCGATCCCTGGGAACTTTGCAGTTTTTTAACTTTTCTGATTTTCATTTGGTCATTCTTTCCTTTTCTTTCTCTTCCCCCTTCTGGTTTCCTCCATCCCATAGTCTCTCATCTGTACATTCCAACGACAAACTCCTCTAGCATTCTTTTATGTTTGTACGCTTTTTGCTCCTCCTCCTCTCTCCTCTCTCCCATATCCAGCTTAGCTTCACACATAACCATCTTCCCGCTGCACCCTACCTACCTGCACCGTGCACTAGACATCACATCACCAAGCGGTGCAGGCACGCCCTATTGGAACCTGCCCAGCACTGACTACCGACCGTCCTGGTGGCTGCGGTGAGTGCCACAAGCAACCCATCCCAGTGGCTCCTCCTCAACTAGATCTGCCCAGCTGTACCACAAGAACGAAAAAAAAAAAAAAAAAATCTACAATCAATAAACGAGAGAAATATCTACTGAATGCCCCGAAAACAGCAAACAATATCAAAACATTTACAAAAACAAGACAAGATGGCTCCAATAGGCGTCCAAATTAAAACACCAGATAACTCTCCTGTGGAAGAAAATGCACTAGAAGTACCTGATACGGAACTCAAATCACTAATACTCGGAATTTTCCAAGAACTGAGGCAAAAAGCTGACAAACATGAGGAAAAAATAGACAAATTTATGGAAAATACAGACAAAAAATTGGAAGAATTCAGGAAGATGATGCAAGAACAAAATGCCAAAATAAATTCACAACTCGAAATTATACAAAAACAACAATTAGAAATCCAAAAGATAAACAACAAGATTTCAGAAATGGACGGTGTCATAGAAGGGCTGAGAAGTAGATTTGAAACCATGGAAGACAGGATCAATGGAACTGAAGACAAACACTTGGATACAACTCTGTTTCAGGAAAACTCAGAAAAAAGAACAAAGAAAAATGAAGAGACCCTGAGAGTTATGTGGGACACAATTAAAAGCAAAAACTTACGAGTGATTGGCATACCAGAACAGGGGAAGAAAACAGAAAACACAGAGAGGATCATTGAGGAACTGCTGACAGAAAACTTTCCCAATATCATGAAAGATGAAAAGCTGGTCATCCAAGAAGCTCAACGAACCCCATATAGAATAGACCCCAAAAGAAAATCACCAAGACATATCATATTCACACTCGCTAAAACTAAAGACAAACAAAGAATCCTGAGAGTAGCTCGGGAAAAACAAGAAGTCACATACAGAGGAGAAACAATAAGACTAAGCTCAGATTATTCAGCAGAAACCATGCAGGCAAGAAGGCAATGGGATGACATATATAAAATCTTGAAAGAAAAAAATTGTCAGCCAAGAATAATATATCCTGCAAAACTCTCATTCATATTTGATGGTGAAATTAGGTCATTTCCAGATAAACAGAAACTAAAGGAATATGCAAAAGTCAAACCAAACTTACAAGAATTATTAAAGGGAGTTCTTCGATCTGAGGACAAACAGCTTAAGCCCTCAGGCAGGACCTAGGACCTAGGATGCAGGTTAACATGAACCAGATACCATTCTAGGAACTGAACTACAGAGGACTTTCCAAAAACAAAAGATATACAACAGGGAATCAGAGAAATCAATCAAAGGATGACAACAACATCAAAACAATGAAAGAGGGAACAAACGGCATAGGTATAGAACCTTCTAAAGGAGAAGAAGGCAAGGCGATACCAAGTAACGGTAGACTGCTTCAAAATTATAAAGATAAGGGTAAAATTCATGGTAACCACAAAAAAAGTTAACAAACCAACTCATAAAAATAAAGACGAGAAACATAAAGTCTCAACAAAAACAAAACCTACAAAAACAAAAGAAATGAACACAAAATCCACAAACAAAAGGAACTCAGCACAAGAGAGTAAGAAGAACAAAGAAAACTTCAGCATCACAAAAAAAAGCACTACAAAATGACAGCAACAAACTCACATCTATCAATAATTACACTGAACGTAAATGGACTCAATGCACCCATAAAGCGACGGAGAGTGGCAGAATGGATAAGAAAACAGGATCCATCTATTTGCTGTCTACAAGAGACACATCTTAGAAACAAAGATGTGAATTTATTAAAAATCAAAGGTTGGAAAAAAATATATCAAGCTAACAACTATCAAAAAAGAGCAGGAGTGGCAATTCTAATCTCAGATAAAATAGACTTTAAAACAAAATCTACCATAAAAGACAAAGAAGGACACTATATAATGATTAAGGGGATGATCCATCATGAAGACATAACCATAATAAATATCTATGCACCCAATGACAGGGCTCCAAAATACATAAAAAAAACTCTAACAGCACTGAAAAGAGAAATTGACAGTTCCACAATAATAGTAGGAGACTTCAACACACCACTCTCAGTAAAGGACAGAACAACTAAAAAGAAACTTAGCAAAGATACAGAAGACCTAAAGGACACAATCAGCCAACTGGACCTCATAGACATATATAGAACACTCCATCCAACCGCTGCAAAGTACACATTCTTTTCCAATGCACATGGAACGTTCTCCAGAATAGACCACATCTTAGGCCACAGAGCAATCCTCAACAAGATCCAAAATGCTGAGATAATTCACAGTATCTTCTCTGACCACAATGCCATCAAGGTAGAAATTAACACTAGAAAGAGCAAGGAAAAAAAATCAAACACATGGAAACTGAATAATAATCTGCTTACACATCAATGGGTAATAGAAGAAATCAGAGATGGAATTAAAAAATTCCTAGAATCAAATGAAAATGAAAACACATCATACCAAAACCTTTGGGACACAGCAAAGGCAGTCCTCAGAGGACAATTGATAGCAATAGATGCACATATCAAAAAAGAAGAAAGGGACAAAATCAAAACATTAACTACGGAACTCAAACAAATAGAAAGAGAACAACAAAAAAAGCCTACAACCACCGGAAGAAAGGAAATAGTAAAGATCAGAGCAGAAATCAATGAAATAGAGAACAGAAAAACAATAGAAAGAATCAACAAAACCAAAAGTTGGTTCTTTGAAAGAATCAACAAAATCGACAAACCACTGGCCAGACTGACAAAAGAAAAACAGCAGAGGGCACAAATAACCCAAATAAGAAATGAAATGGGGGACATTACAACAGACCCAACTGAAATAAAAAGGATTATAACAGAATATTATGAAAAACTATATTCCAACAAATTTGAAAACCTAGAGGAAATGGATAAATTTCTAGAAACATATGGCCTACCCAAACTACAACAAAGTGATATTGAAAATCTGAACAGACCCATAACAAGAGAAGAGATTGAAAAGGTAATAAAAAAACTCCCAACCAAAAAAAGCCCTGGCCCAGATGGCTTCACTGGAGAATTCTACAAAACATTTACAGGAGAGCTCGTACCAGTTCTACTCAAGTTATTTCAGAGCATAGAAGAGGAAGCAACTTTTCCAAATTCATTCTATGAAGCCAGCATAACGCTGATACCAAAACTAGGCAAAGACATCACAAAAAAAGAAAATTACAGACCAATATCTCTCATGAATATAGATGCAAAAATTCTGAACAAAATTTTAGCCAATAGAATTCAGTATCATATCAAAAAAATAATACACCACGACCAAGTAGGATTCATACCAGGTATGCAAGGATGGTTTAACATTAGAAAATCCATCAACGTAATCCACCACATAAATAAAAGGAAAGAAAAAAATCACATGATTATCTCAATTGATGCAGAAAAGGCATTTGACAAAGTCCAACACCCATTCCTGATAAAAGCTCTCAATAAAATAGGTATAGAAGGGAAATTTCTCAACATCATAAAGGGCATCTATGCAAAACCAACAGCCAACATCATTCTTAATGGAGAAAGGCTGAAAACATTCCCCCTGAAAACAGGAACAAGACAAGGATGCCCTTTATCACCACTCCTATTTAACATTGTGCTGGAAGTTCTCGCTAGAGCAGTAAGGCAAGAGAAAGAAATAAAGGGCATCCAAATTGGTAATGAAGAAGTTAAACTCTCCCTGTTTGCAGATGATATGATACTATACATAGAAAACCCTAAAGACTCCACGAGAAATTTACTGGAACTAATAGAAAGATTCAGCAGAGTAGCAGGATACAAGATAAACATTCAAAAATCAGTTGGATTCCTATACACCAGTAAAGAGAACGATGAAAAGGAGATCAGGAAATCAATACCATTTTCAATAGCCCCTAAAAAGATAAAATACTTGGGAATAAACCTGACCAGGAATATAAAAGACCTATACAAAGAAAACTACAAAACACTGCTGCATGAAACCCAAAGGGATCTACATAAATGGAAAAACATACCATGCTCATGGATAGGCAGACTCAACATTGTGAAAATGGCAATTCTACCTAAAGCAATTTACAAATACAATGCAATTCCGATACAAATACCAACAACATTCTTCAAAGAGATGGAAAAACTAATTATTAACTTTATATGGAAAGGGAAGAAACCTCGAATAAGTAAAGCACTACTGAAGAAGAAGAATAAAGTTGGAGGACTCACACTACCTGACTTGAGAACCTACTATACAGCTACAGTACTCAAAACAGCCTGGTACTGGTACAACAACAGAGACATTGACCAATGGAACAGAATTGAGAACTCAGATATAAATCCATCCACCTATGGTCACCTGATTTTTGACAAGGGCCCAAAATACATCAAATGGGGAAAAGACAGTCTTTTTAACAAATGGTGCTGGCAAAACTGGATATCCATTTGTAGAAAAATGAAACAGGACCCATACCTCACACCATATACAAAAACTACTTCAAAATGGATCAAAGACCTGAATATAAAGCCTCAAACTATAAAATTCATAGAAGAAAAAATAGGACCAACACTTCAGACCTTAATACATGGCATTAACAGGATACAAACCATAAACATCAACACAAAAAACCCAACAGATAAACTAGATAATTGGGATCTTCTAAAAATCAAACATCTATGCTCTTCAAAAGATTTCACCAAAAGAGTTAAAAGAGAACCTACAGACTGGGAAAAAATTTTTGGACAGTACAAGTCAGACAAAGGTCTAATCTCCATAATCTACAAGAAAATCCAACACCTCTACAACAAAAAGACAACCAATCCTATCAAAAAATGGGCAAAGGAAATGAACAGACACTTCACCAAGGAAGACATTCAAATGGCCAACAGACACATGAGGAAATGCTCGCGATCACTAGCCATTAGAGAAATGCAAATTAAAACCACAATGAGATACCATCTCACCCCGGCATTACTGGCACGAATCAAAAACACTGGAAATAACAAATGTTGGAGGGGCTGCGGGGAGACGGGAACTCTTATACACTGCTGGTGGGAATGCAAAATGATACAGCCATTTTGGAAAATGATATGGCGTTTCCTCAGAAAGCTAGAAATAGACGTACCATTCGATCCAGCAATCCCACTCCTAGGAATATATCCTAGAGAAATAAGAGTCATCACTCGAATAGACATATGCACACCTATGTTCATGGCAGCATTATTCACAATAGCAAAACGATGGAAACAACCTCGATGTCCATCAACAGACGAATGGATACACAAACTATGGTACATACACACAATGGAGTACTATGCAACGAGAAAGAACAATGAATCGGTGAACCATCTCATAACATGGATGAAACTGGAGGACATCATGCTGAGTGAAATAAGTCAATCACAAAAGGACAAATATTGTATGAGACCTCTATTGTAAAAACCCATGAAAAAATTCACATGCAAAATGTAACAATCCTTGTTGGTTACCAGGGATGGGAGGGGGGGGGGGAATACTAAATAGGTAATAGGTAAGTGGTAACTTGGGTGAGAGATGAGATAGTACATAGTACAGGGGAAACTAACACAACCTGCACAAGGAAAGGTCATGGAGGCCCTATAGACACATCCAAACCCCCCGAGGGACTGAGTTGTTGGACGGAGGGCTCTGGGGACCATGATCTCGGGGAACATCTAGCTCAATTGGCATGACACTACTTATAAAGATAATGCTCTACATTCTACCTTGGTGAGTAGTGTCTGGGGTCTTAAAAGCCTATGAGCGGCCATCTAAGATACTCCACTGATCTCATCCCTTCGGGAACAAGGGAGAACGAAGAGAACAGGATACAAGGAAAAGATTAGTCCGAAGGACTAATGGTCCACAGCTACCAAGGCCTCCACGGGACTGAGCCCAGTACAGCTGGATGGTGCCCGGCTACCACCAATGACTCCTCTGACCAGGATCACAACAGAGGGTTCTGGGCAGAGCTGGAGTAGGATGTAGAGTATAATTTTAACTCCCAAAAAAAAAAAAAAAAAAAGAAGACCAGATTTACTGGCCTAAAGAATACTAGAGAAACCTCAAGAGTGTGGCCCCCAGACACCCTTTCAGCTCAGAGGGGAAGTTACCTTCAAGGTTCAATGTTAAGCCTGGGAATGGACACCCCAGTAAAACTAAATGGGACTAACGATGTACAGGAGTCCGGTGACAAGGGCCAGAAGGCAGAGGGAGAGTAGGAAACTGATGATAAGGAACACAAATTGAATAAGGACACTGTCGATGTATTGTGAGATTGTTGACCACTGCTATAGGGCAACATTTGTAGTAACTATTAAATGGGAGGCTGTTTTGTCCTGTAAGCCTTCATCTTGGGCGAGAATGGCAGCACAATTGGAAGAGCATAGTCAATATCACTTAAATGTGTAAGTAAAAAGTTTTGAAATGGTGTTTAAATAAAATAAAAATAAATAAATAAATAAATAAATAAATAAACAAATGAGACTAAAGAGGTACAATAGTCCACTGACAAGGTCCAGAAGACAGAAGGGGACAAGGAAGCCCCCTGGTGATAGGGAACACAAGGTGGAGTAAGGATATTCTTGATGTGCTGTGAGATTGTTAACCATTGTCATAGGGCAACATGTGTAGTAACTGTTAAATGAATAACTATTTTTTCTGTAAGCCTTCATCTTAAGTGAGAATAACAGCACAGTTGGAAGAGCGTAGTCAATGTCACTGAACTGTGAATGTAGAAATTTTTGAAACGGTGTATCTTTGGCCATCTGTAATTTTCATCAAAAAAAAAGGTTGAGAATTTAGAGGCTTAATACGTTGTGGGGTTGTTAACCAATGTCAAAAAACAACATGTGTACTACTATTTCATGAGAAACTATTTGCTCTGTAAGCTTTCACCTGAAGTACAATAAAATATATATTAAAAAAAAAAAAAAAAAAATCAAAATTATTTCTTAATATAATGTAGAGTGGAACTTCTTAAAATAGAAATAAAGACACAGGATTTACTTTCTTTCAATTCATTCATTAACTTATTTACTCATTCATTTATTCATTTTTCATTCAATAAATATTTATTGAGCACCCACCACGTACCAGGAACTGCTCTAATGGCTAAGGATAAACAAGATGGACAAAGTCCCTGCCTTCATGTGATG
This sequence comes from Dugong dugon, assembly GCA_030035585.1. Lineage (NCBI taxonomy): Eukaryota > Metazoa > Chordata > Mammalia > Sirenia > Dugongidae > Dugong > Dugong dugon. Next base: position 100,272,394 of record CM057467.1, on the reverse strand, counting down.
TAAATTTGGTTCACTAATTCATTCACTCATTCATTCATTTATTCAACAAATTTGCTAAACACGCTATTTGGAAGTAACTGGGCTGGGTAATTGGAAGAATATTTAGACAAATGTCCTCTAGCAGTGTTCAACCTAGCTGGAGTATCAGAGATAGAAACGATTCATTCTAGTACAAGGCAAATTAAAATGAATACTACGTACAAGAATAAGATTATTTATGACAAATGCTGACTGAAAGGGATGGATTTGAGCAAAACTGTAAAATGAGGCAAATTTTGACATGCAGAAATAAGAAGAGCATTCATTTGCAGAAACAACAGAGGTAAAGGCAAATATGCCCATCTAATATTTGAGAAAAAATGTAAGAGGATGAGTGGTTTATAGGGTGTGTTTAAGACCTAGAGAGAAAAGCATCTGAACAGATTGAAAAATGCCTGGCTGAAGATTTGATCTATGTTGCATCCTTATATGTTCATCTTCCTTTTCCATTTATTTATTCAAAATAGTAATTGGGCAACTGATATCTTTCAGATGCCTTACTAGGTAGGTATATATAAATGAAACCTGATCTAGACCCTTGAAGATATCAGGGAACAAAAAAGAAATAGTGAGTGCATGGCGTATGTGCTACTTCTTCTCTCCTGCTCATCCGTTGCTGAAATAATTAATCAACACAGTATCCTTTTCTGCTGAGCCCACAGATGGCCTCTAAATGTTCCAAAACATAGCATAACTTATTAGCTCACTAAGTAGAATCAGATTATATTCATAGGCAATTCACAATATTTTTAATTCATTTGTGTTGGCAACGTTCTGCCAGCCTATATTAAAAGGGATTTAGGCTGCAGAAAAATGTCTCAAAAACATTGAAAGGCCCTTGGGTCTCCGATTTTCTATAGGTAGGAGGTAGGTGTATTTTCTAATACCCTCTTCAGAAGTAGCCAAGAAGGATGGAGAAGCAAAGATGTGCCAGAGGGTAGAGCCAAGATACATGTAGAACAATGGACTGGGAAGCCATTCCCCAGGAGTAGAAATAAAGCCTAATCAAAGAACATTCCCCAACTCCAGAGCAGGGAAACCTGGCAACATTTTCCCAGAGGGAGTTAATAATTTCTACGTACCTCCTGTTCTTCCCCTTTTGAAATGGGAACACTTATATAGGTCACTGTGCCCATTTTTGAAGCCCTGGTGGCACAATGATTAAGAACTATGGTTGCTAACCAAAAAGTCGACAGTTCGAATCCACCAGCTGCTCCTTGGAAGCCCAATTGGGCAGCTCTACTCTGTCCTATAGGGTTGCTATGAGTCAGAATCAACTCAACAGCAATGGATTTGGTTTAGTTTGGTGCCCATTTTATCATTGTATGGTAGGTGTGTATAAAGCAGATAATGGAGGGGCCTTTTTCTTTCTTTCTTTAGTATATAACTTTATGAACCAAGAGGAGCCTCTTATGAACCTGATATAGATCACAAGACCCTAGACTTCAAGGATGATGCCATGACTGTGAGATTTTAGAAGGTCCTGGGAAGAGTGAACATATTTTCATACGATATTATGTGAGTAATGGTGGCCAGAATGTAGATCATGGTAGATTGATTGAATTAATGGCCTCAGTTTTTCATGCATCTCTGTTTTAATGGCCAGGAAATAATGGCCACTAAGTTTGGGGCAAGGAGCTCTGGGGGCACAGTGATTAAGCATTCAGCTGCTAACCGAAAGGTCAGCAGTTTGAACCTACCAGCAGCTCCAGGGGAGAAAATTGTGGCATTCTGCTTCCATAAAGATTACAGCCTTGGAAACCCGATGGGGCAGTTCTACTCTGTCCTATAGGGTCGCTTTGAGTTAGAATCCACTTGATGGCAATGGGTTTGGTTTTCGGGAGTTAAGTTTGCAGTGGTATGTTACAAAACAAGAGCAAACTCAGCATGTGAGATGCAATCTATTTGACATTTCAGTACTAAATGTTCCTTTTAAAGAAATTTAATTAAGGTGAATTTGAAGGAAATTCCCTAGTTAACATATTAATCTTTTTAAATTATAACCATACAATATCAGTAGATGGACATCTCTAAATTTATAAACAGATAAATAGACCAGCAGAGAGGTTATCCAACACAAGAATTCAACAAGTCATTTGTCTGAATCATTGGAAACAGTCATGGTAAGAGATGTGATTATTCTATTACAGCCATTTTAGCCTCTTCACTGCAGGATGGTGCCCAAGGAGACAATTCATTACTTAGGAAGAAGTTTAGTTTAATTATATTTTCTAATTAGTTAATGTTTCAATAAAAAAGAAAAATCACACTTAAGATGAATGGGGCCATTCTCAGTGGGATTAGGGAAGAAAGAATTTATCTATGAGACATATCAGAAGAGAAACCGACTCTTTTAGGGTCTGGCATTGGATGGGGAAGTGTGAGAAATGAGGCATCAAGGAGGATCACAACCTAGTCATTAGCCAACTCAAAAACGTTCAATGGCTCTATGGCAACATAAGTGATGTTCCTACTAAAGTCTAAATTCCATGAAGGATTGAGTCATTAAAAATCACCATCATCATCATAAAAAAAAGCTAACATTTATTGAGTGACTATGCTTATTATATGCCAACTAGTGTACTAAGAACTCTACCTTCATTAATTGTCTTGTCTACTCTTTAAAATTACCCTGGAAAATTGGAACTGATATTATTCCCATTTTACATACGAGGAACTGAAGCCTAGGGAGGTTGAGGTGACTTGCTCAAAGTCACCCAGCTAGGATCCACTGGAGCCCAGATGCAAAGAGAAGTCTGCTCTGACTTCATAGCATGTGTTCTTAACTATTATCTTATTCTGCCTCTCAACTACAAAACTTGTTGGATCCTCAATGCCAACTCAGGTTTGGCACATGGTAGATACAATACATACTTGCTGAATGTATGAACAAGTAAGAAAAAAATCAATGAGAGAATGATAGTACCAATGACAGGAAACAGAAGAACGTTTGGTGGGGAGGGGGTAAGAAGACTTTGAACTTGTTAATGCTAATAAGTAAATGACAGCTTCTCCATGTGTTCAGGACGAAATTGTTGTTAGGTACTGTTGAGTAGGTGCTGACTCATAGTGATCCTATGCACAACAGAATGAAACAACTACCCAGTCCTGTGCCATCCTCACAATCATTACTATGCTTGAGCCCATTGTTGCAGCCACTATGTCAATCTATCCAGTTGAAGGTCTTCCTCTCTTTTGCTGACCCTCTACTCTACCAAGAATTATGTCCTTCTCCAGGGACTGGTCCCTTCTGATAACATGTCCAAAGTACATGAGACGAAGTCTTGCCATCCTCACTAGCAAGATGGAATTTGGGAGAGAAATTAATTGAAACCAGTTTTTAACATCTTCAGTGTAAAGGTAACTAGATTATTTATACAGATAAGAATGACCTTTGCATATCTGTGGGCAGAAGACAAGGAAGGAGGGGAGAGGAGAACACCAAAATGAACCAGTGGACAAGCTCTAGTAGTGTGCTGATGAGGAAGAATTAATTGTTTCTCTAAGTTGTGCTCAAAAATGGCCATGCTGTGAAGCATTCTTCCCAGAGTGAACCTGTTTCCATATTCACTGACCCTAATTAGCAAGAACAGCTGATAATTCATTGATTATGTGTCTGCATGTACTACTCACTGTGCCAGACCCTTAATGTACTCTAATACTCACAAATACTTTGAGATAGATATCATTCCTTCCGTTTTACTGAATGTACAAGGCTCAGAGAGAGAAAGGTTCTATTCAAGAAAAAAAATGGTAGAGAGGTTCAAACTTAAATCTGTCTAATGCTAAAGTCCTTTCTCATTTTCCTATATGATGTAAACAGCTGCCAGACTATCAACTGAAAGAGGGAATTTCCCCCTCTCACCTTCAATGGAAGTCCTCCGGGTGGTGTTGAAAAAGAAATTCCTCTCCCCTCTAACACATTTCCAAGGAGAGAAAGGGATAATAAACATGATTCATCATTTTCAGTTGTGTTTACCTATCTGGACTAAGTCAAATGATGACACCAATAATTATTTGTCTTTAAACTTAATTCCTTAAAAAGGAAGAGACATACCTCAATTTTTATTGAACTACTATGACATCGTGAAGACCATGTAAGAGAAAAATAAAACAGCAGGGAGTTGTTTTTCTTTTCCAGTTCAATGCCTTTATGCTTTTCCATCCTCTACCTCTATCCAATCCACTTATTTTGCCCATGTAATACTTTAAGGTTTGATCAAGAATTTGGTTGTCCCAATTATAATTCCTTGGATGGTAACACCAGGGCATTCTCCAAGAAATGGATGCCAAGCCACATAAGATTTTGTAGTGGAAAGCTGGAGTCCTTCCTGCAGCCATGATGTTAATGGTAGGATTCCTCCATTTCCATAAGAGCTGGGAGACAGTCAAGAATCCTGTGATGAGAACCCTGTGGAGACAGAGTTTGCTTGCTGTTAGTCTGACTCTTCCCTGGAGTCTCAGTATAGATTTCACTGGACATAAGCATTCTCTCTCCTGTTACATTCCTGTCTACTCCTTAGAGGTCTTTTTATAAGTAGACAAACACAGCTCCAAATAGCTTGAAAATGAAACCAAGTCTTTATATTGCTGATCATGGTTATACAATGTTATTGTTAGCTGTTGTCGAGTTGGTTCCAACTCATAGCAACCCTATGAACAGCAGAATGAAACACTGCCCAGTCCTCCACCATCCTCACAATCGTTGTTATGTTTGAGCCCATTGTTGCAACTACTGTGTTAATCCATCTCATGAGGGTCTTCCTCTTTTTCACTGACCCTCTACCTTATCAAGCATGATGTCCTTCTCCAGGGACTGGTCCCTCCTGATAACATGTCCAAAGTACGTGGGATGAAGTCCTATCAAAACAGTTCTTCCAAAACAGACTTGTTTGCTCTTCTGGCAGTCCATTTCATATTCAGTGTTCTTCACCAACACCATAATTGAAATGGATCAATTCTTCTTCAGTCTTCCTTATTCATTATCCAGCTTTCACTGCTTTTATACAACAAACATTTATAAAACTCATGTGGCAGATTGACTCTATGCTAGGTATTAAAGTTTCATCAATAAAATATATAGGTACCATCTTTGCCCTTAAGGAGCTTAGATCTAGAAAACAAATGTATTAAAGGAAGTTATACTACTGGGTTCTGATGGGAAGCTACAGAGTGATCTGGGAGCACTTAGAACTGGGACCCTTCGGGTGGGATCTTATTCCCTTCAGGAGAAGCCTGTTGGAGGAAATGATGACAATTAGATGTCATGAAAGCAAAAGGTGCAGAATGAAGGGAAAAAAAAACTTGCCCAAAGCCACAGAAGCAAGAAAAAGCATAATTTCTTCAAGTTACTGAAAAAAGTTCCATGTACTGTGAGTATAGAATGTGTAAGGAGATGGGAAGAAGGGACAAGTGCTGTCACCAGAGAAGTGGGCAGAGGCCTGATTGTGTGGGGGTCAGGGAGGCCACATTAAAGAGTCTGAACTTCTTCCTCAGACAAAGCCAGAAAAAGCTTAAACGGGGGTGTCACATGACCCAGATGTACACTTTGGCTTCTATGTGAAAAGAATGGATAGATGGGTGGACAAGTAGATGGATGGAGGGATGGATTGATGGACAGAAAACCAACTCTTGCTCTTCATACTTCATGAAAGAGACCCAAGCAGGTTTAATTGTTCCTGTAAACCATCTGTCCCTCAGTTTTCTATCAGGGCCTAGAGCCCAGAAGACAGCCCCAGAGGCCAAGTTCACCAGCAGGAATGTGATCATATGGGAACAACGACTGGTTGCATTTAATGGTGGTTTCCTTTCACGCTCTGCATGGTCTCTCATACTTCCATCCAGACTGGCAGCCTCCACTGGTTTCTAAGCTTCTATGTCTAGCTTTTATAGCTCTTACAAGTCATCTACAATCCTACACCACTACTAAGTAACTGTAAGCATATGTTTTCTGTCCTCCCCTCTCCACCCCTACCCCACATCCCTGCAGTTGTGCCACAGGTTGAAATTCAATGCAGAGGAGTGAAAGGGGCACAGAGGAGGTCTGGAATGCTTGGTGTAATCCCAGCCATGCAGAAGGTCTTGGCCTTATGTGATAAATCATACTTCCACATCTGTCAGTGGAGGAATTGAAAGGGGGTACATCTTTTTCTTCTGTATGTGGCCAAATGGTGTTCTCCCAGCACAAAACAAACCCATTTGAAGCCCAGGTTGGCTGGGGTCACTTCCTTTACCATCATACGAATTTTAACAATCCAGGTGCTTCTTGAATATAAAGTTCTGAGCCAACAAGACAGAGATAGCTTTGAAGAGTCTGCTAATGCTTTTCGGAAGGGATTACGTCTTCAAAATCCTAATTGTTGCATTGAATGCATGCTCCTCCTTGCATTCCTGCCATCTATCTTTGTCATATGCACATGCCTTCTCTATCCTTTCACACCATCTTATCCTCCATGTAGAGAATCAAATGGGAGATAGGGGCCAATGAAAGTTACCTTGGGTATAGTAGACAAAGCAAGAGGTGGTGACTTTAGGTCCTTTTCACATAGACTAGGCAGACTAGAAAAAGAAAGGATAAGAGTTAAGAAAGAAAAAAAGCAAAAGACTAGACATTTTCACATCTTGTATGAAAGGCTAAGACATTTTATACTTTCCATAAAGCAGTTTAAGACAATTTTATAGCCATGCAACTACATAAATGATGCAATATTAACATTATGCCAAAATGACAAATGCGGACGCCAGTAGGAGTAACATTCTGAACACTATAAAGGGCTAGAAAAATTCAAAGCATTATGACTAGGTTTTTCATTAGACCCTCACAGCTATGCCAGCCCACCTCCAGTTAATATTCTATCTTCTGTGATGAAAATAGACTAGATGAAAAGAAACACTTCACCTGCATGAAACTCAGTAACTTAGCAATCTTACTTTCCTGAGACATAAACAAAGCTAGAAAGTAAAACGGGCCACTGATCCACCAAAAGCAATATAATAAAACTTATGCATTTTGTTCACAGGGGAGCTACTCAGGCCCACATTTGGAGTTGATTTACTTGTATTTTAGGCACAATTTTAATAAGCCTGATTGTCTGGTTTTCCAGTTCAAGGTCTCCTGGAGGCAGCAGGTCTTCAGGGAGACACACACTGGCAGCATCAAAAAGTGACAGCTTGCAGCCCAAGAGCTGACAAAGAAGACAGAAAAACTCTGAAAAGTTGATACCAGAACTCCATGCTGGATCCCCCCACAAGTTCAAGCACAGAGTTCTGTGCTCAACAGGCTCTATTACAGACCTTTAGAATAATTTATGATTGAGTCATCAAGACAAGATCAAATTAGAATGTTCTATTTAATAAGGTAGGGAAGTATACATACATTTTCAAAGATGTTCACCAAAAATAGTTTAAATGAACCTATTTTTACACATATGAACTCTGTAACCAGAACAACTCATTTCCTTAATGTTCCAGATAGAGAGCTGACATTTTACTGTACGTTGGTTACGTCCCAATTTTAACCCCAAGATGCCTGCCCCACTTGCCCCTCATTGACCAGTGAGCCATGCTCAGGAAGCTCAAAGTCATTATGCTAACATTAGCCTAAGCTTAACAAAATTAGGAAAGTAAATTTGCCACACACACACACAAAATCACACACTGCTACCCCAGCCCCAAATATATGACTCTAGAGTTATCTATGCTGCTATCTGCTGCCAATCATGTGTATTATGTGTAAGGATGTATACCCATCAAGTTTAAATAGATTTCAGCAAACCACTTTAGAAGATATCCTTCTAGTCTAACGGTCCGTGCTCCTTTTGTGATTATATTTTTATTTGACTCCCTTGAGCCAGATTTTCAATAAATCAAATTATTGCCACTCAGTAGTACTGAACTCTTGAACCTAGAAGAGAAAGACAATAGATTGAGTTGGATCTAGAAGACTGAGCAACTACATTCGTGATATTTTGCACAATTCTTTTCACAAATATTAACAATAGAAAAATCAGGGTCACCAAAACAAGAGCAAACTTGAGAAAAGAACTCTGCTGTACAAATAGTCAAAGTTCCTAGACACCAACAGTACTTGAAGTAAGAATGACAAAGAACAAAAGGTCAAATGTAAAGAAACCAGGTACCACCATTCCCTTGGAGGTCGCATACCAAAAATTTTAACATAGTGCCAAGGAGGAAATAACCCAATGGAGATAAGCTTTGCAAAGCCAGACAGACAATGACATTGTTTTGGGTTGGAGTAAAGAAGGCATATCAGTCAGGGTAATGGCATAGGGACAAACAATGCTAAAATTTCAAAGAAGTAATTTCAATGAAGAAGAATAGCATTAAATCATAGATAGTGGTTTTAGCATTAAAAAGGCAGTATGTATTCAAGTTGTTTCAATTTGTATCCCAATAAATAGGTTTTTCCAAAGATGTTGAAATGAGGTTTGAGTTTCCCGGGGTCACCCATTTCTGTCTACTTCTAATGTGTATCCCTGAATAAAGTTAAGTTCTAAAGATCAAACTACATTGGCAGTCAGGTTTCCACACTGATTTATCCGGTCCTTGGGTGGTGCACACAGTTTGTGCTTGACTAAAGTCTTAGGCTGGGTTCTCTAGAGAACCAAAACCAGTAAAGCGTATACATATAGAGAGAGACAGAAATTTATATCAAGGAAATGGCTCACATCATTTTTTTAGAGGCTGTAACGTCCCAAGTCTATGGAACAGGAAAGACGACTCTCTTGATTCACGTATTTGCAGGGGCTGGTGATCCCAAGATTGGTAGGCCAGAGAGCAAGGCTACTGAAGGCTGTGAAGACTAAAGAATCTCAAGATTGTCAGGCAAGACCACAGGTAAGCTGCTAGCTCAAGTTCCAAGAACTGGAGGTCATATGAATAGGAGCCAGCTGCAGGATCTAGAAAAAGCAAAAGCCCCAGCCTGGCAAGCAGGAAGAAGCCAGGTGGTGGAAGGTGGAGAGATGAAGGGGGAGGGTGGCAATGAGCTGTCACAGGCCCCACCCCCAGCAATATCACAGCAGATCCCATCATGGGGGTGATGACGTATCAAATCTCAACAGGGAAGTGATCACAATATTATACAACTGCCAAAACACTGAGAATCATGGCCCAGCCAAGTTGACACACAATCTTAACCAACACAACTACTAAACTAAAGGTTGGCAGTTTGAACCTACCTAGTGACATTGCAGAAGAAAGGCCTGCTGAACTGCTTCAGTGAAGATTACAGCAAAGAAAATTCTGTGAAGCAGTTCTACTCTATAACACATGGGGTCACCATGAGTTGGGACTGACTTGATGGCAACAGGTATTCTTTTTGTTTTGTTTTCCACACTGATTTAAGTTCCATTTAGCAGATATACCACATGAGACTTGAAATGGAGAAATCAACAATATGAGAGGTAGACTTGCATGAAGAGATTGGACCTCCTGGCAAGCACAGTTGCAGAAGCATTTAGTTCTAAGGCAGCTGTGATGAAGCTTCTACAGGCCAGTCCCTAGCATCAGGGTTCACAGCTGTTGGTATCTGTGGCAGTTGGGGTTTGATTGGTCAATTCACCAGACTGCACTGTTCCTGAATGAGCAATACCTACACTTGGTACCATACTTAGATCATAGCAAGAGGGGCTCCTGCTCGGAGCCCAACACTTTCAAGGCTCCTACTCTAGCCCTTCTCTGGCCATGTGCCTCCACACAGAGTGAGGAGAATGTGTGACCAAGGGAATATACTTAACTGGAGTGCTAGGGTCTGGGAAGCAGGGACTCAGGTTCCTTACCCAAACATCCCTGAGCTTGCTTCCAAGGTTTTTGTGGGCCTCTCTCCTGGGGCTATTCTCCTGAGAGTGTACCACACCACCAGTGCAATGACCATCGGGCAATTTTTTGCTGTGGGTGTTGACAGAACTCAGAGAGGTGGGCTGTAGTGCCCACACACATGCACGTGAGGCCCTTGCAGTACCGAATGGAGCCAGAGGTAGGAAGAGAAGGCGGATGAGCTGGGAGCCTGGTTTTGGGTGCTGAGGTTATGCTTTCCCCTTGCCACTAAGTTTTGGTGAGGAATCCTGGGGAGTCTTAGAATTCTAAACTCAATCTTGGCCTCCCAGGTCATTGTGGAGGTAAATTTGTCAAGGTACGAGTACGGTACATATTTTATTTAATAGTTTGAAGTTTGTTTTTAACTTTTAGGTATTTAGACCCATGTTACGTGGGTTTTTACTTGTACTTTTGCCTCAGGCCCCACAAACGTTAAAGACAGAACTACTTAGTTCTCTAGCCTTCCCATAAATTCTATCAGCCACCTCATACCCTGTGACAAATCTCTATCTAAATTACCTAGAGTGGATTATGCTTCCTAAAACCAAGAACCCTGACTGTTAGAGCTCCCTAGATACCTACAAAGGGATGGTATTGTCCTTCTCTTGCAGAAAAATCTGCATCAGATCAAAGAATATGTAACATTTCCAGTATCAACTGTTGCTCCTCTTTGCAATAAGATGCTCTTCCTGATACCAAGGCTCTGTACTGTACTAGAAAGAGTATTGGAGGTTGAATGAAAGCCTGGGTGGAGACCTAGCTCTGACACTTACCAGTTGTGCCACTTTGAACAAGTCATCTTTAAACTCTCTGAACCCCAGTTTCTCATCTGAGGATTGAATGGGTAATATATACACACATACTTCATTGAAAAGCACTATGCAAATGGAACACTGCCATTTCAAATTCTGGAGCTAAGGAAACAAGCTAATAATAGCTGACTCCTTAGGTATATTCCCTGTGGTGTATCCTCAGATACTTTTTCTTTTATTTACTTCAAAAACCTCTGCTCCAACCGCTCCCACCTGGAAAACCAATTCCACTGTCCTAACTTATGACTCCATTAGGAAATATTTCTAGAAAGTCATTCAAATGTTTCCATTTGCCAATTCCATTTTGGTACTTCAAGTTCTAGCTTCTTATGCTACAGGAAACCATTTTCTTCCTCGCTTGCTGTTTAAACTCTTCAAGCACTTGTCAAGTATTATTATGTCATACTCACTCCACCCAGGGATTTAATCACACACTCCATCCACTTCAAGATATATTCATTTTCTGGGGTATCCAATAACATGATCCGCAATAGCAGAGGTAAGGAAACAAGAATTTAAGTTCCTCTTGGGTTTTCTTGATTTTCTGAATCTTAAGGAATCTTTTAGACCTAGTCCTATAGCAGTGCAAGTCTCAAGTAGCTTTCACAACATGATGTATTTTCTTTTCATTATATTTGTCAGATTAAGAAACTACTACAACAGTAGCCTATACTAGCAGGAAGATAAGTTTTCTGTGACTTATAACTTGGAAAAAGGAACAGTTAAAAACTCATTTTGATGGTACATTTCAACGCCTACAAATCCATGATGATATAAGCAAGGACTGTATGAGGTAATTACTATTTAAGAAAATTTTTTTCTAGTTTTTAATTGTCTCCAATAGATGGTCCTGTGAAGTTTCTGAAAATAAAAAGTAAATAATTGGAACTGTGGAATCATCGAACCATGACATCAAACAGTTGAAGCTACATAGATCTTTTGAGACAATGCTTTAAACTTTTGAGGCAATGGATATAACTATAGGTGCTGTGATCAGGATTTGGGGCTTGCTGGCCCTTATAATCTATTCCTTGCCCATCTTCAGCTCAGCTCTCTATTACAGTAAGGTACTGAACCCCATAATTTGTGTCTCCTGGGATTCCAGGTCAGTTGTCTTCTGGCTGAGTTTTACCAAAGAAAGACACTAGCAGAATACTGAAGAGGGTGGGAGAGAGACGCCTTTCGGTCTCAGGCAGCTTCTCAGCAGTTGCTTCTCCTCTATTGATCCAGTTCCTTGCTTTTATTACTGATGAAAGCTGGAACTAAATTTTGTCTTAGTTCCAGCTTGCATCAGATGACCCCTGAATCTGGGCAGTAATAGGGTCTATAGTCTTTGTCTCTCCAGCCTAGGGATGGTAGAGGTTTCCTGATATTTAACTTTGTATCACTTTACCATTTTTTCTTTGGCTCTCAGTAACTCCATCACCTGTGTAATAAGTTTCCTGAATTAAATTCCCTCTGCTGAAAAGACTTTAAGTGGTTTCTGCTTTCTTAGTTACACTCTGATTTATAATATAATGTACTGAACTTTGAAACAACGCACATAACTACTAGTGAGCCAATAGGACTGGTAAGGAACTGAAATCCAATAAATTTCCTCTTGGACTTCTCAGAACATAATATGGAATGGAACATAAATTGTTGGAAAACTGCCCCAGCAAGAGGACTAGATTAAGAGGAACCAATCTCAGTGTATCTGAAGACTTGAGAGTCTTTTTTTTTCCCTCCAGATGAAATAATATACAGGTGAGTAGTATGTGCACCAACAATCACTGATCTATTTAAAAATTTGGTATTGGGCCAGTAGGTTTATAGCCTACTATGGACTGCATTAAGATGTTTATTGGAACAGCTCAGAGATACACGTGAAAACATTAACTCTGGCTTCTTAACAAAACAAATGCCAAATAAGGTGTAAACTAATATCATGGAGCTATTTGTCCTCATTTTGATCTCATTATTTCCTTCACTCATTGAGTACCTACTATGTGCCAGAACTCTTCTAGGTCCTAGAGATACATTTGTAAATAAGAAAGAAAAAAATAATTGCTTGCTTTTGTGGAACTTATGTTCTGAAGGGGATGGGGGCAATGCTTGAATCCACATCAACTCACAGGTTGAAGAACCACATGGGTAAAATAAACAATCTACACTTAGACTTCTTTTTCTAAGAAATTCCTGTCAGCTCAAGTCCTGACAGAAATAAAGGGATGACCTTCTTAACCTCAAAAACATAGTAGTAGGTAAGGGCACTAGATTTGAAGTTTGGCAAGTCTTGATCTGATTGCAGGCTCTTTAATTTACTGGTTGTGTGGCCTTGAGAACATTATTTAACCACTATAAGCCCCAATTCATTTTTTCTTTGAAGATGAGATAAAAATAATAGCTCTCACTTCTAAAACACTCAATTTATGCCAGGCACTGTTATAAGCACTTTACGTATATTATTTAATCTTCAGATTGGCTCTATAATAAAAAAACCAAACCCATTGCCATTGAGTCAGTGCTGACTTACAGCGACCCTGTACAATAGAGCAGAACTGCCCCATAGGGATTCCAAGGAGCAGCTGGTGGATTCAAATTGCCAACCTTTCGGTTAGCAGCTGTAGCTCTTAACCACTGTGCCACCAGAGGGTGATGCTGATGATCACTATTGTACAGATAAGAAAACTAAGGCAAAAAAAGAATATGTAACTTTCCCAAGATTTCACAGCTAGTAAGTGGCAAAGCTGAAGATTGAAACCTGGGAATTGGTTCTGAAAATATGCTCTTAACTACTATACTATACTGCGTCTCATAAATTATATCGTGACCTCCCTCTTAGGATTGCTGTGAGGATAAGAAAAGACAATGCCTGGAACATGGAAGCCCTCAGTAATTGATTGCTGCTATTATTCATGACGGTGGTAAATTGACTGCTTATTTCCTTAGCATCATTTGGCATTCATAGAATTTATTTCTCCTTCCAGGAGAAAATCTGGCATTCTCATGGAAAGAGGCTAAGAGAGTAGTGTCCTAGTACCTAAACAATGGGCAGAAAATTAGTGCCATCAAATTACAGGGAAGATTCTCTGTGGTAAATTTTGTAAGCCTACATCCCTTCCTTGGAGATGGCAGTTCCAATTCAGGCTCAATCACATTAGTGATGGCTTGTCTGCAGACCATTTAGCAAAAGTATGTTAATTAATTGTGTTAATTGTGGATTTGTAGGTTAAAGTTTTTTTTGGTTTGTTGGTTTGTTTCTTTTTACCAAATTTGGGAAACCTTAGGTCATTAATGTTTAGATATGTTTTTCTTATCTTATTCACTGTCTTCTCTACTTCTGGAACTACAATTACACATTTATTAGACCAGTTGATATGGTCTCATAGGTAACTAAAAAGGTATTCTTTTTTTTTAATCTTTTTCTTTCTGTTTCTTCAGATTACATAATTTCTACTTTTCTACCTTCTAATTCAGACTTTTTTTTTTTGGTACTCTCCAATCTGCTACTAATCCAGCACTCTCAATTTTAAAATTTCAGATAGGGTAATTAGTTCTAGAATTTATTTTGGTTCTTTTTTTTTTTTTTTAATATAGTTTCCATTTTTCCTATGGGATTTCTCATAGTACACTTTCTATGTAGATATTTTTCTTTATATCTTTAAATGTATTTATAATAGCTTTTCTAAAATCATTTCTGCTAACTCCAATGTCTGAGTCATCTTGGGGTCTGTTTCTTTTTGCTACTTTATTTCATGACTGTTGGTCACATTTTTTCTGTTTCTTCATATATCTAGTAAATTCTTATTTTATTTTATATATATTTAAGATAATGCATTATAGGGAGTCTGATTATACTGTCTTCCTTTAAAAGCTGTTAAGCTTTGCTCTGGCAGGTAATAAAATTTCTCCCTCATTTAAAAATGTCTGCCTTTATGGTCACACAAACTGTTTCCTGTTCCTTCAAATCCATCTGCCAGCTCTTTCTGTACCATAAAAACTACTACGCCCGTACTCAAGGGGAAAAAACCACTTCAGAATTCCCAGTACTTCAGAAGTCATGAATATTAGAATTTGAGATCCATTCCATCCTTTATTTTAATAAGGGTGCTTTTATGTGGAGAAACTACTATACAAATTGGCATATATATTATTTTATATTACCTGTAAAAATTATATCCTGTAGGAAAATAGTATAAATTTTTTTTAAAGTGTGAATGTGTCTTGCCAAAATCAGTTTATAAAAAAATCTTAGTTTAAGAGCTTAGTTGTGAAATGGGGATCTTAAACAGTTCTCTGGAAGGAGTGCTTTCACCTTCAAGGAGGCTGAAATTAAAGAATAGTAATTTGGAGACAAAGAAAACTTCTTGGTAATCTCTGTTTGGATCAAATTAGTATGAAGGCTAAATAAGCCCACATTTGGAGAAGTATCTTTTTCTAGTTTGTGTCAAAGATGGAAAACCACCTATTTAATAGTAATTTTTTGTTTGTTTGTTTTAAAAAAATTATTCCTTGTAGAAACATTTAAAAAATACTGCAAAATATAAAGAAAAATTTAGACTTCTCAAAGATAAGTACCTGTAACATTTTAAGGTTTTTCCTTCAAGTTTTGATACGTATGAATATGTGCGTGTGGGTGAGGGGTGAAGAACATATATATATATATATATATAAATATATAAAAGGTTCCTGTGTGGTGCAAAGGCACCCTGGTGGCGCAGTGGTCAAAGCACTCGGCTGCTAACCGAAAGGTCAGCAGTTTAAACATATCAGCCACTCCTCAAGAGAAAGCTGTGGCAGTCTGCTTCCATAAAGATTACAGCCTTGGAAACCGTATGAGGTAATTTTACTCTGTCTTATAGGGTTGCTATGAGTTGGAATCAACTCGAGGGCAGTGAGTTTTGGTTTTGGGTGTGATGCAAACTGTTTACCCTTGACTGCTAAATGAAAATTTGGAAGTTTGAGCCCACCCAGCAGTGCTGGAAAAAAAACCTGGCAATCTGCTGCCATAAGGATTACAGCCAAGAAAACCCTATGGAGCAGTTTTACTCTGTAACACATGGGGTTGCCATGAGTTGGAACTGACTTGATGACAACGGGTTTTTTTTTTTTAAATAGTCTTTGAAAAAGGTGATTTTTGATAGCTGGATAATATTTCATTGTATAGCTAGTTTGCTTATCCATACCCTTATTATTAGAGATTAGCTTGTTTCCAATTTTTCATTATTATTAATAAATAAAATAATTGTTCCTATACTTGATTATTTCCTTACATTTCTGAATGGGAAGTGGTGGGGTGAAGATTTTGAATAGAGATAAGTTGACAGGACATCAAGCCAGTGTAATGGAGAAGGAAAAGCTTGAAACAGAGAAATAGAGGTAGTTCTAGCTAGCATGGTTTTCATAACTGAACTGGACAGGAGGGTATGCCACAGCAACAAGTTTTCATAAAATAGTTGCTCTTATTTCTGACAATAATTGGAAAGTAGGAGCTTAGTTCTGAGACTTGTAAATCTATACCAGAGTTTGAGTTCTCTATAGTATGTGCAGAAAAGTATTTATTGTGCAGGATTTTAATAGATGTTACATGCGAAAAAGTGTTCTGAGGTATAGTAACTTTAGAAAATACAGACTTAAAAGCCAAACAGGATTTGTTGCTATTATGTTTTACTGCAGGACTTCCCAGATCCTTTAATGTACTTATATGCTTTTTAGCACACCAAAAGGAGACTGTAACATAGACCATTTTCCAAACTTTTTGACTACAAAATCTTTTGTACAATAGCATCTTAAGAGAAAAGTGTTCTGTGGAACACCAAATTATGCAAAATTAGTCAAAGAAATTGAGGAGTAAACTGTAGTCAAGGTCAATGGGAAAACCATGTCAGATTATGTTAGATTAAGTTAAATGGTCAGATGGCAAGAATTGTTGTTAGGTGCCTTCAGCTTGGTTCCAACTCATAGCGACCCTATGTACAGCAGAATGAAACAATGCCCAGCCCTGTGTCATCCTCATAATCGTTGCTATGTTTGAGCCCATTGTTGCAGCCACTGTGTCAGTCCATCTCATTGAGGGTCTTCCTCTTTTTTGCTGAGCCTCTATTTAACCAAGCATAAGGTTCTTGATGGCAAGTATTGCATGCCTTGAAACTTTGCTTTTAATTTAAATTTCTTATTTATATCTAAAAAAAAGTGAATGATCTATACTCTTACAGAGATAAAAATGATATTTGTTGGACTGTGAATTTCATCTCCCCATGACACACTTTTGTGGAGGCTATATAATGTAGTAAAAAGAGCCTCAGTCTACAAATCAGTATAGAATCGGGGGCTCTGCTAGTAGTTAGCTATATGAACTTGGAGAATTAACTCAGGTTCCTGAGCTTCATTTGGCACCTTGTAGGTATACAATGTTTATACAGTGAATGCTTTGTACATATCTCTGATCTCTGAATGATCTGACCTGATTGGTAATGATCTCAGAGGCCCCTTCTAGTTCCAATGTTCAGAAACTTCTCAATCATTCTCACATGGTGACATTCATGGACTTCAAGCAAAACTAACCAGCCTCACTATGATTGGCCTTACAAATTCTAAACTCTGGTGGTAATCATATTCTGTATTTAAGAATCACAGCATTTGTATAATGATGGTATACTATAAAGACATAATTTAAGAGGAAGACAGATAGTTATTCAGATTTCTAATGATAACACAAAAATTTATGCATTTCTGTCCTGCCTTCTGACTATATTTGTGCCTCAAGAATCAGGGAACTTACTCACCTACATTTCCTGCATTTTCTCTCTAGTTTCAGGTTGGCCAATGGTTTATCTGTCTTCTACAACAGAGATTCTAAATGTGGTGTCCATAGCTTCAGGAGGTCCTTGAACCCCATGAAATTGTGTATAACATTTTATTTTTATGTGAGCACATAAACTTTTCTAGGGACAGATGCCACAGCCTTCATTGATCCTCAAGTGGCATTTTCAATCCCTTAAAAGGTTAAAAATTGTCACCTATAGGTTTCTTAAGGTTTTTAGAGAGGTACATAAGGACAAAATAAGCCACAGACTAATACTTAAGTTCAAAACACTGGTCTAAATTGTTGCTGCAATAATTTACCCATTATCAGAATGTGTGGCAGCAGAAACCTTAGGGTACAGAAATCAGCATGATTAAAGAAAAAAAAGTCATTAGGGAGGTTTCTCTTCCTGTTTGCTTCCTCAGGCCCCAGCTACTGCATGGCGGAAAAAAAAAAAAAAAAAAAAACCTACAGGAAAAATATCCTAATGACATGTTATAAAAGTAGCCATTAACTAGTAAGGAGAAGTGTCATCGTTCGCAAAATTGAGATAACATTTATTCAGGTATTAGTCATGTTCCTAGAGCCTATGAAAAGGAACATTTCTATAGGATTATCCTATTTTGTCAGAGTGCTTATGACATAGTCCACTGTGATTGGTCCTTTACAAAGAGAATTCCTAGGAAAACCTGCCCCTAAAATAATTTGGCTAATCTTTAATTTTGGTCATAGGTTTTTTTCTGCACACACCTGAGATCCAAGCCCCAAATCACTAACCCCTATTCTAGATTAAAATCTTGCAACTCTGTACATCACTGGGTGTTGCTACTGATGATGCAAATGTGGATGGTGATGATGATGGCTAATATTGGATTAGTATTTATTATGTCTCACAAAAAGCCTTTGAGGTGGTTACTATTATTAACCAATTTTGCAGACAAGGAAATTACACTGTAGAAAGGTTAAATAATTTATTCTAGATCACAGAGTTAGCAAATGGTCTAGCCAAGATTTTCATGCTCAAATATTGTGAATTCAGAGCTTATTACACTATTTGGCAACCAAGACATAACTTAGGAATTTGATCATATGCTCCTCATTTTTCAGATATTCCAGTTCTTTCCATATTGGTTTTCCTTCAGCTTTCCCAACCAGAATACCCCCCAAAGTCTCTTCTAGATTCAACTTTTACCAACTACCAGCATTTTCTCCTGCCCATAAGGAGTAGTCATCCTAGTTCATGACTTAGGAAAACCTTTGAGGGGCCTTGGCTGCTATACTTCTTGCTGACCAGTCTTGCTTGAATCCAGCCTTTTGTAATAACAAATAAAAGCTGAAACATTTAAGTTGCAATGGCCTTATCAAAGCTAGAGTTAAAACCCTGACCAGCTCCATTGTACAGGATCATATGCAGAGGCTGAAGATTGAGTGTACTGGGTTGGTCATGAATAAACTCTAAATGACAAGAGTTTAATTACTTCATGGTATAAGGCTGTTTTCCAAACTTTGACCATTCACATAACACCATCAGGATTTTTTCAGTCATTTGTTATCTGTACTAGTATTTATTTAATATTTTAATTTGAATACACTGAATTTTTAATTATGTAAATATACTAATACATAAAAGTTTATTTTACTACAACAAATTGAAAGCCAGTATCATTTAACCCAAAGAGCAATTTAAAAAGTAAACAGAATAAAACAAAGCCATATTGTTAAATTCTAGCTAGATTTTATTGCTTTCTAAGGCTCTGTTTCTTGAGGCTCATTTGTTTTTGCTAAAAAGGGAAATTTGTATTAAGGAAAAACCACTACTAAGCTGAGACCTTCAAATAAGTGGCATCATTGCCGTGTAAAGAGTACACATTCTTGGTGAATGTTGCCACAGGAGAATAAATATAAGAATGATTTACATCCACCGAACCCTGGTTGCTCAGTGGTTAAAGCCATCAACTGCTAACTGAAAGGCAGCAGTTCGAAACAGCCAGTGGCTCAAAGATGTGGCAGTCTGCTTCCGTAGAGATTTACAGCCTTGGAAACCCTATGGGGTTGCTGTGAGTTGGAATCAACTCAATGGCAGTGGATTTCGTCTTATAGCCAAAGGTTACAGCACCTGAGAAAAGCCTTAAAAGAAGAGGTAGTACATATCAAGAGTCAGTATTCATTAATTCATTCATTCAGCATATGTTCATTGAGCCTGCTCTGAACCAGCCCCTGTGCCAGATATTGGATGGACAGAGTTGATATGGTCTTATAAGTGAAAGGATGGATGGGAGAGGTGTTTGGTGAGGCAATGTAACAAATGCTGTTTATTATAGAGCTGCAGGAGCACAGGAGAGGGACTCCTAACCAAATCTGGGAGGACTAGGAAAGGCTTCCTGGAGAAGGTAGCATTTAAATTAACTCCTGAGTGATGTACAGTGGTTAAGCACTTGACTGAGAACCAAAAGGTTGGTTTGAATCTACCAGCTGCTCCTTGGAAATCCTATGGGGCAGCTCTATTCTGTCCTATAGGGTTGCTATGAGTAGGAATCCGCTTGATGGCAACAGGTTTTATTTGGTTTCAGGAGGCATATGGAGTGCTGGGGTGCAGTGGTAATGAGCTTGGCTGCTGACCAAAAGGTCAGCAGTTCAAATCCACTAATCACTCCTTGGAAACCCTATGGGGTGGTTCTGCTCTGTCCTATAGGGTCGCTATCAGTTGGAATTCACTCAACAGCGATGAGGTTTTTTTTTGTTTTTTTTTTTTAGGAGGCATAAAGAGCCCTGGTGATTCAGTGGTTAAAGTGCTCAGCTGCCAACCTAAAGGTCAGTGGTTCAAATCCACCAGCCTCTCTGTGGGAGAAAGATGTGGCAGCTTGCTTCCGTAAAGATTTACAGCCTTGGAAATCCTGTGGGGCAGTTCTACTCTGTCCTATACGGATGCTATGAGTCAGAATCAACTTGAGGGGTTGTTTTTTTGGTTTTAGGAGGCATAATCCACAGGTTGGATAGATTGTTTGCAGCTGGTGAGGGAAAGGACAGAAGCAGCAGGGGAGGATTATCCAATAAGAAAAGTAAGCATGGTGCTTACCTTGCTTATAGATCATTTGTAGTGAATAATTCCACATTTTTTCACCACATCAAAGATTCTGCTTCTAGATATGCCTGGCATCTGTCTCTCTCCCAACCCCACAGCACTTCCCTACAGAATAAAAGCCTCTTTTTAAATCTACAATCCCTGTCTGGGGCGGATGACCCAGTAAGCAAGGTAAGCACAGGCTTACTTGTGCTTACTAATCTATAGTGAACAATTTCAAAGATGTGGTGAAACCCATGTGAAATTGTTCACTATACACAATCTGGTAAGCAAGGTAAGCACAGTGCTTACTTTGCTTATTGGATAATCCACCCCTTGGCTCCAAAGAAATGCAAATTCTCAGCCAGGGCATGTTAAGAATGCAATTTATCAGCAAGGAATTTGTTAGAAATGCAAATGAACTGAATGCTTCCTTTAGGAGCAGGGCTTCAACCAGTTTGTTCTGGCTGGAACCTCTGGTGGCACAGTGGTTAAGAGCTCGGCTGCTAACCAAAAAGTCGGCAGTTCAAATTCACCAGGTACTCCTTGGAAAGCCTATGGGGCAGTTCTTTCCTGTCCTATAGGGTCACTATGAGTAAGAATCAACTTGATGGCAGTAGGCACCCCAGATATACTGAATCAGAATCTACATTTAACAAATCCCCAGGTGATTCTTATGTATAACTTCCTGGGAACTTGCTAGAAATGCAAACTCTTAGCAGGAAACTACCATATTTTATGCAAATAACACGTGGCTTGTTTGCCAACAGCTCTCTCCCCTTGCGAGGTATTTTCCTAAACGCTGCTATGCCGATTTTTTTACATGTTGCTGCAGAAAAAAAAATTAGCATAGCACACTTATGAAAATACCTTGTAGGGGAGGGAGTGGTTGGCAAACCAACGCAGAAGTGGTGCATTATTTGTATAAAAATACATTAGTTAGAAAAGCAAATTCTGAGCAGGAGTTTGAACCAGAATGGTTCAAAGCCCTGTTGAGGAGAGAGTTACATGCGTTTATTTCACATTCACTGTCAAGAAAAAAGTAGGTCTGTAAATACACTTACATTAAGCTTTACTTCATAGTTTAAAATTACAATTTTTTTCATAGAGACCTTGAATCACTCTCAGATAACATTGTTGCAGCAGTGACTTCTCTGAGCTATCCTTGGAGTCTCTCCCTACAGAAGTAATTTAGTTTCTAGAGGCTATGAATTATAAGCACACAGTTTTTGTCAGTCTCTCCTAGCCAGCCAAGATTACGACTGAGGTCTTCATCAAAGCCAAATAAGAGCTTCCCTCTGGGGCTCAGGAAGGGCCAAGTACAGGTCTGTGGAGCACTATGAAGTCATTCAGCTCTTTATGCCAGTGTGTAGCACTGGCTGCCTCATATAGCTTTTGCTGGTGCTGCTGCTTACAGTCCTTACTGAAATGAGGACAATTAGAAAAAGATGTTAAATAAATGAGACAGCAATCATCAAAAAGATGACTCAATAAAAAAGAAGAGATATAAAGAGCATGGCCAACAAAAGGAAGAACATATAAATCAAACAAAACATAAATAAGGGACCAGGAAAATCTCTTCTCTAAATTTGGAAGAATGAAAATGAAAAATCTACAGCATTGAGAACTAAAAAATAGGTTAAGAGACAGCTTCTTAAGGGTCATGCCAGGCAGATATTCCTGGGAAGAAAACCAAAACCAAACCAAACCCATTGCCATTGAGTTGATTCTGACTCATAGCAATCCTACAGGACAGAGTAGAATTGCCCCAGAAAGCCATAGGTAATTGATTCTTCTTTTAGGTAAGTAATAATAATTGTAACGAAGATAATTGATTTCCTAACCTAGGCATTTCATTAATTTGAAACTACAAAGATGGCAGTCTCAAATCCACTTGAAATCAGTAGATTTTATCAAAATTAAAATGACAACACACATCACTGGGCATGTCATTTATTTGTGTATGTTGTGGGGGTGGTGGCGGGTATTACAACAAGTAAAAAATCTATCCTTTGCTATAATGAAAACTTGCTATTTTTGAAACAGAGATTGGTAATGACTTCCTCTTGACAGCCGTTCACATGCACTAATTTTCACTTACCAAATAGACTTAATGTCCCTGGTCCAATGGAAATCTTTCAGTTAAAAAGACTTCAAATAAATCACTGCTCTCAAGTGTTTTCAATTCAGTTCAATTCAATGATGAGTGAAGCTTGTTAGGAGGAAAAATGCTTGTCTTTTCAAATTTAGTGTTCCAAAATCACGTTGTTGTGGTTAGAAAGCATTATACGAGCCATCTAAATTTAGCACATATTTTCATTCTCTTGCCCAAGCCCACCCACAACAGTGGATGGAATTTTGATTTCATCCACACTCATCTGGGTAATGTAAACCCCTCAGGTTCTGCAAAGTCTGCTAAGCAAGAAAGCTGAATGCAGAAATGTCAGGAAAATATGTAACCTTAGGACCTAAAGAGGGGTAGTTGGGGGAGGGGGCAACTCAGACTCCATTGACTAATTCAAGCTGGTTTTTAAACTGTTTCTCACTTTATCCTCTTCACGTCTCCTTTGTTTGCCCAGAGAGCACCAGGAAAGATGGCTAATTAGCTGAAGCCAGCTTACTGTTTATATGAGGAGCTGGACTTCAGCTCTCCCAGTTGTTCACCTCGGAGCTGGAGGTCAGTCCAGGATGTTATGACTCCCCTCCAGGGTGATGACTTTGAGCGTAATCATGCTTTCTTGATGGCTTAAAAAAAACTGTGTAGGCTTAAAGTGGAACCTGCATTATTTAAGTGGAGTGGAAGCTGCCTTGAATGCTGTATAGCTCTGCAGGGAAAAGAATAATTTGTTCTATACAATGGTACACATAGTAGGTTCTCTATAAATGATGGTTGAATAAATAAATTGTCACCATGTCTAAGCAAAACTCCAAATCTGTGATCCTGACATAAATCTATATGGCAACATTTCTCAAACTTTATTGCTGAAGTACCACTTATGTGCAGTAAAGAACGTCAGGAGAAGGAGAAAAAAGGATGATCTAAGAGCTTAGGCAAAACCAATTCATTGTAGGAATTTCTTTGAAGTCGTATGTCTTATCTTAAAATTTAGGTGAATTTTACATTCTATGCTGTATTATATAAACAGATTTTGGTTTTAGGTGCCCCCTTGCCAAGTAGTTTGAGGAAAATCAATCTGTCATTCTCTCTGATCATGTCAACTAAAGACAAGGCCTTTGGGAAATTTACACATCCCAATGTTTGTGCAAATTATATATTTTTATTTATTTTTGGCAGTTTACCATTAATCAGTAGATGCATTTTGATGTTCTCAAATGATTAGAAAGATTACATATCTTAATATATTGAATTCTATGTTAAAGGGGTAAGCTACGTAACAAATAACTAGGCAATCACTTGGTGTGCATATGTCACTACTACAGTACAGAACTAGGTATCACAAAATTTAATTAATATTCCAGTACATGTGCTATAAAAGAAATGAAAAAATCCCTTTTGAAAATCAGACATATTGCTTTATAATCACATCTTGTGAAAATATAACATTAGTGTGTTATCTAGAAGTGTTTTTATTGAGAAGTTAGGAGTTTCATTTTTCCCTTTGTTAGGGTAGCTGCTGCAGATAGAAGATAATGAACTTCCCTTGGTCCTGTTACTGTTAGGTGCCATCGAGACAATTTATATTCACAGTGACCCTATGTGACAGAGTAGAACTGCCCTATAAGAGTTTTCTACATTGTAATCTTTATGGGACCAGATCGCCAGACCTTTCTACTGTGGAGCCACTGGGTGCATCTGAATTGCCAACCTTTCAGTTAGCAGCCAAGCTCTTAACCTTTGCTCCACCAGGGCTCCTTTCTCTTGGTCCTAGTGTACTGAAAATAATCCATACTCACACCATAAATAGTGTGTCCTAGAACTGAGTATGTCTTCAGTACTGAGTTCAAGAACTGGCTTTTAGGCAAGTGTGACAAACACTAAAACAAGTAAATTATAATTCTATTTTCTCAATTATATATTTGTTAGATTAAATGCTTATGCATTATTGTTGTTTGTTGCCGTCCAGTCTATTGCAACTAATGGCAACCCCAGGTGCATCAGAGAACGGTGTTCAATAGGGTTTTCAAGGCTGTGACCTTTCAGAAGCAGACTGACAGGCCTGTCTTCTGAGGTACCTGCCGGTGAGTTCAAACTGCCAACCCTTAGGCTAGTAGTCAAGCACTTAACTGTTTGAGCTTCCCAGGGAACTCCTATGCTTTATTAGTGTTACCCAAAAGTCTTGGCTGAACCTAGGCTCCTTCTGTGAAATTTATATATTAAAAACTTCAAAAATGAATCATAAAATTGTCACATATTTTCATGGAGTTATTCCATAGTCTGTACCTAACTAAAGTGATGATTACAGATTAGGCTCACCAGGAAGCAGACTCTGACTTTTATTGGATTACATTCTCAAGATCAATACCTATGAGGGAGTGAAGGAAGCAGACTGGGGCAGAGAGAGAAGTTGAACTGCAAAGCAGTCACAACAAAAGCCCAATTGATCCCACTGGCAGTTCTGCAAAAGCAATGGCCTTGCAGAGTTATCCCAAACCAGGGCAAGGGGGCCAGGCCTTTATACCTTCATATGGACCAGTCACCAAACGTAGACTACCCCAGGGAAGGGCACATAGACTTGGGTGAGGTGGCTCCCTTCAGATTTAGGCCAATCTCCGAAGGGGCCTCAGCCATAGCTATCAATCGTCAAACTTCAGTAGCTCAGAGAAGTGGCGCTTCAGTCCTGAAACAGATGGAGCACAGAATCTAGGCAGCATATCACAGTGTCTACTATAATGATCTCTGCTCAGTCTCTAGGAGGTAATACAGGAACTCAGCTACCTTCCCTCAGGAGGCAGAGGCAGTCTTAATTATCTTGCTACACTTGTGCCTTAACACAGTGCTCCATGAAAGTTTGCTGCTTGGTATTTTCTTGAAGATCAGAGGCAGGTTTTTCATGCCGCACTTGACCCTAAACCAAGACAAGAAATCCTGCTCCCAAAATTATGAGCAGAAGGGAACTATGGACAAAGGATAATTACCAGATGATGTCAAAAAGTTCTGCATATACAATCATATGTGGAAGAAGCTCTCCTAAAATTGCTTTAATTAATTTTATTTTAATTATGACTGGTTAATAAAGATCAGCTTACTGTTTCTGAAGGATATTTCAATAAGTGGCATGCATAGTGAAGAGGGAGATAATCTGCCAATGCAGAATCTTAAATATGATTATTTTTGATAAATGCTTTATTAATTCAGCTTATACTTAGTAATCATCTATTATGCATCAGACACCATGACGTACATATAAAGATAAGTAAGATATGACTCTTTCGTAGTCCTGGGGAGAGACAGGCACAATCTAACAATTATAGGAGAGCAAGGAAAGAATTTTGCTAGAATAGCCACAGGACCTACTTCCAGCATAAAGCTGCAATGGTGTTATTGAAAAAATTAAGCATCATTAATATCTTTATGTATACAACTCTTTCAGTGAAGAATCTTGTCATAAGAAAAAATCTAATATTTTCAGTGCATGTGGACCTCCCAGCATGGGAAGATTATAAGTGAAAGAATCCATGAAACATTTTAGGAATTTTTTTTACTATTGAGAGCTTTTGTCCTCTGCCATCTCCAAGACCACAGTTCTTTTTATAACTTTCCATCCCCTCTGTTTGTGAGCCAGAGTATGTGACTGAAATATCAAAAAGAGAACATAAAAGAAAATTAGACCCAAATATGACCGAACATGACTGTCACAGCTAGCAAACTAAATGCCAAAGTTCATACACATTCCTCAAAATTTGTGTTGTTGTGGATGAAAGCTTAGCTAACTCTTCCTACTCCTTCCCAAATGCCACTAAAAGATAGCTATCTTTGTTAACCATCTGCTAGTTAATAGAAATGGAACACTGTCACAAACCAAAGATATTTGTTTAAGTTTGTTCCTTCCTTCTTTTGCCTCCTTTCCTTTCTCCCTCCTTCCCTCATTAATCTTTGGGAAATACAGGAGATACAAAGATACATAATCCATGATTTCTACCCACAAGGTGATCAGCCTAATGGAAAGAAATAACCAAATAGGTAATTATAACACAACATATACCTTTAATAATAGACATATGCACAGGGTATATGTAACAGGAGACAAAGGAGAGGTAGTTGACATATTTGGAAGACAATTTCAAGGAAGGCCTCCCAAAGGAAATAATGCCTAAGTTATAAAGGAAGATGTGGTAGACAACCTCCAAGATGGCCCCCAATGATCTTGGCCTTCTGGTGTTCACTTTTTTGTGTGATCTTGTTCCACAGTGAACCAGGACAGACTGGTGTGGCCAACAGAATACTGCAGAAGTAATGGCGTGTGACTTTCAAGGCTAGATCATAAAAGGCATTGAAGATTCCACATTGGTCTCTTGGATAATTCAGTCGGAAGGAATTATGCTTCCACCATGCTGTGAAAACTCTCAAGCCACTCTGTGGAGAGGCCCATGTAGAGAGGACACCTTTCAATAGCCAGTGCCAACTTGCCAGCCACATGATTGTGCCACTTTGGAAATGGATCTTCCAGCCAGTTAACCATTTAAATGACTCTAATTGGCACTTTACTGCAGTAACCCTTGTGAGACCCCCAGTCATAACTGCATAACCAAGCCACTCTCAAATTCTTGACACACAGAGACCATGAGAAATAATAAATAATTATTATTGCTTTAAGCTACTAAGTTTTGGGGTACTTTGTTATATAGCAATAGATAACTAATACAGTTAGGTAAGACTGGGCAGGTGAAGAGGTAGAGTGAAAAGGGAAGAGGGAATGTGTTCCAGAAAAAAAAAGAAACAGCAAAAGCTCAGAATATATGTGGCGCTATAAACAAACCTCTAGTGCTAGAGAGTTAAGCTGAAGACAAGAGAGTCAAGAACTTAGTTGGAGAGGTAGCCAGGTTAATGGGCTGAGTTAATGATCTCTCTGGATCACCAGATACAGCTGATTCTACTGAGTTAAAATCCCTTGGGTGGGACCTTAGTCATGTGCTTTTTAGTAGTGTCCCCAGTAAGCTGATTCTCAAGTCCATTTAGGTTAAGAATGCTATGACAAATGAGAAGAAATCGATAATTTTTATGGAAAAGAAGGATTTGGCCATCACAGCTATGTGGTGAGTGGATTGGAGAGGAGAGAGACTTTTAGCCGGGCAACCAGGTAGGACATTGTTTTCACAGGCAAAGATGCTGGCCTCCCAATCAGTGTAGCTGAAACTTATTTCTGAGATATAGTTATTGTCCAGGACACCAAATTCAAACTCCCTTAATTTGGCTTTTAAGATCTAGCAGTGGGCCACACCATCTTAATGTTAGCTAATAATAATAGCTAATGTTTGTTATACATTTATTATCTGCCCAGCACGGTAAGAAGCACCTTTACATGCATAGAGAGGCTATGGAACTTGTTCAAAATCACACAGCTGGCAAGCAGCAGAGTCGGGACTCAAACCTAGAGCTCCTGATCTGAATCAGTCTTCTCTAAAGTGCTTCCTCCAGCTTACAGCATGGCATTTCCCAAGACAGCCCAAAGAAATGCATCTGTTTGTCATTGGAAATCCCACACAGCTAGGTAATCCTAACGACTATGTATTTCTGTACAGCATTCCTCTTCCTGAGATATTTTCCCTGTTCCTGGATCAGTGAAAGAATACTACCTCTGGGGTCTGTCTTATGTTCATATCTTGCCTTTGACTAATTAGATACGTGATCTTATGGAAGTCTTCTAACCTCACAATTTATCAGATCCCTCATATGTAAATTGGGAAAAAATGTTTATATTACAAGATTTTTGTAACAATTGAAGAAGAAAACATTTGTGAAGTGCTTAGTATACCTCCTGGCCCATAGTAAGTGCTCAGTAAATGGCCATTTTCTGACTATTTTCCTTTCCATTTCTTCTATAGTCCAGATGTCACAAACTCATGACTTTGAGAGCCATATTCATCCGTTAGATGCATTGTGTTTGGTTGGTGCAGTATCTCTGGAAAATTTGTATTTGAATATGGATAGGCAGAGCATGTAACTTCAATTATCCCCACCCTCACCCCTCCTCCTGTCTTACAGAGAGCACTGGCTGATACAGAATTCTCTTACAGGCTCTTACAGACATTTTGTATCCATATATTCTCCAATCTTTGAAAACCCAATATCAAAATACTACTCACAGGAAGCCTCGCTACATGGGCTCCACTCTCTTTAAGGGTGAGTGCTCACTGCTTCTTGCATGAGCTCATTCAATTGCTGGATACTTCCAACTTCTGGAAAGCGAATCTTTATTCTTCCTTTTTTCATATTGAATTGTAACCACTTTCCTATAATTTCTACTCATAGCTCCTAGTTCTACTCTCAGGAGAAATCAGAATCAAGCTGGTTTGATTTTTTTTTTTTTTTAATTACATAGTACAGTTCTTTACTTAAAGAGGGATATAATGATTCACTCTAGTCTCCACTGCTCCTGGATGAATATCCCCAGGCCCTTCTGCCATATGGATTTAAGGCCTCCTCTCCATCCTATTGCCCTCCACTGAACGTACTCTAATTTGCTTCTATCCTTCCAAAAATGTAGACCACAGAACTGAACTCAAGATTCCAGATGGTGTCTGACCAGTGCAGAGGGGACAATTACTGCCTGCCATGGACTCACTGTGCTTCTGGAAATGAGATCCTTCTTTAAATTTGTTCTCTTTTTATTATTTTTTAAGCAGTAAGTTCAAGTTAAACTTCTACTTCTATCAATCCCCCATATATTTTCACATATAACCATACCACTTCAGGTCTTCCTACCCTGTACTTATGAAAGGAGTCCTACAGTTTCCAGATCCAGAGTCCTAAATGAGGAATATAATTGACATAGAAAACTGTAGGTTTTAATGCATCACTGATACCTAACATGCTCTGACATTTCATTCTTCCTCATCCAGATTTCCCTCTACTTTTTCCTTGTACTTTTTCTTAATACCACAATCATGATCTTTGCCCAATTATTATTTGGTAGGCCCAGTGCTTTTGTGTAATTATTTGTTTAATGTCATCTCTACTTCACTATAAGCTCCATAAGGAACACCAAAGTTTCTAACCACTAACCAATGCTGTTTCTCCCGGTAACCAGAAGGGGATTTTCCTTTATATGTAAACCAGATAGGAGGGGAAGAAGAAAGGAGGGAGAGGGGAAGGAAATATTTGTTTGTCAAATATATTCATCCATACTATCTCATTTAATTCTCAGAAATATTCTATTTGGTAATATATTCTCCATTTATTGAGGAGGAAACTGAAGTACAGTCAGGTTAAATAACTTTGCCAGGATCATAGAATTAGTAACTGGTAAGGCCACAGAATCATATGTAAACCCAAATTCTATGGTCCTTCCAGTCTATTCTACTCGTCCTATAAGTGACACACCTACTTTCAAAGTCAAAAGCAAAAGTTCTGCCACCAGGAGCAGAAAATGAAAAAAAGTGTTTTATGTGAAAGTGAGCCAGAAGAAAACTAGCAATCTTGAGGTTCTGGACATGTCCATGGAGCCAGGCCCAAGTGCAGATCCGAATGTGCCCAGTCTCCTCAAGAAATGAGCCCGGAGGCCAGCACACCTGGGCCTGTGTCAACTACGACCATGTCAGGTAATGCTTCTTCTACCTAGGAGGTCATTCTTGTTTGTCCAAGATGCCTTCTGGGTCTCTGATTAATTCGAAGATGAAAAATAATGGCTTGAAGGTGGGTTAGTTCTGAATATCAAGAGATGCTGGTATTAACCTATGAAATCATTCCAAATTGCTCTACAAAATGAATCATTCAAACAGTGTTTTTATGTTTCCAGGCCTTTGGTTTGGCATGGTTCATCTGGTCGGAAAATGCACTGCCAACCAAAATCATGCCACCGCTATGACAAGAGCCACCTTCAGGGTCAGTACATACCAAGTCATTGTCCACCCTAACCAGAGGTCCCAACTAAGCTTTCTCTCTAAACAAACGCTGATCTTTAGAACTCTCCTGCAAAGACCTCTCTCCTGCCTTTTTTTCTTCTTCATATAAAAATATCCAAGCCATTTCTTCTCCCATATTTATTTGTTTTTTCATTATTTCAAAATGTTCAATCTAACCTCTCCATAGATCTTCTTATAAAGGGAACTCACGTCATTCATTCAATAGATATTTACTGAATGTCTACCATGTGCCAGGCACCATACTAGCTACCTTGGGCACTTCAATAAATAAGACTTACAAAGTTCTTGCTCTCAGAGATCTCGAAGTCTAGTGGAAGGAGACAGAGAATAAACAAGTAAACACAACACATAAATGGAAAAATAAGTACAAATTATAAAAAATGCTATGAGAGACATAAGCAAAGTTATGAGAAACCAAATATCCAACAGAGGCAACTTTAGACAGAAGGCAAGGAAAAAATCATTTGGTGTGTTTGAGGAAGAGAAAGGAAGCTAGTGTACTAGGAGGGTAGTGAGAAAGGGAAAAATGGTGTGAAATGAAGTTGGTAGGTGGGGAGGATACAAATCACAGGGGGTGGGGGCTCTGTAGGCCATGGTACACATGCTTTCATTTGATCTTCTCAAGAAACAAACCTGTTAAGTATTAAATATCTTTTCTACCAATGAAGAAACTGAGGCTCAGAGAAGTTAACTGAGTTCATGGTGGGTTTCCTTCAAAGACCAAGGTCTGGCCTTACAGAGGTCCTATTAACCTACAAAATGGTTCCAAATTGCCACATGAAACAACATCTTCAAAAGGAATTTTTGTTCCCAAGCTCTTTGTAAAACGGGTGAAGTAAATTCCAAAATCTGTTTAAAAGTGAGAATATTTGCAAAACTTTTCAAAAGAGCCACCTTCAGAACAGTGAACAAAAGATGAAATTATATGACTATTTCTATATAATGGTGATAACCAAATATGTATCACAAGTTTGGGGAAAGGGAGAAAATGGTGTTGAGTCTTATCTTTATGGACTGGAAGGAAAGTATTTTGTTGGAGGTCCAGAGATAGATAGATAACGTAATCTCAGCCACTGCTGTGCTGATGATCTTTAAAATCTATGCTTCATCCCAATAGGCAATCTAATTCCAGTTCCATGTTTCCTATTCTCTTCCACAGGGGTCGCCAACATCTTTTTGTTGGCAGAATACTTCAACATACTCAAAACACACATGAAGAGATTAAAAGTTCAACCCTGATTTTAAAATAAGTTTGGGTAAAATTGAAAAAAAAAAATCCACCCAATTGTAGCAACACTCACTGGTTTCCCTTAAACTCTGTTTACTGCCCTGCCTTTCCTTACTTCTGTTTGTCGAAAGAGCTGAACTAAGAAGGATACAATCAAATCAGTTTTATTTTTTATTTCCACTGCTGTCCTCAAGTCATTCTATCAGATCTTTGTTCTCTGTCCTCTCAGGCCAATGCCATAGATTTTCTAGTCATTTCTGGATAACAACAGAACAGTGTAGTTTTCAAATATTAGAAATCTATCTTCATCTAAAACAACATTTAATCTCTCATCCAATTTTAGGTTCATCTCTTCTCTAGT
Source organism: Dugong dugon (assembly GCA_030035585.1). Lineage (NCBI taxonomy): Eukaryota > Metazoa > Chordata > Mammalia > Sirenia > Dugongidae > Dugong > Dugong dugon. The sequence goes on along the minus strand of CM057467.1, from coordinate 100,240,228 downwards.
TTGGTCTGACCCAAGAATTCTACAGATTTCCAGTGGGAAAAAGGACATAGACCACTTCTTCACTACTCTGACATTACATTCTTCAGCTCCTCTTCTCCCTCTGTTATGATCCATCTGACAACACCAAGTTGGCAGGGGGAGAGGATAAAGAGGCAAAGGAGAGAAAGGCCCAACCCATAGTGAGTGCTTTGTTTTCTGGTAACCTGTATACTCTGTGGTAATTTAATGTTCTATAGGGTGCTTTTATTTGGTCCCTTAGCATTCCCCTGTTGGAATCTTCTTAGTCCGGAGATGTACTCTGCACCTATCCTGCCGTGATTGTCCCATAGCTCCTGTTTCAATGGTATAGTTCAAGGCCACTGATGTATCAGTTTGTATTTTGATGTGACCAGTTTCATACTAGGAACGTTTTTATTTTGATAAGAAAAAAAATCATTGAGTTGTCAGTTTTCTTTGTTTGTTTGTTTCCAAGATGCCCAGACATCCTGCCTCCCTCAACACACCTCCCATTACCCTCTTTTTCAGTGAAGAAGAGGAACACTGTCAATGGGATGGATTGACACAGTGGCTTCAATAATGGGCTCAAGCATAACAACTATTTTGAGGATGTGAGGATGGCACAGGACCGGGGCAGCGTTTCGTTCCATTGTATATAGGGTGGCCAGGAGTCAGAAATGACTCAATGGCACCTAGCAACAATAACAACAACAACTCTTGACCCCATTCCATCCATGACCCTTGATGATGAAGTAGGGACTGGGGTCATGGGGGAAGGAACAGTGAGGTTTGGGAAGAGATTAGGGTCTGAGATGGAGAACTCAAAGACGTGGTAAAGAGCAGGGATGAAGTGAGGTTTCGGGGATGAGAAACGTGTGTAGTACGTACTAGTTGAAAAAAGTTTTAACATTTTGATTCAGATCTGTAAAAAGGCTGCTTTATATTCAGTCTTTTGCCTCCTGGACATACTAATCTTACAATACCTTTGCTGTCTCTTAAATGCCCTCTCTTATTCAGGTTCACAAATATTTACTGAGCGCCTACTAAGCTCGTCTTGTCCTAGGTGTTAGACTGATACAGGTGACTGGAACATGATCCCTTCCATCAAGGAGCTCACAGACTGGGGCAAAGAGATGGGTTATAATTTTAATGTAAAAAATGCTTTAAGTTGCTATGGGAGCACCAAAGAGAAAGAGCCATGTGGATTGATTCATGTATCACCCATTTTTGCCTGAACATTCCCTCCTCCCAGATGAAATATCAGATAGCATTTTCTCACCTGTGCTGTAAAGAGGAGCAGGCTAAGCTCTGGGACATCTCTGAAAGAGTTCAGATTCTGAAGCTCAAACTGCATAGAAAGGAAGTAGATTGAATGTAGACAGAATATTAAATCAAACCACAAAAAATTACAATACTTACACCTTATCTACTATCTCACAATTTTCTACTACAAAGCTAGCTTCATCTTTGTAACCATTATTCCTAACAATACCTTTGTGAGGAAAACCAAGGCAGAGAGAATAAGTTACTTGCTTCATGGCTCTAGGCAAAGTGAACCTCCCAGCAGAGCTTATAAAACTCAGACAGTTCAATTACTCAGACTCTGGGCTTAGAGCCTTCCTAACCATGAACTGTCTTCATTTAAGATCTCTCAATGTTGCCTGTGACAATTTTGCTAGGTTGTACATGTTCTGTTACATCTCATTCAGCCATTATATATGACTGATGAATATTGTTCTGTTAGACTTAAACTGTGTAAAGTTTATACTTAATTATACACCAATGCTGATGCATGTGAAAATTCAAAACTGCTACAAGTGGTCTTGTACTATGGCTTATGGATTATATACTCCCTTAAACTTGGATAGAACCCTGGTGCTGCAATGGTTAAATAGATCAGCTGCTGAGCAAAAGATCAGTGATTCGAATCCACCAGTGGCTTCTTGGAAACCCTATGAGGCAGTTCTACTCTGTCCTACAGGGTTGCTATGAGTTGGAATCAACTCGATGGCAATGGGTTTACACTTGGATAGTGTGACATGGTTTACAAAACACTCTTAAACACACATCATCTCATTAACACCACAGTGAAGTAAATACTGTTACAGAGATGTGGCACAGGACCTGGACAGAAGATTCCAGATATTCATTTCGCTAATTTATCTATGTTGATGAATGACTGTTTCTAAATTAATTGTTTTAAATACTCCGTCTCAAATTCCATTAACTTTTACAAGTAAAGTAGGCCCTTCCACTGTTGACCCACTCTCTGTAAGGAGAAATGAAATGGAGCTCATTCTACTTTCCAGTCTATCCTTCTCAAATTCAGATAGGATATAGGAGAGGGAGTGACCTTTATTCTTAAACGTTGCTTGACCAGTGGTCTAGTAGGAGTATATTTTAATAGCTACCGTTGCCAGTTACTAGTTGTTGCTGAGTTGATTCTGACTCATGGCAATCCTATACATGCAAAGTAGAATTGCACTCCATAGGGTTTTCAAGCCTGTGACCTTTCAGAAGCAGATAGCCAGGCCTTTCCTCCAAGGTGCCTCTGGGTGGGTTCAAACTACCAGCCTTTCGGTTGGGGGTCCAGTGCTTAACTGTTGTGCTACCCAGGGACTCCAAATAGTTATGGTAAGGAATGTTTATATGGGATTTTTTTGTTTATATGTATATATATAAGTCCTACCTCTCAAAATTCAAATTTTTAAGTGTAGCTTATTTCCCAAAATAGAGCATAAGCTTCTTAGGGGCAGGGATTCTGCCTTATAGTGCTCAGTCAGTTTGTGAATACCTGTTGATTGGTTAATAGCACTGACTTACTTCCAATCTTTGTGTCTTTTCACTTTTGTGCTTTCTAACTGCAGTACAAAGTAAATTTTCCATTTTAGGTTGGTTGCTTGACCATAAAAAAGACATGGAGGCAAAAACAACAAGAGCAATCAAAGGAGTGTATTACCTTTTAGGAGTCTCTGGGTGGTACAAATGGTTAATACGCTTGGCTGCTAACCAAAAGGTTAAGAGTTCAAGTCTACGCAGAGGCACCTTGAAGAAAGGCCTAGTGATCTACTTCCAAAAATTCAGCCATTGTAAACCCTATGGAGCATAGTTCTACTATGACACACATGGGGTGATCATGAGTCAGAGTCAACTTGATGGCAACTGGTTGGTATTACCATTTAAAAACAATGGGCTCTTACCCAAAGCTCTTCAATCTAAAGTAGTTTTCTTTTTAATTGGATTTTACCATGAGAGGAACAATTGTTTCAGCACACTTGGATTAATGCAGTGTTTAATATGCTTAAATTGTAGAGTATGGGTGGCCCTTTTATTTTGTTAATGCCAGATGTAATTTTGTAATAAAACTATATTCATTAAAAACCACATGCAAATTATAAAATAAGATACCCACCCTCTTTGCTCTTCATTTCTCTCAAGTGCCTCTGAAAATGTCCTCTTATAAACCAGTGGATTTATAAATTTTGACCATTGTCCATACAAGAGCAATATGAGTTTGTGGCCAGATTTGTAAACAATTACAAGGATCTAGTTATGGTGTCATCTGTATTTTGGATATAGGGAGTGTTTAGTGTCTATCTAAAGTCCCTGAAGCATACAGCACATAAAAAAACAAAACAAAACCTGTTTTGGTCGAGTCGATTCCCACTCATAGTGACCCTATAGGACAGAGTAGAATTGCCCTGTAGGGTTTCCAAGGAGGGGCTGGTGGATTCGAACTGCTAACCTTAGCAGTTGTAGCTCTTAACCACTATACTACCAGGGCTCCAACATAGCACATACCAAAAAAAAAAAAAAACAAACCCATTGCTGTCGAGTCAATTCCGACTCATAGAGACCCTAGAGGACAGAGTAGAACTGCCTCACAGGGTTTTCAAGGAGTGGCTGGTGGATTAGAACTGCTGATCTTTTGGTTAGCAGCGAAACTCTTAACCACTGCACCATCAGGGACTCCAACATAGCACATAGTAGATATATACATAGATGCTTGAAAGACAAGTACATAAGAAAGAAGTAAAGAGGGAAGGTCAGAGCTTGTATCCAATAACTTGTCTAACTTTGGTGGCCATCTCCACTGTAGCAAAAGAAACATTTCTAAGGCAAAAGAGCATATCTGCAAGATGCCCTGGAGCAAGCCCTTGTGCCCAAACTCCCATCACGTATGCAACACCTTCTGTGATATTCTGTACTCCACATATCATCTTTATGATCTGTAACCTTATTTACTTAATTTATTAACTAACTCATTTTCTTTTCCTTAAAATTTTTTTTCAAAGGAAAGAAAGCAAAAAAATAATTCTGACAGAAATCAAAACCGTAGTTGCCTATGAGGAGGTGGAGATTGACGGAAGGGGGCACAAGGGGACCTTCTAAGGAGAAGCAAATGTCCTATATCTCAATGTGGTATATATATTTGTTAAAACTCACTTAATTATATATACACTTTAAAATGCATAGGAGACAGCATTTAAAAGTATATAAATTTACCTTAATTAAAAATATATTTACAGGAAAGAAGTAGATCAGGTAACAAACATACTCACAATTAAAGCAAAAGAGTGTTATTAAATTTTAGGTAGATGTTATTGCATATAGAAGGCTATAATCCTGAGGCCTGTTCTGCTTAAACAGAGATTAAGAAGTGTTTTTTTTTTTTTTTTTAAGTGTTAAAGATATACTAGTAACTCTATTTCTTCCCTTTGCCTTCCCTTTCATCACTTTCCATTAAAAAAAAAAAAAAAGCATCCTTCCTTCATTATTTAATAATAAATCTAATAGCCATGAGTCAGCCTGAAAAGGTAGGATGCACAGATTGGGGAAGCAGTCCTGTGCAGGGAGGCAGGTCTGTGCTAGGGTAGGGACATGTGCAAAGAGCATGGTGATCCAGCAGTATCAGGAGATTAGCTACATTCAGGGAAATTGAGCAATTAAATAAATACATTGAGGATAATACAAGCCAGGTTATTGGAAAAGGGAATTAAAAATATAGAAAAAGATAAACTGGAATAAATCCTGTTGGCGTTGGATTGGAATTATAAGTATCAGTATGAGATCATTGTTTTCATTATAGATAGATAGGTATAGAAATAAATATAGATGTAAATGTGTGTGAGTGTGTGTAGTTCTCAGCTGTCTGCTACAAGGCTTGGGGGTAGTGATATTCCTGTAATAATGAACATACCTAGTGCTCATATCGTGGTTTCAAATACTAAAATGAATCAAGGTTCCTTGAAGAAATGACTGAATCCAGCTCTAGGGCTGTAAAAGAATATGATGAGCCTGGAACATCTTATGATACTAGAAACTAAGGGAATGCTGGAAGAATGATGAGAACTCATCAAAAGGACACAGAAGTAAGCTTGAAGGGGCTCCAACTACCCAAATAAGGTACAATTGGAGCATTAAAATAAATAATGATATAGTAACAAATTATACACCAAGGAATAAACTGTTACCTCACTGATATAAATAAATGAGAAGAGAAATTCTTCCTTACGTTAGTAGAAAGCCATCAGTTAAATAGAGAAGGAATGATGGTTTTAGAAAATCACCATTTGGCAATAATCACAGTAATATTAATCCAGGAAAGACATCTCAATAGATACTAAAATTAATCGGTAGGTAAAAGTGAGGTAAAGAATAAGATTTTATATAGTTTCAAAGTACTCCCTACAAAATACTTGTTAATTACAAAGGGAACGAAAAGAAGAGAAACTTGATGGACGTCATCATAATCAAGTGATCAAAAATATAACCACCACCACTAGTGGGACAACTAGACACCATACAGAATCTGATAGGTTGTAATGAAAAGAATACAACAAGTATGACAGTCTGATCAAAAAAATGCATAATAGCCTGTGTCTAATAAGGAAACATGGCAAACCCAAATTCAAGGATATTTTACAAAACAACTGGCCCATCATCTTTAACAATGCCAGTATCATTAGAAGCAAGTGTGGATGCAAGAGGAAGAAGCTCTCTAAACTCTGCTTAGTGATGTCAGGGAAGGCTTACTAAAGGACTGACTCAAACAGAGACTTGCAGAATAAAGAAGTTGGTATATAAACTAGAGTGGACACCATTTTAGGCATAGGGGACAGCATTCACAAAGGGGGAGAATCCTAGGTACTGCAGCCAGGGAGATAAGCTGGAGCCAAATTACAAAGGGCCTTTTCCCTCTTCCTTCTTTTGCACAATGTTATGAGCACACAAAGTTTGAGTAATTAACTCTGGAGGAGTTGGAAAAGGCATTCGAGTTGATGTGTAAGTCCAAGTACTCTGAGAAGCAGGTGTCAAGACAGGATTAAATGTGTGAGGAGTTTATAAAGGGAAATGCCTGTGAAAGGAAACTGGGAAGGAGCCAGGGAAGGTTGGGAGAGCCATCAGATTGTGATGTAAGTCTGACCCCCAATGAAGGAGAGAGGTCAAGAAGGTAGGGGAGGAAGAATCCTAGACTGCTGTGCAGTTCCAGGGCAAAACACTTTGTGAGTCCTTGAGCTAAAGCCTGCCAATAAAGGAGTCCTATAACCCTCAGGAAAGGCCTACCTTAGTATCCCCACCTCAGTCATGGTGGGAAGCAGCACATGGGCGGCATGGCCTTGATGCAAACACAGGGGTGGAGTTCAAAGTGCAGCAGTAGGGCTCTTGGTCAGTATGCTCTCCTAGTAGGACAGCAAGGTGCACCCTCATAACCACATTTAAGTCTGGGATTGTGAAAAGGATTTCATCAGCAGAAGAGGTGAAGGAAATTCCAGGGAGAGGTGTGAAGGAGCTTAAACTCAAGCATTTCATACTTCACCTTTGCTCTTTATTAAATACTAATTTCCTTTTAGTTACAAAGGAGTCATAAACAATTTTTAGCTAAGCTGTGACCACATTTGTCAATGAACAGTTAATAATAATGGACACCTAATCCTGTAGAGCCTACCAACTTGCTCTGGATTCTTAATGTGATTAAGTCTTCTGTTTTTAGTCTTAGGTTCTTCTGTGGGGGCTAACCTAAATATCACATAACTACCTTTTGCTTGGAATTTATTTTGATTCCGCATAGTAACATAAGTTGTTTTACATGGAACACAAACTGATTAGTAATTCTATATATCTTTAATATAAAAAGAGAAATGAATTAATTTTATTTTTATTTGGTAGAAAAACACATTGTTTTATAAGTACCGGTTCACATTGTGGGGAAAAGCTGGTATTAAAGAATAGCAAAAGGGATCTTCAACTGTGAAAAGGCTGGGAACAGTTGAATCGACTCATACTGTAGAGGTCCTATTGAGTTGAAAAGACTATGAATCTATAACACAATTTCAAGCTATTTTAGACGTCTTAATTGCAAATTTTTAAATCCTATTAAAGAAAGGAAATGGTCTTTCTGAACTCATTTTACCAGGTTTGGAGTCCCCTCATTCTCTCTCAAGTGCCTGAAAAGTTCTCCAAATTGCATAAAAAACAACCATAAAATATGAGTCATTGCATTCTTTTCAGTGAATAATGCAATTAACACTGTAATATTGTAGCCAGTTTTTTAAAAAAATCCTTATTAACATTTATTAACTGCAAAAGTTGAGACTTTTTTTCAATCAGAAAAAAAGATTCAAGATGCCCAGTATAGCTTTTAAAAAACTTGACAACGTGCCCTTTCCTCAAAGGATGAGGTATCTGTTCCAAAGTGATGCCATTTTAAAACACAAGAGAGTACTTAATTGTGTAAAAAAAAGATGCTTGAAAGAATTTGGGGCAATATCTTTTTTTCATTCAACGGCAAGAAAACTGTTATTCCAAAAATGAAATGCATACAAAAAATAGCTTATCTAGGGAGTCAATGAAAAAATCTGTCTTAGAAGAAGTATGTCCAGAATGTTCCTTAGAAGGAAGGACATGTTGTCAGGAGGGATCAGTCCCTGGAGAAGGACATCATGCTTAGTAAATTACAGGGTCAGCAAAAAAGAGGAAGACCCTCAATGAGACGGACTGACTCAGTGGCTATAACAATGATTGTGAGCATGGCACAGGACCAGGCAGTGTTTCATTGTGTGGTGCATAGGACGGCTATGAGTCTGAACTGACTTGACGGCATCTAACAACAACAAGGAGTCACAGTAAAGATGTGTCTATTAAATAGCTGTTGCATATGAGCTATAGTTTCAACATTTAGTCTTCAGGACTATTCAGTTAAATGTTCTACAATATCTGAATAGGACAACGATATCTTTTGTGAGATGATGGGGGTAGGGAAGGAAGAATTATCCTGTGGTTGTTTTTAAATAAATATATTTAAATATATTTCATTATAGATGTTATTCTTGGCTTCATTTATGTCATGGTTACTCGCTCTGGTCAGGAATATATTAATTTACCCAAAATATACACTCATCTTTACACATTTGTTCTCACTTTCTTGTAATGTGGGCTCTTCAAGAACAAGGGATATACCTTTCTTTTTTTTTTTTAACTCCCAAACCAAAACCAAACCCATTGTCATCAAGTTGATTCCGACTCATAGCGACCCTATAGGACAGAGTAGAACTGCCCCATAGGGTTTTCAAGGCTATAAATGTTTTATGGAAACAGACTGCCACATCTTTCTTCCATGGAGCGGCTTGTGGGTTCAAACTGCTAACCTTTTGGTTAGCAGCCGAACACTTAACCACTGTGCAACCAAGGCTCCTTCCTTTATTTCCAGTACCTAGCAAATAGATAATAAATATTATTGAGTGAGCAAAATAATGCATTAATAATTATTGCCTGATCTCTACACATCTCAAAATAAAAGATACCCTACATAACAAATACAGCTTTATAGATTAAAATTTAATGCAAGGTTAAATAAAAGGCTAGAGTGCTGTAGTTTCAGCCAAATTGACCAGATTTAACATTTGACCTTTTACAATGTTCACAAATTGAACTAACCTGCAGAAAGATTGCACATAGACCCAGCTGCGATACACTTCTCCCAGGCCTAAACAGTGCTGATTCATTCACCACAGTTCATTTGCTAGCGAGGGAAACAAACTTCTAAGTCAGAGAAACATAAGCAATTTTAGATCTGGGAGTCATCAAGAAATGTTTGATACTTTAAAGAACTGACTGAAAGTTAAACAGGTTAATGTGACATTTCAAAGGGATTTTGAAATTCAATAGCTTTCTCTAGCAGCTGATGTTTATTCTCTGCTTGTAAGACAAATGCTGAATTTCTTCAAAGGAACAATGGTAGATTCTAGAATAACTAGATAAGTCTAACATTCAACATTCACTATAGATTTTCTTTCTTTTTTCCTTCTCCCTGACCCCTCCCTCTCCCATGGAAAATACATATGTAGGTACATAATAGGAAATGGGAAAACCATCTGGCTGGCTCTTAAATATGGTTTGCTTCATGATTAAAGGGGTTACTGGGTGAAGATGATAATTTTATAGATTCAGAAGAAGTAGATATGGTGCCATTCAAAAGTGAAAAGCAGAATCATAAAAAATATACGTAAATCTGGGAAGAGGCCATATTCTCTTTTTCTTACCAAACAAATCAGCACTGAACAGGAATGTAAGATGTTTGACATCATTGAAGCTAAAGTTCTCTGAGTTGGATAGTCTCTTTCAGGTGTATGTTATCAAATATGGTTAGGAAGACTAATGACAAAGATATGTCACATCAACTTAGGTAAGTTTGATACTCCCCATTCAACTCTCCTCCCAACCCCTGGTAACCATTAATAAACTTTCGTCCCTATGAATCCACCTATTCTGGATATTTCATAAAAGTGGGATAATACAATATTTGATCTTTTATGTCTGGCTCACTTCACTTAGCATAATGTTTTCAAGGTTCATCCATGCGGTGGCATGTATCAGAACTTCATTTCTCTTTATAGCTGAACAATACAAGTAGTCCCTGAATTATGATGGGGTTCCCTTCTGACAACTCAGTTGTGAGTTGTTTCTGCTATAAGTCGGATACCTGGTATTTTTTTAGTTTTCATTATCATTGCCTTTTATTATCAGTATCTTTATAAATCCGATCTTTACTTGTCATCTTTGGGGGATAGCATGAGAGTGATAACATCAGCAAATTGAGCACTTTGTATTACATGTACTATCACAACATTGTATGTAGTACGTAGTACTATATTACTAACGATAAGGTGTACCAAAAAAAGAGATGGCTGTAAGTATGATTTGCTGTAACTCTAATACGTTATAAGTCAGGGACTATCTATCTTTATTTGTATGTATATACCATGTTTTATTTATCTATTCATCCGTTTCCATCTTTTAGCTATAATGAATAATGCTGTAATGGACACTTCTGTATGTGTCTATTTGACTTGCTACTTTCAATTCTTGTGGATATACACCTAGGAGCAAAATTTATGGGTCATGTGGTAATTCAGTACCAAAGTGGCTGCACCATTTTACATTCTCACCAGCAATGTACAAGGGTTCCAATTTCTCCACATTCTTGACTATACTTGTTATTTTTCTGACAATAGCCACCCTAGTGCATGTGAAGTGGTATCTCATTGTATGTGTGGATTTCTTTTTTTTTTTAATTTCATTTCTCTAATGACTACTGACCTTGAGCATCTTCTCTTCTGCTTATTTGTCATTTGTATATCTTCTCTGGAGAAATGTCGATTCAAATTCTTCACTCATTTTTTAATTGGGCTGTTTGTCTTTTTGTTGTTGAGTTATAGTTCTTTATATATTCTGAATACTAAACCTTTATCTGATATATAGTTACCAAATATTTTCTCCCATTCTGTAGGAATATAACATTTCCATTCTGTTTTCTCTTAAATTTCTTAAATCCTCTGAAGCACAAATTTTCAATTTTGATGAAGTCCATTTGATCTATTTTGTTTTTTGTTGTTTTTTTGCTTTCAGTGTCATGTCTAACAACCCATTGTCATAAACTAGGCCCCAATATTTTACCCCAAAATTTTTTTTATTTTTTAATTTTCCTTATTGTTGTAGTTTAAATGAAGTTTACATTTCAAGTTAGTCTCCCATACAAAAATTTATACATACACTGTTATGTGACCCTAACTGTTCTTTCCATACTGTGACAGCACACTCCACCTTTCCATCCCTGATTTCCCATGTCCATTCAACCAGCCCCTAACCTTCTCTGCCTTCCATCTCACCTCTGGACAGAAGATTCCCGTTTAGTCTCTTGTATACGTGAGCTAAGAGGCACACTCCTCACGAGTATCACTTTATGTCCCACAGTCCAGTCCAATCCCTGTCTGAAGAGTTGGCCTCGGAAATTTTTTAGTTCTGGGCTGACAGAGAATCCAGGGGCCAGGCTTTCGGGGGTTTCTCCAGTCTCAGTCAGACCATTAAGTCTGATCTTCTTACTAAAATTTGAGTTCTGCACCTGACCTTTCTCCTGCTCCATCAGGGACTCTCTGTTGTGTTCCCTGTCAGGGTGGTCATTGGTGGTAGCCAGGCACCATCTAGTTCTTCTGGTCTCAGGCTGATGAAGTCTCTGGTTTGTGTTGCCCTTTCCATCTCTTGGGCTAATACTTTCCTTGCGTCTTTGGTGTTCTTCATTCTCATTTACTTCATGTGGTTGGGACCAATTGATGCAACTTAGATGGCCGCTTGCAAGCTTTTAAGACCCCAGATGCCACTCACCAAAGAAGGATGCAGAATGTTTTAATAAGTTTTGTTATGCCAATTGACCTAGATGTCCCCTGAAAGCATGGTCCCCAGACCCCCACCCCTGCTACTCTGTCCCTCAAAGTGTTTGATTGTATTCAGGGAACTCCTTGGCTTGGGTTTAGTCCAGTTGTGCTGACTTCCCCTGTAGTGTGTGCTGTCCTTCCCTTCACCTAAGATAATTCTTATCTACTATCTAGTTAGTAAATAACCCTTACCCTCCCTCCCTCCCCTTGTAACCATCAAAGAATGTTTTCTTCTGTGTTTTAAGTTTTTCTTGAGTTCTTCTCATAGTGGTCTTATATAATATTTGTCCTTCAGTGACTGACTAGATTCACTCAGCATAATAACCTCCAGCTTCCTCCATTTTATGTTTCATGGCTTCATCATTGTTCTTTATCGTTGCATAGTAATCCATTGTGTGGATATACCATAATTTGATTGTCCATTCGTCCATTGATGGGCACCTAGGTTTTTTCCATTTTTTTGCTATTCTGAACAGTGCTGCAATGAACATGGGTGTGCATAAATCTATTCATGTGACGACTCTTATTTCTCTAGGATATATTCCAAGGAGTGGGATAGCTGGGTCATATGGTACTTCTATTTCTAGCTTTTTAAGGAAGTTCCAAATTGATTTCCAAAGTGGTTGTACCACTTACCTTCCCATCAACAGTGTATAAGTGTTCCAGTCTCTCCACAACTTCTCCAGCATTTATTATTTTGTGTTTTTTGGATTAATGCTAGCCTGGTTGGGGTGAGATGATATCTCATTGTAGTTTTGATCTGCATTTTTCTAATGGCTAATAGTCACGAGCATTTCTTCATGTGTCTGTTAGCTGCCTGAATATCTTCTTTGGTTAAGTGCCTGTTCATATCCTTTGCCCACTTTTTAATTCGGTAATTTGTCTTTCTGTTGTTAAGGTTTTGCAGTATCTTGTATATTTTAGAGATTAGACACAGGTTAGATTTGTCGTAGCCAAAATTTTCTTCCCAGTCTGTAGGTTGTCTTTTTACTCTTTTAGTGAAGTCTTTTGATGAGCGTAAGTGTTTGATTTTTAGGAGCTCCCATTTATCTAGTCTCACTTCTGGTGCTTGTGCATTGTTACTTATGGCTCATATTGTGTTTATGCCATGTATTAGGGCTCCTAGCATTGTCCCTATTTTTTTTCTTCCACTATCTTTATCACTTTAGATTTTATATTTTAAGTCTTTTGATCCGTTTTGAGTTAGTTATTGTGCATTTCCACTTATGTAGGTCTGGTTTGGTTTCTTGCAGTAGTGTCTTGTAGTTTTCATTGTATAGATCTTTTACATCTCTGGTTAGATTTATTCTTAAGTATTTTATCTTCTTGGGGGCTACTGTAAATGGTATTGATTTGGTGATTTCCTCTTCAAGCTTCTCTTCATTGGTGTAAAGGAATCCAACTGACTTTTGTATGTTTATCTTGTATCCTGAAACTTTGCTGAAAATATTCTATTAGTTCCAGTAGTTTTCTTGTGGATTCTTTGGCGTTTTCTGTGTATAAGATCATATCATCTGCAAATAGAGATACTTTGACTTCTTCCCTACCAATCTGGATGCCCTTTATTTCTTTTTCTAGCCTAATAGCTCTGGCTAGGACCTCCAGCACAGTGTTGAATAAGAGTGGTGATAAAGGGCATCCTTGTCTGGTTCCTGTTCTCAAGGTGAATGCTTTCAAAGTCTCTGCATTTAGGATGATGTTGGCTGTTGGCTTTGTATAAATGCCCTTAATTATGTTGAGGAATCTCCCTTCTATTTCTATTTTGTTGAGAGTTTTTAATCATGAATGGGTGTTGGACTTTGTCAAATGCCTTTTCTTCATTGATTGATAATATCATGTGGTTCTTGTCTTTTGTTTTATTTATGTGATGGATTACATTGATTGTTTTTCTAATGTTGAAACATCCCTGCATACCTGGTAGAAATCCTACTTGATCGTGGCGAATTACTTGTTTGATATGTTGCTGAATTCTATTGGCTAGAATTTTGTTAAGGATTTTTGCATCAATGTTCATGAGGGATATCGGTCTGTAAGTTTCTTTTTTGTGGTGTCTTTACCTTGTTTTGGTATCAGGGTTACGCTGGCTTCATAGAATGAGTTTAGGAGTATCCCATCGTTTTCTGTGCTCTGAAATACCTTTAGTAGTAGTGGTGTTAACTCTTCTCTGAAACTTTGGTAGAATTCTCCAGTGAAGCCATCTGGGTCAGGGCTTTTTTTTGTTGGGAGTTTTTAAATTACCTTTTCAATCTCTTCCTTTGTTATGTGTTAATTTAGTTTAAATACCTCTGTTTGTGTTAATTTAGGTAGGTAGTGAGTTTCTAGAAATTTGTCCATTTCCTCTAGGTTTTCGAATTTGTTAGAGTACAATTTTTCATTTTGATTATGGCCCTTTCTTCTTTTAGGATGTGTGCATTTATTGCTATAAACTGACCTCTGAGCATTGCTTTTGCTGTGTCCCAAAGGTTCTGGTAGGATGTCTTTTCATTCTCGTTTGAGTCTATGAATTTCTTTATTCCATCTTTAATTTATTCTATAACCCAGTAGTTTTTGAGCAAGGTGTTGTTCAGTTTCCATGTGTTTGACTTTTTTTTCCTTGCTTTTTCTGTTGTTGATTTCTATTTGTATGGCTTTATGGTCAGAAAAGATGCTTTGTAATATTTCAATGCTTTGGATTTTGTTAAGGCTTGCTTTATAGCCTAATATGTGGTCTATTCTTGGGAACGTTACATGTGCATAGGAAAAGAAAGTATACTTGGCTGCTGTTGGGTGGAGTGTTCGGTATATGTCTATGAAATCAAGTTGGTTGATTGTAGCATTTAGCTCTTCCGTGCCTTTGTTGAGCTTCTTTCTGGATGTTCTGTCCTTCACTGAAAGTGGTATGTTGAAGTCTCATACTATTGTGGAGCTGTCTCTCTCTCTTTTCAGTGCTGTTAGAGTTTATGTATTTTGGAGCCCTGTCATTGGGTGTGTAAATATTTATTTTAGTTATGTCCTCCTGGTGTATTGACCCTTTAATCATTATATAGTGTCCTTCCTTATCCTTTGTGGTGGATTTTACTTTAAAGTGTATTTTGTCAGAGATTAATACTGCCATTCCTGCTCTTTTTTGAGTGTTGTTTGCTTGATATATTTTTTCCCATCCTTTGAGTTTTAGTTTGTTTGTGTCTTCAAGTCTAAGGTATGTCTCTTGTAGGCAGCATATAAACGAATCGTATTTTTTTATCCAGTCTGCCACTCTCTGTCTCTTTATTGGTGCATTAAGTCCATTTACATTGTGTAATTATTGATAGGTATGAGTTTAGTGCTGTCATTCTGATGTTTTTTTTTTTTTTTTGTGTGTGTGCTGTTCACAGTTTCTTTGTTCCACTTAATTTTCTGTGCTGAGTCATTTTTCTTTATGTATTTTCATCTTTTTCATTGCTGTTGATTTTGTGTTTGCTGAGTCTATATTTTTCTAGTTTTTTATTTTGACTTGTAGGATTGTTAGTTTCCTCTGTGGTTACCTTGGTATTTACCTTTATTTTTCTAAGTTTATACCAGTCTTTTATTTCTTCGTATTGCCTTGACTTCCTCTCCATATGAAAAATGTATGTCTACATTTTTTAAGTCCCTTTTTTGTTTTAATGTTGTCATCTTTTATATATTGACATCTGTTTCCCTATGTTCAGTGTTTTAGCTTTGATTTCCTTTTGTGACTTCCCTATCTGGATTTATATCTGGTTGCTCTGTCCTGTGTTCTAATCTTGGGTTGTTATCTGATGTTACTGATTTTCTAATGGGAGGACTCCCTTTAGTATTTCTTGTAATTTTGGTTTGTTTTTTCAAATTCCCTAAACTTCTGTTTATCTGGAAATGCCCTAATTTTGCCATCATATTTGAGAGACAGTTTTGCTGGATATATAATTCTTGGCTGGCAGTTTTTTTCCTTCAAGGCTTTATATATGTCATCTCATTGCCTTCTTGCCTCCAAGGTTTCTGCTGAGTAGTCTGAGTTTTCTCTTGTTGACTCTCCTTTGTAGATGACTTTTCATTTATCCCTAGCTGCTCTTAAAATTCTCTATCTTTGGTTTTGGCAAGTTTATGTCTTGGTGAATTTCTTTTGGGATCTACCTTATGTGGGGTTGGATGAGTGTCTTGGATATATATCTTGTCATCTTTCATGATATCAAGGAAGTTTTCTGCCAACAAATCTTCAACAATTCTCTCTGTATTTTCTGTTATCCCCCCGTTCTCATACTCCAATCACTTGTAGCTTATTCCTCTTAATAGATTCCCACATAATTCTTAGGGTTTCTTCATTTTTTTAAATTCTTTTATCTGATTTTTCCTCAAATAAGTTGGTGTCAAGTGCTTTATTTTCAATCTCACTAATTCTGACTTCCATTGCCTCAATTCTGCTCCTGTGACTTTCTATTGAGTTGTCTAATTCTGAAATTTTATTGTTAATCTTCTGGATTGCCTATTGCTGTCTCTCTATGGATTCTTGCAGTGTTAAATTTGTCATTATGCTCTTCTCTTTTTACTTTCCTTTATTGTGTGTTCTGTGTTTTGCTTAATTTCCTTAAGAGTTCTGTATATTAATCTTTTGTATTCTGTCTCCAGTAATTCCAAGAAATTTTCCTCCTCTGGAAAATTTCTGTATTCTTTATTTTGGGAGCTTGCTGAAGCCATCATGGATTACTTCTTTATGTGATTTTATATTGACTGTTGTCTCCAAGCCATCAATAAGTTATTATATTTATTTATGTTTGCTTACTGTGTCCTAGCTTCTTGTTTTGTTTTGATATGCTCAAATAGGCTGCTCGTATGAGCTAGTTTGATTATTGGCACCTTTGAAGCTCTAATGTCCTGTCACCAGGTGGTTAGATCTGTTACTAGGTATGTGAGCTCAGGAGTGCGCCCACTCCTCCTGTATGGATTCAGCTCAGGTGCCCAGGTAGATAGCCACCAAGCGTGTGGTGTAGGCTCTCATTTACATTCCTAGACAGGCATGGGTGATTGGTGTAGGCACAGGCATCTGGCTGCAGCAGGGGGACATACTCTGAGCAAGGCAGGGGGCTGACGGTCTCCCCCTAGTGTCCAGGAGGAAGGCGTGTCCCTGTTTCCTAGAGCACGTAGGTGGGTGGATTTTGCAGCCTGACTATGTGCACTTAATGCTGTTGGCTGTAAGGACCGGGGGGTCACCTCTTATTCATGGGCCGCTATCGTAGGTGGCTAGGTGGCATGGGTGGAGCCACCAGTCCTCAGGCCCCTGATGTGGGTAGGTGAAGACCCTGCTTAATGGTCAGAGTGGTGTCAAATGTCAAGAACCTGCTACTTCACAGCTGAAACAGTTGAAGTTAGGGTTCTGGTATATACCCTGTTGTACTGCGGTAATGAGGACCTACGCTGTTGAGATGGTCCCACACAAGTCTATGCAGGGGGAAAGGCACTCAATGTCCGTGGATTCCTTATGCCTGTGCCTAGGCAAAGGATCTGTGCCTACCCTGGGTTCCTGGCTTAGGGGAGCCGGCAGTTTATTTTTTCCCATTTTTTAATTTGTTCACTCTCCAAGGCAGGGAGAATGGCTCTGGGTGTGACAGATCCTACTTCCAGCCCAGGGGGCTCAGCAATTGCTGAAGCTGGTCTGGGACCCCGTGTAGAGCAAGGAGTGGGGAGGTAAATGGGAGAGAGGTTTTTCCCTAAGAGGGGTGTTTTTGATCCATGCAATAAGCCATACGCAAGTACTTATCTTTTGCCAATGAGGGCTGCTTCTCACTGGTTCTGGGTGGCTGTGTAGACTCTCTGGTGCTGGGTTTCTCCCACTGTGGAAAACACACCTCCTGAGCACTGCCGCTTGCCTGCCTCACCGCTTACCCATGAGCTGCTCAGGTCTGAAGGGCTCAGGCTCTCGCTGGGTCAGGTTTGGCAACTCCCCGCTGCTTCTGAAGCATCTCTCCCTCCCCTTGCCACTCAGTCTGATTCCTCAACTCTGCCTTTGGTGTTCAGGGCTCCCAGATTGCCATATATAATCAAATCACTTGTTTTTTGGGGTCTTTGTTGTAAGAGCATCTACCGGAATTGTCTGACTACTCCGCCATCTTGGCCCCGCCTCCTGGCCAAAACATTTTAAAATAAATATTGTGGCTTTCCAAGGAGGATTTTTCTAATGCATATTATTTAAGATTTTTTTCTT
Source organism: Dugong dugon (assembly GCA_030035585.1). NCBI lineage: Eukaryota > Metazoa > Chordata > Mammalia > Sirenia > Dugongidae > Dugong > Dugong dugon. The sequence goes on along the minus strand of CM057467.1, from coordinate 100,222,345 downwards.
TCATTTTCCACTTAATATTAAAGAAGAAATTCCCATCTTATACAGAATACAAAAATGGTGAAATAAGCAAATCATTGTTGAATATATAAGGGTGTGAGGCTATTATTTTCTAATCAGATACTTAGATGGGTACCTACCTTTGGAGATCTCTCATTCACATTCACATATATGTCATTCATGGAAGGAGAAACTTACACAGTTCTTCAGGGAGGATGCAGGGGACTGACCTGGGCATTCTTGTTCCCATTTTAAGAACTTTGTCCCCAGAAATTTTTTCTAATTCTGATTTCACTACAGGATTGTTCAGATTTGAATAAAGTCTGTAAAGTAAAAGTGGTAAACAAGCTTGGAAACTAAAGTGAAATATTACAATGGCAGATAAAATAACAAGTTTGAAGTAATAAGTATTTAACTCTTACCTATTTTGCCCATATATTGTTGTTAGTTGCTGTCAAGCTGCCTCCGACTTATGGGAACCTTGTATATATACAACAATAAAATGCTGCCCAATCCTGTGCCATCTTCATGATAGTTGGTATGTTTGAGTTTATTGTTGTGGCTACTGTGACTATCCATCTCACTGAGGGTTTTCCCTTCATTTTCATTGGTCCTTGTGATGGTTAAGGCTGTGTGTCAACTTGGCTAGGCCGTAACTCTCAGTGGTTTGGCAGTTATGATGTGCAGTTATAATGTAGTTTGGCAGTCATATAATGATGCAATCACTTCCATGATGAGATCTGATATAATGTGATCACTTCCATGATGGGATCTGCTGTGAGAAGCTAATCGGTTGAAAGGGAGTTTCCTTGAGGGTATAGCCTGTATACAATATAGACGGATTTTCTGACAAGGCTTATTGGCTTTTTGGTTGCTCTGGATCCTACCGCTGGCTCCTGTTCATTTGACCTCCAGGTCTTGGGACTTGAGCTAGCAGCTTACCTGCTGATTTTGGGATTCATCAGCCTCTGCAGTCTGGATCTTGGTCTTGCCAGACCCTGCAGCTATGTGAGTTGAGAGAAGACTCCAACCTGACCCACAGATTTGGGACTTTCCAGCCTGTGCAACCACTTGAGCCATTTCCTTTATATATCTTTCTCTCTCTGTGTATATATTCACTGGTTTTGCTTCTCTAGAGAACTCAGCCTAAGATAGTCCTCTACTTTACCAACTGTGATGTCCTTTTCTATTGATTAGTCTTTCCTGATGACCCATCCAAAGTAAGCAAGTTGAAGTCTTGCCATACTCCCTTCTGAGGAGCATTCTGCTTGTATTTAAGACTGCCTTGATCATTCTTTTAGCAGTTCATAGTAAATCCACTAGACTGCCAAAATAATTTTGCCCATATAGTTATACTAAATTTCATTCACTTGTATTCAGAATTTATAACTTATAATTTATAATCATAGTATAGGAGTTTTTTTTTTTTTTTGTATTTGAAGGAATAGCTTATTGAGAAACTTAATATTATAAATACAATTTCAAGAATAACAACCTAGAGAACAAACATTTGTGTGCACCTTTAATCATCAAGCCCCCTCCCTACCCATGCATCCTTTGCTAATTAACTCCTTCTGTCCTTCAGGTTCAAATCGGGCACCACTTTCTCAGACCTGGCTTCCCTTACCAGACCAAATCCTTACTAGATACTCTTACAGTACTTTGCACTGCTTCTTTTTAGCACTTAACATAGCATCAATTTTATATTTATTTTTGTAATTACTTAGCTAATATCGTTCTCCTCCATTTGAGTATCAACTCCATGAGGACAGGTACTGTGGGCCATATGTACTTAACTCACCTTTGTTTCTCTAGTATCTAGTTTAGTAGTTGCTGCACAAATAAATAAATTAGAAGTATATATTTACATATAAAGAGCTGATATGTGAATTGTGAATTAATATCATTATTTGTTAAAATATCTACCAAGTGAACTTTACCTGAATAAACTTTTTACCCTTATTACAGCTACTACATGTAAATAAAAACATTAAGAGTGCATTGATTTTAATAAATTGAGTAAATAAGATTGTATTTTCATTTCAAATAGGCTTGGTTGAGTTATTCTGAATAGCTCAGTTAGAAATGCAGGATTCAAATGATAGGTTTTCTTATTTCTCAAAGGCATTTTGGGCTATTATTATAATAAACACAAGTGACTTTAAAACATAAATTTTGTGAAACAATTATCTGTGAAGGCTGTTAAAGCAACTCTACATTTTTCCCTTGCAATATATTTAAAAAAAAAAAAAGGTATACATTATACTGAAAAATTCCTTTAAAATAATGAATATTATAATCTTGACAATGATATTTATCTCTAATGCATTTTTAAAATAATACTTAAAAATTTTAATGTTGCACAATGCCTATATTTGAGAAAGCTATATAATTAATTATTCCCAATTAAATTAAAATTCATCCCATAATTATTATTATTTGAGCCATAGAAAATCTATTGAAAATTTGAATTACTAAATAAAGAATTTAGGGCAAGCAGATATGGGGAAAAGACAGTCTTTTTAATAAATGGTGCTGGCAAAACTAGATATTCATCTGCAAAAAAAGAAAATGAAACAGGACCCATACCTCACACCATACACAAAAACTAATTCAAAATGGATCAAAGACCTAAATATAAAACCCAAAACTATAAAGATCATAGAAGAAAAAATAGGATCAACACTAGAGGCCCTAATACACAGCATTAACAGGATACAAACCCATAACTAACAACACACAAACACCAGAAGATAAGCTAGATAACTGGGATCTTCTAAAAATTAAACACTTATGCTCATCAAAAGACTTCACCAAAGGAGTAAAAAGGGAATGTACAGACTGGGAAGAAATTTTTGGTTTTGACAAATTTGACAAATGTCTGATCTCTAAAATCTACAGGGAAATCCAACATCTCTACAATAAAAATATAAATAATTCAATTAAAAAATGGGCAAGGGAAAGGAACAGACACTTCACCAAAGAAGACCTTTAAGTGGCCAACAGACACATAAGGAAATGCTCTGGGTCACTAGCCATTAGAGAAATGCAAATCAAAGCCACAATGAGATACCATCTCACCCTAGCATTACTGGCACAAATCAAAAAAAAACAGAAAATAACAAATGTTGGAGAAGCTGCAGGAAGTTTGGAACTCTTATGCACTGCTGGTGGGAATGCAAAATGGTACAACCATTTTGGAAAACAATATGGCACTTCCTTAGAAAGCTAGAAATAGAAATACCATATGATCCAGCAATTCCACCCCTAGGAATATATCCTAGAGAGATAAGAGCTGTCACACAAGTAGACATATGCACACTCATGTTCACTGAAGTATTGTTCACTATAGCAAAAAGATGGAAACAACCTAGATGCCCATCAATAGATGAATGGATAAACAAACTATGGTACATACACACAATGGAGTACTATGCATGACATCACAAAGAACAACGATGAATCTGGAAAGCATATCACAACATGGATGAATCTGGAGGGCATTATGCTGGGTTAAATAAGTCAATCACAAAAGGACAAATATTGTATGAGACCACTACTATAAAAATTCATAGAAAGGTTTATACACAAAAAGAAACAATCTTTGATGGTTACAAGGCGGAGAGGGGTGGGGATGGAAAAATGCTAACTAAAACAATAGATAAGTGGTAACTTTGGTGAAGGGTAAGACAGTACACAATACTACGGAAGCCAGCACAACCTGCATAAGACAAGGTCATGGAAGTTCCATAAACACATCCAAACTCCCTGAGGGACCGAATTACTGGGACCATGGTCTTGGGGAATATTTTGCTCAACTGGTGTAATAGTTTATAAAGAAAATGTTCTACATTCTACTTTGGTGAGCAGCGTCTGGGGTCTTAAAAGCCTGTGAGCAGCCATCTAAGATACTCCACTGGTTTCACCCCTTCGGGAGCAAGGAAGAATAAAGAAAACTAAAGACACAAAGGAAAGGACTAGTGGACCACAAGTACCATGGCCTCTAAAATTCTAACTCACAGAAAAAGAGAAGACTTACTGGCCTGACAGATACTGGAAAAACCCCCAGAGTATGGCCCTCGTACACCCCTTTAGCTCAGTAATGAAGTCACTCCTGAGGTTTACCCTTCAGCCAAAGATTAGACAGGCCCATAAAACAAAAGGTGACTCAAGGGGCACACCAGCCCAGGGGCAAGGACGAGAAGGCAGGAGGGGACAGGAAAGCTGGTAATAGGAAACCCAAAGTAAAGAAAGGAGACTGTTGACATGTTGTGGAGTTGTTAACCAATGTCATAAAACAATATATGTGTTAACTGTTTAATGAGATGCTAGTTTGTTTTGTAAACCTTCATCTAAAGTACAATTAAGAAAAGAATTTAGAGCATGCAGATATGATTATACTATTCCTCTTTTGACAGCTTGAGTTTACATACACAGATAACAAAAACAGTTTTATTTTTTGTTAATTTCCTTGTCAGAGAAAGGACTGCATTTCAATAGTAAAATGTAATAAGACAAACACTTTTTTGCAGTTTTGAAATGATGCTGAGTTGAACTTCCTTTGTCATGTTACTATTTCCTTTTGAAGAAAAAAATAATGCTGAATACTGTCAATTTCCAGACTTTCCCACACCTTTGTGTATTAAGCCTTTCAGTAACATCACATAAAAAGATTAAAAAAATTGTCAGGAAAAATTTGAACGGTCAGATTATGATAACTTTTTTCTCATAATTTGATAGCTGCTCTGAGTTTAGCTGAGCGCCCTCTGGGGTTGTCCTGTACCTCCTGATCTTCTGGAGTAAGCACCTTCTTGTGTATCAATTCCCACATTAAAGGAGCCTTTATAGAGACATCCTCCTTGTTTTCTTGACCTGAACCCGACTGTGATGATTGTAACACCTTTTGTCTAGCACTTAGGTTAAACCTTTCTGTCATGCTTATCCCAAGTAAGAATCGTTTGACTATGCGATCCTCTAGTGAATGGAAGGAGAGAGCAACAAGACGACCACCAGGTCTCAAAAACTTCTGAGCTGTCTTCAGTCCTGTGTAGAGTTCATTGAGCTCATTGTTCACAAAAATGCGAAAAGCTTGGAAAGTCTTGGTTGCAATGTGAGTAGATCTCTGGAGAAAGTCTTTTCGTGCATAAGTAGCAGAAGCAGGAAATGCACCTAGGAAGAGATTTTGAAAAAACAGGAGAGGGACAATAACATTAATATTTTCCACTGTAAATCTACTAGTTTGTGTTGTCTGTGTGTTAAAAAAACTAAGTTTTCATAGAAAATTGTGGCATTTCATTTCATTCATATTTCCCTCTATATTTCAAAGCATTCTACCAAGATTTAAAACTATGTGTCAGAAATATCTTTCATAATTCACAAGGAGAGAAGAAAGAGAAAGGAGTGGACAAATATTTGAAGAAATAATAACCAAAAACTTCCCAACTTTAGTGAAAAACATTAACTTACAGATCCAAGAAGCCCAATGAATCCCAGATAGAATAAACAAAGAAAACTACACCTAGGCACATCATAATCAAACTGCTACAAGAAAAATCTTGAAAGCAGCACAGAAAAAAAATATAGTACATAAGAAAGAACAAAAATAAGAGCACAATGGAGGCTATAAGACACTGGAGTAACATATCTAAAATTTTGAGAAAAAAAATTTTGTCTTCCAAGAAGGCAGTGAAAATATTCTTCAAAGATAAAGGTTCAAAGATACTTTCAAATAAGTAAAAACTAGGAGAATTCTTTGCTAACAAGTCTGGGTCTGTATTCAGGAAACACTAAAGAAAATTCATCAGACTGAAATTAAATAGCACCATATGAAAACTTGGACCTAGAGAAAGAAATAAGAGTAGCAGACAGGTAGCAAATATAAATGACTACATAAACCAAACCAGTTGCTGTTGGGTGGATTCAGACTCGTGGTAACCCCTTGTGTTGCAGAGTAGAAATGTGCACCATTGGGTTTTGGGGAAGCTTATAGCTAGGGCTTTCTTAGTTTCCTCTAGATGGGTTTGAATTACCAACCTTTCAGTTAGTAGTCAAGTGCTTAACCATTTCAGATATATATTCAAATATATTTCTTCTATATAAATATATTTACATAATATATATTTTACATATAATTTTTAACATAGCACTGAATTAGCTACACCTGGCTCTGTTTAACTAAATTTATGAAATAAGAGAAAGGCAAAGAACTTAATAAATACTTGCATGATATTGTTATTGAATATATGTTTTAAAATTAATGAAAATGGGGAGTGTTGAAATAAAATAATCTCTGAAATCATCATAGAAATTCTAATATAAAAAACAGCATTGGTTCATTTGACGTGACAAAGCATGGCAAGCATTTCTGTTTATCAGCTAAAATGGTGCCTTGGCTATGGCAGCAGGACAGACATAGTTTATAATTTACTCAGTCAGCTAGCTGTGAAATTATGAGATTCCTAATTTTTTTTAATTTGATGATATTGAGTTTTATTTCAAAGTATGCACCTAAAGTGAGACTTTATTAATATTTTTATCACACAGTTTCAAATAACATAATTCATATTCACATTAAATATATCAACACTATATATGAATCTGCAGATGGTATATTAACATTACTGCAGTTGGACAGGCTTTTCCTTATAAGGTCTACTTAGGCCATCTCAATGTCCCAAAGTCATGGAGAAAGAACATGAGAGTTTTCATTTATATTTAGGAATGGATGATTCTGAAAATGATTATATGAAATGAATTAAAAAAGAAACAAAATAATATAAAACAGCATATGGTAACAGAAATTAAAGTAGCAACAACAAAATATCAACTGGCAAAGGTATAAAAAGACAAGAAAAAAAAATCATCTTCTGAAGGATTAAGCAAGGTACTTTGAATGAGAAAGTTTAAAGATAACCAGCAAGTGTCTGGTGCTGAGGAAGTTAACCTGAGTTTCATTGTGAAAGTTACTGGTCAGAGAGCCAGAGCCAGAGTTCTCCTAGGTTTGTACAGACTAGGTACAGCATCTGCCTACAAGTCATCAGAAAAAAAAGATTCAACCACTACACCAAATTCAATGCTTACCCATGTGCTGGACTCTGAATTAGAACACGGAGAAAAATAATAATGAGACACGGTCCCTGCCCTTGAGGAGAGCACAGGGTCTTGCAAACTTTCTTTACCTCTTCCTATCTCCCATATCCTGTTAGCAGAAACAGAAACTAAGCTCTCTGCTTTTCCTTCCTGAATTTAATCAGAGTCTAGTATGGCTAATTCAGTTGATTAGAGCACAGAGTAGGTAAGAAAGAAAATATGGACTCAATCACAATTTGGGTCATTTTGTTTGGTGAAAGAAAATGTCCTTTTTGTGTTTTATAATTTATCAATGGACTTAGTTAGCACTGAGCTGGTGTGTATCAGCTCTAAGGGGGAAGAGGTGTGCTTACCCCTAGTGTAGCTCTTATCACACTCTGTGTAATTACTAGTTTACCTGGCCGTATCACTCACTTGACTCTAATCTCCTTGAGAACAGGAACTATTTTGTGTTCACTCTTGTATCTGTATTGCTTGACAAACAGCCTTGTGATTCTTAACCCTGACTGCACATTAGAATCACCTGTGGTGTGTTTGAAATGATACAGATGCTAGATCCAGTCCAGACCTACTGAATCAGGATTTCTGGGGCTTATTACCAGGGAATCATTACTTTTTAAAAGCTTCATAGGTGATTCTGACATGCTACCAAGATTAAGAACTACTACAGTAAACACTCAGTAACTGTTTGCTGAAAAGATAATGAATAGATTATGAATGGAAAAAAAAAAAACGGATAAATGACCAAATACAAATCTAGGACTATTACAAACGGCTTCATTCACATTACTGGGTGGGTATATGAAAAACACAATATCCAGTCACATCAATGAGTGACTAAATGAAGAACATAATATTTTTAGTCAGAGAGAATATTATGAATAAAGTTAAAAAATAATGTCATGAAACAGGCCCCAGTCTTATATGCTACTTTTTAGTCAAACGTGATTGTGGATACCAAATTATGATTTTAGTGGAGCAACTGAATGCTCAAATTTGCTAGCAGTTTCATTGTCTCAATACAACTGATTGCATGTATTTATTTAATTATACCTAACAGTGACTGGGAATCTCCTTAATCAATCAACCATTTACAAATGCAGTGGAGCACCTGCAAATAATTTTAGCCTCAGGAAATGCCAGCTTGCAAGTCTTTATTACCTGAAATACAGCAAATGTGCAAGGTAAATATTTTTCATATTTATTTTGTAGAATAACATGAGGCATGGGAGTGTAATGGCAACATTGGGAAATTTACATTTCAAAATAATTTAATCAAGATCTTAAGTGATTTTTTTCAGGTTCAAGGTTTTTTCCCATCAAAGGTTCATGCATAATACTGTTGGGTATTTATGTGAGCTTTATTTCATTTAACATCTGTGAAATCCTAAACCACTATAGTTATCTCAATACATCAAAATAATATTGCTGGTTTCCTCTTAATACTTTAAAATAGCAAAATTATAGTCAGTAAAATTGACTACAAAAGGAAATTATAGGCTATTATGCACTTAATTGGATTGACACAGTGGTTGCAACAATGGGCTCAAACAGCAATGAGTGTGGTGCAGGATATCTTGTTCTGTTATACAAAAGGTTGCTATGAGTCAGAAGTGACTACACAGCACCTAACAATAACAATGCATTTAATAGTAACGTGTTTCCCAGTTAAACGTATATACATATATTAAATATATATATATTAAACACACACACTTTTTAAAAATGTACATGTGAAAGTATGGGATAAGAAATTCTAATTTCAGTACAATTTTAAGACATTATTTGGCCTCTCTCACAGAAATGTTGAGAAAATTCATGACATAACAGATTGACCCAAGCCACGCAAGAGTTCTGCCTCATTAGAGGCACTCCATTCTCACTTTCCAGATCAGGTTTGTTGTTGGTGGAGGGTTTTTTTCTCCTTTCTCTTTTTTGTTCTTAAGTTCCTGCCAGTTTTGCATCCTTACTCTTTCCTTTCTCTCGCACCTCACATTAGCAAATTCTGACGGCTCTTCCACTATCACACGAGTCCAAGCCATCATTATATTTTACACAGCTGCGACAGATCCTTTTAATACAAAAATTAAATCATAATACTACACTGTTCAACACTTCCAGTGTCTTTCTATCTAACATGAAACAAAAACTGAAGTTCTTACCTTGGCCAAAAGTCCCTACGGGACTTGAAACCCCCACCCCCTCCAACCCCATCTCTCTGTCCTTGCTCTCTGCACTAGGTGCTCATGGCATGGTCCTGCCTTGGATTCTTTGTTCTTGCTCTTACCTGTATCTGCAATGTCTGCCTTAGCTACCTGGATGGCTTATTCCCTACATTCAGGTCTCTTTGCAAACACAGCATCAGAAAGATAGTCTCTCACTAAGGATAAATAGCAATAGCACCCTGTCACTCACTAGCCTCTTTGTACATTATTTTTCTTCACAACACCTTATCATCAGAGGACAAATATTTATTTGTTGACCATCCGTCTTTCTCCACTAGACTATATACTCAGTGAAAATTGGGACTCAGTCTTGTTTGTTCATTTATATTTTCTTTGCACCAAGAAGAGCTGGTGTATTGAGAGACTGATTAAATCTGCACTTTAAAAGAATAAAAAAAATATTATAAACTGTGTATGGAGTAAAGCATTACAGTTAGTACTCCTTAAATTCAGCCCCAAGAGGCAATCAAGAAGTATACTTCCTTTTTTCTTGATACACATATACAAAAATGTATATAAATGTAGTATGTATGCATGTATATATATTTTTAAGGGAACGAGACTACACAATGATCTATAACTTGCTTTGTTTACTTACCTTACTTTTTATAATAACTTAAGTTGTATTATAATTCATTTTGTTTGTTCATTTAAAAATGTATATTGTGTCACGTACAGTACGAACCAACTGGAAATACACTGGTAAATAAGACAGAGGCAGTCTCCGCTCTGATGCAGCTAACACTGTCACCACAGAGGAACATTTAGGATGTTTTCTAATTTGCTATTATAAAAAATGCTGTAGTAAACATATAACTTTGTGAATCTGTGACGGTATGTCTGTAGAAGTAGAGTTGTTGCGTCAAAGAGTATTGATGTCCATTTAAATTTGGACACATACTTCTAAATTTACTTTCTAAATAGATGGTATCAATTTACTTCCATCAATAGTATACAAGAGAGTCCATCTCCCCCCATCCTCACCAGGACTAGAAACTATCACTCTTTTTACCCTCGACTAGCCCTGGCGGCACAGCAGTTAAGAGCTTGGCTGCTAACCAAAAGGTCTGTGGTTTGAATCCACCAGTTGCTCCTTCTACTCTGTCCTATAGGTCACTACGAGTTGGAATAGACTCAACAGCAATGAGTTTAAGTGATAGAAGGTGGTTAGACTAAAACTGGCATCAAGAATATTTTGGTAAAGTTCAGTAGCTACATTTCCTTAATAAAACATTGTTCATTCATTTAGTTAATTCTGGGGATTAAAACATTTATGAAGACAATGAGGAGAATGACATGTACTTATTGTGATGAGTGCTATAAAGAAGGATTATGTATGCTATTAATCATGAGAGCAATAGCATAGCATTTTCTAAAATTTTTCCAGGCAAGTGACCTTGTCAACTATAGCACCCCAGCCTCCAGTCAAACACTTATGTGTCAGTTGTTAAGTAAGTTTGTGAAATGCAGCATAATACACTCCCCTTTTGGAGATTCATAATGCCCTTTAGAATAGTAAAGCTCTGAAGATAACTGTTCAACTTTATTTAACTTAGCATTTCCCAGTTTTTTGACAACAGAAACTTTTTGTTTTTGATAACAACTACAGATTCCACAGAATTTGTTTTCTGGGTAACACATGGGGAATTAGGTTTTGTGTTAACCACTTTTCGTATGTCTTATCATTCTACAATAATTCTGAGAGGTAAGAAAGTCAATATTCTTATTCCCATGTAAAGATGAAAAAAACCTGAGGGGTTAAATGTATCCTTCCAAGTTCACAGGGATTGTAAGTAGTCGAATGGAAACAAACTTAGGTGTCTTTAACATGAAATCCATCCTACATAAATCTGCTCCTCCCCAATCCCCCCCCCCCTTTTTTTTTTAATCATGCAGAGTGGACTTAACCTCTCCAGAAGAAAGGCATAACATTTCTGGCTAGTTCATTTGATAAACACCCTCTGGGAACCCAGATGAGCTTCAGTTTTCTTTTTCTTTTTTTTTTTAAACTTATTTTATTATATAGGTTTGTAATTTTCCAGTTACCTTAGGATGTTCTTGAGTTTCCCTGTCTTTAAGTGTGCCCAAAAAAGGGCAACAATTTAAGGTGGCATATTCACCAAATCATCTCATCTCTTTTCCTGATTAAAACTTAAAGAAGCTAAGATGAAATCACATGGTTTAGAGTGTTTTCCAAAAGCTCTGATGCCATGTCTGGTGCTTTATATAACCATCTCATTTTCTGGGAGAAAAGGAGTGTGGAATCTTTACTCTAAGCCTGAATAGCTTTTTACTGAGAGATATTTTAATGGAACCCAAATCACTTTGCATCAAGTTGCAAGAGTTTGGCTCTCTCTCAACGTTTCCCTTGGGGAGTTACGCATTGTCAGGCCTAAAGACTGCGCATCTGGTGAAGAAGGCAACTGCCCCGGTCTCTTACCCTGGGAACAGTAATGAATACCTTTGGCTTTTGTTCTCTTTATCCTATTGAAAATAGCTTATCGTTGGCTCAGGTTATTAGGCTGTGCATTTGCCTCTCTTTTTCATCAGCTTTTCTTGATAGTGGGTTTAAAAAAAGAAACCGTTGCTATTGCTGCCATTATCAAAAGACTTTTGGGCAGGTACTGATTACATTTGTTTGATTAAGAATCTAGACTCATCAAAGGCAATACATACTGGGATTTTCCTGACTCACTTGCTAGGAAGGGAGCCTTTTACAGTTGTCTTTATGTTCTAAAAATGTGCTTAATATTCTCTAGCTAAGCAAAATATGGAGACAAATGCATACAATTGGGAATAAAGGGCTCAGATGGCTAAAATTCTTAGAAATTAAACCCAGCTCATTTTATTTTATATTGTTTTAAAGCTTCTCAAGAAATATTGACAGAGAAGACTGAAAGACTTTCCATACATTTATCGTTAACACATTTCTTGTAAACACACAAATTTAAGTAATGAAAGTGCAGAGTTCCTTGCTCTCAATCTCTGTGCCTGTGCACTCAACCTGGAATGTCCTTCTCCCTCTTCTTGTGGTTTATGCCTACTTATCCTTCATACTCCCTAAGGCACCAATCTTTTCTAGGATTTTTTTAAAATGATCTTTCTGTACATATTTCATTAAAGTATTTATCACTCTGCTATTTGTCTATCAACTTCTACTAGGCTGCAAAAGGTCCAGAGACCTGTTTTATTTATTTTCCTTTAAATCCCAGTCCCAGGTCTAGGTGACAAAAGGGGAAATCCACTAAATAAGAAGACATATTCTTCCAGTTCCCAGACAAAGATCAAGATGCACCACAAATGGTATTCTGATCTTGGAACTTCATGAACTCCCTGAAATCTTTGCAAGATTTTGTGTGTATGTGCAGTTTTATGGGGAGATGTTCTAGTGCCTCCATCATATTCTCAAGTGCAACAGGGACCCCACAGTAGGTTAATTCCTGGTGAAAACATAACTGTGAGTTAGCTGAATTTTCAGCTTACCACTTATTGCCTTTAATGATATTACCAAAAAAGCCACTGTGTTCATTTAGTTTTGTTTTTGTTGTGTTTTTCTTTAACTCCAAGAATATTTTCCCATTTAGCACCATCAGACCATTGATTGAGAATTCCCTTCCTGCATGCAAGCAGAAGTTGGAAACTATCTCAGGGAATACTCAGTTTTCCTCTGACTCACAAAGGATTTCACATTAAAAGAAAATCTTGCTTAGTAACAGTCTGTACTACGTATAATAATAGAACACAATTTATATGGGTAAGCGGTTAGATTTCATTCATAAAAAGCACCATGCTTCTGGCTAGATAAATGACTTGAAGTCCTAGAGAGAAATTATCATTTTTAGTTCTGGGATACCCTTATGCTACTTACACTTTTTAAAATTTAATACATTCACATGTTCAAATGTAGTGAGATTTTTAAGCTTGTGAATGAAATTAGCAACGTGCTGTGGCTGTCAATGTGATGCACTGCAATTCCTCCTGAGTGGTAGGGTTTAAAAATTAACTCAGCTCTTGCACCTGTTTGCTGGCATTTGCCTGTTGAATTTCCATCACATTTAATCAGTCTCTGTGACGCAACTCGTGTCCTTTTGCCTGGGTTCCTTTAATACAGTGTTAAATTCTCACCCATCTGAAATTCAAGTAATATATACAAATTTCAAACTGTTAATTAAAATCTGTGAACTTGGATGGTTCTGGGTAAAACCGGCTTTACTCAGTGAGGTTCTTTTTAAACTTCTCCAGCGTCTCATCTAATTCCCAACTCCTTCAGGTTAAGTCTGATGACAACATGATCTCACTATCCGGGTTCAGGCTTACAAATCCTCATACGATAGGGAAAAATCAAGTTATAGGCTTGAGCAAAAAGGTAACGAGGAACATTACCTGCTGAGATGAAATAAGAACCATAGCTCAGAATTAAACGAAAGGGTTGAAATTTTTCATACATTATTTTCAATAAAACTAATTCTATACTACCTATGTCTTCAATTGCTCAGCCTAGATGGGATAGCTCAAACTGAATCCTGATTCCTATTGCCTATGTAAATGGTTAATATAAATTTAATTATTGACTCTTTAAGCAGCAACTGACGTTTTATTTGCCAGATGCTGTAAACAAACAAAGAGAAGCCAAAGCAAGAAGTTCTAGCGTATTTAAAATCCACAATAAGATACTTTATTTAAAATCTTTAAGAGTATTTCACAGGGCATGCAGTATTGCTTGGTGAGTTGGGCCATTCATACTTCCTAGAGTTGGGAGATGGTAACAGAAAAAGGCATTTAACAATGTTCCCTTTTTCTTGTGAGGTCAGCACATACTCCTAATTAACCCTTGCGCTTCCAGGAAAAGTTGCCTGCCCACCTGTAGCAAATGTACCTGCAGCAGAGCACTTCTCAACTGTATTACAATGATTTTTTTTTTTTAATATTTACATCTCTCACTGAAATACAAACTTCTAGAAGGCAGTGGCTATGTGTTATCATCACTGATTTTCCTCATAACAAGCTTGTTGAAGACTAATAGACTACCTGACTTAATTAAAAAACAGATGATTAAATTCTGTAAGAGCCAAAAGCATACAGATTTTAGTTAAATCATAGATTATAAATCTTTCCCCCCTCCCTAGATCTATATCCAATACTGAACTACCCCTCCCATCTTTTATTTTCCTGCCTGCTCCAGGAGTAGTGCTTTAAGAACATGTCCAGTGAAAGCTTTCGGTTTCTAGAGGATGTGTATCCATTTTGAAAAGCAGTGTTTCAAGGACTAAAGGCATGCATGTGCCATTGATTTATTTAGCTGAGAAAGGAAGCACCCACCATTCTCCCCCCAAAACTCTTAAATATGCACAAAAATATTAATAATATGACTTTTAATAATGGCCCCCATTTGGAAGTAAGCCAAGTATCTAACAAAAAGGAAATCATTAAGTAAATTCTGATACCTCTTACTGATACACAGGATATTGGCATAAAAATTACATACAATAATAAAAGATTAAGTTAAAAAATTTAAATTTGTATACACTTAATTATTACAACTCAAAAAAATTTGAGAATAAAGAAAGATGAAGGCAATATGCAAAATTATAATGGCTGTGTTAGGTAGTAGAATAGAATTCCATGCTTTTACAACTTTCTCTTGAATTTCTTAATTTAATGTTCTATGACGTATAATAGAAAATGCTTTCATAATAGGAAAATGAAGACCTTGATTTTTTTAATGATCATGAATTTTAATTATTTTTTCCATGTGCTCATGAAATGGATTCTATTAACAACTAGATACGGTAAATTCTTTGTATTGATTTCCTTTTGTTGAATGCCTATCATGGGCCCCGCACTAGGCTACATATTTTTAAAGGGTAATTCTAATCATCATGACAATCTTACATGCTAAAAAACTATTATCACTACCTTAGAGAGACTTAGACTAGCTATGTGATATAACTCATCAAAGTTCACATAGCTAGTAAATGGTAAGGCTGAAATTTGAACCTAGGTTTTCATATAACTCCAAAATCCGTATCTTTCCCATCACTCAGTGACACAACAGAAAGCAGAGACATGAATCTTGACTAATAATGCAAGGTTGATGAGACATGAAAAAAAAAAAAAGAACAAAAAAAGACTTGTAAAGAAAACAGACAAAGCAATATAACAATATAGCATATTGGCTTGGTAAGTTGATTCTGTCACCAAAGTCAATTTTCCATCAAAAAAGTATACAGATGAAGTCAACAGTTTATAAATTCTATCTAGTAGATTATTACTTGCAGCTTCACCTTTTGAGCTAGGTAGCTGAAGCATGTAGGACTATAGACTAATGCTTTCCAGTGGACTTTGCATAACCATTAACTTTTTTTTTTTTAAGGAATAAAATGTATTAGCTCCAACATTGCTGCTATATATGCTGTCTCTAAAACAATTCAATGAATAACAATAATTAGGCAAAGGAAATTTCCATTCAACAATCACACTTTATATTATCATTAATAATAACTCATACCCTCTTTTCAAAATCCAAGCTTAGAGTTTATTGTATGAGGCCTAACTTGTCACCTGGCTAATGAAATGCTAGTGTACCTTGAAAGAGTTGGCAGCCCATCCTAAGAGTTCCTTAATGTGATGAAAAAAGGACAGAGTAAAGAAGCAGCAGGGACTAATGATGTTTTCAGCAAAAAGGGGAGCTTTCCTCATTCTTAGCATTTTCTTACACTGCTTCTCAAGCTTCAAGTTCCTAGTCCCTTATTGCCACATCTGTCTGCTGACATCTTAACCATCCCTTCAAAGAGCAATGAAGCTACTGCTTATATAAGAAGTCTTTCCTGGTGACTCTATTATGAAAATTTATGTTGCATTTTTCCTGTTCACTCAAACGCACTCACTCACTCACTCATTCTTATGTATTCATTCAACAAAAATAAAAAAAAAATAGATATCTACTAGAGCTAGGTCTCTAGTGAGCATTTAAAATACATTATCTGATTTAGTTATTCAATAACCTTGAGGTAGCTATTGTCATCCACATTTTGCAGATGAGGAAACAGATTCAGAGAAGGTAATAAATGCCAGAATTTATAATGTTAGTAAAGACAGACAGCTCAGATCTACCTGACTCAATATTTCTTGCTTTCTCTAACCCAGTCTGTTAACCCATTAAATACATGCCCTCATATCTAGGTGGTGAGGCTATTCAGATAAATTAGACATGGTTACTCCATCCTTGAAGAACTCACACTGTTTACAAAGGAGACAGAGTATAATGAAGCAAATGCTAATTAGATATATGAACATATAATGAAAAAGTGAGCAACTTCAGGAGGATGGTAAAAAGGAAAGTTCAGAGAAGGATCCAAAGTAGTGATATGTAAACCTAGTCTTGAAACATGAGTAGGAGTTTTTTTTTTTTAAGGTGGTAGCAGGGGGAGGAAGGGTATATCTTACAGAAGAAGATCATTTGTAAAAGCATGGAAGTGAGAAAGCAGAAAGTGAGTTCTGGGAACCTGAATGGTAAATAGTTTCCTGTTGACATGGAGTGCTGTGTGGGGGAAGGATGGTGGAAACATTAGGTTAAAAAGACAGGCAGAAGCCAGATCATAAAGGGCCTTGTTTCCCATGTTAAGAAATTTAGATTCTGTCCTACAGATTATGGGAAGCCTATTAAGGATTTTAAGGAGAGACATATGATGTGGTGATATTTGCATTTTATAAATATAACTCTCGAAGTAGGGTGCAGCTTGGACTGGATGGAGTTGGGAGAGACACAGGTGTACAGTCCAGTTAGAAGGTTATGATAATAGTTTGGTAAAAGATGATAAAGGTTAAAATAAAGCAAGGACAGTGGAAAATCAGGAAAAAAATTTAAGAGATATTCAGGAGGCAGAATTGAAAAGTCTTTGTGATGTACCTTCTCATTTCAACTCAAGATTGATTTCAAAGTTTCAATTTGGAATTTTGCATAGATGTGGCTAGGTGCATTGGAAACAGAAAAAAAAAAAAGGGTCAGAGGTGCTAAGCAAGGTGAGATTTGGAAACAGTGAATTTTGTATGCTTACGGGATAAAGAGATTGGTATGTTCAGAAAGTCACGGAAAATACTGACCTGGAGCTCACAAGAAAGATTTTGGTTGCAGATGGGCATACAGATAATGTCAGATGTGTGGAAATGGATGTGAGTGCCTAGCATCATATGGACAGTGAGATGAGAACCAAGGCACATTTAAGGCACAAGAGGAAAAAAAATTAGTAACTGAAAAAGTACAATCAGAGAGGTTGGAGGGATAGAAATAAAATATGTCCTTATAGAAGCCAAAGGAGGAGAAGGGAGAGGGTCAAAAGATAAGATAGAGTGGCAAAATATTCTGCCTCATATTAGAATTATTTTCTTAGATGTACAATTTCTCACTAGATTTTAGACTTAAGGACATATAACCAAACCCCCAAAAAACAAACCCAGTGCCACCAAGTCGATTCTGGCTCATAGCGCCCCTATAGGGCAGAGTAGAACTGCCCCATAGGGTTTCCAAGGCTGTAAATCTTTATGGAAGCAGACTGCTACATCTTTTTCCCATGGAGCAGCTGGCAGGCTCGAACCACTGACCTTTTGGTTAGCAGCCGAGCCCTTAACTACTGTGCCACCAGGGCTCCTTAGAACATATAACAGGGGCAAATTATATATCTCTATCTGTTTTGGATTGACAGAGGGCCAAATCTGTCCCCAATTCTATATTCTCAATACCATCTAATTACAATTTCTGGTTTCTTGGTTCAAATTTTTTACAGCAGTATCTAATTTACATGAATCTCCAATCAGCTGCTTCCAGAGGTGACATGCCTGCCTACGTCTAACCCTTTACCAAGAATTGGTATGGGTACGTACAATTTCAAGGAAAGACTGCGTGGGCTGGGCAGACAGGAGAGAGTAAAAGTAGGTGGACCACTAAGGAAGCTATTGTAATAATATAAACTAGAGATAAATAGCGGTGTTTGGTGTGGAAAGGCAAGGACTGATTCAAGAGCCACAGTCAAGATAGAACTTAATAGCTGATCATATGGAGAACTGTCAGGGATAGAGCTCAGAAAGAAATGACTCAAAGATATATCTGAAGTTTTCATCCCTAGACTAGGAAAATGTTTATGATGACATCATAGAACATTAGAGACTGGCTGGCCTAACCTACCTTCCCTTTACCAGAAATAAGCCTTGGACCAAAAAGAAGTGACCTGTCTTTAGTAATGGTCAATTAGTGGTAGAGTAGGAATTAGACTCAGGGAAATTGGCCTAAGCCAGGTGGTAGTGGTAAAAATCTGGACCTTGGGGCGTACTGTAAGATTCCAAGGAAATGGACAAGAACAATACTCAATGTGAATAGCTGAAGATGCAAAGTAGAAGATACCTGTGTTAGTAAAGTGAAGATGAAAGTGTAATAGGATTGGACACTGAATGGAAAGAGATTAATTAGATGCTGGTCAGGACTTAGGCTAGTCAGACTTGGGCAGGCATAGAACATGAAGAAACCAAGTTGGGAACCAAGAATAATCTAAAAAGAAGGCTTGTTAGTTAACAGTGGTGATGTGAGTATAAAGCCAGATTTAGATGGTCAGCCAGCTGACTGGCAGCAATTTCATGGAAACCAGTTATGACCATAAATAAGCACAACAAACCCTGTAAGAAAAGATGCTTTCGGAGAAGATAATGAATTTGATTTCCAACAGAAGACATTTTGAGATCAAGGTGTTGACAAAAAATTTGGACAGCAATGACCAGTAGGCCAATGGAAATGTGGGAGTAGAGATTAGAAGTGTGGTCTGAACAGGAGTCAAATATATATGTATAAAATCCATTGCCATCGAGTCGATTCTGACCCATGGAGACCCCACGTATGCCAGAGTAGAACTGTGCTCCATAGGATTTTCTTGGTTGTAATCTTTACAGAAGGAGATTGTCAGGGCTTTCTTTGCACGGTGCCACTGGGTGGGTATGAACCGCCAACCTTCAGGTGAGTAACAGAGAACAAACCATTTGTGCCACCAGGGATACATATTTATATAATGAACATGCTAAGGGAGATACTATAAGGGAAGACGTTTCAGTATAGCCTCATATTTGGTGGGGGAGGGATGGGGTAGGGAGGAGACTATTTCAAAAATAAGGCCATTTATCTTGGAAACTGGATGGTTTCATTGCCACCAGGGATATTGGGAAATGATAATGTTATCATGCTATGGTGACATGTTAGAAGAACTGTTATAAAACAACATTGTCAACAAAAGATTACTGAAAAAGACAGGAATTATAGGGCCCATCTTGTTTATATAAGGTAGATGAATTATTTTAAAGGAAAAAAACCTTATTACTAGTTACAGTCAATTTCAAGAACTACATCTTTGAAGCATTCCTTAAATAATTACAACCCTAGGGAGGAGTCTATTATATGAGTGGAATTGTCCTAGGTGCTTCCTTAAGCTTCAGTCACCATGCTAATACCATAAGAATTTGTCATCCCTTTGATCCAAGAGTAGCCATTTTAAAGGGCTGTTGTTGTTAGGTGCCATCAAGTAAGTTCCAACTCACAGCGACCCTAGGTACAATAGCATGAAACACTGCCTGGTCCTGCACCACCCTCACAATCGTTGTTATGTTTGAGCCCATCGTTGCAGTCATTGTGTCAATCTATCTCATTGAGGGTCTTCATCTTTTTTGGCTGACCCTCTACTTTACCAAGTATGATGTCCTTCTCCAGGGACTGGTCCCTCCTGATAACATATCCAAAGTACATGAGATGAAGTCCCGCCATCCTAGCTTCTAAGAGCATTCTGGCTGTACTTCTTCCAAGACAGATTTGTTCATTCTTCTGGCCAAACCAAGACCCACTGCTATCGAGTTGATTCTAACTCATAGAGACCCTAAAGGACAGAGTAAAACTGCCCTATAGGGTTTCCAAGGCTGTAAATCTTTACCGAAGCAGACTGCCACATCTTTCTCCCACAGAGCGGCTGGTGGGTTCGAATCGCTGACCTTTAGGTTAGCAGCCAAGTGCTTTCTTTGACAACACCATAATTCAAAGACAGTAATTCTTCTTTGGTCTTCCTTATTCATTGTCCAGCTTTCACATGCATATGAGGCAACTGAAAATATGCTATGGCTTGGGTAAGGTGCACCCTAGTCTTCAAGGTGACATTTTTGCTTTTTAACACTTTAAAGAGGTCTTTTGAAGCAGATTTTCCTTTAAAGGGAAAGCAGGGAATTAAAATGGAAGCAGATGCAAACTCTGCTCAAGTGAAGGCCAAAGATAACTAAAGCACAAATTAGATTCCTTTTCTTAGGGAGCTTGAATCTGAGGCAGAGAGAGAGATCGAGAGATAGTTAAGCATTTGACGACGCAGAAACTAGAAAAAAACGCATAGTGAAAGAGAGTGTATAAGTAGAAGCCATGATATAGTATAAACAATAAATAAAAGATCTGGGTAAGCAGAAACTAGTAACCCCAGAAAGAAGTTAATCACAGAAGCTAGAGACTAGAGACAGTGAGTAGCCAATCCACAATAATGATAATTTACCAGCAGAGAACCAAAGATGACTGTTGTTGAGGTTGTAACATGATAGACTGGTAGCTAAGTTGTAGAGTACCCTGCACAACCCTTGAGTTGCCTTCAAATCTCTTGGAGACCTGACCACGCAGCTAAGATAACCGTCTTTCTTATTAACATGTATGTTGTTGTCATTGTTAGGTGCCATTGAGTTGGTTGTGACTCATAGGGACCCTATGTACAGAAGAACGAAACACTGCCCAGTCCTGCGTCATCCTCACAATCCTTGCTATGCTTGAGCCCATCGCTGAAGCCACTGTGTCAGTCCATCTCTTTGAGGATCTTCCTCTCTTTTGCTTACCCTCTACTTTACCAAGCATTATATCCTTCTCCAGGGATTTGCCCCTCCTGATAACATGTCCAAAGTATGTGAGACGATGTCTTGCCATCCTCACTGCTAAGGAACATTCTGGCTGTACTTCTTCCAAGACAGATTTGTTCATTCTTCTGGCAGTCTATGTTATATTCAATATTCTTCACCAACACCATAATTCAAAGGCATCAATTCTTCTTCTGTCTTCATTATTCATTGTCCAGCTTTCACATGCATATGAGAAGGTTGAAAATACCATGGCTCAGGTCAGGTACACCTTAGTCTTCAAGATGACATCTTTGCTTTTTAATACTTTAAAGAGGTTTTTGCAGAAGATTTTCCCAATGCAGTACACTCTTTGATTTCTTGACTGCTGCTTCCATAGGCATTGATTGTGGATCCAAGTAAAAGTAAATCCTTCACAACTTCAGTCTTTGTCTGTTTATCATGATGTCACTTATTGGTCCAGTTGTGAGGATTTTTGTTTCTCTTATGTTGAGGTGTAATCCACACTGAAGGCTGTACTCTTTGATCTCCATCAGTGTTTCAAGTCCTCTTTGCTCTCTGCAAGCAAGGTTGTGTCATCTGCATATCGCAGGTTGTTAATGAGTTTTTCTCCAATCCTGATGTGGTGTTCTTCTTCATATAGTCTAACTTCTTGGATTATTTGCTTAGCGTATAGATTGAATAAGTATGGTGAAAGGATACAACCCTGATGCACACCTTTCCTGATTTTAAACCATGCAGTATCCCGTTGTTCTGATCCAATGACTGCCTCTTAGTTCACGTACAGGTTCCTCATGAGCACAATTAAGTGTTCTGGAATTCACATTCTTTGAAGTGTTATCCATAATTTATATGATCCACACAGTTGAATGCCTTTGCATAGTCAATAAAACACAGGTAAACATTTCTGAGCCAAGATCCATCTGGCATCAGCAATGATATCCCTCATTCCACATCCTCTGTTGAATTTGAATTTCTGGCAGTTCCCTGTCAATGTATTGTTCCAACTGCTTTTGAATTATCTTCAGAAAAATTTTACTTGCATGTGACATTAATGAAATTGTTTAATAATTTCCATATTCTGTTGGATCACCTTTCTTTGGAATAGGCATGTACACCCTTATAATAATTTGTTCTTATAACATGACTAACTTATAATAATACTTTATTACTTAAGTTTGCCTAATTGTGTCTTTGATCTCTGCAGGACAAAACAGACTAACATAACACTTTTTGTTTGGTTCATTGGTACGCAATGAAGTAGGAAGAAAAAAGGAAAGAAAGGAAGAAGAAGGTATTACATCACTTGGCTCAGAGCATGCAGAATTCTCAAAGAGATGTTTGTGTGTAAAACTCACTGACAATATGAAATATATATATCAGATGAAATAAATAGGAAGACCTGGAGATAACAGAACAAATGAACAAGAATATAAAATCATTTAATATATTGATTATATTTAAAATAAATTAAAATTTAAAATAACCAAGAGACTATAACAAAAGAATAAACCAAAAACCAAACCCACTGCCACCGAGTTGATTGCAACTCACAGCGACCCTGTAGGACAGATTAGAAATGCCCCATAAGGTTTCCAAGGTTGAAAATCTTTAAAGAATCAGACTGCCACATCTTTCTCCCATGGAGTGGCTGATGAGGTAGAACCACTAATCTTCTGGTTAGCAGTTGAGTGCTTTAATCACAGTGCCACCAGGACTCCTAATGAAAGAATAGGACAATCTAAAAACAACAGTATTTAAAAAAAAAAAAAAAGTAGAACTTTCAGGAATGACTAAAATTCAACAAATAAGTTAAAGAGAAGATTAGATATATCTTAAGAGAGAATTAATTAACCAGAAAAGGAATTTACCTAGACTGCAACACAGAGAGACAAAGACACAAAATATGAGAGACATGCAAATAACTATAGCAGAGGAGTAGAAAAGAATTGTATCACAAAAGTAGAGAGAATGACAGAAAGTAAATACGGAAAGAAACAATGGCTGAAACATTTTCAGGAATAAACAAATATTAAAGAAGCTCATTCTGTTTCATTAAGGACCAATAAAAACACAGGTGCAATCAACCAATTAAACATCAATGACTGGAAAATCATAAAGGTAACCAGAGAAAGACAAAGATTAACTGCAAAATAATTATAATTACACTTACATTAGATTTTTCATCAGCTATAATAGATGCCAAGAGACAATGGAATATTTTCAAAGTACGAAGTTAAAATAATCATCAACATGTCAATTCTATAACCAACTAAATTATCATTCGAAAAATGAGGGCAAAATAAAGATACATTTAGACAAAGTATGAGAGTTTATCCCCCACGTGTCTGTCAGTTTGTTGTACTGTGGGGGCCTGTGTGTTGCTGTGATGCTGGAAGGTATGCCACTGGTATTCAAATACCAGCAGGGTCACCCATGGTGGACAGGTTTCAGCTGAGCTTCCAGACTAAGACAGACTAGAAGAAGGACCTGGCGGTCTACTTCTGAAAAGAATTAGCCAGTGAAAACCTTATGAATAGCAGCAGAACATTGTCTGATATAGTGGTGGAAGATGAACCCCCTAGGTTGGAAGGCAACAATGGGCTCAAACATAACAACGATTGTGAGGATGATGCAGGACCAGGCAGTGTTGTGTTCGGTTGCACATAAGGTGGCTATGAGTTGGAACTGACTTGACGGCACCTAACAAGAACAATAACAAGAGTTTATCTGCACTGAAAATATCTTAAAATATATACTTGGGTAAGAAGAAAACTGATTCAAGAAAGGAGTAGGATTCATAAAGAAATTATAGGCTAATAAATCAGTAAATATGTTGATATATCCAAATAAGCGCTAATCATGACGACTACTATCTAACCAGCTAGACAGATCACTTTGTTGTTAATTCTTGTGGGGTGAAACCTTTGTATTAAGCATCTATGTAACTTACATAGACCCCAGCAAAGAGTGGACTCACAATACATACTTGATGATTAAATGAATATGTAATATATAGATAAAATAGTTGTGTCATCTTATTGTTAGGTCAAGTTCCCTGTGTTGATAATGAAGAAATTGGAAGTTTAGAAGACTGAACAAGTATTGCATGACATATTGAATCTGATTCATCCTTTAGATCACAAAAAAGAAATTACAAGTGTCAAGAAAATTATTACAGTTTCTCTTATCATTGTAGGTCTGAGTCTACCTAAAAGTAGAAAGCATCTGCATGCTGAAGAAACCAGTCATCTATAAGACCTTTTCTACCAGTTGTTTCTAGCTTCATCCACTTTCCAGACTTCCGACGAACTGCAAAGGAATCCATTTTTTCTTTCATTCTAGATATATTAATTAAGCATCTATTATGAGCCAAGTACTGATTCAGTTCTTGAAGATGTAGCACTGGAGAAGACATATCTCATTGATTCTTTCATTCGGTCAGCAAAAATTTCCTATTGCCTAATGTGTGCTACATGCTGTTGTACAAAACAAACGCAAGAGGAGATTACCTCTCCTCCTGTTTATAATACGGTAGAAGTGACACTAAGAGATTAAAAATACAGGAGGCAATATATAGCCATATACAGATTATAGGGATAAAATCATTAAAATGTTGCTAATATTCTTGACAAAAATAAAGAGATAAGGGAAAGGTATGAACATATAGAAATAGATGCCCCTTTAAAATATTCTGAGGAATATCTTTTCCAGATACTCCTTAATCTTCAACTTCAGCCACAAAGCAAACATACCATATAAAATAATTTGGAAGCATTATTCTTTATTTTTAGTTACCATTAAAGTTTAGACATCAAAACTACTCTTTCATCTACCATCCCCCTCCCAGCCCTAGAAATATATTCAGTGATATTTGTCAACCTATTAACATTTGGAGTTTTCTTTCTTTGACATTCTTTTGGGATGATTTGAACATTTTAAACTTTAAAAATGAAAACATGTTTGTCTTCAAAGACTGTTGCCAACATATAAATATAATAGCTGGTGTCTGAAACTACTACTTTTAGGAATGGTGCTGCACATTGTTGTTGGTCCTTTCAATATCTTTCAGATGAAGTAAAGTGGACATGCTATTATGTCTAACATCTAGGCAAGATATGAATCATTTAAATGTCAAAAACAAGATGGTACTTCAATTGGCATATAAGAATGCTTGGTCCTGATTCTCAAAGGGAGGGCTCTTGTAAATATGTACCACTAACTTCTTAAAGCTTATGAATAAGTAGATACAGGAAAAATAATCTTTCTCTCTCTCTCACTTTTTTTTTTTTTTAAATCAACAAAGAGAAGGTCAAAATGGACAGGCCATTCATACACATCTTTACAAAATTAACATCAGTGTAACAACTGCTAATGTGCAGAACATACAATGCCAGCAGATCACTTTAATTTTCACTCAAAAATGTATATAAAATATAAAATAATAAGAAATGCAGTAATGAGGTAAAGGGATGCACTTTCCCTTGTATTGTTCCCTAGAAGCAGTTTCAAATTCAGCCAGAATCAGGAAGACCTAGAGGAAATGATTATGCTGACTTACTGTTCAAGACTCTGACCCAGTTCAAGGTCACAGTCATATTAGGCTAAAGTATCCCAAGATAATGATGCAATTCCAGGGATTTGGAATTGCATTAGGTCCTGGTATAGAATCGAAAATTGTCTGTCTTCTATTCTCCTCAGCCCTCTCAAATCTTACCTGCTTCCTCATTTATTTGTCCATTCATCTTTTCATTTCTGCAATTAATGAACATATACTGGGTGCCAGAGAGTTTGCTGTAATAGGCATCGTTTATCTCCCAAAAAGGCTCAACTCAAAGGTCTCCTTGTTTGTAACTTCTACCTAGCCTCTCTTCTCAGTAACTTTACCCTTCTCACCACATCAAAATAATTTACTCCCTTCTCCGAGATCCTATACCTCTTTGTTCATGACTCTAAACTGTCAGGATTCTCTAGCAACAGTGCATGCTCTACCTTAATCATAAGAAAGAGAGATCTAAATAAGTAATGTAACTGGAGCACAGCATCTAGAATCAGATTACTAGTTCCAGTCTCAGCTCCACTTGACAGGCCAAGTTCCCTAAACCTCTTTGTGCCTCAGCTTCATCATCTGTAAAATGGGAATAAAAACAGTACCTACCCCTCAGGTTGCAGTGAGGATTAAAGAGTCAATAAATGAAAATAATTTAGGATAAACCTAGTATTTGCTCAGTAACTGGTAGCTAGAATTATTTGTTGTTGTTAGGTGCCATCGAGTCACTCCCAACCCATAGCGACCCTATGCACAACAGAATGAAACACTGCCTGGTCCTGTGTCATATACTCACAATTGTTGTTATGCTTGAGCCCATTGTTGCAACCACCATATCAATACATCTCATTGAGGTCTTCCTCTTTTTTGCTGTCTACTTTACCAAGCATGATGTCCATTCTCCAGGGACTGGTCCCTCCTGATAACATGTCCAAAGTACATGACATGAAGTCTCGCCAACCTCGCTTCCAAGGAGCATTCCTACTACTTCTTCCAAGACAGATTTGTTCGTTCTTTCAGCAGCCCGTGGAATATTTAATATTCTTTGCCAACACCATAATTCAAAAGCATCAGTTCTTCTTCTGTCTTCTTATTCATTGTCCAGCTTTTGCATGCATATGAGGCAACTGAAAATACCATGGCTTGGGTCAGGCACACCTTAGTCCTCAAAGTGACATCTTTGCTTTTGAACACTTGAGCGAACAATGCTCAAACAACAAGTCCTGGAGAGAGACTGAGGATCTGTGAAATGGCTGGAGACTACAGCAGGGTATGCCTACACATTACTTCATTTGTTTGGATTCAGCTTAGTGCTCGGTGCGTAACAAATTCAAGTTTTGCTTTCTTGAACTTGCTTTTTTTTCAAATATTTTCCATTTGCAGTTGGTTGAATCCATGGATGTAGAAACCACAGATACAGAGGGCTGACTGTACACTAATTCTGCAAAATCCAGACCACAGTCATTTTTCATTCGGAAAATTTTCCAAAGTTAAGTACATAAACCTTCTTTCTTCTGAACAGCTTGAGAGTTTTTATATGTATCATTTGTTAATTATTAAAGGTTCTTAAATTAGTAAAAATATTTTATCAGAGCATTATCTTTCTTCATAGCATTCCTAAAGAATAAGGTAGGAAAAGATACCATTTAGACTTTGAAGATGAAAAAAACTACAGTACTGGGAGGGCAATGTGTTTGTTTCCAATTTATTTGCATATGTTAGTGTTAATCTTATTAGAACATATTGATGTGGGAGAGGCTAACTTTTTATGACCTAGAAAAGACTGAACATCAATTTTTTTATTAACATGTTATTTCACTGAAACTAAAACTCATAAAAATAGATACTTCCTGATCTAACGTGCAATTTGTTCAATGTACATTAACATTGAAAAAATATTTACTAAATGCTTTCCAAGGGTCAAAAACTGTGCTAAGCACTGGTGACAGTGATGAGTAAGACAGTCACTGTCAGTGTCCTTATAGTGCTTACAGTCTATAGTCATAGCAACCCTGTAGGGCAGAGTAGAACTATCCCACAGGGTTTCCAAGGCTGTAGATCTTTACAGAAGCAGACTGCTACATCTTTATCCCGTGCAGCAGTGGGTGGGTTTGAGCTCCCGACCTTTCGATTAGCAGCTGAGTGTTTAACCACTGCGCCACCAGGGCTCCTTAGAGTCTACAGTTGTTAGGTGCTGTTGAATTGGTTCTGACTCATAGCAACCTTATGTACAACTGAACGAAATACTGCCCAGTCCTGTGCCATCCTCACAATCGTTGTTATGCATGAGTTTATTGTTGCAGCTACTGTGTCAATATATCTTGTTGACGGTCTTCCTATTTTTCACTGACCTTATACTTTCCCAAGCATGATGTCCTTCTCCAGGGACTGGTATATTCTAATAACATGTCCAAAGTATGTGAGACGAAATCTTGCCATCCTTGCTTCTAAGGAGCATTCTGGTTGTACTTCTTCTAAGATAGATTTGTTTGTTCTTTTGGAAGCCCATGATATAGTCAATATTCTTCGTCAACACCGAAATTCAAAGGCATCAATTCTTCTTCCATGTTCCATATTCATTGTCCATCTTTCACATTCATATGAGGCGACTGAAAACACCATGGCTTGGGTCAGGTGCACCTTAGTTCTTAAAGTGACAGCTTTGCTTTTGAATACTTTTAAGAGATCTTTTGCAGATTTGCCCAATGCAATGAGTCATTTGATTTCTTGACTGCTGCTTCTGTGGGCACTGACTGTGGGTCCAAGTAAAATGAAATCCTTGACAAACTTCAGTCTTTTCTCTGTTTATCATGATGTTGCTTATTGGCCCAGTTGTGAAGATTTCTGTTTTGTTTATGCTGAGGTGTAACCCATACTGAAGGCTGTAGTCTTCCATCTTCATTGGTAAGTGCTTTAGGTCCCTTCACTTTCAGCAAGCAAGGCTGTGTCATCTGCATATCGCAGGTCATCTATGAGTCTTCCTCTAATCCTGATGCTGTGTTTGTCTTCATGTAGTCTGGCTTCTTGGATTATTTGCTCAGCATACAGACTAAATAATTATGGTGAAAGGATACAACCCTGACACACATCTTTCCTGATTTTCAACCATGCAGTATCCCCTTGTTCTGTTTGAATGACGGCCTCTTGGTCTGTGTACAGGTTCCTCATGAGCACAATTAAGTGTTCTAGAATTCCCATTCTTCATAATGTTATCCATAATTTGCTATGATTCACACAGTCAAATGCCTTTGCATACACAGTCAATAAAAGACAGGGAAACATCTTTCTGGTATTGTCTGCTTTCAGCCAAGATCTATCTGACATTAGCAATGATATCCCTCATTTGACATCCTCTCCTGAATCTGGCTTGGATTTCTGACAGTCCCTGTCAATGTACTGCTGCACCCGCTTTTGAATGATCTTCAGCAAAATTTTACTTTTGTGTGATATTAATGATATTGTTCGATAATTTCTGCATTCTGTTGGATTTCCTTTCTTTGGAATGGGCACAAATACGGATCTCTTCCAGTCAGTTGGCCAGGTAGCTGTCTTCCAAATTTCTTGGCATAGACAAGTGAGCACTTCCAATGTTGCATCTGTTCGTTGAAACATCTTAATTGGTATTCCCTCAATTCCTGGAGCCTTGTTTTTTGCCAGTGCCTTCAGTGCAGCTTGGACTTTTTTCTTCAGTACCCCTGGTTCTTGATCAGATGCTACCTCCAGAAATGGCTGATCGCCGACCAATTCTTTTTGGTACAGTAACTCTGTGTATTCCTTCCATCTTCTTTTGAAGCTTTCTGCATCATTTAATATTCTCCCCGTAGAAACCTTCAGTATTGCACCTTGAGGCTTGAATTTTCTTCTTCAGTTCTTTCAGCTTGAGAATGCTGAGCGTGTTCTTCCCTTTTGAGAATATTTTACTTTGTCTTCTCGAGCTGCCCTTTGAAATCTTCTG
Organism: Dugong dugon; assembly: GCA_030035585.1. NCBI lineage: Eukaryota > Metazoa > Chordata > Mammalia > Sirenia > Dugongidae > Dugong > Dugong dugon. Next base: position 100,192,620 of record CM057467.1, on the reverse strand, counting down.
TTCAGTTCTCTTACTTCATCATTTCTTCCTTTAGCTTTAGCCATTCTACATTCAGGAGCAAGCTTCAGAGTCCCTTCTGACATCCATTTTGTTCTTTTCTTTCTCTCCTGTTTTTTCAATGACCTCTTGCTTTCTTCCTGCATGACCAGCTTGTCTGGTCTTTGGTTATTAGTATTCAATTTGTCAAATCTAGCCTTGAGATGTTCTCTAAATTTAGGAGTGACATACTCAAGGTCATACTTTGGCTCTTGTGGACTTGTTCTAATTTTTATAGTCTACAGTAGCACTGTCCAAGTAAAACATAATGTGAGCCACGTGTGTTATTGAAAATTTCTATAGATACATTATAAAACTAAAAACAAACAGGTGAAATTGATCTTAATACTACATTTAACACAATATATCCAACATATTACTATTTTAACATATAATGAACATAAAAATTATTAATGAGATATATTTTACGTTCTTTTTTCAAACTAGTTCTTCAAAATCTGGTGTGTATTATTTATTTATTTATTTTAATTGTGCTTTAGGTGAAAGTTTACAGCTCAAGTTAGTTTCTCATATAAACATTTATACACACATTTTTATGTGACCCTAGTTGCTATCCCTATAATATGACAGCACACACCTCCTTTCCACCCCAGATTTTCTGTGTCCATTCAACCAGCTCCTATCCCTTTCTGCCTTCTCATCTCGCCTCTGGACAGGAGCTGCCCATTTAGTCTTGTGTATCTACTCGAACTAAGAAGCACACTCTTCAAAAATATCATTTTATGGGGAGTTCCGGCAAAATGGCGCTCTAGGCAGAAGTACCACGCCGTCCCTCCACAGCAAAGATCTGAAAAACTAAGCCGAACAGAGAATACAACAATCCTGAAACCCTAAAACATCAAATGAAGAGATAAAGGACTCAGCCAAGCACCAAATGGAGTGAGAAAACTGACAGAGAACAGAGAGTGAGGAGAGATTCATGCAGAGGTTCCCTACCAGCTAACGCAGCATGGATCCGCCCATCTTGGACTCCTATCAGGGACCAGCAAACAGGGGGTAAAAGAAAGCAGCCTCACAGAGCTTCCAGTGGGAGACAAAACAACCGGTAATTGGTGATATACACCTTTCCACCCCCCACTCTTCTTCACCCCGACTCGGCCTCCTCTGCTTCCCGCAGCCACAGTCTCTTGACAGGGAAACACCAGCTGCTTGGATTCCACACACCCGAACGGGTGGCTCTCTGAGTGCCATTTGTTGGCTGCTGGTGTTGTTTTTTATCCGCTTTTTTTTATTTCTTCCTTGCCTCTCCCCACCTCCCCCTCCTTTCGGTCGAGTACCTTGCTCCATGAGCCATCTTTGCTTCTTCCTGAGGTTGCTGCAGAGCTCCGGTAATTTGTGATACACGCTTTCCCACTCTCTACCCTTCTTCACCAACACTTGGCCCCCTCTGCTTCCTGTGGACACAGTCTCTTGTCCAGAAACACCAGCCCGCACTAGCTGGCTCTCTGAGTGCCATTTGTTGGCCGCTAGTGTTGCTTTTTTTTTTTTCTGCTTCTTTTGATTTCTTACTTGCCTCTCGCTACCTCCCCCTCCCTTCGTTCAAGTACCTGGCTCCGTGCGCCATCTTTGCTTCTTCCTGAGGGGCTGCGGAGCTCTGTTCGAGTGTGGAGCTGCTTCCCGGTTTGGGCTGCCTTGCTGGTGGGATCCCGGGGCTTTTGTTTGTTTGTTTGTTTTGAATTGTTTGTTTGTTTTCTTTTCCTTTTCTTGAGTTGGGAGCCCTTTCTGGCAAGGCGGAGCTGCATGGCAGGGAGACTCCCCTTCGGCTTCCACAGACATGCAGAGGGATCCCTGAGGACACTTCATTTTATGTTGGTTATTATTATTTTTTTTTTCTGTTTCTTTGGGTGTCTTTCTTGTTTTTTTTTAAATTTGTTTTGTTCTCTTTTTCCTCTTTTTCCCTTTTTGTCTTTCTTCATTGCTCAGTTTCTTGTCTCTCTATATCTTATTTCTCTTTCTGTTCCCTGAATACCTGGCGTTGTATACCTCTATGCCTTCTAGCCAGGCTGTACTGCAACACCTAAGAGCGACTTCCCCAGACCTCATTGCTGCACCGGTGGGATCCCTGGGAACTTTGCGGTTCTTTAACTTTACTTGATTCTTATTTATTCATTCTTTCCTTTTCTTCCTCCTTCCCTTTCTGTTTTTCTCCATTTCATAGTCTCTCATCTCTCCACTACAACGGCAAGCTCCCCTAGCACTCTTTTTTGTTTGTTTGTATGTTTTTGGCTCCTGTTTCTCTCTCCTGTCTCCCATATCCATCTTAGCTCCACACATAACAATCACCCCACTGCATACTGCCTACCTGCACTGCATGCTTGACACCATACCACCAAAAAGCAAAGGCACAGCCTACTGGAACCTGCCCTGCACTGATTACCGACCCGCTCTGGTGGCTGTAGTAAGTGCCACAAACAACCCGTCCCAGTAACTCCTCTTCAGCTAGACCTGCCCTACCGAACCATATCTGAGTGACTGACCCTGCCAGTTGAAGAAGGAGGCGAAAAGTATTGTTCCCACAGATGAGCGAACAACAAAGAACACACAGTTTTCCTGCTCACAGTCAATTTTTTTTTTAAAAAAAGGGACGAAACAAACAAATCTACAATGAATAAATGCGAAAAATAACTACTGAATGCCCTGAAGACAGCAGACAATAACAAGACATTTACAAAAACAGGTCAGGATGGTTCCAGTAGGCATCCAAAATAAAACACCAGATGACTCTCCTCTGGAAGAAAATGCACTCGAACTATCTGATAGGGAATTCAAATCTCTAATACTCAGAATTCTCCAAGAACTGAGGCAAAAAGCTGACAAACATTAGGAAAAAACAGACAAATTCATGGAAACCACGGACAAAAAGTTGGAAGAATTCAGGAAAATAATGCAGGAACAAAATGCCAAAATAACTTCACAACTAGAAATTATACAGAGACAACAATTAGAAATCCAAAAGATAAACAACAAGATTTCAGAAATGGATGATGTCATAGAAGGGCTGAGAAGCAGATTTGAAACGGTGGAACACAGGAGCAGTGGAAATGAAGATAAATACTTGGATACAACTCTGTTTCAGGAAAACTCAGAAAAAAGAACAAAGAAAAATGAAGAGACCCTGAGAGTTATATGGGACACAATCAAAAGCAAAAATCTGCGAGTGATTGGCATTCCAGAACAGGGGGAGAAAACAGAAAACACAGAGAGGATCATTGAGGAACTGCTGACAGAAAACTTCCCCAATATCATGAAAGATGAAAAGCTGGCCATCCAAAAAGCTCAACGAACCCCATATAGAGGAGACCCCAGAAGAAAATCACCAAGGCATATCATATTCACATTCGCCAAAACCAAAGACAAACAAAGAATCCCGAGAGCAGCTTGTGAAAAACAAGAAGTCACATACAGAGGAGAAACAATAAGAATAAGCTCAGATTATTCGGCAGAAACCATGCAGACAAGAAGGCAATAGGATGACATACATAAAACCTTGAAAGAAAAACATTTCCAGGCAAGAATAATATATCCTGCAAAACTCTCATTGAAAGCTAACAGTGAAATTAGGACATTTCCAAATAAACAGAAGTTAAGGGAATATGTAAAAACAAAACCAAACTTACAAGAATTATTAAAAGGAGTTCTTTGACCTGAGAACAAACAACTTCAACTCACAGGCCGAATCTAGGATGTAGGATCATACCAGCCAGATACCAATCTAGGAAATGAACTCTCAAGGACTATCCAGAACCAAAAGAAATACAACAGGGATTCAGAGCAGTTAATCAGTAAATGACAACAACATCAGAACAATAAAAGAGGGAATAAATGGTGTAGGTACAGAACCTTCTAATGGAGAGGAAGGCAAGGTGATACCAAATAATTATAGACTGCTTCAAACTTAGAAAGATAAGGGTAAAAATAACGGCAACCAAAAAGAAAGTTAATAAACATACTCATAAAAATAAAGAGGAAAAACATAAAGTCTCAGCAAAACCAAAACCTACAAACACAAAAGAAATGAAAAAAAAATCCACAAACATAAGTAACACAGGACAGGAGAGTAAGAAGAACAAAGAAAACATCTGCACCACAAAAAAAAAAAAAAAAAAAAAAAAAAAACACTACAAAATGACAGCAACAAACTCACATCTATCAATAATTACACTGAATGTAAATGGACTCAATGCACCTATAAAGAGACAGAGAGTGACAGAATAGATAAGAAAACAGGATCCATCAATATGCTTTCTACAAGAGACACACCTTAGAAACAAAGATGCGAATTTATTAAAAGTCAAAGGTTTGAAAAAAAATATATCAAGCTAACAACTACCAAAAAAGAGCAGGAGTGGCAATACTAATCTCAGATAAAATAGACTTTAAAACAAACTCCACCATAAAAGACAAAGAAGGACTATATAATAATTAAGGGGATGATCCATCATGAAGACGTAACCATAATAAAACATCTACGCAGCCGATGACAGGGGTCCAAAATACATAAAACAAACTCTAACAATACTGAAAAGAGAAATTGAAAGTTCCACAATCATAGTAGGAGTCTTCAACACACCACTCTCAGTAAAGGGCAGAACAACTAAGAAGAAACTCAGCAAAGATACAGAAGACCTAAAGGGCACAAACAGCCAACTTGACCTCATAGACATATATAGAACACTCCATCCAACTGCTGGAAAGTACACATTCTTTTCCAATGCAGATGGAACGTTCTCCAGAATAGACCACATCTTAGGCCACAGAGCAATCCTCAACAAGATCCAAAACGTTGAGATAATTCAAAGTATCTTCTCTGACCACAATGCCATCAAGGTAGAAATTAACAATATAAAGAGCAAGGAAAAAAAATCTACTACATGGAAACTGAATAGTACCCTGCTTAGACATCACTGGGTAATAGAAGAAATCAGAGATGGAATCAAAAAATTCCTAGAATCAAATGAGAATGAAAACACATCAAACCAAAACCTTTGGGACACAGCAAAGGCAGTCCTCAGAGGACAGTTTATAGCAATAGATGCACACATCAAAAAAAGAAGAAAGGGACAAAATCAAAACATTAACTACAGAACTCAAACAAATAGAAAGAGAACAGCAAAAAAAGCCCACAACCACCGGAAGAAAGAAAACAGTAAAGATCAGAACAGAAATAAATGAAATAGAGAACAGAAAAACAATAGAAAGAATCAACAAAATCAAAAGTTGGTTCTTTGAAAGAATCAACAAAATCGACAAACCACTGGCCAGACTGACAATAGAGAAATAGCAGAGGACACAAATAACCCAAATAAGAAATGAAATGGGGGACATTACAACAGACCCAACTGAAATAAAAAGGATTATAACAGGATATTATGAAAAACTATACTCCAACGAATTTGAAAACCTAGAGGAAATGGATAAATTTCTAGAAACACACGGCCTACCCAAACTACAACAAAGTGATGTTGAAAATCTTAACAGACCCATAACAAGAGAAGAGATTGAAAAGGTAATAAAAAAACTCCCAACCAAAAAAAGCCCTGGCCCAGATGGCTTCACTGGAGAATTCTACAAAACATTTACAGAAGAGCTTGTACCAGTTCTACTCAAGCTATTTCAGAGCATAGAAGAGGAAGCTACACTTCAAAATTCATTCTATGAAGCCAGCGTAACGCTGATACTAAAACCAGGCAAAGACGTCACAAAAAAAGAAAATTACAGACCAATATCTCTCATGAATATAGATGCAAAAATTCTCATCAAAATTCTAGCCAATAGAATTCAGCATCATATCAAGAAAATAATACACCATGACCAAGTAGGATTCATACCAGGTATGCAAGGATGGTTCAACATTAGAAAATCAATCAACGTAATCCACCACATAAATAAAAGGAAAGAAAAGAATCACATGATCATCTCAATTGACGCAGAAAATGCATTTGACAAAGTCCAACACCCATTTCTGATAAAAACTCTCAATCAAATAGGTATAGAAGGGAAATTTCTCAACATAATAAAGGGCATCTATGCAAAACCAATGGGCAACATCATTCTTAATGGAGAGAGGCTGAAAACATTCCCCTTGAAAACAGGAACAAGACAAGGATGCCCTTTATCACCACTCCTATTTAACATTGTGCTGGAAGTTCTAGCTAGAGCAATAAGGCAAGAAAAAGAAATAAAGGGCATCCAAATTGGTAATGAAGAAGTTAAACTGTCCCTGTTTGCAGATGATATGATACTATACACAGAAAACCCTAAAGACTCCACAAGAAATCTACTGGAACTAATAGAAAGATTCAGCAGAGTAGCAGGATACAAGATAAACATTCAAAAATCAGTTGGATTCCTCTACACCAATAGGGAGAACGATGAAAAGGAAATCAGGAAAACAATACCATTTTCAATAGCCCCTAAAAAGATAAAATACTTAGGAATAAATCTGACCAGGGATGTAAAAGACCTATACAAAGAAAACTATAAAACACTACTGCATGAAACCCAAAGGGATCTACATAAGTGGAAAAACATACCATGCTCATGGATAGGCAGACTCAACATTGTGAAAATGACAATTCTACCCAAAGCAATTTACAAATACAACGCAATCCCGAGCCAAATACCAACAACATTCTTCAAAGAGATGGCAAAACTAATCATTCACTTTACATGGAAAGGGAAGAAGCCCCGAATAAGTAAAGCACTACTGAAGAAGAATAAGAAAGTTGGAGGACTCACACTACCTGACTTCAGAACCTACTTTTCAGCTACAGTAGTCAAAACAGCCTGGTACTGGTGCAACGACAGATACATTGACCAATGGAACAGAATTGAGAACCCCGATGTAAATCCATCCACCTACGGTCACCTGATCTTCAACAAGGGCCCCAAGTCCATCAAATGGGGAAAAGACAGTCTTTTTAACAAACGGTGCTGGCAAAACTGGATATCCATTTGCAAAAAAATGAAATAGGACCCATAACTCACACCGTATACAAAAATGACTTCAAAATGGATCAAAGACCTGAATATAAAGCCTAAAAGTATAAAGTTCATAGAAGAAAAAACAGGACCAACACTTCAGGCCTTAATACATGGCATTAACAGGATACAAACCATAACCATCAACGCACAAAACCCAACAGATAAGCTAGATAACTGGGATCTTCTAAAAATCAAACACCTATGCTCTTCAAAAGACTTCACCAAAAGAGTCAAAAGAGAATCTACAGACTGGGAAAAAATTTTTGGACAGTACATGTCAGACAAAGGTCTAATCTCCATAATCTACAAGAAAATCCAACACCTCTACAACAAAAAGACAAATAATCCTATTAAAAAATGGGCAAAGGAAATGAACAGACACGTCACCAAACATGACATTCAAATGGCCAACAGACACGTGAGGAAATGCTCGTGATCGCTAGCCATTAGAGAAATGCAAATTAAAACCACAATGAGATACTATCTCACCCCAGCATTACTGGCACGAATCAAAAACACTGGAAATAACAAATGTTGTAGGGGCTGCAGGGAGATCAGAACACTTATGCACTGCTGGTGGGAATGCAAAATGATACAACCATTTTGGAAAATGATATGGCGCTTCCTCAGAAAGCTAGAAATAGACATATCATTCGATCCAGCAATCCCACTCCTGGGAATATATCCTAGAGAAATAAGAGTTGTCACTTGAATAGACATATGCACACCTATGTTCATGGAAGCATTGTTTACAATAGCAAAACGATGGAAACAACCTAGATGCCCATCAACAGATGAATGGATAAACAAACTATGGTACATACACAGAATGGAGTACTATGCAATAAGAAAGAACAACAATGAATCTGTGAACCATCTCATAACATGAATGAAACTGGAGGACATTATGCTGAGTGAAATAAGTCAATCACAAAAGGACAAATATGTGTGAGATGTGCATTGTAAAAACCCATGAAAAAGTTTACACACAAAATGTAATAATCTTTGTTGGTTACGAGGGATGAGAGGGGCGGGGGGATATACTAAATAGATAATAGATAAGTGGTATCTTGGGTGAAGGGTGAGACAGTACACAATACAGGAGAAACTAGCACAACTTGTACTAGGAAAGGTCATGGGAGCCCCATAGACATATCCAAACTCCCTGAGGGACTGAATTGCTGGGCGGAGGGCTGTGGGTACCATGGTCTCCGGGAACATCTAGCTCAATGGCATGACACAGCTTATAAAGACAGTGCTCTACATTCTACCTTGGTGAGTAGTGTCTGGCATCTTAAAAGCCTGTGAGAGGCCATCTAAGATACTCCACTGGTCTCATCCCTTCGGGAGCAAGGGAGAATGAAGAGAACAGGATACAAGGAAAAGATTAGTCCGAAGGACTAACTGTCCACAGCTACCAAGGCCTCCACCTGACTGAGTCCAGTACAGCTAGATGGTGCCCGGCTACCACCACTGACTGCTCTGACTGGGATCACAGCAGAGGGTTCTGGACAGAGCTGGAGAAGGATGTAGAGCATAATTCTAACCCACAAAAAAGGACCAGATTTACTGGCCTAAAGGAGACTGGAGAAGCCCCGAGAGTGTGGACCCCAGACACCCTTTTAGCTCAGTGGTGAAGTTACCTCCAAGGTTCACTGTTCAGCCTGGGAGTAGACAGCCCCGTAAAACCAAGTGAGACTAACAAGGTACAGGAGTCCCGTGACAAAGGCCAGAAAGCAGAAGGAGACAAGGAAGCTGGTGATAGGGAACCAAAGGTTGAGTAAGGAGATTGTTGATGTGTTGTGAGATTGTTGACCATTGTCACAGGGCAACATTTGTAGTAACTGTTAAATGAGAAACTATTTTGTTCTGTAAGCCTTCATCTTATAACAGCACAATACGAAGAGCGTGGTCTATGTCACTGAACTGTGCATGCAGAAATTTTTGAAATGGTATATCTTTGGCTATGTGTATTTTCACCAAAAAAAAAAAAAAAAAAAAAAAAGGTTGAGAAGTTAGAGGGTTGATATATTGTGGGGTTGTTAACCAATGTCATAAAACATGTGTACTTCTGTTTTTATGAGAAAGTATTTGTTCTGTAAGCCTTCACCTGAAGTACAATGAAAAAATAAATAGATAAATAAATAAAGTTAAAAAAAAATATCATTTTATGTTTTATAGTCCAGTCTATTCTTTGTCTGAAGAGTTGGCTTCGAGAATGGTTTTAGTTCTGGGTTAACACAGAGTCCGGGGTTGGGGGTGGTGGTGTATTTTATACACTTATGGCACCTCTCAATTTGGAGTAGTCAGATTTTGCATGCTCCATAGCCACATGTGGTTAATGGGAACTCTATTGGACAGTATAGGTGATGGGGAAAATTTAGAAAGTTAAGCAAGCAATAAGATAAAGCAGAATAAGTGCTAAGCGAATGCAGTGTAATGGGAACACACAGCAAAACACTTCAACTCATCTGAGTAGGGCTGGAAAAACTTCCTAGAGAAAGGAACGTTTCAACTGAGCTCTAAAGTATGAAGTGGAATGAGGCAGATGAAATGGTAGGGGTGGAAAAGGGAGATGAGAGAGAAGCAAGAAGGTGAATATTCTAGGTGGAAGTATATCTAAGGCCTGTAGGTGAGAGTGTCTATGGTGTTCTGGAAGTCTGCAAGAAATTCAGTATGGTTGGATCTTAGATTATTATAGGATGTGAGAAAGATGAAGGTGAAAAGAGCTTTGCAAACCATGTAAGAGTTTGGACTTTATCCTAATGAATCCATCCTTTCCAAAGCCTCTAAGTCTATCTTTGTAGAACTGGCAATTTCAGGCTGAAATGTATTCCTCTTCACTGGAATACTATGGGGAGTAAGAGAGATGAAGATGAAAAGGCTAAAGCTGGATGACCATTTATCAGAGTTGAGAAGAGTCTAGTTCTAGGATTAAATGAGTCCCTCAGGCCATTTTCAACTCTCAGATTTCATGAATTTAACTCTTCATCTATAACAATATTTAAATAGCACTTACGTTTAATAAAATGTGATTTGTTATTTATAAATCATTTTTGGAGGGAACACTGTATGTAACACTGTTTTCTGGGTTAGAAAATTATATTGAATTTCCTGGCTGGTAGTTCTGAATAGTGGATATGAATAATAATGTCCTACAGGTTGTTTCTGGAATCAGCTTAAAATTTGCTTACAGATTTCTGATTTGGTAATTTAAAAAATATTTCACAGTGGTTGTAGGTGCAATGTTCCAACTTGAGGATCCTGTCTTCTGGAGCTCCCATGATATTGAGGAGTACCAGAACTATAGTTATTTGTACTAGCACAGGGCAGCAGACTCTGGTTGCACGAGTTACAACTTAACCAGTTTGACTTATTATAGAATTCTACTAAGTATATTTTGATTCCAAGTGTGGTAGTTTTTATTGTCCTACTAGATTATTAGCTTTTAGAAAGCAAAGGAATTGAATTATATTTAAATCCATCAATATATAAGTTTTACTGTGTGTTAGGAACTGTGCTTTATATTTTCTAGAGTGCTTAACAGTCATGAACATATTTAGTATGAATTTATTAGAACCAGAAAAGACATCCAAATATAGTCACTGTATACTACAGCTTGCCAAAATACATGTTTGTTAAAATAAAGATATTGCGTAGTAATCGTACTAGGATGAATACAAAACCGGTTGCCATTGAGTCGATTCCGACTCATAGTGACCCTACATGACAGAGTAGAGCTGCCCCATAGGGTTTCCAAAGAGTAGAACTGCCCCATAGGGTTTCTAAGGAGCAGCTGAAGGATTTGAACTGCCGACATTTTGGTTAGCAGCCATAACTCTTAACCACTGCACCACCAGGGTTTCATCGTCTCCCCTAAAATTGATATCTACCTGAAACCTGAAAATGTAACCTTATCTGGAAATAGGGTCTTTGCAGATGTAATCAAGTTAAGATGAGATCATACTGGATTAGGGTGGTCCCTAAATTCAATATGACATGTTCTTATATGAAGACGGAAATCCTGACACAGAGACATGGACATAGAGGGAAAACGCCATGTGATAATAGAGACAGAGACTGGAGTGATGCATCTGCAAGCCAAGGAATCCTAACAATTATCAGAAACCACCAGAAGCCCGGAAGAGTCAAGGAAGGGGAAAGGAAGGATCTTTCCCTAAAGCCTTCAGGGAGAGAATGGCCTGCTGACACCTTGATTTTGGACTTCTAGCTCCCAGAACTGTGAGAGAATAAATTTCTTTTGTTTTAAGAAACCAAATCGTGGTACTTTGTTATGACAGTCCCAGGAAACTAATACAGGAACCCTCTGGTACCCTCCCTTGCTTCCCTTATTTCCTTTTTCAAATAAAAGCTCTCTTAATAGACCTCCATTTAATGGATTTGCCAGATTAATACTTTCCTCTGTTAAACAAATTGTCTAAGGGTGTATTCTATTCTCTAGCATTCTTATACAGTCCAACTCCCACCAAGAGAGTTGTATTATTACAGCCTGAAATGCTTACTGTAATCATTACATAATTTAATAAAATAATACACAAACTGATGAAATATGAATGCAAAAGGGAAGACAACTACTGTTTCTGTGAAAACTAAGTTGAAGATCTTGGAAACTCTTGACAAAGATAAGTCACTAAAAATGCAATGAAATTAGGTGTGCATGAGACAGGTATAAAAGACTGGAAAATAAATCACAAAAATCTAGAAAAAAACTCTCATTTAGATTGCTTTGCAAGTGTCCTTAAATTCTTACCCCACTTTAACAGAACTATAACCAGAGCTTACAGGTAGTAGGCATGGGTGTGGTTTATGTAAGAATGGACTTTGTGGAACTTCAATTATGTATATGTGTACAAATATGTGTATGTGCACATATGTGTGTACAAGCTTGTGTGTGTGTGTATCAGGTTCTATTCTTCTCCACTTCCATCAACTTCTTCTACTGGCCACATAATCATAAGTCAAGACTACAGTGAATAAGAAAGAGGGCTTACATTATAAGTAGAAGTTCATTACACCATATTTTGATTCAGTCACTAGAATGTATAATCTATTAGTCTGTAAGCTTTGTGAACACAGGGCTGTATCTGATTCACTTCCCACTCTACCTTTAATACTTAGTATAATGCTTGGCACTAGCAGCTTCCCCAAAAATATTTTTTTAAACAAATGAGCAGAAAAAGGAAACATACTCTTCTGTTTTTAACTTCTTCTCATTTTCAAAGAATTATATCCTTGTCAGTAAAGTTGTATTATTATGGGCATTTGAGACATGAAAATGGACTCATTTATAAAGAACTCAATGTTTTAATGACATTTGCTAAAATGGGGTTTTACCTACACATATATGAATATGATCGTGTTTACTATATCATTTGTCATAGCCCTAATGTGGTTTTCATATCATAATCTTCCTGAAAATACTTAAATTGCTCCCATTCTATATCCTCATATAATTTCTAACTAATATTACAGTGTTATTTCCCCAAGTTTACAGATTAGGATCCTGAGACAGAAAAGTTACCTTAATTTCTTAATGGCATATTCCCAATTATGCCTCAAATTAATGAACTTCCAAACTCTAGACTAGTACTGACTCTGCCATTAATTAAGCTGTAACCTTTCGCAAACCTCTGGCCTTTCCTGAGCCTATTTTTTTAGGATGCGCTTTAGTCCCGAACCTCATTTTCAGCACTAGAAAATTCTGGATTTTGTTATGAATAAAAAATGTGACATCTCACTGCTATTCTTTCCAAGATGGGAGGTACAAAACAACACACATAGCTAGTAAGAGAATGACAGAAAAGATGGAGATGTGTTAGTGAGGACAGAGTGGGAAGAAAGAAATGGACACAAGACAGAGGGTGGATTTAATGTCAGCATGCTAGTGCCTTCCACCCTCTGTCAGTTTGTCATACTGTAGTGGACTGTGTGTTGCTGTGATGTTGGCAGCTATGCCACTGGTATTTCAAATACCAGCAGGGTCAACCACGGTGGACAGGTTTCAGCAGAGCTTCCAGACTAAGACAGACCAGGAAAAAGGAGACGATATACTCCTGAAAAAATTAGCCAGTGAAAACCTTATGAGCAACAGTGGAACATTGTATGATATAGTGGGGGAAGATGAGCCCCTCAGGTTGGAAAGCACTCAAAGTACAAGTGGGGAAGAGTTATGTCCTCAAAGTACAGTAGACCTTAATGATATGGGTGGAGTCAAGCTTTTGGGACCTTCATTTGTTGATGTGGCACAACTCAAAATGAGAAGAAACAGCTGCAAACATCCATTAATAATAGGAATATGGAAGACACGAAGTATGAATATAGGAAAATTGGAAGATATTAGAAATGAAATAGAACTCATGAAGATCGAATTCCTAAGCATTAGTGAGCTGAAATGGACTGGTATTGCCCATTTTGAATTGGACAATGATATTTTTTTTTCTTTTTTTTTTAATTGTTGTAATCAAATGAAGTTTACATTTCAAGTTAGTCTCCCATATAAAATTTTTATACATACATTGTTATAAGACCCTAATTGCTCACCCCATTCTGCGACAGCACACGCCTCCTTTCCGCCCCTGATTCCCCATGACCACTCAATCAGCTTCTAACCCTCTCTGCCTTCCCATCTCACCTCTGGATAGAAGCTGCCCCTTTGGTCTCTTGTATCTACTTGACTAAGAGGCACATTCTTCACAAGTATCACTTTATGTCCCACAGTCCAGTCCAATCCTTATCTGAAGAGTTGGCCTCGGAAACTGTTTTAGTTCTGGGCTGACAGAGAGTCCAGGGGCCATGCTTTCCGGGACACCTCCAGCTCAGTCAGACCATTAAGTCTGGTCTTCTTACTAGAATTTGAGTTCTGCACCCCATCCTTCTACTGCTCCATCAGGGACTCTCTGTTGTGTTCCCTGTCAGGACGTTCATTGGTGGTAGCCGGGCACCATCTAGTTCTTCTGGTCTCAGGATGATGAAGTCTCTGGTTTATGTGGCCCAGTCTGTCTCTTGGGCTAATACTTTCCTTGTGTCTTTGGTATTCTTTGTTCTCTTTTACTCCAAGTGGTTGGGACCAACTGATGCATCTTAGATCTTGCAAGCTTTCAAGACCCCAGATGCCACTCACCAAAGTAGGATGCAGAACATTTTCTTAATAAGCTTTGTTATGCCAATTGACCTAGATGTCCCCTGAAAGCATGGTCCCCAGACCCCTACCCCTGTTACTCTGTCTCTCAAAGTATTTGATTGTATTCAAGAAACTTCTTAGCTTTGGTTTAGTGAATTGGACAATGATATTTTTTATATGGTCTACTATGCTGGGAATGACAAATTGAAGAGGAATGGCATCACATTCATTGTCAAAAGGAACATTTCAAGATGTATCCTGAAGTACAATGCTGCCAATGACAGGATAATATCCATATGCCTGAAAGGAAGACCAGTTAATAGGATTATTATTCAAATCTATGTACTGATGCCACTAATACCAAAGACGAAGAAACTGAAGATTTTAACAGCTTCTGCAGCCTGAAGTCAATCAACCATGCAATCAAGATGCACTGATAATTACTGGTGATTGGAACTCAAAAGTTGGACACAAAGAAGGATGAGTAGTTAGAAAATATAGCTTTGATGATAAAAATGACACCAGAGACAGCATGACAGAATTTTGCAAGAACAACGACTTACATGCTTATATGCAAGTTCAAGTTAAAACTGAAGAAAATTAAAAGAAGTCCACAAGAACCAAAGAATGAGCTTTAGTATATCCCACCTAAATTTAGAGACCATCTCAAGAATGGATCTGATGCACTGAACAATAATGAATGAAGACATCAAGAACATCATACATGAAGAAAGCAAAAGGTCATTAAAAAGATGGGAAAGAAAGAAAAGACCAAAGGGATGTCAGAAGAGACTCTGAAACTTGCTTTTGAACACAGAGTAGCTAAAGTGAATGGAAGAGATGATGAAGTAAAAGAGCTGAAAAGAAGATTTCAAAGTGTAGCTCAAGAAGACAAACTAAAGTATTACAATAAATGTGCAATGACCTGGAGGTGGAAAACCAAAAGGAAAGATCATGCTAAGCATTTTTCAAGCTGAAAGAACTGAAGAAAAATTCATGCTTTGAGTTGCAATACTGATGGATTCTACCTCATAATATTGAATGATGCAGGAAGCATGAAAAAAAGAGGGAAGGAATACAGAGTCAGTGTACCAGAAGAACTGGTCGACATTCAACCACTCCAGGAGGCAGAATATGATTAAGAACTGATACTATTGAAGGAAGAATACAAGCGGCACTGAAGGCACTGGTGAAAAACAAGTCTCCAGGAACTGAAGGAATACCAGTTGAGATATTTCAATAAATGGATATAATGCTGGAGGTGCTCACATCTCTATGCCAAGAAATGTGGAACCAACTGGGAGAGATCCATACTTGTGAACTTTCCAAAGAAAGGCAACCAAACAGAATGTGGAAATTATTGAACAATATCATTAATATTACACAAAAGTAAAATTTTGTTGAAGATAATTTAAAAAAAAAAATGGTTGCAGCAGTACATCAACAGGGAACTGCCAGAAATTCAAGTCAGATTCAGAAGTGGACGTGGAATGAGGGATATCATTGCCGATGTCAGATGGATCTTGGCTAAAAAATGTTTACCTGTGTTTTATTGACTATGCAAAGGCATTCGACTGTGTGGATCATACAAATTATGTATAACATTGCAAAGAATAGGAATTCCAGAACCCTTAATTGTGCTCATGATGAACTTATGCATACACCAAGAGGGAGTTATTGGAACAGAACAAGAGGATACTGCATGGTTTAAAATCAGGAAAGGTGTGCATCAGGTTTGTATCCTTTCACCATACTCATTCAGTCTGTATGCTGAGCTAATAATCCAAGAAGCTGGACTACATGAAGAAGAACAAGGCATCAGAACTGGAGGAAGACTCATTAACAACCCATAATAAGCAGATGACACAACCTTGCTTGCTGAAAACGAAGAGCACTTGAATCACTTACTGATGAAGATCAAAGACTACAGCCTTCCATATGGATTACACCTCAACGTAAAGAAAACAAAAGTCCTCACAACCGGACCAATAAGCAACATCATAATAAATGGAGGAAATATTGATGTCATCAAGGATTTCATTTTACTTGGATCCACAATCAACACCCATGGAAGCAGCAGTCAAGAAATCAAATGACGCATTGCATTGGGTAAATCTGCTGCAAAAGATCTCTTTAAAGTGTTAAAAAGCAAAGATGTAACTTTGAGACTACAGTGTTCCTGACCCAAGCCATGATATTTTCAATCACCACACATGCATATGAAAGCTGTACAGTGAATAAGGATGATTGAAGAAGAATTGATGCCTTTGAATTATGGTGTTGGAAAAGAATATTAAATATACCAGGACTGCCAGAAGAACAAACAAATCTGCCTTGGAATAAGTACAGCCAGAATGCTTCTTAGAAGTAAGGATGGCAAGACTTCGTCTCAAGTACTTTGGACATGTTATCAGAAGGGATCAGTCCCTGGAGAAGGACATTATGCTTGGTAAAGTAGAGGGCCAGAAAAAGAGATGTATTGATACACTGGCTGCAACAATAGGCCCAAACACAGCAACAGTTGTGAGGATGGCGCAGGATTGGGCAGTGTTTATTTCTGTTGTACAGAGGGTTATGAGTTGGAATCACCTAGACGGCACCTAGCAACAACAACACAACATACTAATGTAAATTCTTTTTGGCAAAAAATACCATGGAATATTTTATGCCCATATAACCTACAGAAATTTTGCTCTTACTTGACTAAAGGAATTTCAATGGTAATTTGGAAGAGCTTTGAAGAATGCAGCTTTAAAATGAAAGATTTAGGCAACTCTTTATAATTTATTTTCATCACCAAGTGGAATAAAGCCTTATTAAATTATGTTATGAAACAAGTGCTATATGAGCTATAATCCTAATGATATGAATATATTTATAATTAAGTTTTATTTCTTAAACTATGGATAATATTAAGGCAGAGGCAGCCAATATCGGGTTCTTTTTATAAGCTACTAAATGAAAATGATGTAGAGTTTCAGATGGTCTAACAATAAGAAAAATTCACTATTGGAATTCTGTTTAATAACTGCTGGAGTTGTATTTTTGCCTTGGAAAACTTTCATCATGGAATACAGCTGTGAAACAAGTTTGTCTTCAAACAGAAAGGCTATAATAAAGTGCCTCCTAGCTAGACTTAGGTTCAAGAGGTTTATGGTGGCAAAGGGCAGAAAAGATAAAATGTTTCAATAAGCCCCTCAGGCTGATTTAGTTAGCATTCACCAAGTCCTATAACCTATACATCACATACTCTTTGTTAGCTGGTTGTTTAGAATAGATGTATGAGTCACTGGATTTTATTTTAGCAGTTGGGCAATGAAATTCTCCTTTTGCTCAAAATATTAAAATGCAGAAATGTGAAACTAAAAGAGGTAATGTCAGATCTTATACAGGCTACTTATCAACCACTGTGATAGACCAAGAAATTCTTCTACTTTTGTCATTTCATGTTTCACCTTGGTAGGTGCAAATGATGAATTACCTCATGATTTGAAAAAAAAAAATCTATTTTTAAACTCATCAGTAAACTGCAGCAGTTTTTTTTTTTTTTAAAATTGTGTGTGTGGGAGAGGTGTTGGAGGGGGGAAGCTTGCAAAACCAAAAGAAAGCTGACACTAGAGGATTGGCAAGGTTCTATCCTGCAAGATTTTAAGTACAAATAAATCTTTCTGGGAGTTTGGGGGATTAATATATATACATATATATTTTCTTTCCTCTCGGATACTGTTCAGAATTAATGAGGGTACCTGCAACGATGCTGGCAAGCTGCTGGGTTCTGGTAATAGGGTAGATGCTGCGTGCCTGAACGATTGCTGAAGCGATTTTCTTAGCATGCTTCTCCTCCCCGTATGTTCTCAGGATGGATGCAAGTGCCTGTTGATCTAAAGCGTTCACAACATCAGCAGCGGTGGGCATGTCAGGGTACCTACGCACAAGAAGAGCCAATTAGTTCACTGACGTCAGTTTTCATTGACAAGAGGTGAAACTTCAGAGTACGGAGACATAAAGTCAGGCGCACACACACACACAGTCTAGGAGAGCTTGTGAGGTTTTTAAAGTCAGAGACTGAAATCTTACACGAATGCAGCTGATTTTCCATTTAGAATACCCATCATCACGCCAAGTGGGGACTGTTTGTGACATTCATCAAGGTCAAGGGGAGCAGGAAGTTAAGATATTTTACTAACCTTTAACTTTAATTCACAAAGAAGAGTTGTTATTGCTCAAGTAAATTTTTTTCTAAACTAAAATAATGGAAAATCTTTGGATTTAGATTGTTTATAATTCAAATTACTGCTTGAATTTTTTTCTTCTTCCTAGTATGGAAAAGATAAGGTTTACTTACTGATGATAGTTGAATAAGCCTAGACCTCAGGAGCTTAACTAAATCTGAGGCTGATAAAGTAACTGACTAGCTATGTGGGGGCACATCCTGAACTTAGAAAGTCTATACAAGAAGATACTGCTGGTAAGTTTCCCTCACAAAAATCAGAATAGTAATGACTATAAATTTATATTTATTAAAAAAAATTCACAATATTGGCTTATCCACCAAGGAAAAAAAGTCGCCATGGGGTGAAACCTGGTAATCATCAAATATTAGGGAACAAGCCTAAATAGTCATTTCAGTTACAGGGGGACAAAAAAAAAGAAATATCACTCTTTGGCCAAATTAATAGAATAAATTATAGTAGCAGGAAATAACATTCAGTGTGTCAGACAATTCCAGTTTATTTTATTTATTTAATTTAATTTATTTATTTAATTTTTTTATTTAGAGAAATGGGCAAAAGAATTTTAAATGATGAGCTAACCACAGCCTTACTTATTAAAACCCTTTTGGGATCTATGGTACATATAGGTACCACATACTTTTTCCACCTCTGTGGAAGGCTTTTTCTTCCACTGTGGAAGATTGGCAGGCTGCTAGGAGGCTTCAGAGTCAGTATTCATACAGTGAAGAAGTCAAGATCCAAGATCTGCTTCCCAACTTAACAGGTTAACAGGCGTGCTCTTGTCAGTCCTCTGGAGTTCACTGACTTAAAATGACTAAACTCACAAGAGAAATAAAACATTAATGTTAAGTGCTAATTTATTACTCTTTAAATGAAGAATATAACTGCCAAAAAAACTAGACTCTCAAGTCCTTGAAGATGTGATTTTTTCTGCTAAATGAGAAGCCTTACTATAATCAGAAAGCTGTTTTTGAATGTGGGATCAGTACAGAAGATACTTGTTATATGAATCCAATGTTAAATGTCAAAAAGGTAAGAAAGTCTCTTGCATCCATTTTCATCACAGAGATACATCAGTGTCTAGAATATGACTGTCCATATGTTTTGGCCTGGACTCCCTCTTGGATTAGCATTGCACGTATTTGCATCTGTGACTCTCCTTTTCTATGCCTTCATGTAAACCAACTCTCCCTTTCTGATTGCCATATACTTTCTTCAGATCTGTTAATATCTTCAATTAGGTTACTGTATTCTATCTACTTAGAAACCAGTCTGCTTTTTAAAGTAAATTTGCTCAACTCTAATCTCATCCATTATGTATTGACTTAGAGTTTAATTCTCAGGGGCAATCTTATTTTCAAGTTCTTGGGAAAGAATCTCAGGGGCCCTGATTCACAAACTACAATTTGTTGACAAGTCTTTACATAAACAGTATGGGGATTTACTACTATTAAGTAGAAGCTTTGATCACTGTATTTCAGAAGGCATCCTCCTGAGAAAGACATAGGAACTGCAGAAGTGTACTTGATATTTTATTACCTCTGCACAACAACCCCAATCTCCAAACATGAGAAGGTTTTGATCTTTACTATTAGTCACTGGCTTTTAAAGCATTTTTCTTTTCTTTTATCTACTTTATGAGCACATTCTACATTCTATGAATGCCAACAACGTGCAAAACAAAGTGCAAGACTCAAACAAAAAAGATTCTAAAACGCATGGGTCACAATCCAAGTTAATGGGTTGTAGCACAACATGGGAAAAGGCTATATGTGAATAATTATCACAGGAAAAAACCGTTTTTGGATACAAAAGTAAAAATCATATCAATATTAGTTTGTTTATTTAAGTGGACACTTAAATTTCTCACATATAAGACTTTCTAATAGATCTGAAGAAAATTTGGAAAACCTATTTATTTCAGTAGAAACATTTATGTAGGCCAAGAATTTCAGATTAATAAAAGTAACAGAACAATGTGCTTATTTAGACACAAGAAAGTCTAACTTTCTTCTTAGAAGGTAAGTTTCCCAAAGGTAGGGGCCATGATGCATAATTTGGTGGTGAGGGGGATGATATGAGGGAGAAAGGCATGATTAAGCTTTGTAGGTACAGGCTGTTCAGTCCCAGTCAGTGGTCAGCATAAAGAAACAGATGTTACTCTAAGCTTGTAAAATAAGGAATTATTCCTATAAACCCAAACCCAAGCCCACTGCCATCAAATCAGTTATGACTCACAGCAACCCTATAGGACAGAGCAGAACTGCTCAATAGGGTTTCCAAGGCTGTAAATCTTTACGGAAGCAGGCTGCCCCATCTTTCTCCCGAGGAAGAATGACTGGTGGGTTCAAACCACTGACCTTTCGGTTAGCAGCCCAGCACTTAACCACTGTGCCACCAGGGCTATTATTCCTATAGTCTCCTAGAATGTGAACTTCTTCGTGTTATTTAACATATACATACCTACCTGAATGTTGCTATGGTTGTTGTTAGTTGCTGGCGAGACGGTTCCAATTCACAGGAACCCTATGTACAACTGAACAAAACACTGCCCACTCTTGCACTGTCCTCACAATCATTGCTATGTTTGAGCCCATTGTTATAGCCATTGTGTCAATCCCATCTAGTTGAGGGCCTTCCTCTTTTACGCTGACCCTCTACTTTACCAAGCATGATGTCCATCTCAAGGGACTGGTTCCTCCTGATAACATGTCCAAAGTACTTGAGATGAAGTCTCACCATCCTCGCTTCTAAGGAGCATTCTGGCTATATTTCTTTCAAGACAGATTTGTTTGTTCTTCTGGTAGTCCATGGTATATTCAATATTCTTTCCCAATACCATAATTCAAAGTCGTCAATTCTTCTTTGGTCTTCCTTATTCATTGTTAAGCTTTCACATGCATATGAGGTGGTTGAAAATACCACAGCTTGGGTCAGGAGCACTTTAGTTTTCAACATGACGTCTTTGCTTTTTACCACTTTAAAGAGGTCTTTTGTAGCAGATTTACACAATCTAATATGTCATTTGATTTCTTTACTGCTGTTTCCATGGGCGTTGATTGTGGATCCAAGTAAAATGAAATCCTTGACAACTTCAATCTTTTCTCCGTTTATCACGATGTTGCTTATTGGTTCAGTTGTGACGATTTTTGTTTTCTTTATGTTGAGGTGTAATCCATACTGAAGGCTGTTGTCTTTGATCTTCATCAGTAAGTGCTTCAAATCCTTGTTGCTTGTCATCTGCATATCACATGTGTTAATGAGCCTTCCTCTTATCCTGATGCTGAGTTCCTCTTCATATGGTCCAGCTTCTTGGATTATTTGTTCAGCATACAGATTGAATAAGTATGGTGAAAGGATACAACCCTGATGCACACCTTTCCTGATTTGAAACCACACAGTATCCCCTCCTTGTTCTGTTCCAACGACTGCCTCTTGGTCTATATACAGGTTCCTAATGTTCACAATTAAGTGTTCTGGAATTCCCATTCTTTGCAATATTATCCATAATTTGTTATGATCAACACAGTCAAACGCCTTTGCATAGTCAATAAAACACAGGCAAACATCTTTCTGGCATTCTCTGCTTTCAGCCAATATCCACCTGACATCAGCAATAATATCCCTTGTTCCATGTCCTCTTCTGAATCCAGCTTAAATTTCTGGCAGTTCCCTGTTGATGTACTGCTGCAACTATTTTTGAATTATCTTCAACACAATTTTACTTGCGTGTGATATTAATGATATTGTTTGATAATTTCTGCATTTTGTTGGACTACCTCTCTTTGGAATGGGCACAAATATGGATCTCTTCCAGTCAGTTGGCCAGGTTGCTGTCTTCCAAATTTACTGGCATAGACCAGTGAGCACTTCCAGTGTTACATCCGTTTGCTGAAGCATTTCAGTTGGTATTCCATCAATTCCTACAGTCTTGTTTTTCACCAGTGCCTTCAGTGCAGCTTTGACTTCTTCCTTCGGTAACATTGGTTCTCAATCAAATGCTACCTCCTGAAATGGATGAATGTTGACCAGTTCTTTCTGGTACAGTGACTGTGTATTCCTTATATCTTCTTTTGATGCTTCCTGTGTCATTCAATATTTTACCTAGAGAATCCTTGAATATTGTAACTTGAGGCTTGAATTTTTTCTTCAGTTCTTTCAGTTTGAGAAATGCTGAGCATGTGTTTACCTTTTGGCTTTCTAACTCCAGGTCTTTGCACATTTCATTACAATACTTTACTTTGTCTTTTGGAGCTGCCCTTTGAAATCTGTTCAGCTCTTTACATGAATATTTTTCCTTCTACGTTCAAGAGCAAGTTTCAGAGTGTCTTCTAACATCCATTTTGGTCTCTTCTTTCTTTCCTGCTTTTTAATGACCTTTTGCTTTCTTCATGTATGATATTCTTGATGTCATCCCACAACTTGTCTAGTCTTCAGTCATTAGTGTTCAATGGTCAAATCTGTTCTTGGGGTGGTCTCTAAATTCAGGTAGAATATACTCAAGGTTGTACTTTAACTCTTGTGTACTTGCTTTAATTTTCTTCAGCTTCAACTTGAACTTGTATATGAGTAACTGATGGTCTGTTCCACACTCAGCCCTGGTTTGTTCTGACTGAGGATATTGAGCATCTTCATTGCCTCTTTCCACAGATGTAGTGGATTTGATTTCCTGTATATTCCATCTGGAGAGGTCCATGAGTACAGTTGCTGTTTATGTTGCTGAAAAAAGGTACCTGCAATGAATAAGTCATTGGTCTTGCAAAATTCTATCCTGCGATCTCCAGTATCGTTTCTATCACCAAGACCATATTTTCCAACTACTTACTTTGTTTCCAACTTTCACATTCCAATCACCAGTAATTATCAACGAATCTTGACTGCATGATTGATCAATTTCAGACTTTAGAAACTGGGAAAACCTTCAATTTCTTCATCTTTGTCATTAGTGGTTGGTGCATAAATTTGAATAATGGTCATATTAACTGGTTTTCCATATAGGCATATTGATAGTATACTATCACTCACAGTGTTGTACTTTGAGACAGATCTTGAAATGTTCTTTTTGACAATGAATGTAACACCTCTCCTCTTCAATTTGTCATTCCTAGCATAGTAGACCAGATGACTGTCCAATTCAAAAAGGGCAATACCAGTTAATTTTGGCTCACTATGTCTAGGATATAGATCTTAGTATTTCCAAGATGGTGAGGAATAAAGAGGCAGTGTAAAAGCTGTTCTATGCATAGTACTGCATTCAACAGTACCATAACTGCATTTTCTCTGTAGTAGGTTCAACCAAAAATGACTGTATCAGAGAGGGGGCAAAAAATACAATCACTGACTTCTAGGATTTTGCCTTTTATAGAGTATTCTAAAAGAATATACATTAAATACAGTTCTTTTTGTTTCTGAGAAGAGGCATAGTTGTGCCTGCAGGCATAAAATGGAACCATTGTTTCAGTATCATATTTATTAATATTGTTAGTAGTCTAAAATCCTATACTGTACCAGTAGAAAAGATAATCAGTATAAAATTTATGCTCCTCACTATTTTTGCGTAAGGACAGGAATGGATTTTCTTTTAAAATTTAAAATTGTTTGTTTTAGAATCCCAAATCCAGAGAAACACTAAATTCTATAATGAGCAGCAAAATAAAGCTGATTTATTATGTATGGTTAGTGTTATCTGTGGGTGTGTGATGGGAATTCTGCAGTCTTAAAAGGAAATTAAATTCAGAGTGTTTTTGAGAAATTGATTTCTTATTGGGAGGAGAAATGCTTTATCAATACTCACCTGCCACCATCCATCCTCATGTCCAAGGGGCCATCCTTCCGAAGGGAAAAACCTCTTTCAGGAGCATCAAGTTGCATGGAGGAACACCCAAGATCCAAAAGAACTCCATCCAAAGACCCTGGCTGCACTCCAGCTTTCATTAATAAGGCTTCCGCCTGGCTGAACTGGCCTAGCATAGCTTGGATCTGTTTACTGTGAATAAACCCAAGAGATAGGGAAAGCACCTCAGTTATAGAAGTCTTTCATAAAGTCTATCATCAATGGAAAAAGAGCACATCTTATTATTGCTTTAACCAATATATATTTACTAAATACCAACTACATGCTTAACACTATATATAAAAAAAAAGAAAAACCAAACCCATTGCTGTCCAGTCGATGCTGACTCACAGCAACCCTACAGGACAGAGAACTGCCCCCCAGAGTTTCCAAGGAGCACCTAGGGGATTTGAAATGCCAACCTTTTGGTATGCAGCTGTAGCACTTAAAGCCACCAGGGTTTCCAACACTCTATACAGGCATGTGGTTATGGAGAATGTACATCTTTGGTTTTAAACACCAGAACTGATTTAATGTAATTTTATTCTTACTAACAAACACAGTTTATTTTGTATCTTTGTGAAGGCATATAATAAGTTTATAAATTAGGAAAATTCCTTTGTCAGATCCAAGACTTTCAATTTTTTCTTTAAAAATATATTTTAAATCTATGAGTAGGCAAAAGAAGCACAGGCCATTCTGTCAAAAAAACCAATTTGAGCAAGCCAATCTAAATACAATAAGAAAATGCATGATTTTTCTTACAGGTAAATCTATCCCATTTCTTGTATCCCAAATATAACGTGTGTATTTGTATGTGTATGTATTCATATATATTATTGTTTACCTTTATGCAAATAATATGCTCCTTTTACGTTTATTTGCCAACCATGCCCCGAGAGGTATTTTTGTATTTTTTTTTTTTTTTACAACAACATTTAAAGAATATCAGTATAGTGGCACTTACAAAAATAGCTCATGGGAGGACACCGTTGGCAAACAAACGTAGTAGGTGCATGTTATTTGCGTAAAAATACGGTATATATGTGTATATGTATATTTTTAAAGATAAAAAATGTTAAAAGTTCCATAATAATCATTAAAAACATTTTATCTAGAGATATACATTATTAAAGATACATGATATCTCTAATATATTTTATATAACTCAATCAACTCTGAGTATTACTATAACCAATTATTTAGAAGTTCAAATACAGGTTGTTTTCTAAACATGATAGAATATTGGTAAAACTGTAAGGCAAAACAAGATTTCGGTTTCAAGAGGACTGACCAATCATACACATATACCTCTCCTCCATCCTACTAACCCCACTGAAATGACCGGAGAAATAGAAAAGAAAAAAAAAAAAAAAAATACACAGCAATGCTGGAAAACTGCCAATATAAAAGGTTCAATATCTGTCAAAGTTAAGTTCCATGGAGATCACAGAATGGACGAAAGAATAAAACAAACCAAAAATCAAAGAAATAAAATAATTTTCCTGAAAGTGTAACATTTCATAATGCAACAGCCTACCGAGTGTATTGTGAAATATTAGAAAACAGATCCAGACTTAGACATTAGTCTTGTAAAGTTTCAGAACTCTATGAATAGAGAAAAAAATAATAAAGCATTTTAGAAAAAAAAAAATTCTATAACCTACACATTACCTGTAAGAGAACTAGAATCAGACTGGCTTTTCAGCTGTGACATGGGGTGTTAGAAACAATGTAACGATGTCTACAAAATGCTCAGGGAAAGAAAATGTAAACTTCATGTCCTATGAGCACCTAATTTATTATGCAAAAATAAAAGCAAAATAAAGTTTTTTTTTTTATAGAAAAAGACCCAGGAATTTTATTATAAACACAGTCTCTGAAAAAAATTACTTGAGGACGTACTCCAACAAAATTAATCTAAGACGACGACACTGGGTATAAGAAATAGAAATAAAATTTAAATTTACTGCAAAATTTTTTGGTAATATGGTTATTAATTATTGATGCAATAATTAAATAAGAAAAACAGAAGAGGTGTAATATAAAAATTAATAGCAATTAGAAAAAAAAATCCTTATGATTGCAACAAAACCTTGAAGGAAGTTCTTCAAAAGACAAGAAGTAATAACATGCAAAAGGTATGTCTTCTTGGAAGAGGTTATAAGTACTTGTTTATTCTGGATAATGATGAGCTAGTATAAGCTTATAATAGATTTCTTTAAAAAATTTAAGAGAATACAATGCATCGTCCTCATTTTAATTGCTACATTTTTGAAACAGTCAAAACAGAGAGCTTCAGAAGCTGTATCAAAAGATTGGATGTCAGAATGGCCTTTTTAATTCTAGTTTGTAGACAGATAAGAAGTCTCCAGCTTTTAGCAAAAACTACTTTCCAGAATGTTAACATTCATCAGATATTCACTAGGGAAGCCCAAAAGTCAGGATCTTTGTCCACTCTCCAAAGAAATTTGTAAAAAATCAGGAATAAAGCTGAGGCATAGATTTAGAATTATACTTCTCAGTATATACCTTTCTGGACTGTATGAGTAAATAGTGAGCAAAGATAGAAACAAGAGTTGTCAACCTATATAAGGGACCATGTCTTCTTTATCTTCGCAGCTGAACAAATGTATAGCAGGTCCTAACAACTGGAGTAAGAGAAAGAGAGAGTTGTTGGGGGAAGGAAGCCAAAGTTGAAAGTCTTGGAGTGGGACTGTTATGGGCTGATCCAAAAACCAATTGCTACTGAGTTGATTCCAACACATGGTGACCCCATGTGTGTCAAAGTAGAACTGTACTCCATAGGTTTTGAATGGCTGATTTTTCAGAAGTAGGTCTGCAGGCTTTTCTTCTGAGGCATCTCTACATGGACTTAGAACCTCAAACCTTTTGGTTAGCAGCTAAGCTCATTACGCATTTATATTACCCAGGGACTCCTATGAGCTCACATTGTTGTTAGGTGCCATCAAGTTGGTTTCGATTCATAGCGACCCTATGTACAAGAGAACAAAACACTGGCCGGTCCTGCACCCTCCTCACAATGGTTGTTATGCTTGAGCCCATGGTTGCAGCCACTGTATCAATCCATCTCGTTGATGGTCCTCCTCTTTTTCGCTGACCCTCTACTTTGCCAAGCATGATGTCCTTCTCCAGGGACTGGTCCCTCCTGATAACATGTCCAAAGTATGTGAGACCAAGTCTCATCATCCTTGCTTCTAAGGCGCATTCTGGCTGTACTTCTTCCAAGACAGATTCGTTTGTTCTTCTGGAAGTCCATGGCATATTCAATATTCTTCACTAACACCATAATTCAAAGGCGTCAATTCTTTTTAGGTCTTCCTTATTCATTGCCCAGCTTTCTCATGCATATGAGGCAGGCGATTGAAAACATCATGGCTTGCGTCAGTCACACACTGGTCTTGAAGGTAACATCTTTGCTTTTTAACACTTGAAAGAGGTCTTTTGCAGCATATTTACCCAATGCAATGCGTTGTTTGATTTCTTGACTGCTGCCTCCATGGGTGTTGACTGTGGATCCAAGTGAAATAATATCCTGGACAACTTCAATCTTTTCTCTATTTATCATGATGTTGCTTATTGGTCCAGTTGTGGGGATTTTTGTTTTCTTTATGTTGAGGTGTAATCCATACTGAAGGCTGCGGTCTTTGATTTTCATCAGTAAGTGCTTCAAGTCCTCCTCACTTTCGCAAGCAAGGTTGTGTTATCTGCATAATGCAGGTTGTTAATGAGTCTTCCTCCAGTCCTGATGCCCTGTTTTTCTTCATATGAGCTCATAGAGTAAGGTAAATATGCTAAGCAGGCAGTTGGCCTTATAGTCAAGAGTATGAAAAGAGTGGAAAAAGCAAGATTTGGGTAAGTCAGACTGAGCAGTCCAGGATACAATGTCCATGAAACATTAAGCATATTGGTAGAATGGTCCTTTTATGTTGAGCCCATAGTATTCTGCCAGTATCAAAAGTACTTTGTAGAGGTGTAGGGCCAGGCTAGACATATTTGAGAAAATTCAAGTAGAAAACCTTATGCAGTATACATTATGCAGAACCATTATGCAGTATACATATCACAAACAGCATGGATAACTGGCAGAGGGGGTGGACCCTAGAAATATTATTCAAGAAGCATGCAGAGTGTTTATTGGATATGAAGGAAAAGATAGAGAGATACCAAAGATGACTCCAAGGTTTGAGGCCAGAAAAATGAGGTCTTCTTACTTGAAATTGGTAACAGAGAAGAAAAAAGTTCAGTGAGAAGTTTGGTAAGTTCTATTTTGGGAAAAGTTAAGTTTGAGGTTTTAAAGGAAAACTTTAGGTGGAATTGTCTAATAAGCAATTGGACAGGTGAAACTGAAACTTGAAGATGTTAAACTGATGTTAAGCACAGTGTAGAATGAGGGGGGAAATAGAATGGGGGGACAATCATGAAAAACACTTTCATAAAATGGAATTCAGGAGACAGAGAAAGTATGCCAGGAAAATCTGTAAAAGACTTTGAAATGGGCAAAAAAATTATTGGGTGTCCTATCTAGTATACAGTTCAGGGTTATCCCCACTTTCATTTTCTTTGCAATTCTATGCCACTGATTATTACCCTGTGGATACTGACCAGTTTTGTATCTATTTGTAAATTCATTTCAGCATTCCTGATTGACTATCTATGTGTGGTTTTTTCCTTTATTGAACCAGTTGTAACATCTTATTGATTCCCTCATTAATTAGTGAGTTAAATGAATCTTTGACGTGTTCATTTTATATTTGTATGAGAGCTGATTTTACTTTTTTCTTAAAAATGATCTTTGGACCTGGTGACATAGGGGACACGTATTAGAGATGGAAGGAGAAAAACTCAGGTGTGCTCAACAAGAGAAAATGTTGACAAGTTCGTTATGCTAGAGAAGGTTGAGGACTGAGAAAGAGCCCTTAGATCTGATGAAGAAGAATTTCAGCAGAGTATCGGTAACAGATGTTAAGGGGCAAATAGTAAAGTGGTAAAGGCTGAGTATAGTCTATGGGTTGCACTTTGAAGTCATGGTGACTCTAAGGAAAGCATCAAAAAGAATAAGAATAGCACAGGACAGGGGTGAAGAAATCAAATATAATAAGACAGGAATCATATAGAAGAAAGATATGTCAAGCCAACCATTTTAGCTTTCTTCACATTTTCCCCATAATTTAGGATAGGGGTGCTGTGAAACCATGCACTTGAGGAATGAAATTATGACTAAAATAAATGTCTTCTTGCAGAAGCTATGTTTTAGCTCTAAGCAGGAATTTTGAAGTAAATGAAGTATTCAGAATCAACAGACAGGCAAGGAGTTAGGATCACCTTGCAGCTATACTAATTCTTTCCTACACAAAGTGAGATGCTGCCTTCAGGGTTCTTCAGAAGCCTTAGGGCAACCAGCATGCATTTTGGAAGGGGAATGAGAAAGGAAAAATTGGCCAACACTCCCAAGACCTTATTCACTCCATCTTAAGGTGGGTGGAGTGAGTATGGATTTTAACAGTGTTTGGGAATTCAAATTTCTGATATTTACTTATATGTTATGTTATTTAAAGAGAGGTTCAAAGCTCATTAGTAATTTTTTTTCCTCAGATTCTGATAAAGTAATTTTCAGATTCACTCAACAAATGTATATATTTTTTGGTTTTACGTATCAATTTAATGGTATGAATACAATTCCTTTTTTTTTTTTTTACTGTACTTTAGATGAAGGTTTACAGAATAGTTTCTCATTAAACAGTACACATATTGTTTTATGACATTGGTTAACGACCCCATGACATGTCAACACTCTCCCTTCTCAACCCTGGGCTCCCTATTACCAGCTTTCCTGTCCCCTCCTGCCTTCTACTCCTTGCCCTGGACTATTGTGCCCCATTAGTTTCATTTTGTTTTATGGGGCTGTCTAATCTTTGGCTGAAGGGTGAACCTCGGGAGTGACTTCATTACTAAGCTACAGGGGTGTCTGGGGGCCATACTCCTGGGGTTTCTCCAGTCTCTGTCAGGCCAGTAAGTCTGGTCTTTTTTTCAACAAATATTTTTTGAATAGCTGCTATGTGTTAGGCATTATGTTATCTGGAGGGTATATAAAGATTAATAAAGTAAGGCTTTCTGAGCTTGGAGCTGAGTGGAAGAGATGTTAAAACAAATAATTACAAAACAACCTGATGGGTACTATTAATAGTGAGATAAACAAATTGTCATGTCTATATTTGGAAAATATAAAATGAACCCTAGTACTACATTGAAAACATAGAAATAATAGAATCTTGAGATGGAAAGGAAAATCAGTCATCTATTCCAATTACATAACTGATGTTTGAATCTTTCTCCTCTCCAACATCACTGCTGGGAGATAGCAGAGGAGAATGGGCTTTGTGTTGTTTTAATTGCCTTTAAGAGCCTGGCTGCCAATCAAAAGGTTGGCAGTTCAAACTCACCGGCCACTCCTTGGAAGCCCCTATAGGGCAGTTCTCCTCTGTCCTATAGGGTCACTATGAGTCAGAAAACAACTTGATGGCAACAGGTTTTGGTTTTTGGTATTCACCACTTAAGAAGCCCTGGTGGTGCAGTGGTTAAGCACTTGCTGCTAATCAAAAGGTCAGCAGTTTGAACCCATCAGCCACTCCATGGGAGAAAGATGTGGCAGTCTACTTCCATAAAAATGACAGCCTTGGAAACCCTATGGGGCAGTTCTACTCTGCCCCATAGGGTTGCTAGGAGTCGGAATCCGCTCCATGGCAACAGGTTTTGTTATTCACCCTATGGTGAGGGAGGGATTTTCATCCTGGAGTTTTGGGGATGGTTGAACACATGACCCCTCACACTGGACAGATGAGACTGAGCAGTTTGTTAGTCACATAGACTCACATCCTAGAGGAAGGCACCGCATGCCACACAGGGCTACACGAGGTTGTGCTTGAGGACAAAGTGAACAACCAGGGGCTGTGGGAGGCAGGCTTTGCAGTATATACAGAGGGTGTGGTAGCCTCCTGGTTCCTGCAGGAGGATGTGATTGGCTTGTTTGAATAATTTTGCTGGCTAGCAGAGAATCAACACTCCCTACTCAGGGATAAGCAGGAACTGTGCCTAGTCTCTTTGGTAAAGAGAGTTGTTTGGGTAGTGGACTCTACAGGAAAAGAGTGGGGAAAGAAAACTTGTAGTAAGGCCATTTGAGATCCTCCAGGTTTTCCCCAGATGTCAAAGTACACGTAATGTTGGACCTTAATTTTATGCCTTATACCACAGTAATCTAGTTTATGTTTGAACATTTCCAGTCATAAAAGCTTACTAATTTTAAAGCAGTTCATTCAATCCTTAGACTGTTTTGCTAGCCTGTTTTTTTTTTTTTTTTTGTTTGTTTGTTTTTTTAATTGATAGCTGTTTCTGTATGATTTCTACAGTTTTTGTCCCTGGTATTACTCCATGTAAAACAAGTTGAAAACCTATTCCTCTTGGTAGCCTTTCATACATTTACTGCTAGCTACTGTAAGGGATGTTTGTTGGTTACCTCTTAGTTGCCGATCTCTCTTTCAACAGGACCTCAAATTTCAGCCATGGAAACTGGAAGATTGATGATATCTGTGATGGTTAGTTTTATGTGTCAACTTGGCTAGATGACACATAATCTAATCTAAGTGTTGCTGTGATTCTGTAGATATGGTTAACATATACAGTCAGTTAACTTAAAGGGATTATCCTTGATAATGTCAGTGCACTTCATCTGATCAGTTGAAATGCCCTAAGAGCAAAAACTGAGGCTTCCCTGAGGAAGAAATTCTGCCTCAAGACTGCAACATCATCTCCTGTGGAGAGTTTACAGCCTGTTGACCTACAGATTACTGACTGGCCAGCTCCCACAATAGTGTAAGCCAATTTCTTGAAATAAATCTTTCTGGTTCCAGGTCTGTAGAGAACCCTGAATGACACAATATCTCAGCTCAAGAGTTAGACATTTATCTAACTAATTTGGACACACCATCCCCATGGCCCCTGTAATTTGTTCAGAGATTGGCATGTGGCACAATTCTGGCCACCAATGAGATACAGGAGGTACTTCCTTGGGGTTTGGGAAAATAAGATTCTGTTTTGTTTTTTTTTTTCCTTATTGAGCTAGTGGGGAAAAAAGGTTTTTCTGAATGTCACTTGGTTTGAAACAGGAAGCACGAAGCCCTGATTATTGGTAGCAGATCAGCAGATATCTTGGTCCAAAAGGGTGAGGGAGTGGCAGCCAGTTTTGACCAGCATTGTAGAAAGCACAGTAGAGAGAAAGATTAATCAGACTCCTAATCTAGCCTTATCTAAAGTCCACTCTATCTCCAAACAATTGAGTTACATGAGGCTATAAATTATCTTTGTTTTTAAAACTAGTGTGAGTTGGTTTTTCTTTTACAGTGAAACCTGTGAGAGCCAGAACTTGACAGGACTGTCTTGTTTTTCTGGGTCTCACAAGTTTTCTGCATTTGACAGGGTACAGTCTTACTACTTTTCTATTGCTCAATTTAGTGGAAAATATTTGAGTTTTCCTTCTCTGACAGGTTTCTGCCTTACACAGGTTCTGGGTTTAGCAGGTTTACTGTACTTGCAACTGAAAACATCCTAACTACTATAGCTAGCATGCCCCTCAAGTTTTCTTTTCTCTAAATTGAACATCTTGTTTCTTCAGCCATTCTCCATACAATAAAATTTTGACCATTCTAGTACTTTTATGAATGCGTTCCAGTTTGCCTATGTCCCCATATCGGAATGGCATAATGATCAGCACAGAATAAAGTAGAATTCTAGCTTTCTTGTTGTAGTTATTATGTTAACATGGCTCAAGATTAAAATAGTTTTAGAATTTATTTCACACTGTTGACTTATACTACCGAAAACCCTTGAATCTTTTCATGTGCGCTACTGCTAAGCTTGTTTCCTCCATACTGTACTTGTGCAGTTCTTCTTTTTTGTTTTGTTTTATTATTATTATTTTAAATTTATGTGCAATTTCTGCCCTATACATTTTCTCCAGCCCTTTTAGGACTCACATATTATCTTTATCTACAGTGATTTTCTTTACACTGTAGCAAAAGCCTCAAACAAATCACTATTCCCCAGTCTTAACTCCTTAGGCATTAGAGCTATTACCCTGCTTGGAGTCAATACAGTTGTAAAATAAAAAATAAGATCTTATAGGTAATGTTTGAATTCTTGGGTGCTCCCAACTTAACTGTTTTAACATACAATACTCATAGTTTCATGCCTCCCTATGGTAAATAACAAAAATGTAATCCCCATGATACAAAATTCAGCATAATAGTGTACAAGTATACGAAGAAGATCATATAGGAAAAAAAAAAAGTCACCATGAGGCAACATCAGACAGTAAATCATGTGTTTGAGGCAGAGTTTCCTGATGCTATATCAGAATTGGATTGCTCTCAGAGTAAAGGAATTATCCATTACATTTAATGATGATCTGTTGAAAATTCAGCCCAATTTTCAGACCCTGGGGCATTAGGTCATATATGCAATATTATTGAGGCTAAATTTTCCTGGATAGGCAGATTCCATACTTGCTTCATCTGTTCTCCCTCCCTTCCGTCCTTCCTCCCTTTCTTTCTTTCTCCCTCCCTCCCTCCCACTCACACATATGTTGTGAAGTTGCTTGGGGTGACGATGGTGACTGGACCACCCCAGGTTTCTTTACATAGTGTTTTGGTTCTAAACGTAGCACGGTAGGACCAACCCCAGTGGACAAGCACTTTTTAAATGTCTGCTAGTGCTGCATTATCTAATAGCACATTTTTTTGGTGATGAATATGATCATGATTTTGAGAGACAAGAACATTTTGTTTTAAAAGGCATCAAAGATGAGAACACTTAGTAATAAATGTGATCATTAGTGCTAAAGAAGAGATACAAGATATATACTTATACTGATAAGAGCTCAAAAAAAAAAAAAAAAAACCAAACCTGTTGCCATCAAGTTGATTCTGACTCATAGCAACCCTATAGGACAGACTAGAACTACCCCATAGGGTTTCTAAGGAGCTGCTGGTAGATTCAAACTGCAGACCTTTTTGGTTAGCAGCCGTAGCTCTTAACCACTACACCAAAAATGCTCCGACATGAGCTTAGGAGAGGCAAACAGAGAGTTATGCAGCATATTCCATAAATCTAACTGAATAATAATTGTTACAAGGACAAGGTTTAAGATATTTATTTTTCATATTTCTAACAGTTATGAGCTTTATACAGCTACCTTATAACCACAGTCAATCAATTTAAGACTGTGTGTGTGTGCGTTTTAACTTCACGATACCTTGCCATCTACTATATAACAACGGAACTTAAGTATACTAAAAGAAAAAAAAAAGCTAGCATGTTCTAATGAAAAAGGAAATAAAAATCACATTTCATACCAACGAAAGCCAGAAATTCAGTTAAGGTTAAATTTAACTCATAGAATGCAGAAAACCTTGAAGTGCTTTGAAGGATGGTATTACAATCACAATACTATTTAAGCAAACTCTCTTGTTGGAGTTTTATTTTTCTCCTTTCTGGAGCACTTAAAAAAAGTCCCAGAAAAAATGTTTTATTTCATAAATCAGAATGATTTATATTGTGTATAGTTTTCTCTGGCTAATAATTATTGGATAGTATTTGCAAAATGGCTTTAAAATTGCTCCTTCTATGATTTCTAATATGTCTAGATCCTGTCTGCTAGATCTTGTCTCACTCACTTTATACTACCCTTTTGTCCAATTTTCTAGAAAGTTTAGTAAAATAATTGCAATAAGAAGTGGCTATCTCTCCAGGGCATCACTTTCTAATAGTTACATCTCCCAAAGTAGTATAGATGAGTTCAACCTCTAAATAATCACCACACATATACACTGCCAAAATACCAGATTGATCATATCAGTTATTCAGGGAATTCTATCATGACTTGAACATTAATAGTTTCGAGTGATTGCCATTGTTGATGCAAGTTGTTTGGATGACTGCTTGAACCCAGGTCTGAAGGGGCCAGATGATTTAAACCAATGGTCTCTGATTAAAGGTGAACATCAAAATCACTTGGAGAGTGTTTACAAATTATGGCTGTTTTACCACCAACCTAAAAAAACAACATTAAAATAGGCATGCTGTATTTTGAGACTTTCTTGAAGGGTTGTCATTCATAGCCCTTTTGAAAGAGCAATGGTTAGCCAGAAAGAAAAAAAGAGGTTTAGTCATGTCTACTATCAATACATGCTGTTGTTAAATGCCTTCGAGTCGGTTTTGACTTATAGCAACCCTATGTACAACAGAATGAAACACTGTCTGGTCCTGCTCCATTCCCACAATTGTTGCCATGTTTGAGCCCACTGCTGAAGCCACTGTGTCAATCCATCTCATTGAGGGTCTTCTTGTGTGCTGACCCTCTACTTTACCAAGCATGACATCCTTCTCCAGGGATTGGTCCCTCCTGATTACATGTCCAAATTATGTAAGACGAAGTCTTGCCATCCTCGCTTCTAAGCAGCATTCTGGCTGTACTTCTTCTCAGACAGATTTGTTTGTTTTTCTGGCAGTCCATGGTATATTTAATATTCTTTAGCAACACCATAATTCAAAGGCACCAATTCTTCTTTGCTTTTCTTTATTCATTGTCCAACTTTCTCATGCATACTAAGCAAATGAAAATACCATGGCACAGGTCAGGTGTACCTTAGTTCTCAAAGTGACATCTTTGCTACTGACCACTTCAATAAGGTCTTTTGCAGCATATTTGCACAATGCAATACGGCATTTGATTTCTTGATTGCTGCTTCTATGGGCATTGACTGTGGATTCAAGTAAAATGAAATCTTTGACAACTTCAATACTTTCTCAGTTTATCATGATGTTGCTTATTGGTCCAATTTTGAGGATTTTTGTTTTCTTTATGTTGAGGTGTAATCCATACTGAAGACTGTAGTCTTTGATCTTCATCAGTAAGTGCTTCAAGTCTTCTTTGCTTTTGGAAAGCAAGGTTGTGTCATCTACATAATGCAGGCTGTAAATGAGTCTTCCTCCAATCCTGATGCCACGTTCTTCTTTTATAGAGTTCAACTTCTTGGATTATTTGCTCAGCATACAGACTGAATAAGTATGGTGAGATGATACAACCCCTGACGCACACCTTTTCTGATTTTAAACCACGCAGTATCCCCTTGTTCTATGTACAGGTTCTGCATGAGCATAATTAAGTGTTCATGAATTCCCATTCTTTGTAATGTTATACATAATTTGGTATGATCCACACATTTGAATGCATTTGCATAGTAAATAAAACACAGGCAAATATCTTTCTGGTATTCTTTGCTTTCAGTCAAGATCTATCTGGTATCAGCAATGATATCCCTAGTTCCAGGTCCTCTCCTGAATCAGGCTTGAATTTCTGGCAGTTGGATGTCTAAGAAAGGTGATCCAACAGAATGCAGAAACCATCAATCAATATCATTAATATCACATGCAAGTAAAATTTTGCTGAAGATAATTCAAAAACAGTTGCAGCAGGACACTGACAGGAAACTATCAGAAATCAAGACCATAGGAATGATAAACTCTTGAGGCTGATGACAGCTTTTATAAACTAAGTGTACACAACAAGCATAAAGTAAATGAAATGCTAACTATTATACTAAGGGATAATGAATGTCACATAAGGCAAGGGATGGCAACTGCTAAGAACACTGAGGCTTGGGAAGTAGGTGTGTCAGCCATCTACCAAAGAGAAGAAATTCTACTCCCTGGTAATGAGCAACAATATTACTGAAATGGTGTGGAGGCACTAACCTGTCCGTCATGCATCAGTTAGCCCTAATTCTAGTGTGCAAGTCTGAAATCATCAATCCCTACAACAGTATTAAGCGCAGTGGTGATTTAGGGGTAGAATTCTCGTCTTCCAATGTGGGAGACCTGAGTTCAACTTCTGGTCAATGCACCTTAATTGTAGCCACCAACCTGTCTGTCAGTAGACACTTGTGTAATGCTATGATGCTGAACAGGCTTCAGCAGAGCTTCCAGACTAAGACAGATTAGGAAGAAAGGCTTGGCAATATACTTCTGAAAAATCAGCCAATGAAAACCCTAAGGATCACAATGATCCGATACTGTTATGCAGGACAGCCAACAACAACAACCCTAGTATAAATTGAAGGATGGACTTTAAAATGGTACTTAAATTCAATTTAAATATAGAACAACAACAAAAAAATCACTAAACACAACTAAGTAGGGAAGATCTATTAGGGAAGTTAGCAGTGTTTTTCAAATGAATAGACCAGCCATTAATTCAAAATTATAGCTCATGAAGTCTGATGTATGAACTTTAAAATGTACATTTTTAAAATTCTACTCTATGTATTCATTTTAATTTAACTAATGTTTTAATTTATGTATTAACAAGTAAAATTGATGCTCCAGGAAGACATACTATGTTTTTCCTGAAGCCTTAATTGCTCACTGGCAAAGCTGCTGACATCTACTAGCATACTGAAATGATGTCTCCAGAGAAGGTAAAGAAAGCATGCAAATCTTTCTCCTGTTGGTGGTCCTCCTTAGCTTCAAACCTAGTGTGGTTATTACATAATACAACAAGAAGATTATGGCAAGTACCTAATGGATTTAGTCTAAGAAAAAAAAAAAGCCTTTCTGACCTCTTGGAAAAAGTTCATTAAAACTTAAAATTGGTATATGAAATTTTAGTAGGTTTTCATTTCACTTCAGTGGGAGTAAGAAAAATTCATTCCCTCTGTAAATGCAAATTAATTAGCTGGGTGTATAGCAGGAGAAAATTTCCTTTCGCTGTACTATTTTCTGATGGCCTCTCTCTGAAAGGGCTTTTCTATATTTTTCAACTGCTGAATTTTATTCTTGTGACTACTGTGTATCATTTATCATTGTAAAAGAATATGCAAGTGGATATTAGCATGAAATAATTTCCCAAGCCAAGCATGAATTTATGTATATCTTGATTGCCGTAATTTTGCAAAAGGATGATTGAATGATTGGCATCAAACTTGGAAGTACAACACAAAGATAATCCTTAGGATCTGACTTTTTTTTTTTTTTGATGAAGTTAATGTTGCTTAATACCCATACTTTCTGCTCTATAAGATTTCACTGGCTACTATTATTAACTTAAAATTCACTAAAGATTTTCAGATGTGATCTAGTGTGCTGAAATGTGGTTGTCTAATACATTTAAAAACATTAATAAAACTGTAGCAACCAAATACTCAGAAAAATTTTAAGGAGTTGACTGCAGTACCAATTAAATTGATTTTATTGTTCAAAGTTATAAAATATATTTTCAGTCACTAAATATATTTACATATGTGATACATAAAATAAATTATTCAAAAATCTAGAGGTTAACTGTGGTTCTTGGACTATAAAAAATAATGTTAGTTGTGGGCCATAATAGCTTTAATCAATTTTTTATAATTTTTCTTAATGCAAACTCTACATTGCAGAAAATAGCACCTGCTGATAACAATGTAAATATAAAAATGCTTTATCCAAGACCACATTTTCTTTCAGGAATCCCATTGAGGGGTTCCACATAATTCTGAGCATAAGTGGAATATAATTAGACAATCAAAAGAATAAATCACCTGTATTTTGAAATTTAAATTCAATTTTGAAATGCTAATATATTCTTCTAAACAAAGGTAGATGCTTTTGAGATTTTTAAGAAAATCAGTCTGCTATTTGGAACATAATTTATTTAACAGATATCTTCTGAATACTTCTATCAGGTACTACATTAGATACTGAGGCAACAAAGGTAAGACACAGTCCCTATCCTCAGAGAGTTCACAGTAATTAATAGTAACCTGTTGCCATCGGGTTGATTCCAACTCATAGAGGCCCTATAGGATAGGGCAGAACTGCCCCATAGGGCTTCCAAGGAGTGGTAGATTTGAACTGCTGACCTTTTGGTTGGCAGCCAAGCTCTTAATCACTAGGGCACCAGAGCTCTAATTAATAGTAGTACACTATTTTATGATTCACAGTGTTTTAACTTAGAAGATCACATTTTGACCTTCATTCATCACAATCCTATAAATTATATAATGTAAACACTTTAATCCTTTTTTTTTTTAATCCTATTTTTACTTACAGAAACTTGGGCTTAGATAATATTTTTCTTATCTGTCTTTCTATAAGATTACCTAGCATACTAACAGGGAACAGAATGTGTGCTCAATAAATATTTGATAATAAATGAATAAAAAAATTGCTCAAGGTCACACAGCTAGTAGGGTAAGGCTAAGAATTAAACTCAAGTCAGTCGATTTCAAGACCAAGATGTCAAAGTATTACTATAGATAGCTTGGAGGGGTTGATTCAGGACATCTGTTTGCACACCTCTGATGAAACCAATTCAACAACTTCTTAATATAGCAATTCTTGAGCTATGTATACATATATATATATTTAAAGGTGGAATGGCATGCCAGGAGAAAAAGACTATTCATAGCCCTAGTTTTAGCATCCACCCTTGGCGGGGTAGGGGACAGTAAAGAAATGGAATTATAGAGATCTAGCATGTATGTCTCACATCCTTTGGACATATTATCAGGAGGGATCAGTCCCTGGAGAATGACATCATGCTTGGTAGAGGGTCAGTGAAAAGAGGAAGACCCTCAACAAGATGGATTGACCCAGTGGCTGCAACAATGGGCTCAAGCATAGCAATGATTGTGAGGATGGCACAGGATCGGGCAGTTTTGTTCTGTTATACATAGGGTCACTATGAGTCAGAACAAACTTGATGGCACCTAACAACAGCATGTATGTCACCAATGTGGATGGTTAGGTCATTGGCAGTTACTATCAGACAGAAGTCATCTGCCTGATAACACACTTTATGGTGGGCTTGGAATAGTAACAATACAAATTATCAATCCTGAGTAAGAATTAACCATGGTAGCCTCAGCCAACACATCTAAGTTTCCAGTAGTTGAGACTACAAATCTCAGTTAGAAAGAGCGACAACAATAAAACCTGGAGTAACATAATTTTGTAATTTCATAACAAGCACTAAAATGAATTCACTCAGATCTGGGTGTCAATTATTTGGATTATTTCATTTGTGTTTTAATGAGTTACAATAAATATTTACCAAAAGGCTATTAGCTGGAAATCAAGAAATGTGTGTGTTAGGGTTGTATCCTTTCACCATACTTATTCAATCTGTATGGTGAGCAAATAATCTGAGAAGCTGGACTATATAAAGAAGAACAAGGCATCAGGATTGGAGGCGGACATTAACAACCTGCGATATGCAGCTGACACAGTCTTGCTTGCTGAAAGTGAAGAGGAGTTGAAGCACTTACAAATGAACATCAAAGACTACAGCCTTCAGTATGGATTCCACCTCAATGTAAAGAAAACAAAAATCTCCACAACTGAACCAATAAGTAACATCATGAAAAATGGAGACAACACTTGAAGTTGTCAAGCATTTCATTTTACTTGGATCCACAATCAATGCCCATGGAAGCAGGAGTTGAGAAATCAAACGACAGATTGCATTGGGCAAACCTGCTGCAAAAGATCTCTTTAAAGTGTTCAAAAGCAGAGATGTCACTTCGAGGACTAAGGTGGGCCTCACCCAAGCCATGGTATTTTCAGTTGCTTCATATGCACACGAAAAAAGCTGGGCAATGAACAAGAAAGACTGAAGAAGAATTACTGTCTGTAAATTATGGTGTTGGTGAAGAATATTGCATATACAATGGACTACCAGAAGAACAAACAAATCTGCCTGGAAGAAGTATAGCCAGAGGCTCCTTAGAAATGAGGATGGCGAGATTTCGTCTCACGTACTTTGGACATGTTATCAGGAGCAACCAGTCCTTGGAGAAGGACAACAAGCTTGGGAAGACCCCCAACAAGACAGACTGACACAGTGCCTGCAATGATTGGCTCAAGTATAGCAATGATTGTGAGGATGGTGCAGAACCGGGGAGTGTTTCGTTCTGTTGTACACAGTGTTACTATGAGTTGGAACTGACTCAACAGCACCTAACAATATTTGCAAGATTGCTAGGCTGGAATATCAGAATGTCTAGCAACGCTATGTGACTTTGGGCAAATCTTTTCTGTACCTGAGCCTGTTTAATCATAACACGACCTCTAAAATACCAGGAAGGAGTCCTGGTGGCACAGTGGTTAAGTGCTTGGCTGCTAACCTAAAGGTTGGCAGTTTGAACCTACCAGCCACTCCATGGGACAAAGATGTGGCAGTTTCCTTCCATAAGGATTACAGCATTGGAAACCCTATGGAGTAGCACTATTCTGTCCTATAGGGTCACTATGAGTCAGGATCAACTCAAAAGCAATGGGTTTGTTTTTTTGATTTGGAAAATACCAGCATGCTTATATTCAGTGATTTTTGAATAATAATAGCTAACATTATTACTAATGAATTGATACTATGTGCCAGTCATTTTCCTTGAATTAATGCATATAATTTGCAAATGCAAATATGAGGTATGTTATATTCTCCCATTTACACTTGGGGAAATTGAGGCAGATGGTTAAGTAACTTCTTTAACGTTTCTTTAAGTAAATAGTAAAGCTGGGGTTCTAAGTGAGGCAATCTAGTTCTAAAGTCCATGTAATTAACCAGTCTGCCATACTGCTTCTGCAGACAAAAGATACTGAGCTCAACAGCACAAATGATAGTCAACATTGAGTTACTACTACGTGCAGACTTGAGGTATGGGCTTTATGCTTGTTATTTCATTTAATTCTCACAAAAACAATTATTTTTGAGTTAGTTATTATTAGACCTATTTTACAGATCATAAAACTGTCTCAGAAGGCTGAAGTAATCCATCTTCTGTCACACATAGTGGCAGGCTGAGAGTCTAACTGTGGATGCTGTTTCTAACACCTATACTCTTAATTACTATGCAATATCACAATGCTTTATAAGAAATATATTACTTTTGAAGTTGAAACTCATCCTATATATTTCATACCTGAAAAGGCTTTTGATGGCTGTTGGGGGGAAAAATGGATGTGGAGTAAATTATCATATGCTGAAGGGTTATCAAGTTTATATACAAGCATTAGAATTTTCCAAGGAAAAACAATCAATTCAATAATATGTGAGCATTAATAAGTAGATAATACATTAAAATTAATACTAATAATAATTGTTGAATTTGAGGTCTCACACTAGAGTTTAAGAGAATTAACTTTCTCTTCTCAAATTAAGTACAGGCATCTTTGTAGCAGACACAACTGAGTTATTCCAAAGACACAGTCTGGCAATATTTTTACAGGATTTTAAGAGCAGCTAGGTCACTTAAAAAAAAAAACAAAAACCTGAAATGTATTCCTCCCCTCAATTCCAAATGGAGGTCCTTCAGATCCAATTTGAAATTTACTGACAAAGCTCAGCATGTAAGCTGGCACTAGGCTGGCTGAGGAATCAAGGACTTTAACTTCATGCATGGATGCACAGCACATATTTTAGGACCTTTGTGAGAAAAACAGTCAAAGTTAAGCAGGAGGAAAACCTGTCTGTAACTGATTATATTACATTTGTCAAAATGGTATTACTCCATCATTTAAAAAAAAAAACAAAACTGACTGCTGGTAGTAAACAAATGAAATGCTAAGGGGTCCTTTCAAAAAATAGCAATAGTAATAAGACCAACAGACATGGTAGTACTATACAGCTAATCAGCATCCATATCCACAGTAATAAACAACAACAATAATAATATGCAGTTAATTCTCTTCCATAAAATAGTAATCAGTTTGGAAGTTAAGAAAAATATAACAATAATATTTGGCTTTTGAGAAGAAACTTTTAAAAGGTTCTGTAAGTATAATGTTAATATATATGTATATATACACACAAAAAATATATAAACATACATATTTAAATATATACTCCACACCTTAAGAATATAAAGCATGTGTATTTATATACACACATGCACATACAGTTGTGTATTATACATACTTTCTTATTTCTAAGACGGAAAGAAATCTAATTGGTCAAAATCAGTCATAAAGTTTTAACCATGTTTCTGCAAAAAACAGCAGTGCCAAAGGGTAATGCATCGCTAATGGTTTCCAGCAGAATAAATAGCTACTCTGACGTCAAAACTTTGTTACACTCCAATAACTGGCTCACTTGGGGTTTCAAGTACAGCAAGTTACATGTCAGTTTTAAATAAAGTTATAAAAATAGAATGCCTGGAGAACCATATTGTAGCTATGCAACCTGATACGGTATGATTTATATCCAATAAAATGTTAACAAAGGTGATAGATTATACCTGGTGGTTTAGGATGCACAGCTTCTTAAATATCAGAGAGAAAAATGTTATATTTTACTCTGTCCTGTCCTAAAGTGGTATACAACTGAGTTATCCACTGTTAACACAAGTGTCAAATTAGAAATATTTGCATATCCCAAAGACAAAGTGATTCATACACTGATAAATCTCCTTTGATAGATATAATAATAATATTCTAACTAGGGACATGGAACAATAAGGAACAATGAGTCTACAGAATGCAAAAAATTGGTTATTATGGTAGTTCATATAGGAAGACAATTCATTTTTCAGAAAGGGCATTGCTCACATAAATGTAGGAATTTACAGTCAAGATAGAGCAAATTATACAAACTTACCCTAGAACTAGACTTGAAACTAAGATGAAAAACTCCTAAAAGATGTGCTGTAATCATCTATTATATTTAATAATGAAAAGATGCTAATTGACAGTCAATTTCATTTTAAAGTGAATGCAAATGAAATACTATAAGGCTCAAACAATCCATCAGGCAGAATGTTCAATCAGAATGTTAACAGTTTCTGTATGCCAGTGTCCTGTTACCAACTGCATAGAGGATATATTTGTATAGGAGAGAGAGGAAAATAAAATTATTTGTTTCAGCAACAACATTTATTGAAATGATATCAAAACAAAGAAATGTCTATATTTTTAAGTTACCGATGAACACAGCAATTTATGTGTAAAAAGGCTAATTATGTGTAAAAAAGTAAGGAAGAGGTAAAACTATCCCTATTCGCAGATGATATGATTTTATACACAGAAAACCCCAAAGAATTGACAAGAAAGCTACTAGACCTAATAGAAGATTCCAACAAAGTAGCAGGATACACAATTAACATACAAAAATCTGTCGGATTCCACTATACCAACAAAGAGAACTTCAAAAAGGAAATCACCAAATCAATACCATTTACAATAGCCCCCAAGAAGATAAACGATTTAGGAATAAATCTAACTAGGGACATAGAAGACCTATGCAAAGAAACTAAGAAACACTACTACA
Source organism: Dugong dugon (assembly GCA_030035585.1). NCBI lineage: Eukaryota > Metazoa > Chordata > Mammalia > Sirenia > Dugongidae > Dugong > Dugong dugon. The sequence goes on along the minus strand of CM057467.1, from coordinate 100,147,996 downwards.
AGAAACTAAAAGAGACCTAAATAAGTTGAAAAACATACCATGCTCACGTATAGGAAGACTCACAATTGTAAAAATGTTGATTCTACGCAAAGCGATCTACAGACACAATGCAATCCTGATCCAAATTCCAACAGCATTCTTTAACGAGATGGAGAAACAAAACACTAACTTTATATGGAAAGGGAAGAGTCCCCAGATACATAAAGCATTACTTAAGAAGAAGAACAAAGTGGGAGGCCTCACACTACCTGATTTTAGAACCTATTATACAGCCACAGTAGTCAAAATAGGCTGGTACTGGTGTAACGACAGATACATAGACCAAGGGAACAGAATTGAGAACCCAAACGTAAATCCATCCACTTATGGTCAGCAGATCTTTGACAAAGGACCAAAGTCCATTAAATGGGGGAAAAGACAGTCTGTTTACAAATGGTGCTGGTATAACTGGATGATCATTTGTAAAAAAAAAAAATGAAGCAAGATCCATACCTCACACTTACACAAAAACTAATTCAAAATGGATCAAAGATCTTAATATAAAATCTAAAACAATAAAGATCATGGAAAAAAAATAGGGACAACATTAGCAGCCCTAACATGGCATAAATAGGATACAAACCATAACTAACAATGCACAAACACTAGAAGAGAAACTAGACAGATGGGAGCTCCTAAAAATTAAACTCTTCTACTCATCAATAGACTTCATCAAAAGAGTAAAAACAGAATCTATAGACTGGAAAAAAAAAATTGGGTTTAGAATATATCCAACAAGGGTCTAATCTCTAAAATCCATAGACTACTTCAACCCCTCAATAAGAAAAAGACAAGTAATCCAATTAAAAAATGGGCAAAGGATATGAACAAATTCTTCAGCAAAGAAGACATTCAGGCAGCTAATAGACACGAGGAAATGCTCACAACCATTAGCCATTAAAAACTAAACCAAACCCATTGCTATCCAGTCAATTCTGACTCACTGCGACCCTATAGGGCATAGTAGTACTGCCCCATAGGGTTTCCATGGAGTAGCTGGTGGATGTGAACTGCCACCTCTTGGTTAATATCCTGAGCTCTTAACCACAGCACTACCAGGGCTCCCATTAGCCATTAGAGAAATATAAATCAAAACTACACTGAGATACCATCTTACCCCAACAATACCGGCACTAATCCAAAACACCAAATAACAAATGTTGGAGAGGTTATGGGGAGATTGGAACTCTTATGCACTGCTGGTAGGAAAGTAAAATGATACAACCACTTTGGACAATGATGTGGCACTTTCTGAAAAAACTACAAGTAGAAATACCATTGCTGTTGTTGTTAGATGCTGCCGAATCGATTCCGACTCAGTGACACTACGTACAACAGAATGAAACACAGCCCTGTCCTGCGCCATCCTCACAATTATTGTTATATTTGAGTCCACTGTTGCAGTCACTATGTCAATCAATCTTGTTGAGGGTCTTCTTCTTTTTCACTGACCCTCTGATTTACTAGGCATGATGTCCTTCTCCAGGGACTGATCCCTCCCGATAACATGTCCAAAGTATATGAGACCAAGTCTCACCATCTTTTTTTCTAAGGAACATTCTGGCTGTACTTCGTCCAAGACAGATTTGTTCATTCTTTCAGCAGTCCATGGTATATTTAACATTCTTCACCAACGCCATAATTCAAAGACATCAATTCTTCATCAGTCTTCGTTATTCACTGCCCAGGTTTCTCATTATATGAGGCGACTGGGTCAGGCTTGGGTAATGACTTGGGTCAGGTGCATCTTAGTCTTCAAGGAGACATCTTTGCTTTTTAACATTTGAAAGAGGTCTTTTGCAGCAGATTTTCCCAATGCAATGCGTTGTTTCATTTCTTGACTGCTAATTCCATGGGTATTGATTGTGGATCCAAGTAAAATGAAATCCTCGACAACTTCAATCTTTTCTCTGTTTATCATGATGTTGCTTATTGGTCCAGTTGTGAAGACTTTTGTTTTCTTTATGTTGAGGATGTAATCCATACTGAAGGCTGTAGTCTTTGATCTTCATCAGCAAGTGCTTCAAGTCCTCTTCACTTTAAGCAAGTAAGGTTGTGTTACGTGCATATCGCAGGTTGTTAATGAGTTTTCCTCCAATCCTGATGCCATGTTCTTCTTAATATAATCCAGCTTCTTGGATTATTTGCTCAGCATACAGACTGAATTAGTATGGTGAAAGGACACAACCCTGATACACACTTAAACCATGCAATATCTCCTTGTTCTGTTCAAATGACTGCCTCATGACATATGGACAGGTTCCTCATGAGCACGATTAAGTGTTCTGGAATTCCCATTCTTTGCAATGTTATCCATAATTTACTATGATCCACACAGTCCCACTCCATACGATTCCAGCAATCCTACCCTACTCCTAGGAATACACCTTAGAGAAATAAGAGCTGTCATATGAATAGGCATATGCACACTCACGTTCATTGCAGCACTAATCACAATAGCAAAAAGATGGAAATAACTTAAATGCCCAGCAACACAAGAATGGATAAACAAATTATGTTAAATACACACAATGGAATACTATGCAATGATAAAGAACAATGATGAAACTGTGAAACATCTCACGACATGGATGAATCTGGAGGGCATTATGCTGAGTGAAATAAGTCAGTCACAAGTGGACAAATATTGTATGAGACCCCTATTATAAGAAATCAAGAAAAGGTTTACACACAGAAAAAAGCATTATTTGATGGTTATGAGGGTGGGGAGAGAGAGGGAGGGAAAATCACCAACTAGATAGTAGACAAGTGTCAATTTCAGTGAAGGGAAGTGCAACACACAATATAGGTAGAGTTGGCACAACTGGACCAAAGAAAAAGCATAGAAGTTTCCTAGACACATCCAAACACTTTGAGGGAACAAGTAGCTGGGGATGGGGATCATAGTCTTGGTGCACATCTAGGTCAACTGGCATAACATAGTTCATAAAGAAAATGTTCTACATACCACTTTGGTGAGCAATGTCTGGGATCTTAAAAGCTTGGGAGCAGCCATCTAAGATACATCTATAGGTCCCATCCTATCCGGAGCAAAGGCGAATGAAGAAAACCAAAGACATAAGGAAAACATTAGCCCAAAAGACTAAAGTACTACATGAACCAGGGACTCCACTAGCCAGAGACCAAAAGAACTAGATGGTGTCTGGCTACCGCCAATGACTGTTCACAACAGAGAGTCCTAGACAAAGGGGGAGAAAAATGTAGAACAGAATTCAACTTCATGAAAAAAGACCAGACTTACTGGTCTGACAGAGACTGGTAAAACCCCCAAAACTATGTCCCCCAGATACTCTGCTAACCCAGAAACGAAACTATTCCCAAATCCCACTTTTCAGACAAAGATTAGACAGGCCTATAAAACAAAAAATAACACATGTGAGGAATGTGCTTCTTAATTCAAGCAAATATATGAGACCAGCTGGGCAAATGTTGTCCAAAAGCAAGACAAGAAGGCAGGGACAGGAAACGGATGAATGGACACAGGGAACCTGGGGTGGAAAGGGGGAGTATGCTGTCACATTGTAGGGACTGCAACCAAAGTCACAAAACACTATGTCTATAAATTGTTGAATGAGAAATTAACTTAAGCTGTAAACTTTCACCTAAAGCACAATAAAAACAAACAAAAAGACTTTGATTGGCTTACTTTGTACACATCATCAGGAAAGAACAATTGCTAGAAAAGGACATTATGGTTTATAAAGTAGAGAGCCAATGAAAATCAAGGAAATTCTCAATGAAATGGATCGATACAATAGCTGCAACAATGGACTCAACCATACCAATAATCATGAAAATGGTGCAAGATCAGGCAACATTTTGTTCTGTTATACATAAGATTGCCATTAGTCAGAGCCAACTCAACAGCAAATAACAATAATAAACCTTGTCAAGTAACCCAATACTTAGCTTGCCTGTTAGTGTTGTTGGCTGCCATCAAGTCAAACTCTGACTTGTGGCTACCCTATGGACAATGGAACAAAACACTTTCCAGTCCTGGGCCATCCCTATGGTTGGTTGTGGATTGGATTGTTGTGATCCATAGGGTTTTCACTGGCTTATTTTCAGAAGTAGGCTTCCATCTTATTCCGGAAGCTCCGACAAAACCTGTTCAGCATCATAGCAACACACAAGCCTCCACTGACAGGTGGTGGCTGTGCATGAGGTGCACTGGCCAGGCATCGAACCCAGGTCTCCTGCATAGAAGGAAATAATTCTACCACTGAACTACCACTGACCTTAAAATAAGTTATTTACCCCAAAGAATATGCCAAGTGGGATCCAGTAGCTTTGATTACTTAAGAAGTGGGAAGACCAATTTTTGGTTTCTAATCTCTATTACAGAAACCCTGGTAGTAAAGTGGTTAAGTGCTATGGCTGCTAACCAAAAGGCCGGCAGCTCAAATCCAACAGGCATTCCTTGGAAACTCTATGGGGCAGTTCTACTCTGTCCTACAGGGTCACCATGAGTCGGAAACAACTCAACAGCAATGGGCTGGGGCTTGAATCTCTATTACATCTGATTCCTGGAAATGTCATCTTCTCTATGCAGTCAACCACGGTCCTTTTTCATTCCAACAGAATTAATCATACCATCCTTCACTACTTCATAGTAAAGTGAATATGTATATGTATATGTGTGTGCGTGTATTTCTGTTATAGTAATTGCATAATCAGTTGTCCATATGCTGATCTTTCCATGATTGATTGTGAGCTATTAGAGGACACGAAACTTTCTAACCACCAGCTCACCCCTATTATATGGTAGGCAGTCAAGAATTATTTATTACATAAATGTATGACTGTTGTTTTAGTGATTTACACTAAATTTGCTTTCTAATGGCCTACCTTTGCTATGTGGTTTTCTAATTGATAGGCAGTATAGTACAGCAGTTAAGAGCATGAATTTGGAGCCAGACTACCTTGGTTTGGATCTGGTTCCGCCACTGACTAAATCTTTGAGATTTGGATGAGTTACTTGGCGCAGTGGTTAAGAGCTCAGCTGCTAACCAAAAGGTTGGCAGTTTGAATCCACTAGCCACTCTCTGGAAATCCTATGGGGCAGTTCTACCCAGTTCTATAGGTTCGCTATGAGTCGGAATTGACTCGATGGCAGTGGGTTTTTTGTTGTTGTTGTTCGTTTGTTTATATATATCTTCATCTATCCTCCTATCTTTCCATCTATCCTTTCATCCTCACAAGGCTATATTCCCTGAGCTAGAAAGTGGCATATAAGGGAACTGTCAGGTTTCAAAATACCATTTAAGAGGGCTGGAATAACTTGTTTCTGATGGGTTTTACAAACTTAACACTCCTTTTAAGTTGAGTTGAAAGCTATGAAATATTTAAAATTGGGGGATTTGATTTGTTGTCTGGTATTTAAGTCTCTGTGCTCATTTAGGATATACTGTTATTCTAAGTGATGAGAGTTACAGTCACTTGGGATCCTGGGACAAAATGGATAAAATGAGTGATAGGGTCTGAACTCTTAGTCAAAGTAGAACGCAGTTCTTGAAATCTAATAATTATAACATTTCTTGTGGGAGATGGTAGAATCCTTAAATTGGTCAATTGGCTCAGGTTAGGGAAGGAATATATCTAATTATAATGTCAATCATTTTTGACTCCTGCCTCTAGAAGACCTGCAATAAATGTTAAGAGCTGTCAATGCTCTCTCTTCAAAAGTGGAGTAGTTATCTTAGTTAGAGGTGGTAATATGAAATATCCATCCCTTAAATGATGAGCTCAAGAAGAGTGACTCTCAAGAAAAAATAGACTTTCCATAAAATAGTATTTTAAAGTATTTTAAATAACTATGATACACAAAACAGAAAGCTTCTGATATAATTTTCTTTTGTTTTGATTGATGTTTTACTTTTGTTTTTGAGGCAGTCAAGTAAAGACATGAAAGGGGTGCTGGATAGTGAAAAAGAATTTAAGTAATTGTAAATTGACTGGAGGTTGGAGGTCTCTGTCTTAGGCTGGGTTCTCTAGAGAAGCAAAACCAGTAAAGCGTACAAGTATATATATAGAGAGATTTATATCAAGGAACCAGCTCACACGACTGTAGAGGCTAGAACATCCCAAGTCCATGAGGCCTCTCCCAATTCATGCAGCTGCAGAAGCTGGCGAGCCCAAGATTGGCGGGTCAGAGAGCAGGGCATCCACTTACAGGCTGTGAAGGTCGATGAATTCCAAGATCGGCAGGCAAGACCACAAGGTTTCTCCTGATTCACATAGCTGCAGGGGCTGGCAAACCCAAGATTGGCAGGTCAGAGAGCAGGGCTCTGCTAATAGGCTGTGAAGACCGACGAATACCAAGTTTGGCAGATAAGCTGACAGCTCAAGTCCCAAGAACTGGAGGTCAGATGAACAGGAGGCAGCCACAGGATCCAGGGCAAGCAAAAAACCAGAATGTCTGCTTATATGCAGATGCAGGCCACACCTCCAGGGAAACTCTCTTTCCACTGATTGGCTACCCACAGCATATTCAATCATGGGAGTGATCACATATAAACACTCAGAATCATGGCCCAGCCAAGCTGACACACAATCTTAACCATCATAGTCCCCAAGGGGCTGAAGGACAGGTATCTAGAAGTACAGGATGTAATGGTCAGAGAATGAAACGTTTGAAATAGAAATTTTAGAGGAGATGTAGTTACTGATGATGACAAGATCTAGAATATGATCATGTAATGAATGGCTGAGGTAGGATAGAAGAAAAATTTACTAGAGTTATAGAAAGCAAGGAACTTAGAGTCTAGGTTGTTGAATAGAATTCAGATATGGAGACTGGTTAGTGATATATTTCTAACATTGGTTCCTAGAGTACCTGACCTAACATATGAAGTAACTAGAGGTTCATGAGTTATTACAAGAAAAGACTATTATAGCATTTTATTACTTCTGGATGGCATGGAATCTCAGAGACCTGTCGTAATGGCTCATTTATACAAGAAAACTGATGACCTGGCAAGAATAAAATTGGCCTGTAACAATTTCTCAATAGAGAAGTTTATGAGTTAAGAGCTAGTTCTTGAAAGGCTTGGTCACCTGAAAGCTGTAAACCTTATTAATTATAAGATTTACTGCTGAGAAGGTTGTTTGTGACAAGCAAAGTAAAATTCTGTCCAAAATAGAAAGTTTTTAATTTGGAAACAGAAGGTTGGGCCAAAAGTGGATGATTCTCATTCATTTCTTTGCTAAAGAATAGTAGATATGGTGGAGTGGGAACGTGGTATAAGAAAAGAATGTTGTCATATCTTTGAATTTGTTTCAAATATTTGTAGAGTTGGTAGGACTACTAGTGATCTGCACTGCTTAGAAGTGAATGAGTAGTTAGAAAGTCACAGAGTCTAAAAGAAGAAGTTATATTTCAGATGTGACTGAGCGAGGGCTTTGTTTGAAACGATAAAAGAAAAAAACCAGATCTCTGACTTTTGATTTAAGAATCACCCTTTCCCCAAAATATCTGCAGAAATCCCTGAAACTCCTTTCTTACACCCCTAAACACAAATAATGCAAGTGGGATAGAAAAGTGAAGTGCTGAAATTGACAAGGTGGTTGACCTGATGATACATTTTATTAGTGATACAGGACTAACAATGTTTGAATGCTACTGACAAGTCAAAGGTCATTGATAACAAGGAAGAAGCTGCTTTTTCTGGCAAGTGAAAGACAGAATTGAAGGTGATTTTCTGGATAAGAAAACCAACTAAGAGAAGGTTGGTTTGGTCTTTGAATCAATAATTAATTTTGCTGAATCAGACATGCATACTATGCAGAAAGTTACATAGTTATTCTCCTCTGTCCCTACTTTTATGAGAAAGATGCAAATGAAGCAAATGACATAGGAGAAAGGCGTTTATAAAAGGAAAGTCAGTTAGAAAGTATCTCCTTGGTGTAGTACCAAATTAGTGCAACATCACAAAATAAAATTATCTGTTTAATAGGGCAAGAAAGCTAAATTACACATGAGAATGTACATAATGATGAGCATTACCTGTTTAATGATGTAAAGAAGACTTATCCATTAATGGACATTTACTGAATTCCCTGCAAAATGCAAAGCACCAAGAAAATATAAAGACTTAAGAAGCATAAATTCTCCCCTCAGAGAAAATAAATAGTAATCTAGGAGATAATACTTTTACATATTAAAATGTAGTACTGGGTGGTGAATCAGAAGCGTATTTCAATTTTCGCTAAGTGTCTAGTGGTATGAGGTAGAAAAAAACCTGTGGCCATCGAGTTGATTCTGACTCACAGCGACCCTATAGGACAGAGTAGAACTGCCCCATACAGTTTCCAAGGAGCACCTGGTGGATTCTAACTGCCGACCTTTTGGTTAGCTGCCGTAGCTCTTAACCACTATGCCACCAGGGTTTTCATGATGTAGAAGCAGCAATAATAATCATCGTTACCTTAAGTACCATTTGTTGAGCACGTACTATGCACCAAATCTCAGAAAATGTTTAGGAAGATAGGTACTATTATTATTCTTAATTTCTCAGATGTGTAAACTGAAGTTTGAAGAGATTAAATAAATTACCTAAGGTTCCCTAGGATCTCCTCACACGATGCTGTAAGACAGCCAGTCTAACTCCAGAGCCCATGTTTAATTCTTGACTGTTACTTCATATTGTCTCATTTGTCTGGTCAAATCATAAATGTTAAAAGAATTCTGGGGAAAGATGGCTCCTTTTCTGATAGAAAACGGCTTCACAGAAAGGTGTGATTAACAGAGTGTAACCGATAAAAGAAAAAGAGGGAAGAAAATAGAGAAGGGGTGGAGATAAAAGGACCAGTCTGACCAAAAGAGAGGACATCAAAATATTATTTGCATTCAAGCTTAGTTTAGTGGTATTGAAGTGATTTTGTGGGAAAGATGAGACCTGGCTTTGCCACAAGAGTGTTACTCAATGTTGTTAAGCCTGCATTTTTTTTTTAAATTAAATGGGAAAAATAAAAATACCATATAAGTTTGTTATGAGGATTAATTGAAATAAATCGTAAAAGTATTAAAAAGTATTTTGCAATTTGTGGAGTATAAAATAAGTAAAATCAATACTGAATTTCTCCAATAATTGTTATTCATCCTCAAAATGCCAAGAGAAAGAATTGAGCATAGGTATATGTTATCAAAAGGGAGCAGTCCCTGGAGAAGCACATCATGCTCGGTGAAGTAGAGGGTCATCAAAAAAGAAGACGACCTCAGTGAGATGGATTGACACAGTGGCTGCAACAATGGGCTCAAACATAGCAACGACTGTGAGGATGGCACAGGACCGGGCAGTGTTTCATTCTGTTGTACACTGAGTTGCTATGAGTTGGAACTGACTCCATGGCACCTAACAAAAACAACATGATAAAGATAAGAAACAGATGCTAAGGGAACACGAACAAGACATCTAATCTAGATTTGGAAAATCAAGGGAGGTTTGCTAGAGTTGGAGGAGTTTATCAGGTAAACAAGGAAGAAATGTATCATAGGTAGAGCGAACAAGATTGCAGACTGGCATAAAAGAGGGATAGGAGAAAAGGATGGACTGGTACACAGGGACTACATCATATATGGTTTTCAACCTATGACAAAGGAATTTAGATTTCATCCTGAAAAGTATGAGAAACCACTGAAGGTTTTTAAACCAGTTAGTAATCTGATTAGATTTGTGTTTTGTTGTTGTTAGGTGCCATCAAGTCGGTTCTGACTCATAGCGACCCTATGTACTACAGAACAAAACATTGCCCAGTCCTATGCCATCCTCACAATCCTTGTTATGCTTGAGTCCATTTGTACAGCCACTGTGTCAATCCACCTCATTGATGGTCTTCCTCTTTTTCGCCGACCCTCTACTTTACCAAGCATGATGTCCTTCTCCAGGGACTGATCCCTCCTGATAACATGTCCAGAGTATGTAAGGTGTAGTCTCGCCATCCTTGTTTCTAAGGAACATTCTGGTTGTACTTCTTCTAAGACAGACTTGTTCGTTCTTTTGGCAGTCCACGGTATATTCAATATTCTTCCCAACACCACAGTTCAAAGGCATCAATTCTTCAGTCTTCTTTATTCGTTGTTCAGCTTTCACATGCATATGATGAGACTGAAAATACCACGGCTTGGGTCAGGCGCACCTTAGTCTTCAAGGTGACATCTTTGCTTTTCCACACTTTAAAGTTAAGGTCTCTTGAAGCAGATTTGCCCAATGAAATGTGTCTTTTGATTTCTTGACTGCTGCTTCCACAGGTGTTGATTGTGGATCCAAGTAAAAGGAAATCCTTGACAACTTCAATCTTTTCTCCATTTATCATGATGTTTCTTATTGGTCCAGTAATGAGGATTTTCGTTTTCTTTATGTTGAGGTGTAATCCATACTGAAGGCTGTGGTCTTTGAGCTTAATCAGTAAATTCTTTCAGCAAGCAAGGTTGTGTCATCTGCATAATGCAGGTTGTTAATGAGTCTTCCTCCAATCCTGATGCCGTGTTCTTCATTTAGTACAGCTTCTTGGATTATTTGCTCAGCATACAGATTGAATATGTATGGTGAAAGGATACAACCCTGATGCACACCTTTCCTGACTTTAAACCATGCAGTATCCCCTTGTTTTGTTCAAACAACTGCCTTTTGGTCTATGTACAGGTTCTTCATGAGCACAATTAAGTGTTCTGGAATTCCCATTCTTTGTAACATTATCCATAATTTGTTATGATCCACACAGTCAAATGTCTTTGCATAGTCAATAAAACACAGGTAGACATCTATCTGGTATTCTCTGCTTTCAGCCAGTATCCATCTGACATCAGCAATAATATCCCTGGTTCCACGTCCTCTTCTGAATCCAGCCTGAATTTCTGGCAGTTCCCTGTCAATATACTACTGCAGCCACTTTTGAATGATCTTCAGCAAAATTTTACTTGTGTGTGATATTAATGATATTGCTTGGTAATTTCTGCATTCAGTTGGATCATCTTTCTTGGGAATAGGCATAGCTATGGATCTCTTCCAGTCAGTTGGCCAGCTTAGAATAGGCTAAACCAATAGCATTCTCTCTTTCAAATACTCTCATTGTTGTCTTTGCTTAAGTATGAGTTTCAAAAATTTGATAGAAGGCATTGTCACACTCAAAATCATTATTTTGACAAGTTAAATTTTTTTCTAAATCAATGCTATAGTTACCTTATTTTAACTTCTTTTAACCAGCCATAAATAGTTAAAATAAACCGTTCAGCAGCTTTCCTTTGAGTATTTTTCAGGTTGATCCCAAACCCTCAAGTGACTTTTAGTAAATGATTTGAAAATAAAAAGTGACGCAAAAAGTCTTATAAAGCCTTATTAACCGTTAACTCACTTTATGTTTAAGCCACCTGCTGTACGTCTAAAAGTTGATTATGTGACAAAGACGTCAGCAATTCAATAAGGAGAGAATGAGTTTTTGGTTCCAGATTTGCAGGGTACTTTTTTCACCCTAGGAAGCTCTGTTCAAATTACCAATTAATCTTAAAATGCTCTTAGGTTCTAGCTTATATAAGGCTTGATCTGTGGGTCAAAGTATAAAATCATCCAACTGATTGATATTTATAGCATGAAAGTATGAAACAATTCACTTCATAAGCTAGTGAAAGGTGTGCATACATAACCAACTTTTTTTGAAAAGTTCCTTTTGTTGAACAAAATTAATGTCCTGAGAAACTAAGACAATCACAAAACAGAATTAAAATTATTTATTATAAATTATACAATTTTGACCATATCTAGCATAATTTAAAATATGCATACTCTTTAATTCACACGTTCCATTTTTAGTAATTTTTCTTAGAAATTATAGAAAGGTACAAAGTTATATGTATGAGTATGATCATCATGGAATATCCTAATCAATATAAACATTGTTCAGGAATTAGACATTTTACATTGTCTTTTTTCATGCTAAGCTTTGAAATTCAGTGTACATTTTATGCTTACAGCATGTTTCAATCTAGATGCTAAATTTTCATCAGAAATATTTGATCTATATTTAGATTTCATTAAATTTACAGTTGAAAGAGTAGATGCATATACCCAAGTTGTTCTAAAAACACTCAAAAGTTTTCCAATAACTAAATCAAATACCAGTTTTTAAATTTAAATTAAATAAAATTAAAAATTCACTTCCTCAGTCACATAAGCCATCTATAAAGTACTCAATTAGCTGCCAAACATGGCTAGTGGCTACTACATTGTACAGTTCAGTTTTTGAAGACGATCATTTTTATTCATAGATATCAACCATGATCATCACTAATATATCTTAGTAAGTGATGTGAGCTTGAAGTATTGAATAGTGTCTCTGGTTTTCATGATAGCAGCAGTAGTGGCTAGAATTGGAATTCTATTTGTCATGTCTTTTGACTTATATTAGGTAACACTTACAATGCACTTATTACTTGCTAGGCGCTTGCTAATCATTTAACTTTTACTAGCTCAGTTAATTTTCCTAACAATGCTATGAGATAGGCAGGAAATTGGTTGGTTCACTGTACCTTTAATTTCTCAGTAGTTTTTTCATAACACTCCCAGGTCAAAAGAAATATCTAAGTGTTCAATTTATTCAGTAGTTAGGGCCAAACAACTTAATAAATATTTATGTCTTAACAATTTGAAGTAGCCACTTGAAATATACATTAATTGAAAAAAAAATTATTTTATTCTTAAGTAATCAAAATTACTTACTAAAAGGAAATTTATGCCTTTTAGACACTGCACAGCTTTTCAAATCTTGGTGTCAGATAGAACACTACCACTCTTATTTCCTGCTCCACATTAATTTTTATGTGGTATTTGTTTTTTATCTTAACAACCACTGAAAATCCAGCTTTGTAAAGATAGGAAATCACTGAAAAAAATAACCTGTGATCTAATATTAAAGCTGTGAACTACTTGAATTAGTAGTTTGTGCTATGTGTAACAGGTGTCAAGTTATCAATGTGTTTCCCTTGAAAATTCAAAATATCCTTTTGTGGCCACGTGAGTTTGCGCACAGTTAGAGAATCAATGCAGTAGATAATTATTGTCACCATTTTACAGATGGGGAAACAGGCAGAGACTAAATAATTTGCCCAAAGTCTCATGGCAAGTGGTCTGTGATTTTTTACCACTTGGCATTTTTTAACTACTTGGCATTTCTGATTTTCAATGATACAACCCCTAGTATCAGAAGCTAAATTAATTAAGAAGGTATATCATCCCCCATCTAGCTGAACACCTGTGCGGGTCCTGGACTTGCTTGCCTTCAGATCCATCTCCTTCCCATCTTCTACTCTGCTTTCAAGGGAGCTGACCTCTGCAGGCTGTACTTCCTAGGATGCTTTCAGATGGGCTGAGCCAATAGAGACACTGACAAAGATCAGAAGGCAGAAAGAAAATAGAAGTCAGGATACTTCTATCTTTTCTCAGTATTTTCTCTATGGCTTTAGTTACTGCCAGTGGACTCGAGTTCTTAAGCTTTAGTACCACCTGTCCTTAGGGATGATAGTGGCTTCTGGATGTGCTCATCCCCAGTGGCCTCCTCCCCATTTTACTTCTCAGTTCTTAAACCACTGTGTACAAATCCTCTCAGTGAGAAAGCATCCCAAGTGTCCCAGAATGCCACTGACTTATGGTAATGTTTTTCCCAATAAGTGTAAGGATTGAATGATATATGTCTTAGTTCTCAAAACTGGATACACAGCAAAATAACCAGAAGGAGCTTTTAGACATGCAGAGTCCTCAGTCATACCAAAGACAACCTGAATCAGAAAATTAGGAGTCAGAACCTAGAAATTTATACTGGAAGGAAGGCGAAACAAGCAAACAAACAAATAAAAAAAAAAAAAAACACCACAATAATTCTCAAGTAGCTGGAATTGAAACTACTTAAATGCTGTAGCAAAGGTAAATCCATAGCATACACAAAATGATTGTTAAACTGACTTACATAAATGATGTTATGTTAAAATTTAGGCAGAGTAAAAAAAAAAAAAATCAAGAGAAGAAAAAAAACACAGTTATAAGAAGTGGTTTTTTCAAGATTAAAGAATACTAATAAAAAGAATATCCATGCATGCACTCGCCAGGCCAAGAAATAGTAAATTATCTTACTATCTGCAATCTGATTTCCTGGCCTAACATCCAGATAACCAAGATCTTGAATTCTGAGTTAATTATCTCCTTGCTTTTCTTTATAGTTTTTTTTACAAGCTATGAATATATCTCTAAATAATATTATTTAGTTGCCTGATTTTCCACTTTAAAATCCATAGTTCTAAGATGGCCATCCTTGCCATCTCTAGCCATTGAAGCCACCTAGCTGAGGCTCCAAAGAGCAGAGATGAAATACTTGGATGTGTCCTGCAAACACTTCTGGCTCACAAAATTATGACTATAATAAAATGGCTGTTGTTTTACACCATTAAGTTTTGTAGTGGTTTATTATGCATCAATAGATAACTAAAATAAGGTTTTACTATAAAATTATTGTTCTTTGACTATAACATTTGCCTGGAGAGTACTGATGAGGAAACAATCTTCTCAGAAACATACAGTTTCTAAGTTAGACTGAACTTTATTTGAAATTATTTGTCAGTAAAATTGATTATTTGTTCCTTCCTATACTGTCATCAGATCCCATCTGGAGATTCTAGAATCCTATTCTTAAGTTGAATTAAACTTCAATGCTAATATCTTTGCTTAATTATTTGAATGGTGTGTTGTTGTTTTTGTTGTGAGGTGCCTTTGAGAGGGTTCTGACACACAGCAATCCTATGTATAACAGAATGAAATGTTGCCCGGTCCTGTGCCTCCTTACAATCGTTGCTATGTTTGAGCTTGTCGTTGCAGTCACTGTGTCATTCCATCCTGTTGAAGGTCTTCCTTTTTTCTGATGATCCTCTTCTTCACCAAGAATGATGTCCTTCTCAAGGCACTTGTCCCTTCTGATAACATGTCCAAAGTAAGGGAGAGAAGTCGTGCCATTTTCACTTCTAAGGAGCATTCTGGCTGTACTTCTTCCAAGACAGACTTACTCATTCTTCTGGTAGTCCATGGCATATTCAATATTCTTTGCCAACACCATAATTCAAAGGCATGAATTCTTCTTTGATCTTCCTTATTCACTGTCCAGCTTTCACATGCACATGAGGCAACTGAAAATACCACAGCTTGGGTCAGGCACACTGTAGTCCTCAACGTGACTTCTTTGCTTTTTAACACTTTAAAAAGGTGTTTTGCAGCAGATTTGCCCAAGGCAATGCGTCATTTGATTTCTTGACTGCTGCTTCCATGGGTGTTGATTGTGGATCCAAGTAAATGAAATCCTTGACAATCTGAATTTTTTCTCCGTTTCTCATGATATTGCTTATTGGTCCAATTGTGAGGATTTTTGTTTTCTTTATGTTGAGGCATGATCCATACTGAAGGCTTCAGTGTTTGATCTTCATCAGTAAGTGCTTCAAGTCCTCTTCGCTTTCAGTAAGCAAGGTTGTGTTATCTATAGGTGGCAGGTTGTTAATGAGTCTTCCTTCAATCCTAGTGCTGCATTCTTCTTCATATAGTCCAGCTTCTAGAATTATTTGCTCAGCATACAGATTGAATAAGTATGGTGAAAGTATACAACCCTAACGCATACCTTTTCCCATTTTAAACCACACAGTATCCCCTTGTTCTGTTTGAACAACTGTCTCTTTGTCTATATACAGGTTCCACAAGACCACAATTAAGTGTGCTGGAATTCCCATTCTTCACAATGTTATTCATAATTTGTTATGATCCACACAACCGAATGCCATTGTGTTGTCAATAAAGCACAGGTAAATACACTTCGGCATTTCTCAAGCTGAAAGAAATGAAGAAAACGTTCAAGCCTTGAGTTGCAATATTGAAGGATTCTATGGGCAAAAAATTGAACAACACAGGAAACATCAAAAGAAGATGGAAGGAATACACAGAGTCACTGTACCAAAAAGAATTGGTTGCTATTCAATCATTTCAGGAGGTAGAATATGATAAAAAAAAACGATGGTAGTGAAGAAAGAAGTCCAAGTTGTACTGAAGACATTGGCAAAAAACAAGGTTCCAGGAATTAACAGAATACCAACTGAGATGCTTCAATAAATGGATGCAACACTGGAAGTACTCACTGGTCTACACCAAGAAATTTGGAAGACAGCTACCTAGCTACGTGTTCTTTCCCTTTGGTTTTCTACCTCCAGGTCTTTGCACATTTTATTATAATACTTTACTTTGTCTTCTCAAGCTGCCCTTTGAAATCTTCTGTTCAGTTCTTTTACTTTATCATTTCTTCAGATCACTTTACCTACTCTATGTTCAAGAGCAAGTTTCACAGTCTTATCTGTCATCCATTTTGGTCTTTTCTTTCTTTCCTGCCTTTTCAATGATTTTTTGCTTTCTTCGTATATGATGTCTTTGATGTCATCCCACAACTCTTCTGGTCTTCCTTCATTAGTGTTCAATGTGTCAACTCTATTCTTGATATCCTCTCTAAATTCAGGAGGGATATCTTCATAGTCATACTTTGGCTCTCGTGGACTTGTTTTAATCTTCTTCAATTTCAACTTGAACTTGCATATGAGCAACTGATGGTCTATTCTGCAGTCGGCCCCTGGACTTGTTCTTACTGATGATATTGAGCTTCTCCATCATCTCTTTCCACAGATGTAGTCCATTAGATTCCTGTATATTCCATCTGGTGAGGTCCAAGTATGTTTGCATGTGTTTCTTCTCATTTTTAGTCATGCCACAACAACAAATGTAGGTCCTGAGAGCTTTACTCCACACACATCATTAAGGCTGACCGTACTTTGAGGAGGCAGCTCTTATCCAGTTTTATTTTGAGTGCCTTCCAACTTGAGGGGTCATCTTCCAGTACCGTATCAGACAATGTTGCACTGCTATCCATAATATTTCCACTGAGTACTTTTTTTGGGGGTGGGGTGGGGTGGGGTGGGGTGGGGTGGGGAGTAGATCACCAGGTCCTTCTTCCTAGTCTGTCTTAGTCTGGAAGCTTCGCTGAAACCTTTCCACCATGGGTGACCCTGTTGGTATCTGAAATAGTGGTAGCATGGCTTCCAGCACCACTGCAGTACACAACCCACTAAAATATGACAAAGTGACAGACAGGTGGTTATTGTATGCTGTAACATGGGCAAAAGGGAGAAAAACAGAATAAAACAGTTTTCCTCTCCAAAAGTAGCTGAAATGCTAATAGTCATGATATATACCATTTTATTAAACCAAGGAGAAAGAGAAAAAAGGATCTTCAATGACAGAAAGCCAAGGAAGCAAACACATCTGTTTATAATTTTAGGTATTCTGTCCCACTTGAACTACTTTAAATGCACCAAATACCATATCGCATAAACCTCTATTGATGAGAGAGAAAAAGTGTGGCCAAAGGAAGTCATGAGACTATTTCTAACCATACCAACATTCCACAGTTAACTGAATACTCTGATTTGGGTAGTGCTCTGGGAGACTGACTTACCACTAATGATGACACCAAAGCTCCATATACTTCAGCATTTACCTAAATGGTCCCTTTGGCATTTATCTTCAAAATAATCTAAACGTCCCTCTAGAATATCAGTTTTAAAATATACTTTTACTGTTACATTATTATTTTTTGTTGTTGTTGTTAGGTGCCATCAAGTTGTTTCCAACTCATAGCAACCCTACACACAATAGAACAAAACACTGCCCGGTCCTGTACCATCCTCACGATTGTTGCTATATTTGAGCCCATCGTTGCAGCCACTGTGTAAATCCATCTTGTTGAGGGTCTTCCTCTTTTTTGCTGACCTTCTACTTTACCAAGCATGATGTACTTAGGGACTGGTCCCTCCTGATAACATGTCCAAAGTACATGAGACTAAGTCTCACCATCCTCCCTTCTAAGGAGCATTCTGGCTGTACTTCTTCTAAGACAGATTTGTTAGTTCTTCTGGCAGTCCATGGTATATTCAAACTTCTGGCAGTCCATGGTATATTCAATATTCTTTGCCAACACCATAATTCAAAAGGCATCAATTCTTCTCCGGTCTTCCTTATTCATTGCCCAGTTTTTGCATGCATTTGAGGTGACTGAAAATACCATCACTTGGGTCAGGTGCTCCTTAGCCCTCAAAGTGACATCTTTGTTTAACACTTTAAAGAGGTCTTTTGTAGCAAATTTGCCCAATGCAAATCTTTTTGTTATTCTTCAATTATGACACACAATTACATCTGTTGTTTTTTTTCCCCCTCAATAATGCTTCTCTGTATTAAGGAGATTATAAAAATAAATATGGTCAGTCTTGGGTATAAAGTTTAATCCATATTATCTCCTTTCAAAAGAATAACTACTAAATCAATTACAGATACTCATGATACTAAAATTATCAAACAATAGGATGTCTGGAAAACAATGTAAGAAGGTCTGGTCTCTGCCACTAACCACCTGTTGCTGGACGTTGGGCTAGATCTGTGGTCTTCATTTCTTTTATTATTTCAGACGACTCATTTGTTCAAATAAATATCTCCATCAAATTAAAATACGTTCAACAGATAAAAAAAAACAGGCTGCTTTGGATGAGTGTGGGATTTAGTTCTCTGCCAGTTTAACGGTCCTATCTCCCCTACAGCAGCCTCACAGAAACTCCTCCAGAGTTCATGGAGAACACTTTGACAACCACTAGTTAGAACAGCTCTAAGATCCAAGTAAAGTAAAACTGGAGTTTCTTTCTACAAAAAACAAACAAGCAAACAAAACAAACAAACAAACAAAAAAGAAAACGACTGATGAAAGTGAAGATTAATAAATAGGTAAGTAAACTCAGAATAAAGGAAACTACATATGACTTTATAATCTGATAAAACCCTTTTCTCACTTTTGGAGAAACGGGCATTTTTATATTGTAAGAATGATGCTCTCTAAGTTACTGTTGACTAAACTTTACTATTTGGAACTTGTTCTCCCATTCTCTTCCTCGGATACCTTTTGTATATTATCAGTGTATTTGGGCTGTTCTATTTTAATTAAGAAAAATTTTTTCAACACTTAGAATACAGAGATGAATAAGATAACTATTTCTGTCTTTGAGGAGTTCATGCTCCAGAGTAGGGATGGTGCAAAGCTAAAGAGGAAATCAATAAAACTAAGTATAGTAACAGAACAATTTTAATATGACTACTTAAGAACAATTGACAAATAAGTATATGCTAATAACATGCAAACATACATATAACTCTCTTATCAAATATCTACTTTTGACATTCTCAAAATTCTAGTCAAGATTATAATCTTAAAGAGTGAGTTGTATTGGTATTATTTCAGTGGTCCCCATTTTCTAGCTTCCCTGCTTCTTGGTCCCTTGGGACTGCTCTCCACATAGCAGGCAGAGTGATGCTTTTAAAACATGTCAGGATATGTCACTCAATCCTCTGCTCAAAATTCTGCAGTGACTTCCCATTTCACTCAGAATAAAAGCCAGAGTTCTTTCAATGGCCTACAAAGTTCTACATGATCTGTCATCTGAACACTACCCTCCGCCCCCACTCCACATTAGCTTTCTGACATCATCTCTTACTACTCTCCAGCTTGCTCATTATCTACTGGACACACATGGGCCTCTTTGCTTTTCTCTGAACACACCAGGCATGTGTGGTGTAACCTTCATGCCTTCACCCTGTCCTGACTGCTCCTCTGCCTGAATGTTTGTCCCTCAGATTCATCCACATGCTAACTCCTCACCTCCTCCAAGTCTTGGCTCAAATGTCTCATTCTTAATGAGGCTGACCTTATTCACCCTACTGAAAATTGTCACTTGTTTTGTCTTCACACCAAATATTCCCAAACTCTTTTGTCCTGCTCTGGATGTTTTCCATAGTATATATCATTTTCTCACATACGTGACATATTACTTATTTATTATGTTTATTATGGGTTCTGCGTTGCTAGGATTAAGTCCCACAGGGGACAGAGTTCTTTGTTTGATTTGTTCACTGACTTATCCCAGGTACCTAGAAAAACTCCTGGCATACTGTAGGTGTTAAACATTGAACAAATAATCTTGTCCCTAGAATAAAACAGTATTTTAAGAAAATGTTTCCAGAGTAGTTCAGTATTTTAAGAAATCTGATAAGCACCTTAAAATAATCTTTTATTTTCTGACAATCACACCTTGCTAAATAATTTTTTTTTTTTAATTTGGAACACACATCAGTATATTAACAAGGTTCTCTATTATCCAATTTCCCATCCAGCTATCTTTTCATCCATACTCTCTTTCTGTTCCCAAAACTTGGCTATCCCATTTCCTTTCACCTTTATCTATGTTTCTCATCTTTTTAATCCTCTAACTCCTGATTAAAAGTTTGTTAAGGAGTGTTATGGATTGAATTGTATCCTCCAAAAAGATATACTGAAGTCCTAACCCATGCTATCTGTGAACATGAACGTTGAAGGGCCTTTGAAGACATCAGTTAACATGACATCATCATACCAGAGTAAGCTAGGTCCTAAATCAATCACAGCAGTGTCTTATAAAAGAAGATAAGAGACATAGATGGACACACAGACAGAAGAAGGTACTGTGGAGGTGGAGTCAGAAGCTGGAGTTATGCTGCAGCTGCAAGCCAAGGAGGCTACCAGAAGCTGGGACAAAGAACAAGATTTGGCCTTTTGTACCTGGTTTTTGAAAATAGCCTGAGCAATTAAGGTGCTCCGTGTCTTTCTAAAATAGCCAGGTAAGTAAGGGCTACACAGGTGCCACAGCTGCAAAGCATAATTTTCAGGCAATTGTACATATTCATTGATGCATGCATATTCATTGAGTCCCAATGTCTAGGGAACTCTCAGCCTTGGAGCTCCTTCTTTTGGGGCTTCCAAGACTGGTGAGAACACCATTCATGGGAGAGGGTGCTGCATGTCCCTGGGGACAAGGGAAACCTTGTGCTGGGATCTCTCCCAGACCTTGCCTGATGCATCTCTATGCTTGTATCCTTTCTGGTTATAATAAATGGGTAACCGCAAGTATAGGTAATAATCTCTGAAAATTTTCTGAGCTGTTACAGAGAATTAACAGGGGCAATGAGCCAGCAGGGGCTGGCAATACAGAGTCGATTTTTGTAAACCCGTTAGGTGGCTGAGTGACAGCAAAAGACTGAACAGACAGTTGGTGAGGAAGGATAGAGTCCTTCTAGCTTGTGACCTAGTCCCAGGGGATCGAGAGTGAGAGAGAAAGAGAGAGAGGCCAGCTGTTCTGAAGTGCAGGGAGCTGAGCAGACTCCTGAGCCTACAGCTGCTCCCCATGTACCTGGCCTTGGGTGGCCAGGGATGTTCTGACCCAGCTCAGGATAGCCAGAGATGAGGTCTAATCTAACTCTGGGTGGTTAGGATCTGAGAGAGAGTTTTTGCCATAGAAGTGGCTGGCAACAAGGAATCGAACTGTGGGAAGGTGAAGCCTGGATCCATTTCCGGGTGGAAATTGAATTCATGCTGATGTTTGCCTTGCTGTCAGTGATAAAGGTGAGGTTTGCCTGCCTTGATCCTTTTATAGTGCAGTTTGCCGCAAGAGACAAGAAAGGATCTCCTCCAAGAGGCTTCCAAAAGAGCACTGTCCTACTGACACCTTGAATTTGTACTTCTAACCTCTGGAACTGGGAAACAATAAATTTCTGTTGTTTAAAACCACCCACTTTTTGGCAGTTTATCACAACACTCTTAGGAAACTAATACAAGGAGGAATGAGTCAAGTTAGAATGCTGTGTTCCAGACTAAGATGGACTAGGAAGAAAGGCCTAGTGATCTTCTTTTGAAAATCAGCCAATGAAAACCCTATGGATCACAAAGGTTCAATCCAAAACCAATCATGGGGATTGTGCAAGACTTGGTAGCTTTGGGCATGGGGTCACCATGAGTTGACAGCAGCTAACAACAACAACAGGACAAGTTACAACATATTTCAATTCATCAATGCAGAACAATCTTTTAAAAGAAGCAGTATACTGCAGTGGAAGGAGCACTATGCTCTTAGGCTCAACTCTGGGGTTTGAATTCCAGTGGAACAAGTTATTCGTTGCATGACCATGGATCTCTTTGTCTTCATCTCAAAAACTGGTAGAGGGATACTAATCTGACATTTCCATTTGATTTCTGTGATGATCAAATGAAATAAATGGATATGAAAGCACTTTAAAAATTGTTGTTTTGATGAAAAAAAAAGCTATTATTATTACAGTGGTAGTTCAGAGTCAAATTTCAAGTGCATCAGAGACATCTATATTAAAACCCTAATTAATTAGAAATTTTTATAGAATGTATTACATAATTTCATATTATCTAAAACAAAGTATACACTTTTCACTTAACAAATGTTTACAAACAAAGTTCTAGGTGCTCTTTGCATAATATTTAACTAACAGTTGTTGAATGAATGCATGTATGAATTTACTTATTTTTAATGAAATTGAAATGAAGCCTGTTAAGAGTCAGGTACTCCTAGGCAGCTTTATTTAAAGAGTATTTGCATCACTTCTGGAAACCCTGGTGGCATAGTGGTTAAAAGCTATGGCTGCTAACCAAAAGGTCAGTGGTTTGAATCCATCAGGCACTCCCTGGAAACTCTATGGGGCAGTTCTACTCTGTCCAGTAGGGTTGCTGTGAGTCGGAATCGACTCGACGGCAGTGGGTTTGGTTTTGGTTTTGCATCATTTCTAATACAACAGATCATAGGCATCTCTTCTTTTATCTCATTTGCTCTGCTTGTTGGCTGATTGATGGATTCCTTTATTCCTTCAACAAATATTTATTGATACCCTACTGTGTGCCAGGCATTATTATAGGTATTGGTTCTATATCAGTGAAGAAAAAAAAAATTCCTGCTCTTATGGTACTTATATTCTAATTGGGGAAATAGGGAATAAACAAGTAATTATATTATTAACATTAATTATGTAGTATGTCACAAGGTGACTGTACTGTGGAGGAAAACAATAAAGCGGGAAAGGAGTATAAAATACTGGGGCGGAGGTGGAAGGTTTCTACTTTATATAAAAGAAAAGTTTGGGAGAAGATGATTAAGCATAGACCTGAAGGAAGTAAAGGAATAAGCCACAGAACTTCTGGGAAGAGGAAATGGCCCTGAGGT
This sequence comes from Dugong dugon, assembly GCA_030035585.1. NCBI lineage: Eukaryota > Metazoa > Chordata > Mammalia > Sirenia > Dugongidae > Dugong > Dugong dugon. The sequence continues at coordinate 100,124,775 of CM057467.1, read as the reverse complement.
GCTACATGCTTGAAATATTCAAAGAATAGCTAGAAGGCTGATGAAGCCCAAATAGAGTAAAGGCGGAAGGGAGGCATGGTAAAGCAAAGGAGACATGATTAATTTGCTTTTAAAAAAGGTGACTTGTCCTGGTGCTGTGAACAGACTGTAGCGGTACTATAGTGGCAAAAGCAGAAGACCAGTAGTTACAAGGCAAAAATCCAGGTAGGAGATTGTGGTGGTTTGGACAAGGGTGATAGTGCTAAGGTAGTATGAAGGGGTCAGTTCGGTATATAATTTGAAGGCAGACCCAACAGGATATCCAGATAGAATTGTTGTAGCATATAAAAAAGACAGAGTATCCCCACAAATTTTTTAATTAAAAAAATAATGTTTCAGAAGGAATCTGTAAAGGAGTTTGAGAAAGAGCTAACAGGCAGGAGGAAAACCAAGAGAATACAAATAAAATAGTTTAGAGAAGGAGGAAATGGTCAACTATGGGACATGATACTGAGAGTTCAAGAATCGTGAGGAATGAGAACTGACCGTCGAATTTGGCAATATGGAGGTCACTGGAGTCTTCCACAGGAGGAGTTTTGGTGGAGATGAGTAGGAGTTGAAAGCTTCATCTGGTTGAGTCCAAGAGAGAATGGAAGGGAGGAACTCAAGACAGTGAGTACAGAGATGATGGACTGACTACTAGAGAGAAGCATTCCTCACTACTCATGTATTTGTAATTAGATGTTAGATGGGTGACTGACTCCAAATTAATAATAGCAGAAGTAACAGATATGGTAACAATAATTATTTATTTAAATAATTAAATATTATTTTCTTACTTATGATATACCTCACTCATCATGAAGGAGATGAGATAACTGAGATATAGAGTAATTTGCCCAAAGTTAGACAGTTAATAAGAGAGAAAACTGCAGGTAGTCTTGTACTCCAAAAAGACTTTTATCCTTTTAGTTAAAAAAAAGAAAGAAAAGCAACCAGTCTATATATGAGTATTTGGATACCATAAGGAAAAATATATATATATAGGGTCTTTACAGATGTTATTATGTAACTTAATATTAGGTCATTTTGCAGTAGAGAGAGCCCTAATCCCATGAGTGACGTCCTTATAAAAGAGGGGAAGAATTACTGGAAGATTCAGCAGAGTAGAAGGATACAAGATCAACATACAAAAATTAGTTGGATTCCCATACATCAAAATGAGAACTTTGAAAAGGAAATCAGGAAAACAATACCGTTTATCATAGCCCCTGAAAAGATAAAATATTTAGGAATAAATCTAACCAGGGACGTAAAAGACGTACAAAAAGAAATCTACAAAACACTAGTGCACAAAACCTAAAGAGACCTATGTAAATGGAAAAATATACCAGGCTTATGGATAGGAAGACTCAATATTGTGAAAATGTCAATTCTACCCAAGCGATCTACAGATATAATGCAATCCCAATCCAAATACCTACAGCACTCTTTAACAAGATGGAAAAACTAATCATCAATTTTACATGGGGAGGAGATAGGCCCTGGATAAGCAGAGCGCTACTGAATAAAAAGAACAAAGTAGGAAGGCTCACACTACCTGATCTCAGAACCTACTATACAGCCACAGTAGTCACAACAGCCTGGTACTGTTACAATGACAGACACAGAGACCAATCGAACAGAATTGAGAACCCAGATGTAAATCCATGCACCTGTGGTGAGCTGATCTTTGACAAAGGACCAAAGTCCATTAAATGGGGGAAAAGACAGTCTTTTTAACAAATGGTGCTGGCAAACCTGGTTGGCCAAATAAATGAAACAGGACCCATACCTCACACCATACGGAAAAACTAACTGAAAATGGATCAAAGACCTAAATATAAAACCTAAAATATTAAAGATCATGGAAGAAAAAACAGGGACAATGCTTGGGGCCCTAATATATGGCATAAATAGAATACAAAAATTATCAAAAATACACATACAGCAGAAGATGAACTAGATAAATGGGACCTACTAAAAATTAAAACTTATGTCTGTCAAAAGACTTCAGTGAAAGAGTAAAAAGAGAACCTACAACAGGGAAAAAAATTTTGGCTACAACATACCCAACAAGGGTCTAATCTCTAAAATATATAGAATACTTCAACACCTCAACAACAAAAAGATAAATAATCCAATTAAAAAATGGGCCAAGGATATAAGCAGGTATTTCACCAAAGAAGACATTCAGGAGGCTAACAGATATGTGAGGAAATGCTCGCAATCATTAGCTATTCACACACACTCATTGTCATCAAGTAAATTCCAACTCATAGTGACACTACAGGATAGAGTAGAACTGTCCCATAGGGTTTCCAAAGGAGCGGCTGGTGGATTTGAACTGCCAACCTTTTGGTTAGCAGCTGAACACTTAATCACTGCTCCACCAGGGCTCCTCATTAGCCATTAGAGAAATGTAAATCAAAACTATAATTAGATACCATCTCACCCTGACATTACTGGCAGTAATTAAAAAACCACAAAATAACAAATGTTGGAGAGGTTGTCGGGAGATTGGAACTCTTATGCACCACTGGTAGGAATGTAAAATGGTACAACCACTATAGAAAACAATATGGCGCCTCCTTAAAAAGCTAGAAGTAGAAATACCATATGATCCAGCAATCCCACTCCTAGGAATATATTCTAGAGAACTAAGTGCCATCACATGAATAGACATATGTACATCCATGTTCATTGTAGCATTATTCACAATAGCAAAAAGATTGAAACAACCTAAGTGCCCAACAGATGAATGAATAAACAAATTATGGCACATATACACAATGCAATACTATGTAACGATAAAGAACAATGATGAATCTGAAACATCTCACAACATGAATGAATCTAGAGGGCATTATGCTGAGTGAAATAAGTCAATCACAAAAAGACAAATATTGTATGAAATCACTATTATAAAAACTCAAGAAAAGGTTTACACGTAGAAGAAAATTCTTTGATGGTTACGAGGGAGGGGAGTGGTGGGAAGGAGAAATCACTAACTACATAGTAAACAAGTGTTAATTTTGGTGAAGGAAAGACAACACACTATACAGGGGAAGTCAGCATAACTTGACCAAGGGAAAGTCACGGAAACTTCCTAGACACATCCAAACACTTTGAGGGACCGAGTTACTGGGGCTCAGGGCTGGGACAACGGTCTCGGGGGACATCTAGGTCAATTAGCATAACATAGTTCATAAAGAAAATGTTCTACATCCTACTTTGGTGAGTAGCATCTGGGGTCGTAAAAGCCTGCAAGCAGCCATCTAAGATACATCTATTGGTCCCATCACACCCGGAGCATAGGAGAATGAAGAAAACCAAAGACACAAGGAAAATATTAGTCCAAAGGACTAATGGACCACATGAATCACAGCCTCCATCACCCTGAGCCCAGAAGAACTAGATGGTGCTTGGCTACCACCACGGACCACTCCGACAGGGATCATAATAGAAGGTCCAGGACAAGGTGGGAGAAAAATGTAGAACAAAATCAAATTCACAAAAAAAGACCAGATTTATTGGTCTGAGAGAGACAAGAGGAACCCTTGAGACTATGGCCCCGGACACACTGCTAACTCAGAACAGAAGCTGCCTTTCAGCCAAAGATTAGACAGGCCTATAAAACAAACAACACATGTGAGGAATATGCTTCTTAGTTCAATCAATTATACAAGACCAAACGGGCAACACCTGCTCAAAAGCAAAGACGATAAGGTAGGAAGGGACAGGAAAACTGGATGAATGGACGTGGGGAATTGGTGTGTAAAGGGAAAGGAGGAGAGTGCTGACGCAGTGAGGGGAATGCAACCAATGTCAGAAAACAACTTGTGTATAAATTTTTGAATGAGAAACTAATCTGCACTGTAAACTTTCATCTAAAGCACACACACATACAATATTAAAAAAAAAAAAAAAGATGGGCAGAGACACAGATGGACACACAAAGAGAAGATGACCACAGGAGGATGGAGGCAGAGACTGGAATTACGCTGTAGCTGCAAGCCAAGGAATGCTTGAGGCTACCGGAAGCTGGGTGAGTTGAGAAAGCTGTCTTCTCCTAGAGCTTTTTGAGATAGCAGGGCCCTGGCAACACCCTGAATTTGAACATCCAGCCCCCAGAAATGTGAGACAATACATTTCGGTCATTTTAAGCCATCTACTTTGTTGAAATTTGTTATGGCAGTCCTAAGAAACTAATACAGTTGAGTAAATTTAATACCAAAACATGACAATTTATGTAAGCAAAATTATTTTAAATATACCTTTACCTATTCTCTGCATTAAAATTATTTTATTACTTCTAAAGAATTCTACTGGTATGCTATTCAATGGTTTAATAATTATTTAATTATTAACCTCTAAGACAAATATTTTGTGCCCTGAAAATGAGGTACGAAGGAGAATTTTTAACTTATGATATGTTCCACTTTCAGCATTTACATTCATTCCATTTCATAATATAAATATACATTTTTTTGTGAGTTTCAACAGGTTTTTTTTCTTCCCCCAGACTTTTTTTTTTTTTTTTTTAATTGTACTTCAGGTGAAGGCTTACAGAACAAATAGTTTCTCATGAAACAGTAGTACACATACTGTTTTATGACATTGGTTAACAACCCCAAAACACGTCAACCCTCTCCCTTCTTGACTTTTATTTATTTATTTTTTTGGTGAAAATATACATAGCCAAAGATACACCATTTCAAAAATTTCTACATGCACAGTTCCGTGACATCGACTTTGCTCTTCCAATTCTGCTGCTATTCTCACTTTATTTATTTATTTATTTTTATTTTATTGTACTTCAGGTGAAGACTTACAGAACAAATAGTTTCTCATGAAACAGTAGTACACATGTTATTTTATGACATTAGTTAACAACCCCACAACATATTAACCCTCTAAATTCTCAACCTCTTCTTCTTTTTTTTTTTTTTTTGTGAAAATATACGTAGCCAAAGATACATCATTTCAAAAATTTCTACATGCACAGTTCAGTGACACTGACTACCCTCTTCCAATTGTGCTGTTATTCTCACTTAAGATGAAGGCTTACAGAACAAATAGTTTCTCATTTAACGGTTACTACAAATGTTGCCCTATGACAATGGTTAACAATCTCACAAAGCATCAACAATATCCTTACTCAACCTTGGGTTCCCTATCACCAGCTTCCTTGCCCCCTTCTGCCTTCTGGCCCTTGTCATTGGACTCCTGTACCTCGTTAGTCTCATTTGGTTTTACGGGGCTGTCCACTCCCAGGCTGAACAGTGAACCTCGGAGGTAACTTCACCACTGAGCTAAAAGGGTGTCTGGGGGCCATACTCTCGAGGTTTCTCCAGTCTCCTTTAGGCTAGTAAATCTGGTCTTTTTTTTTTGTGAGTTTGAATTATGCTCTACATCTTTCTCCAGTTCTGTCCAGAACCCTCTGTTGGGATCCTGGTGAGAGCAGTCAGTGGTGGTAGCCGGGCACCATCTAGCTGTACTGGACTCAGTCCGGTGGAGGCTTTGGTAGCTGTGGACAATTAGTCCTTCGGACTAATCTCTTCCTTGTGTACTGTTCTCTTCATTCTCCCTTGCTCCCGAAAGGATGAGACCAGTGGAGTATCTTAGATGGCTGCTCACAGGCTTTTAAGACCCCAGACACTACTCACCAAGGTAGAATGTAGAGCATTGTCTTTCTAAGCTGTGTCATGCCAATTGAGCTAGATGTTCCCCAAGACCATGGTCCCCACAGCCCTCTGCCCAGCAATTCAGTCCCTCAGGGAGGTTGGATGTGTCTATGGGGCTTCCATGACCTTTCCTTGTACAGGCTGTGCTAGTTTCCCCTGTATTGTGTACTGTCTCACCCTTCACCCAAGATACCACTTATCTATTGCCTATTTAGTATTCCCCCCCCACCCCTCCCATCCCTGGTAACCAACAAAGATTGTTACATTTTGCGTGTGAACTTTTTCATGGGTTTTTAAAATAGAGGTCTCATACAATATTTGTCCTTTTGTGATTGACTTATTTCACTCAGCATAATGTCCTCCAGTTTCATCCATGTTATGAGATGGTTCACAGATTCATTGTTGTTCTTTCTCGTTGCATAGTACTCCATTGTGTGTATGTACCATATTTTGTTTATCCATTCATCTGTTGATGGGCACCTACGTTGTTTCTATCCTTTTGCTATTGTGAACAATGCTGCCATGAACATAGGTGTGCATATGTCTATTCGAGTGACGACTCTTATTTCTCTAGGATATATTCCTAGGAGTGGGATTGCTGGATCTAATGGTATGTCTATTTCTAACTTTCTGAGGAAGCGCCATATCATTTTCCAAAATGGTTGTATCATTTTGCATTCCCACCAGCAGTGCATAAGAGTTCCCATCTCCCCGCAGCCCCTCCAACATTTGTTATTTCCAGTGTTTTTGAATCGTGCCAGTAATGCCGGGGTGAGATGGTATCTCATTGTGGTTTTCATTTGCATTTCTCTAATGGCTAGTGATCATGAGCATTTCCTCATGTGTCTGCTAGCCATTTGAATGTCTTCTTCGGTAAAGTGTCTGCTCATTTCCTTTGCCCATTTTTTAATAGGATTTTATTTGTATTTTTGTTGTAGAGGTGTTGGATTTTCTTGTAGATTATGGAGATTAGACCTTTTTCTGACTTGTACTGTCCAAAAATTTTTTCCCAGTCTGTAGGTTCTCTTTTGACTCTTTTGGTGAAGTCTTTTGAAGAGCATAGGTGTTTGATTTTTAGAAGATCCCAGTTATCTAGCTTATCTGTTGGGTTTTGTGCATTGATGGTTATGGTTTGTATCCTGTTAATGCCATGTATTAAGGCCTGAAGTGTTGGTCCTATTTTTTCTTCTATGAACTTTATACTTTTAGGCTTTATATTCAGGTCTTTGATCCATTTTGAAGTAGTTTTTGTATACGGTGTGAGTTATGGGTCCTGTTTCATTTTTTTGCAAATGGATATCCAGTTTTGCCAGCACCGTTTGTTAAAAAGACTGTCTTTTCCCCATTTGATTGACTTTGAGCCCTTGTCGAAGATCAGGTGACCATAGGTGGATGGATTTACATCTGGGTTCTCAATTCTGTTCCATTGGTCAATGTATCTGTCGTTGTACCAGTACCAGGCTGTTTTGACTACTGTAGCTGTATAGTAGGTTCTGAAGTTGGTAGTGTGAGTCCTCCAACTTTATTCTTCTTCTTCAGTAGTACTTTACTTATTCGGGGCTTTTTCGCTTTCCATATAAAGTTAATGATTAGTTTTTCCATCTCTTTGAAGAATGTTGTTGGTATTTGGATCGGGATTGCATTGTATTTGTAAATTGCTTTGGGTAGAATTGCCATTTTCACAATGTTGAGTCTACCTATCCACGAGCATGGTATGTTTTTCCATTTATGTAGATCCCTTTGGGTTTCATGCAGTAGTGTTTTATAGTTTTCTTTGTACAGGTCTTTACATCCCTGGTCAGATTTATTCCTAAGTATTTTATCTTTTTAGGGGCTATTGAAAATGGTATTGATTTCCTGATTTACTTTTCATCGTTCTCCTTACTGGTATATAGGAATCCAACTGATTTTTGAATGTTTATCTTGTATCCTGCTACTCTGCTGAATCTTTCTATTAGTTCCAGCAGATTTCTCGTGGAGTCTTTAGGGTTTTCTATGTATAGTATCATATCATCTGCAAACAGGGACAGTTTAACTTCTTCATTACCAATTTGGATGCCCTTTGTTTCTTTCTCTTGCCTTATTGCTCTAGCTAGAACTTCCAGCACAATGTTAAATGGGAGGGGTGATAAAGGGCATGCTTGTCTTGCTCCTGTTTTCAAGGGGAATGCTTTCAGCCTCTCTCCATTAAGAATGATGTTGGCTGTTGGTTTTGCATAGATGCCCTTTATTGTGTTGAGAAATTTCCCTTCTATACCTATTTGATTGAGAGTTTTTATCAGGAATGGGTGTTGGACTTTGTCAAATGCCTTTTCTGTGTCAATTGAGACGATCATGTGATTCTTTTCTTTCCTTTTATTTATGTGGTGGATTATGTTGATTGATTTTCTAATTTTGAACCATCCTTGCATACCTGGTATGAATCCTACTTGGTCGTGGTGTATTATTTTTTTGATATGATGCTGAATTCTATTGGCTAGAATTTTGTTCAGAATTTTTGCATCTATATTCATGAGAGATATTGGTCTGTAATTTTCTTTTTTTTGTGACATCTTTGCCTGGTTTTGGTATCAGCGTTATGTTGGCTTCATAGAATGAATTTGGAAGCGTTGCTTCCTCTTCTATGCTCTGAAATAGCTTGAGCAGTACTGGTACAAGCTCTTCTGTAAATGTTTTGTAGAATTCTCCAGTGAACCCATCTGGGCCAGAGCTTTTTTTGCTTGGGAGTTTTTTTTTTGTTACCTTTTCAATCTCTTCTCTTGTTATGGGTCTGTTAAGATTTTCAACATCACTTTGTTGTAGTTTGGGTAGGCCGTGTGTTTCTAGAAATTTATCCATTTCCTCCAGGTTTTCAAATTTGTTGGAGTATAGTTTTTCATAATATTCTGTTATAATCCTTTTTATTTCAGTTGGGTCTGTTGTAATGTCCCCAATTTCATTTCTTATTTGGGTTATTTGTGTCCTCTCCTGTTTTTCTTTTGTCAGTCTGGCCAGTGGTTTGTCGATTTTGTTGATTCTTTCAAAGAACCAACTTTTAGTTTTGTTGATTCTATTGTTTTTCTGTTCTCTATTTCATTTATTTCTGCTCTGATCTTTACTATTTCCTTTCTTCTGGTGGTTGTGGGCTTTTTTTGCTGTTCTCTTTCTATTTGTTTGAGTTCTGTAGTTAATGTTTTGATTTTGTTCCTTTCTTTTTTTTTGGTATGTGCATCTATTGCTATAAACTGTCCTCTGAGGACTGCCTTTGCTGTGTCCCAAAGGTTGTGGTATGATGTGTTTTCATTCTCATTTGATTCTAGGAATTTTTTGATTCCATCTCTGATTTCTTCTATTACGCACTGATGTGTAAGCAGGGCATTATTCAGTTTCCATGTAGATGATTTTTTCCCTTGCTCTTTCTAGTGTTAATTTCTACCTTGATGGCATTGTGGTCAGAAAAGATACTTTTAATTTTCTCTACGTTTTGGATCTTGTTGAGGATTGCTCTGTGGCCTAAGATGTGGTCTATTCTGGAGAACGTTCCATGTGCTTTGGAAAAGAATGTGTACTTTCCAGCGGTTGGATGGAGTGTTCTATATATGTCTATGAGGTCCAGTTGGCTGATTGTGCCCTTTAGGTCTTCTGTATCTTTGCTGAGTTTCTTCTTAGTTGTTCTGTCCTTTACTGAGAGCGGTGTGTTGAAGTCTCCTACTATTATTGTGGAACTGTCAATTTCTCTTTTCAGTTTTGGTAGAGTTTGTTTTATGTATTTTGGAGCCCTGTCATTGGGTGCATAGATGTTTATTATGGTTATGTCTTCATGATGGATCGTCCCCTTAATCATTATATAGTGTCCTTCTTTGTCTTTTATGGTAGATTTTGTTTTAAAGTCTATTTTATCTGAGATTAGAATTGCCACTCCTGCTCTTTTTTGGTAGTTGTTAGCTTGATGTATTTTTTTCCAACCTTTGACTTTTAATAAATTCACATATTTGTTTCTAAGGTGTGTCTCTTGTAGACAGCATATTGATGGATCCTGTTTTCTTATCCATTCCGTCACTCTCCGTCTCTTTATGGGTGCATTGAGTCCATTTACATTCAGTGTAATTACTGATAGATGTGAGTTTGTTGCTGTCATTTTGCAGTGGTTTTTTTTTGTGGTGCTGAAGTTTTCTTTGTTCTTCTTAGTCTCTTGTGCTGAGTTACTTTGGTTTGTTGATTTTTTTTTTCGTTTCTTTTGTGTTTGTAGGTTTTGTTTTTGCTGAGACTTTATGTTTTTCGTGTTTATTTTTATGAGTTGGTTTGTTAACTTTCTTTGTGGTTACCTTGAATTTTACCCTTATCTTTCTAAGTTTGAAGCAGTCTACCATTACTTGGCATCGCCTTGCCTTCCTCTCCATTAGAAGGTTCTATATCTATGCCGTTTATTCCCTCTTTCATTGTTTTGATGTTGTTGTCATCTGTGAATTGACTGCTCTGATTCCCTGTTGTATTTTTTTGGTTTTGGATATTCCTCGAGAGTTCATTTCCTAGATTGGTATCTGGCTCGTATGATCCTGCGTCCTAGGTTCTGCCTGTGGGCTGAAGCTGTTTGTCATCAGATCGAAGAACTCCCTTTAATAATTCTTGTAATTTTGGTTTGACTTTTACATATTCCCTTAGTTTATGATTATCCGGAAATGACCAAATTTCACCATCAAATTTGAATGACAGTTTTGCAGGATATATTATTCTTGGCGGACAATTTTTTTCTTTCAAGATTTTATATATGTCATCCCATTGCCTTCTTGCCTGCATGGTTTCTGCCGAATAATCTGAGCTTAGTCTTATTGTTTCTCCTCTGTATGTGACTTCTTGTTTTTCACAAGCTGGTCTCAGGATTCTTTGTTTTTCTTTGGTTTTGGCGAGTGTGAATATGATATGCCTTGGTGATTTTCTTTTGGGGTTTCTTCTATATGGGGTTCGTTGAGCTTCTTGGATGGCCAGCTTTTCATCTTTCATGATATTGGGAAAGTTTTCTGTCAGCAGTTCCTCAATGATCCTCTGTGTTTTCTGTTTTCTCCTCCTGTTCTGGAATGCCAATCACTCGCAGATTTTTGCTTTTAATTGTGTTCCACATACCTCTCAGGTTCTCTTCATTTTTGTTTGTTCTTTTTTCTGAGTTTTCCTGAAACAGAGTTGTATCCAAGTGTTTGTCTTCAGTTCCACTGGTCCTGTCTTCCATGGTTTCAAATCTGCTTCTCAGCCCTTCTATGACATCATCCATTTCTGAAATCTTGTTGTTTATCTTTTGGATTTCTAATTGTTGTTTTTGTATAATTTCTAGTTGTGAATTTATTTTGGCATTTTGTTCCTGCATCATCTTCCTGAATTCTTCCAATTTTTTGTCTGTATTTTCCATGTATTTGTCTATTTTTTCTCATGTTTGTCAGCTTTTTGCCTCAGTTCTTGGAAAATTCCGAGTATTACAGATTTGAATTCCCTATCAGGTACTTTTAGTTCATTTTCTTCCACATGAGTCATCTGGTGTTTTAATTTGGATGCCTACTGGAACCATCCTGTCCTGTTTTTGTAAATGTTTTGATATTGTTTGCTGTTTTCGGGGCATTCAGTAGTTATTTCTCACGTTTATTGATTGCAGATTTGTTTGTTTCGTCTCTTCTTAAAAAAAAAATATTTGAGTATGTCTGAGCAGGCGGACTGTGTGCTCTTTGTTGTTTGCTTGTCTGTGCACTCAACACTTTTCGCCTCCTTCTCCAACTGGCAGGTTCAATCACTCAGATATGGTACAGCAGGGCAGGCCTAGCTGAAGAGGAGCCACTGGGACGGGTTATTTGTGGCACACACTACAGCCACCAGGGTGGGTCAGTAATCAGTGCTGGGAAGGTTCCAGTAGGCCGTGCCTGCACTGCTTGGTGGTGTGATGTCAAGCGCACGGTGCAGGTAGGCAGGATGCAGCGGGGAGACGGTTATGTGTGGAGCTAAGCGGCTGTTTTGTCTCCCACTGGACGCTCCGTGAGGCTGCTTTCTCATACCCCCGTTTGCTGTTCTCTGATAGGAGTCCAAGATGGTGGATCCGCGCTGCGTTAGCTGGTAGGGGACCTCTGCATGAATCTCTCCTCGCTCTCCGTTCTCTGTCAGTATTCTCACTCCATTTGGTGCTCGGCTGAGTTCTTTCTCTCTTGATTTGATATGCTAGGGTTTCAGGAGTGTTGCATTCTCTGTTTGGCTTAGTTTTTCAGATCTTTGCTGTGGAGGGACGGCGTGGTGCTTCTGCCTAGAGCGGCATCTTGCCGGAACTCTCTATTCTCACTTTAGATGAAGGCTTACAGAACAAAATTGTTTCTCATTTAACAGTTAGTACACATGTTGCCCTATGACAATGGTTAACAACCTCACAACACATCAACACTGTCCTTACTCAACCTTGGGTTCCCTATCACCAGCTTTCCTGTCCCCTTCTGCCTTCTGGCCCTTGTCCCTGGACTACTGTGCCTCATTAGTCCCATTTGGTTTTATGGGGCTGTCTACTCCTAGGCTGAACAAAGAACCTCGGAGGTAACTTCACCACTGAGCTAAAAGGGTGTCTGGGGGCCATACTCTCAGGGTTTCTCCAGTCTCCTTTAGGCCAGTAAATCTGGTCTTTTTTTTTGTGAGTTAGAATTATGCTCCACATCCTTCTCCAGCTCTGTCCAGAACCCTCGTTTGTGATCCTGGTCACAGCAGTCAGTGGTGGTAGCCGGGCACCATCTAGCTGTACTAGACTCAGTCTGGTGGAGGCCTTGGTAGCTGTGGTCCATTAGTCCTTCAGACTAATCTTTTCCTTGTATCCTGTTCTCTTCATTCTCCCTTGCTCCCGAAGGGATGAGACCAGTGGAGTTAACTATACATTTTAAGCCACTCAAAATGCAACTATTTTCATGAAATCAGATTAATCCCTTCATATGAGAAATTTATATTGTAATTAAGGGCATAATAAGAAATAAAGACTAACTTTGGTTTCCATTTTAATTCTTTGCATAGAGGTAGATAATTTTTTGAAATTCCAAGCTTAGACTTGCTCTTATTCTATTTTTCCCATGATGTGTATGCTGCTACCTTAATAAGAGAAAAAATGGGTCAAGCCCTGATAGATATTCAGAGTGTGGGTGGAAATTCTTTGACGAGCTTTCTGGGGATGCCTCTAACATGGGAATTGCTGTTGAGATTCCAGGAGAAAAAGATAAAATTGTTTCAATAGCCATAACTCTTACAAATAAACCCTTTCACACCCACTAAAAAAAAGGTTAGAAAGGTGCCTGAAATCTAGCAATTAACCAGAAGATCCTATGCTGAGCCTACACATTGCATACAATATGTTTCTTTCAAAATACTTGCTGGTATGAAAAATAATCCTCTAAGATAGAAAATAAGTAAGGGTGTTAGTATAAAAGGTTCTTTCTAAATTATTCCATGAGTTCTGATATCTTTAATTATTACATGACCATTTAATGTCAAATTGTTTTGACATTTTTTTTCCTTTCAAAGAAATGATTAATTTTATCTATAGGAGTGAATCTGACATACGAAATCTGAATTTCTCAATTTCAGTGAAAAAGAAAACAGATTAGCATTATTAGAGACTGAAAAGAAAGTTCCTTTTTAACATAGGGCATCTAAACACCTTGTAATGGGAAAACCTATCTACCTGTCTACCTGTCTGTCTGTCTACCTGTCTACCTATCTACCTGCCTATCTATCTGTCACAAGTTCCCATGGTACAGGACCTCAAGTGGAAACAGAATTGATACCAAGTCTTTCTATAGTAAAAGTTAGTAGTAATGACTTTTGAGATCACTGGAAGGTATACTATATCTAACCAGAATTTATCACCTAATATTTCTTAATAAATATTTAATGAGGAGTTGAATCTTCAATTAGCCTCTTAATTCTAAAACCTACATCTAGACTTAGAACCTTGGAACTTTATTTTAAAGGGTGGTGTGGGAATTTAGAAGGGTTACATTTACATTATGAAATAGAAAGGAAGATAAACAGCAAATTACATCTAATTTTTTCTTCTATCCATTTGATGTAGACAATGGAAAATCATCATCCATCCATCCACATGACATTAGTTGAGTATTTACTATATACCAAGGACTGTACAAGGTTTTGTAGATACAAAGTCAGGTAAGACACAGCCACACCTTAAGGAGAATATAGTGTATGGAAGTGAGTCACCCAAACAGTGTGTTAAGAACTCTGATAAAGGTTGCACAGGGTGATGGGGAACAGGGAAAAGATACTTATATCAAACTGGGAGTGTCAGAGGAGGTTAACACTTAGTCGTAAAAGATAAGCAGGGCAAACAGTGCTTTAGGTAAAGGAACAGCATGGAGAGAGGTATGCTACAACATGAGAAGTCTATGTAACACTATTTTTTATTTCATGGAGCATATGAGGAGACTGGTGTAGAGTGACAGGTGATAAATCTGCAGAAAGACATATGCTAGAGCTTCAATAGCCTCATGTGGTAGGCTGGAAAGTTTTTAACTTTATCCTGAAAGCTGTTGTGCACCACTGAAAAACTATAAAAATTTTACCATAGAACAAAGCCTGTCGTATAGGAGTATTACTTGAATAGCTCATTTAATTTGATCACTGATGTCTTGTTGTTATATTTTAATTGTTGTATGAAATGTCCATGAAATGTGCTGTGTAACGAGTACTCTTCCTTCTCTGTAAATATTTGTTGCAATGGTATTTTATTTAAATAGTATAGAGTCAGTTCTTCCATGCCATAAGAGAGTATTTGCATAATATCTAATATTTCTGGGTCCTGACTTTCATTAACCCTCTGTTGTAACCACCTGTTTAATATCTGCCTTTCCTGAGAAACCGGGAAGGGATCATTTTGGTCCCTTTCTCCAACCATATACCCAGACTGTAGTTTAATATCTGCCCCCATATAGGGCTTCTTGAATTGAATTAAATGAGTAACAAACAATGTTAACATAAAAAATAAGAATAGACATTCCAAAAATAATTTAAGTTTTGGTTTAGAACATGTTTGTCATTTTCTCTTCTAGGAGATTTACTACCTGATCATGTTAGTGATTTGCCTGTCTGTCTATCAGATAATGAGCTCTCTCTTGTGGTACAGAGACCGTATCTTGGGCTTCTGAACATTCCCCATGCCAAGCCTATTTCCCCTACACAGAAGGCATTAAAATGAATGCTAAATTGTACATTAAATTTAGATTGTAGTCTCTCAGAAAGCAAGAATAAAATACTAAAGTAGATAATGCAATCTAGCAGCTGTTTGTCTCAGATTTATTTTAAACATCAGGCAAAAGTGGGGGTGTAAAGAACAGGGGGATTATGCATGTAATTACAGCAAACTCATTTTGATTTAATTAGTTTATGATGTTAGAGAAAATACAACTATTGCTTTCATTCTTTTAATAACCCAGAAGCCCAAACATAAAGAGTTCTACTAAAATTTTCTCATATGTAATAAAATACGTCTCTAAATATGTATTGTTTGTCCCAAGATAAAATAAAATCTTTCTAGGTATAGTCATTCTTCTGCTGAACAAGCTGCTATTCTTATCCTGGTACCATATGGATATGTTCAAATGACGTAGGCAGTAAAAATGGATTATCTCAAGTTTGTGAAAAGGTAATTCATTTTTCATAGTTATCATAATATGAAATATATTTTGCATTTCAAATATATATGTTGACTTCCATGAATCAATTTTTTAAACCTCTAGGCCAAAAATCCTAAGTGAAGAAATACATCGGTAACACTATTTGGGAATGGGTATAAAAGTGCCAAGTATACAGGTCTATAGTTAAATTAAGGAGCCCTGGTGGTGCAGTGGTTGAGTGACTGAGTACTAACAGAAAGGTTGCTCCACATGAGAAAGACACGGCAGCCTGCTTCTGTAAAGAACTACAGCCTTGGAAACCCTGTAGGGCAGTTCTACTCTGTTCTATAGGGTCGCTAAGAGTTGGAATCGACTAGACGGCAATGGGTATAGTTAAATTTGTTATCTGTCATAAAGCAAAAAACAAAAAGCTTATTTGAAATAAACATGTGCAGACTGTCTCCTCCTACCAATAATAAGTTAGATGATCAACAAATAAGAATTTAAGTCTACAGGTAATGAAGACTACTCAGGAATCAGCCCTCTAGAATTTTCAGGCTTCAGAACAAGATGAGACTAAAAACAAAACCCAGGAAAAACTTCAACTTTCTTTAATAAGGAAGCAGCATCTTCCGGGAAGTCAGGAGCATAAGAACGTAGATAGCAAGTGCCAAAAAGCAGGAGACACGAGGGAAAGCAGCTTCTGATTGGTTGATGATATTTATAAAATATTAGTTATTATGGTCTGAAGACAAGATTTGTGGAGAAATTACAACGAATAAAAACAACATAAATCTGGGGGGAGGTAAGGAAGACAACAGTACAGCTCAGCAGAGCGGTGATTAGAATTGTGACAGGCATAGTTGTTAGCTACCATGGAGTCACCTCTGACTTATGGCAACCCCATGTACAACAGAACAAATGTTGCTCGGTCCACACCATCTTCATGATTGTTAGGATACTTGAGTCCATTGTTAGGGCCACTGTGTATTTTGAGTGCCTTCTAACCTAGCAGGTTCATCTTCCAGCACTCTATCAAGCAGTATTCTGCTGTGATCCGTAGGGTTTTCACTGGCTAATTTTTGGAAGTGGAATGCCAGGCCCTTCTTCCTAGTCTTAGTCCAGAAGCTCCTCTAAAACCCTGTCCACCATGGGTGACCCTGCTGGTATGTGAATACCAGTGGCATAACTTCCAGCATCATATCAACATGCAAGCCATCACAGTATGACAAACTGACATATAGGTAATGGGCACAGTCTTCAAGATTTACACAGAGAATGGGAAAGAGAGCCTGTAACAAAAGGCAGATAACAGAATGATTTGCAAGGTGAGAGAAGGTGGATGCAGTACGCCATAACCCAAATCTCAGAACAACTCTGATCTGTGTATGTTAAAAAACCAAGCAGGTAAGGACAGGAAATAATAGCCAGTCATCATCTTGGTATATCTCAATGAAACTTTCCAAAGCCTTAGATTAATACATAATAAAATTATGTATTATTTTATACAATAATTATCATAACAAAGCAATAATAGCTGATATTTATTAAGCATTTTATTATATACTCTTATTTAATCTTCATAATACATCAGGAGGTAGATATTAATAGTACCTCATTTTAGAGACGAGAATACAAATTCAGAAAGGTAGGTTTCTTGTCCAAAGTCCCACAGCTAGGAAGATGCAGAACCAAGACTCCAAACCAAGGCTGTTTGATTTCAAAATCTAGATTGCTCCCCTACCTGTGGGGATAGATATTTGAAATAAACCAATTCCAGATGAGTTCAAAGAGGAAGTATCCAGTTAAAGAAAGTTCGGACACCTGGTAAATCTGCCAAGAAAACAGATAACACATCTAAGCAGGGAAACCGAGGAAAGTTCAATGAAGGGACTATTTACAAAACTGTGAACTGGTGGTTAAGGGAAACCACGAAGGGATGGAGATGCACCCTGCAGCCAGTGAAGAAGGAAGGGGAAGGAGCAATGACTGGAACCCTAAAGAGTCAGAGTTGCATCTGGTAGAAGGCTGTGAACAGTCACCTTAGAAGAGGACTGCGGTCACTGCTAACACACAATTATGACCTCACTTTCCTCTGCCTTCTGATATCCTACCAGTGCCTCCCATTTGCTGAACCCAATCAGAAGCCAGAGAAAAGGAAGCCTGTTGATACATCCATAAAAATCATCTTCTAGGGGTACAGATCAGTGTGGACAAAGGCAGAGGGAGGATTTAGGGACAAATGAAGACTGTCTAGGATACCTGATAGGAATTCAGAAAAGTGAGGGTCTACTTAGAAAGCTGAGAAAAGCAATTCACTTGGTATACTTGGGATAAGGTAACTTTCTCAGCCTGTTCATCATTCCTTCTCTAAGCTACTATCATAGTCCCAAGTCAGCAGCAAAGATAATTATTCTCTGTGCTGTATACTGTAAATGTTCTTGAGTATAGGCATTATGTCTTTTATCCCTTACTTTGGAAATCTATTCCACTCCCAGCCACATGCTCTTTCTTAAGAGCCAGTGTCTATATTTCACATTCTATCTAATTCATTGCAAGGCAGTTAGGCAAAGTACATGTTAAGGGATGGCAGCTTTCTGGGGTTCTAATCCTCTAGGAAAATTCAGGTTTTCAGGCAACAGGATCCTAGAAAGTATAATTTCTATCAAAATAATTGATTTCTGTTTTGTTTGAGCCATAAATAAACAAACATTTGTTAACTTCCATATATATTCCAAGCAAAGAGCTCATTTCTGGGATGTGGACATGCATTAGACATAGTTTCTGTATTCAGTGAACATTTAGTACCCAATTTAAACACATGCGTAATATAACGTGACTGTGATTTTCAAAAAAGTTTGATCATAGTTAGAAATATAGTTTCATAAACTCACAAATATATATATACATATGTATTGTTTCACTGGTAACCATACTTAATTTTACTTCCTGTGATGTAGTATAATAATTCCTGCTCTATTCTATTCCATTCTATTCCACGAAATGTTAATCAGGACCCCAAAAACTGATTTCACGACTCACTAATAGGGTATGCTAGACAGTGTTCTAAGTTTAATCCTCACAACATTCCAAGGGGGTGGGTATTATTATTATCCCCATTTTAAAGATGAGGAAACTAAGGAACAGATAGATTAAGTAACTTACTGCTTATCTATAGTGAGTAAATTGCAGAGCAGCAATTCAAAAGAAAGTAGCTACCAGTGACAGCTCTGACAGGGATGACAACAAAGTCCTGGACAGAGCAGGAGAGAAACAGAACAGAATTCAAATTCATGAAAAAAGACTAGACTTACCAGTCAGACAGAGACTGGAGGAAACCCCTGAAACAGTGGCCCCAGTCACTCTGCTAACCCAGAACTGAAACTATTCCCAAAGCCCACTTTTCAGACAAAGATTACATAGGCTTATAAAACAAAAATAACACATGTGATGAACGTGCTTCTTAGTTCAAACAAATATACAAGACCAAATGGGCAACTCCTCTCCAAAAGCAATACAAGAAGGCGGAAGGGACAGCAACTGGATGAAATGGGCACAGGGAACCCGGGGTGGAAAGAGGGAGCGTACTGCCACATTGTTGGGATAGCAACCAATGAAGCAAAACAATATGTGTATAAATTTTTGAATGAGAAATTAACTTGAGCTGTCAACTTTTACCTAAAGCACAATTAAAGTTGCTAAGACCTCTTGAGGCAAAACTGAAAGATACCTATTGCTGATCACACACAAAGAGTGAAGGTAAGGAAATGGTAAAGTACGACTAGTGCGTGATGCATGGTAGGGGCTTATTCACCTAATGACTGGTGGTGCCATTCACCCAGAGAGGGAAAACAAGAGGTGGAACATATTCTGGAGGAATGACTAACAGTGGTCAGGAAAAATGTAAACACTCTGTAGCACAAAGGAACATGGCAGGATTGGTCTTAGTTACTCCTTGTCTTCTTTGTATTGGCAAGTCAGAAGAGGCCAGTGGGAATTCTTAAAGGGTCTTTCAAAATTCAGATTTACAATATTAGCTTCAATTTCACTTATAAACACAGAATACAATTTTACCTTGGAAAGAACTGTTTTAACTGTTTAGAATCCCATTAAAATTGGAAGCCAGAGACTATTATAGCAAAGTAGAACTTCTAAGAGAATGATCAGAAGAAAAGTCTCTCTTCCAGGCCCAGCTACCACCAGCTTTCATAGCCTTCAACCTAGTCTCAATGAATCCTTCCCAATTTTGCCCTCTTCCTACCCATTCTTCATACAGCAGTTAGGATAACCTTTTAAAAATGCAAAAATTATCATGCCAATTCATTGTACAAACACTTTGGTGGTTTCCCATTGTTCGAAGGATAAAGTCCAAAATTCTCAACAAGATTCTGTATGATCATGCTCTAGCTTACCTCTCTAGACACTCCTCCTCTCCCTCTTTATCATCCATTCACACTGCTCGTTTTACAGTTCCTCCAATATGCCATTTCCTTTCCTGTTAAAGACCTTTGTTATCTTGTTCCCACTACTGCAAATGTTCTCTGGCTTCATCATCTTCCCCTCCTTCACCTAGCTAACAGTCACTCATCCTTTAAGTCCTGATGTTCCAGAGTAGATTGACTCCCAATGCCATATTGCTCTTACAACACACAGTACTCATTCTTAGCCATGATTACAATTGCAATTAAATAATTAATTGTGAAATTATCTGTTTCTTATCTATTTTCTCTTTACATGTAAGCTCTGTGAAGACATGAACTTTTTGTCTTAACACCTCTGGAACCCTAAGAACTAGCACATTGCCTGGAAACAATATGTATTTATAGAATTAATGCATCTTTCTCAAGCCTTGGAAGTAAATATTTAGTAAACCATAGAGTCAAGCACTTTTACTCCTTCAAAAAAAGGAGGCTGATATCCCTCGGGCAAAGGTTATATTTAATAATATTAAATGGTGCAAAGTATAACATCTTGTTTTAGTAATGTTCATGTTACTAAAAGTAGTGAAAAGGTGACAGACCATCATCAATAGTTCGAAATAGTCCAGTTAATTTTTCCAAGTTCTCTTTTTTTTCATACTTGTTTATAGTTGTGAAAATTCTTTCACTTTGATGATGCATAGCAGAACTGACCTCCTATGGTTAGTAAGATTACTAGCAGCTGTGTCTCATATCTTATACTGGCAGTCTAAATTTTAGGTAGATAGGTCTGTTTATGATAGTTTATTCTTTTACATAACTTCTACACTGGCCCTGGAGTCAAAATACCTGGGTTTGAGTCCTGGCTCTGCTAGAGAACGTGACTAACTTGCTTCTAGTATAATATTGTAATGTGGTGGAAAGAACACAAGCAACAAGCCTGAAGCCATGAGTTCCAGACTTGCCTCTCTCCTTGTTTCCTGTGTGAATTTGACCAAAAATAAGAACTAGCAGCTTAAAAGGAAGAGAAGGCAAGAATAGATCATATCATAAGGGTAACTTAGAATAGATCATATCATCTGGGTAAATACACTTTTAGCTCTCCAAGTAAATGCTCGAAGAGCAAACTTTAATAGAAAAGATGGAATCCAGCTAATAATGTCCATTTTTCTTTTCTGCAAACAAACAATAAACAACAACAACAACAAATGGAAGTTTAAACAGTACCAATAACTACATGTTCCTCAATGGTGTGCCAGATTTCAGGAAAAAAAAAAATCTCTTCTAACTAAACGTGAGACTGCACCCTAATTCAAGGCAGTAGAGCCAGCTAATAAAAAAGTTAAAGTTCCAATCACACAAATTGTCTCAGAGACACAGAGAGTGACTGAAGGAATTCTTTAAACCCTGTGGATAGGAATACTCTAAGGCTGCTAGGTCCATTTTATTCCATCAGCTCTTCATACTCAGACACCAATACATTTAGTACTATATCCACTTGTTGTTATTAGGTGCCATCAAGTCAGTTCCAACTCATAGTGACCCTATGTACAACAGAATGAAACACTGCCCAGTCCTGCGCCATCTTCACAAATCATTGCTATGTTTGAGCCCACTGTTGCAGCCACTGTGTCAATCCATCTCGTTGAGGGTCTTTCTCTTTTTTGCTGACCCTCTACCTTACCAAGCATGATGTCCTTCTCCAGGGACTGGTCCCTCTCGATAACTTCTCCAGGGACTGGTCCCTCTTGATAACATGTCCAAAGTTGTGAGACAAAGTCTCGTCGTCCTTAATTCTAATGAGCATTCTAGTTGTACTTCTTCCAAGACAGATTTGTTCATTCTTCTGGCAGTCTATGGTATGTTTGATATTCTTTGCCAGCACCATAATTCAAAGGCATCAATTCTTCTTTGGTCTTCCTTATTGATTACCCAGCTTTCGCATGCATATGGGATGATTGAAAACACCATGGCTAGGGCCTGAAGCACCTTAGTCCTTAGAGTGATTATCTTTACTTTTTAACACTTTAAAGAGATTTCTTGCAGCAGATTTGTCCAATGCAATCCGTCTGATTTTTTGACTGGTGCTGCCATGACCGTTGATTGTGGATCCAAGTAAAAGGAAATCCTTGATAACTTCAATTTTTTCTCCATTTATCATGATGTTATTTACTGGTCCAGTTGTGAGGATTTTTGTTTTCTTTATGTTGAGGTGTAATCCATAGTGAAGGCTGTGGTCTTTGGTTTTCAGTCAGTAAGTGCTTCAAGTCTTCTTCACTTTCAGCCAGCAAGGCTGCATCATCTGCATATCTCAGGCTGTTAATGAGTCTTCCTCCAGTCCTGATGCTGTGTTCTTCTTCATATAGTCCAGCTTCTCAGATTATTTGCTCAGGATACAGATTTAATAAGTATGGTGAAAGGATACAACCCTGACACACATCTTTCCTGACTTTAAACCACACAGTATCTCCCTTAGGGATTAGCCAATTTAGCCACTTAGGGATTACACTTCATATAATGCAATGACATCAAGGGCAGAAATGGATAGGTGCTGTCAAAATACACCCTGAGTGTGAAGACTCTCCCTAGACTGCATAGGCTGGAAAGGCCAAAAAAGTAATACACTATGGAACTAGTAGTTTTTATGAACTGCATTCTCCAACAAGAATAAAAATATAGGGGAAGCCTCCTCCTTTTGGCAGATACTAGACAAATGACTCCAAAATACTCAAGTAATGCTCTAGCTTAAAATCTGAAGGGAAGATTCCAGGCCCACATGAGTGAACAATGCGCAGGTCAAAGTAGAATGTATCTAAATAGTAAGAACTATACACATAAACACACAACCAAGATAGAGCCTATGAAAAGATTTTAGAGGAGAAAACATGGAGAACTCTGTTCTCAAGATATAAAGGAAAAGCATACTTTTGAAAAGGTTTATTACAAAAAAGAGAAACGTTTAGAAGGCATATACTTGGATTCTACAAATTTCAAAAAGATCTGAATTGATGTATATTCTACTGACTGTGAAATAGAACATAAAAATGAGATAAGAGAACAAAAGGAAATAAAAATAAATTGGCAGAAAAGAGTAGGTCAACAAATTAAATAAGAAAAAATTACTAGAAAAGATAAATTCTAACACATGAATTAAAATCTGAACCAGTGGCACTAGAAAAACCATAATCAACACTGCAGAAAAATGAAATTTGTAATATAAAAAAAAACCTTGAAGAGATTTCCCAGAATACTGAGATAAAATGAAAATAGCTGAAAACACTAAAAGAGGAAATAAGATGTCAGGACAGATAATATGAATCCAATCAACAGATAATAAGTGCTCCCAGGTTAGAAAACAGAAAAAAAATAAGTGTGTGTGTGTGTGTGATTGAAACAAAACCTTTTCTTTGTAGAGGAAAGACCTGACTCAAAAATTGTTCACAGAGTACATAGAAAATTACTAAAAAGAGACCAATCGGTGGTATTTCTTAGTGGAATTTATGAATAGAAAATACTCACCAAAGGGGGAAAAAGAAAAAAAATCCAATAAACATTCAGCCTGAGGGTGGGGCGAGGAAACAGATTACCTAGGAAGGGAAAAAGCAAACTGGGTTCAGTTCAGACTACTCCACAATACTACATTCCAGAAGGAAAAAAAAAGTGATATTTATGAAATTCCCCAAATTCCATATTAAATCAAGTTGTTGTGAGAAGACATGAATAACACAGCATCAAGTAGAAAAAGGCTCAGCTATTTCCCTTTTCCATACTTACATAAAAATACTTAAAGCTGTAATCAATTTAGATATGAGTCCACATAAAGAACTCAAAATAGGGGCTTAACATATTATAAAAGGGCTAGTTGTGTTCATTGAAACGGGTCTAAGTAAAATATTTTATATAAGATTGACAAACAGTGAATGTGCTAATTAATAATTATCATGAGATGATATTAATGTGGAAAATCCAAGATAATATTTATGAAAGTGGCTTGAAAATAAAAATAAATGAGTATTAAGTTCTCACCTTAAATAGACGTTGACAGTCAATAAATATTGTTTCATTCTGTACACTTAACAATAAAAAATGCTGAAATACTTTAAAAAAAATCCTAAAGTCAGTGTAGTAAATTTAATTTTGTAGTAAATTTAAAAAAAGTATGTCATCAAAATCACTGAAAATTAAACATATATATATGTACAATAAATGTAAGAAATTTTAAAAGTTAAAGAAAGTTTCAATAAAGCTTAATAATAGAATATATAAAACAAGATGACAGAGGAAGAACAAGCCCATCCTGATTTAATTACCCTTTTCTCAGAAAAGATACTCAGATTTTCTTATACTAAATATATCTTGTATTTGTTGTTTATTTGTCTAAAATAGTATCACATAGTAAGATTTAAAATACTTAAAATATAGCTATGGATAATACTATATAAGAATTATAGTTCTAATGAATTAAGTTCTAACTACATGATGGATTACACCTCAACATGAAGAAAACAAAAATCCTCACAGCTGGACCAATAAGTGACACCATAATTTAATGGAGAAAATATTGACGTTGTCAAGGATTTCATTTACTTGGGTCCACCATCAACGTCCACGGAAGCAGCAGTCAAGAAATCAAAACAATGGGATAGTAAGAATAGCAGCCCAACTGGAAGAATGTAACTGATGTCACTGAATTGTACATGTAGAAATTTTTGAAATGGTGTTATCTTCAGCTATGTATATTTTCACCAAAAACAAAAAGGTCCTCCAAGGTGGAAAAGGGAGAGTGTTGACATGTCATGGGGTTGTTAACTAATGTCATAAAACAATATGTGTACTATTTAATGAGAAATTATTTGTTATGTAAACCTTTATCTAAAGCACTATAAAACAATTTTTTTTAATTAAAAAAAAGAAATCAAATGATGTATTGCATTGGGCAGATCTGCTGCAAAAGACTTCTTTAAAGTGTTCAAAAGCAAAGATGTCACTAAGGTGCACCTGATTCAAGCCATGGTATTTGAAATTGCTTCATATGCATGCAAAAGCTGGACAATGAACACGGAATACCTAAGAAGAATCTGAATTACAGCGTTGGTGCAGAATATTGACTATACAACCAAACTGCCAGAAGACCGAACAAAGCTGTCTTGGAAGAAGTACAGCCAGAATGCTCCCTTGTAAGTAAGGATGGCGAGACTTCATCTCACATACTTTAGATATGTTATCAGAAGGAATCACTCTCTGGAGAACGACATCATAGTTGGTAAAGGAGAGAGTCAGCAAAAAAGAGGAAGACCCTCACTGAGACGGACTGACACAGTGGCTTCAACAATGGGCTCAAACATAGCAATGATTGTGAGGATGGCGCAGGACAGGACAGTGTTTTGTTCTCTTGTACATAGGGTTGCTATGAGTTGAACCAACTCGATGACACCTAACAACAATACGTGATAGAAATACTCTACAACTAATAAAATTATGTATTTTAAGATAATTTAATGAAATATGAGCGTGTTGACAACATATAATAGAATAAATTTTGTAAAATATATGCGTATAAGAAAAAAAACGTTGCCGTCAAGTAGATTCTGACTCATGGTGACCCTGTAAGACAGAGTAGAACTGATCCATAGGATTTCCAAGGAATGGCTAGTAGATTCAAACTGCTGACCTTTTGGTTAGCAGCCAAGTTCTTAACCACTGTGCCACCAAGGCTTCATATGTGTGTAAGAATGCATATATAGATATAACCAAAGGGATTAGAAGAAAACATAACAAACTGTTAAAACTGGTGGTGAGATTATGAATGATTTTAATTTTCTTTTTGATACTTTTACACATTTTATAATTTTAATTATAAACATTTTCACTGAGAAACACAAAATACTGGAATAAATGAGGATGCAGAATAAAATGTCAATTCTTTCTAAATTAATTATGTATTTAATGCAATAGATCAAAATGATATTTTAAACTTGACCAAGATTTTCTAAAATTCTGGTATGTTAAAATAAATGTATAAAAAGCAAAAGTATCTAAGAAAGTTCAAACAAGCAAAAAAAAAAAAAATAGTATATACAATACGATGAAATATTGACAAAAAGATGGAATAAAATACACAAAATCGTTATCATTAACACTGATTATCTCAGATGGTGGAATTATGAGTGAGTTTAATATTTTTCTTTAATTTTTCCATATATTATAAATTTACCCCAATAAGCATATCTACCTTTATAAACATTTGAGAATAACAGCTTATCACATTTTTATAATTTTTTAAATTACTGTCAAATAATCAATTATGATTTTTTTTTCTTCTGTATATATGACTATATTCTCCAAATTCAGTATAAAGGGCATATACCACTCCTAAATTCAGGGGAGGAAAAACTTTTTTTAAAAAAAGTTTTATTCTAAGATCTGTCTTCCACTATGGTAAGTCAACCAGCACCCCATTGTTCCAATTTAAATGTGTTTCCTCTTGTACAGTCTTCAGGGACAAAGAGGAAAAGTTCAGTTTTCAAACAACTGACATGTCATCTTTTCTGAAAGAGCTAAAATGGGTTAGCCTAAAATTCAGCCTTCCTATGAATTTCTCAGTTTTCTGTGAAAATGTTAGTTTCTATTTCTGACTTAGTATGACTGACTTAAAGAACATGGGATTTTTTATGAGTGTAAACTCCTCTTCTTTGATAACAGCAAAATAAATAAATAAAGAGATGTAAATTACTATATTTCCTCAAAAGAAGTTCCCACTGAAATGATGAAATGTTTCCTTTATAGTTTACATTAGTAGAAGTTGTAATTATAGATCTATTTCTAAGAAGATTATCTAATCTGTCTATCCATCCATCCAACTAACCATCCATTATCCTAAGAAACAACCCCAGCCTGAATTTATACTTTTCTCTCTCGGGCACATTTTTATACTATTACTAAATATGTATGTATTCATGAATAATATATAGCACAACTTTGCATTTAATACATATATATTAAAGAGAGCGAGAAGTGATCATATAGTCTTTGCTCCTGTCTTTTTTTTTTTTTACCTCATTCCCTTCACTTCTCCTTATCATTAACCCCTATTTTCTCACTGTCTTCACGATTATGTATAGAAACAATGCATGTACAAAGTGTGTAGTAAAATTTAAATAAGGTTATAGAGGGACTCTGCTTTACAAAAATGGGATCGTATCATACATACTTCACTGCACCTTGATTTTTTTCATCACTGGCTCGTGGATCTCACTCCAAGTCAATGACCTCAATGTACTCACTATTTAAAGTTACATATTATATTTAACCATTCTCTTACTGATGGACATTCACTTTATTTCTAGCTTTCTGCTACTAGTATTGATGACGCAGTAAATACATTACAAATTTCCTTACATATGGATTATTTTATTTAAATGGAATAGATTCTAAGCAGATTATGTATTTTTTAATATTAAAAGATGTCCACTAAAAGTGAATGACAGTATCCTTTTCCTTATATCCCCAAAAGCAAAAACTGTTAGGCTTTTTCCAGTTCAAGTGTATAGTACTATACCATTATTATTTTCATTTTCCTGACTGCTATTGAGATGGAATATCTTTTCAAGCTTAATCTTCTGTGAATGAATGACCTCTTCATATTTTGGCTGTTTTACAAATTGTATTTTATAGCCTTCCTATCAATTTTGTAAAAACTCTTCCTATATGGTAGATACTAATCCTTTTTCATCCTCTGTACCACTAACATTTCTTCTTGAAATTAGCTGATTGGAAACTTTGTCATATTTTCCAATATTTAATTTTTTAAATGATCTATCAAGTATTTCTGAAGTTTATAAAGTTATGGTTTGGAGTCTTGATTACAGAAGCTTACCTGCTCCTATTTTGTAGATGTAATCTCTTTAATTTTCTTATAGAAATTTTACTTTCAATTTTTTACTCTATCTGGAAGCTATTTTTTAATATGATTTAAAATAGGGGTCTATTTTATTTTCTTCATGACAGTTATACCAACGTAATCTATTTAATAATGCATTATTTTCTCAATGAGAGTTAAAACAGCTTTTTCTTCTAAAACCAAAGACACAGGAAAATATTAGCCCAAAGGACTAAAGGACCACATGAATCACAGACTCCATCAGCCTGAGACTAGAAGAACTAGATGGTGTCCAGCTGTCATCACAACCGTTCCAAAAGGGATCACAACAGAGAGTCCCGGACAGAGTGGGAGAAAATGGTAGAACAGAATTCAAATTCATGAAAAAAGATCATATTTACTGGTCTGATGGAGACTGAGGGAAATCCCCAAAACCATGGCCACTGGACCCTCTGTTAACCTAGAAGTGAAACCATTCCAGTAGCCCACTTTTCAGACAAAGATTAGACAGACCTGTAAAACAAAAATAACACATGTGAGGAACGTGTTTCTTACTTCAATCAAATATACGAGATCCAATGGGCAACTACTGTTCAAAAGCAAGACAAGAAGGCAGGAAGGGATAGGAACTGGAAGAATGGACACAAGGAACCTGGGGTGGAAAGGGAAGTGTGCCGTCACATTGTGAGTATTGCAACCAATGTCACAAATCAATATATTTATAAGTTTTTGAATGAATGAGAAATTAACTTGAGCTGTAAACTTTCACCTAAAGCACAAAAAAAAAAAAAATGAAGTAAAATAACTATCTTCTACTCAATTCTTTTATATAGTGGAATCTATTTCTGGATTCTCTCTTTCACTAACCTATGTGTCTATTCTTATGCCAATATCATACTGATTTTATTACAGTGATTTTATAGTATGGTATGATATCTGGGAAGCCAAGTTTATATTCTTCAATAAAACTATAGAGTTCTATGTTTTTTGTTGTTTTTATTTGGAAACTAAAAATTCGTTGTTAGAATTTATTCCTAAATACTTTATATAGTTTAGGTGCTTTTGTAAACAGAATTTTTTCCCCAATTGCCCTCTCTAGGTACTTATTACTGGAGTAGTTTTTTTTTTTTTAAGTGTTTAACCAATCAATTTATTATTATTACATCATCTTATTAAATTTATAAGTCTGTTTTTTCCTTTTTTTTTTTTACCACCACCCATCTGTCAGTTTGTCATACTGTGGTGGCTTGTGTGTTGCTATGGGACTGGAAACTATGGTACTGGTATTTCACATACCAGCAGTGTTACCCATGGCAGACATATTTCATCAGAGCGTCCAGACTAAGACATAATGGAAAGAAAGGCCTGGCAATATACTTCCAAAAAATAAGCCACTGAAAATCTTATGGAGCACATTTCTACTCCGACATACATGGGGTCGCCATGAGTTGGAGTCGACTTGACGGCAACTGATAAGGTAAGAATACTTTAGGAAATTTCAGGTCATAAGTGAATTCATAAGACATTTAACAAACATGAATACCCTAGTACAAAATCCTCTTAAAAAGGTACATATAAGTTAAAGTTACATTTCAGAATGAGAGAGAATGATTAAAAAAATTGTTTCATTTAAAAAAAAAAAGTACCTTGTTGTTAAACCACAACCTCATTTTATTCTTAGAATAAAAGAAATACCCTGGGGTCATATAGTGGGTTTCAGGGATTCTATAAACTCCTTAATCTTGCAAAGAATAGTCTATGTATATTTATTTACATTCTTATTGGAAAAGTCAGTCACATTCATTCAATTTGCAAAGAGTTTGAGACTTGAAAGAGGTTGAAAAAGACTATTCTAGATTATTAATTCCATTTTTTACCCCTAGTCTCTGACTGAACTTTTCCATGGTCATACTTTTGGTACTTCACCAAAGAGACCATTTCATCACTGGACAGCTAAACTAGTAAAAACTGTAGTTAACATTGAGAAAAATTTACCTCTGAAACTTCCATGTATTTTCTTAATTCCAGCTCTCTAGCATGAGAGAATTCCCTACCCCAGAAAATATCCCTTGTACATATTTGGATATGGCCATCTTAGCTCCGAGATAATTTTCTTTTTTAGAATGATGGCTTTCAAACAATACAACATATAGATTTAACTGCTTAATTTTCTTTAAACAGGTATTTTCACCACTCATTAAGACAATATTTTATATCTTTAAAAGTTCTACACAGAAAGCTCACTAATTCTGACCAATTCTGACTAACAGAGAGATAGATCACTCCAACTTTACTTGTGAATTTCAGAAAGAATTTAGAGAGAACAAATTTATTATTTTGATGTATGTAAGTCCTGCAGAATTTGCACATACTTATTTATTCTACTAAATTCTTAAAACTATAACTCATGAAATTCTTTAAAAATTATTTTGTAATTATAGGTTATTTGTCAAAATATTATTCATGGATGAGTTTCAACGTATCTTCAATGTTGTAGCCAGAAGTCATTTTTAACTTATTCTTATGGATTCAGAAAGGATGAATACAGTAATATTAAAGTGTCACTAAAACCACCATTTACCTTAATTCTTATGGAGAAAAAGGGGAAAATATACAGTAGAGCGAGGCACAACATCATATAAGGGAGAACAAAATTTCAAGGTGGTAAACCAAGCTCTGTAAAATTCAGAACTAAAATTAAATAAATATATAAAAGTATTACTTACGGATATGATTCTGAAAGCTGTTCAGCTATTGCATAAGCAGTAGGGTCTCTGTCTACAGCATACAGAGTAATATCTGACTCCTTGTGTAGAATGGCTCTTGTGTGTCCTCCTGAACCAAATGTCATATCTAGAAAAATCTAGCCAACAGAGGAAAAGAAAATTACCAATTAACATGAACAGAACCTATTCCTGCCAAATACTTACCTTAATTTCTAGAATCACATAATAATTTTCAGCGTAGATAGCAAACAGAAAAACAATTAAAATCTTTTTCTTAGAGGTCAACTTGTTATGCATGAGCTCTGGCTCAATTACGAGTGATCAATCCAACATAACTGGTGAGAGTATGAGTAAAATGATTATTCTCAGCATTAGATGGCCAACTCAAGACAAACTGAAAGTTTCCTCCGTAAGGTAAGCATGACCACAATATTGTGCTGCTAGATTTTTAATGCTTTCCAGCACTTGGCTGGAAATGACATTTCCAATGATTTATCATCATTTGGAGATGGCTGACAATTAGTGTAGCTCACTTTATCTCAATATCTCTAAATGCTTAATATGGAAAGTAAAGACATTTAAAAACATTAAAAGAGATAGAACACCTAACAATAGTCACAGGACTTATCTTAAAAACCATGAAGATCTGACCTGGAAAAAGCCCCCAAGGCTTTTTAAGTCAAAACATCTGGGGTAGGTTCTGGTTTTGACACTAAGTAGCTGTCTGTCTTTGGGAAACTAACTTAAAATTCCATTATCTTTAGAGTCTCCAGTGTTTATAAAGAAAAAGAAATAAAGAAGATATCACTACCACCTACCTAACTGGTAAAGTGATATATAATTTCTCATCTAAACCAAGATACTTCTAAGAGAAAAACATCCAGTAATAATTCTGCCAGGACAACAATATGATGTACTTGAGTGCGTGTCTTTAAATGTCTGGCTCATTCCAGATACACAATAAAATTAACTGAATCTGAATCTATTTCTTGGCTATCTGGCCAATTCCAAACAGAATAGTCAGGTTACAGTTGCACAAGAAACCAGACCTGGGCCATAAAAAACATACGTGTGTACAAGTTAGCTGATTGTGGCTGATTTGGAAGTCAATGCACTCTCAGTACATCCCCTCACAGTTATGCTGTTAGTTTACTATGGCTCGTCAAAACCTTCTCTGGTGTTAGGAAAATAAAAACAATTAGTCTAATAATATTGAATACAATGACAAATAACCTACACAATTAGTCAGATTTTTTAAAATATTTAAACATTTAACCTATAAAAAAAAGTTCATATATACATATCAGAAGAAGGGAGAATTCATGTAATGGATTTCAATATGTCCCCTGCTCCGAATGTTACAACTTCTTTTAGGGAGAGTGGTCAGAAACAGGGCACAATTATGCTTTCATTTTTTTGTTCCTTGCTCCCATGTTGAAGTCCTGTTCTCAGAAAAGTCAGCCCATTATTCAAGGAATAACATGGAGGAAATCTTCTGATCAAAATTGAGAAGAAGAGAGAAGTCAAACATACGAGTGATATAAATGTGGTAAAAATGTACAACCACTACTTTTCAACATGATTGTGTTGTATAACCTAACCTTGTACTTCTTGCTGTCAGAGCAAAGGCATGGGTACATATATTTTTCATCATTTTAAACAGTAACCTTAAAACAATACTTAAAGTCTTCTTATTATTCTACAATTGTTAGCAGTACATGTTTAAATCTCAGGATAGAATAATTTCTTTTCCCAGTTTGTATACTTATTTTATGCATCTATGAGTAGGTAAAAATCTTCTACCATACCTTACCTCACTTTTTAAATGGCTAGGGGTTTAGCATAATTGAAAACAAAGAACTCATCCCATGCAAAACTATAAACCACTTCCTTGTTATGGCAACAATACCTTATCCTAAACCAGGAAAGTCCCAGTCAATATTTAAAAAGCAAATTACTCATCATTAAGAATATTCTGGAAAATGTGAGTGAGATGATGATTATAATTTACATGATTATTTTTTAATATATCATGATTATGCCCTTGGAGATATACTGACAATCAAGGAAGTTTCCACAGGGGGGAGAAATCTATTATTACCAGTCAAGTGTGAATGCCGGAAAGCAAAAAGTGAGAGACAAATGGGATTTATGAAATAGAAGTGAACTCCACCATATGTCCTGGATTAACAGGTGATCGAAGCCATCAACTTTCATTTTTATAATTCTACTATACATTGTTCATAAAATATAATGGTGACATGTAGCTCTCACAAGGTACCCAGTGCTATATTTAAAAAGGCAGCCAATTAGTTTTCCCCTTCTCCTGGGTCATTAACATGACATAAGACCACAGTTTCTTATTTGTACAAGTTGATAATAAAATAAGAAGAACAGCCATTTTTGTTTGCTTAACAAATTCAAGTGCACCAAAACAAATAAATCTGAATGTTTCACAGTAATCCTTCTCTAGATCTTATTTATGTAAGTATTTCAAATGTGTATCTGATACTCCAAACATATGTGGAACTCTTTCACCTCATATAATTTGCCTAAAAACACCAAACTCATATTTAATACTGAGAGTTTATTCTGTTATTTCATTTACTATCTACAAAACAAAGAAACAAACGTTGCTGTTGCGTCGATTCCGACTCACAGCGACCCTATAGGGCAAGTAGAACTGCCCTCATAGGGTTTCCAAGGCTGTAAATCTTCAGTGAAGCTGACTGCCACATCCTTCTCCCACAAAGTGGCTGGTGGGTTCGAACTGCCAACCTTTCAGTTAGCAGCTGATCACTAAATCACTGTTACCACCAGGCTCCTTGACTACCTATACAGCCCTAGCCAAATCATTTTAACTCTCTGAGCTTCAATTTTCTTACCTAAGAAATGAGGATAAAATGTACCCGTTTACCTCACAGAAACGTATAAAGATTAACATATTTCCTCCTTGCAATCATGAAGTAGGTGTTATTGTTAGTATTTTAAATATATAGAAACTAAGGTTACACTCAGCTAGTTAAGTGGCAAAGACAGGAATTGAATCCAGGTGTATCTGGGTCTAAAGCCTCTTGTTCTTTCTTGCATCATTCTGTCTCCATGCTAAATCAATAAAGTCTGTATTTGCATACTGCTTTATGGTGTACCAAGCATTCGTGTTTTCCTGTCTGGTCTAACAAAAGCCCTGTGAGAGTATGGACAACTGGTATTATCCCCATTTTCACAAAAGAGAAAACTCAGGTGCTGAGAAATCATGTGACTTAAGGTCATATTAACAGTAAGTGAGGAGAAGACAATTCTAAGCCAGGTCTCATCAACTCTAAATTCTGAGCTCTTTCTAAGAATGAAAGAGAATAAAGTAGAGAGGGAGGGACAGAAAGAAAGGAAGAAAGATGACAGTATAAGAAACATGGCAGAGATGGTTTGTAAATAATGATACAAGAAACGCTTAGTTTTTTAATAGATCAGTCATCCCCACTGGAATTTAAATGTTTTTCTTTGTGTGGCAGGATAACTTTTGATATATGTGTTTTGTGCTAATACGCACACACACTCATCCTCTCTATTTTTCTTTTCTCCTCTTTCAAGTAGGTGTCTATATATGTAGAGCTTTAGGATATATGTTCCTTGGAGATTTTTGCATGGCAGAAAGTAAAAACTATCAAGACAACCATTTTCTACCTTTTAGTAAAAAATTACAAAGTTCAGAAAGACAGAGTGCGAATTATCATGGGTAGGTAGTGTGCTTAAGAAAGGAGAGCGATTTCTCTGAATTTGGTAGATGAGAGATAGAAAAGATGAGCAAATCCCAGGAAGCTACAGTGCCAGTGAAGTGACTGACAGGTGATGAAATCTCAGCATGGCTGGCTGGATGGTGAAATGAGGGAGGATGGACCTTCAAGCACTAGGCTCCCAGGATCACCAGAGATTTCCATGCTCCTTGGAAACTCTGCTGGTGTAGTGGTTAAGAGCTACTGCTGCTAACCAAAAAGGTCGGCAGTTCGAATCCACCAGGCGCTCCTTGGAAACTCTACGGGGCTGTTCTACTCTGTCCTATAGGGTCACTATGAGTCAGAATCAACTCCACGGCAAGGGGTTTGTGGCACAGACACAGCAAGACCTTTGGTCCCAGTGGGTTCACAGTTTAGAATAAAAGGCATCTCAGAAGAAACCAAGTATGGCATGAGGTGAGTTAAAAGATGTCAGGTCTCTGCATACCTCTGGATGGGCAGGGAATGACACAGATAAATGGCTTCTCAACAAAGGAGGATTGGGGATTCAGAATGAAAATGAAGGTGGTGTAAAACAAAACTAAAACTAGCATTTGAGGAGGGAGACTCATAACTACATCCTCTAACATTGCCTGCAATTTAATGTGGTAGCATCAGTATATATATTTCTTGTATATGTATTTGCTGTATATATATATCTGTTGTTGTTTATTGTTGTTAGGTGCCATCAAGTACGTTCAGACTCATAGCAACCCTATGTACAACAGAATGAAACACTGAGCCATCCTCACAATCATTGCTATGTTTGAACCCATTTTGCAGCCACTGTGTCAATCCACCTCACTGAGGGTCTTCCTCTTTTTTGCTGACCCTCTACCAAACACGATGTCATTCTCCAGGGACTGGTCCCTCCTAATGACATGTCCAAAGTACATGAGACAAAGTCTCACCATCCTCACTTCTAAGTGAAACATATTTAGTGAAGTGATATGAAACAAGGAGCTCAGCCCCCGAAGGTATCTATGTTGAAGATGCAATACTCATTTATGCATGTGAGTCCTCAAAATATAAGACTTTTTACCACAGGACAACATAAAATAGTTACAGGATTAATGAATGTATGTGTGTTTATCCACCCCATGATGTCCAACTTTTAGGAGTCATTTAAGCAGCAGTGTATTTTCAATATTACAAACTCATTCATTAATGAGCAGAATTCTTTCAGAACATCAATAATGATCTGAAATTAATTGTACTGTATAATTCCATAGGACATGTTTTTATTTGCTTATCAGCCTCCTTTACATGTGAAATAAGAAAATGAGCATCTCTTATTTTAGGTTGGCTGTTTTTAATCTAATACAACTAAATGACATTTTAACCCTGTGATTAGGTTCCACTTGCTTCCTCCAAGATGAGTCATACTTCAACAGTTGAGCTAAAGCTGTGGATCAGATATGGGCAGAGTACAGACACAGAATTTCAGAGCTCAGAGGAACATAATAGACTATTTATTCCACCCCCTCATTTTACTTAGGAGGGGACCAAGGCCCAGAGAGGTTATCTGGTAACTAGTTGAGGGCAAAGCTAATACTGAAATCCAGATCTTGTGCTCTTTCCACTTCACTTCATAATACTCCCCCATTGGAATTACATAATCACACAAAAATAAAATAAAATAAATTCTTTGAAAAAGTTTTATTTTTTCTTAATATGAAGATTGATACATGTGGGAACTTTGCTCCTTAAGCCTTCAACAGAGTTAAAAACAATCAGTGTTCTACCATTCTATTTTTTTAAGTCTTTATGATGATAAATACATTGAGTTAAGCCCCAAATACAATTACGTTGTACATGTTGTGTGGTATAAATGTCTGTCCATTATCTGTAATAGCACTAGTGAAGACTGACTTCTTGACAGGTTAGTTTTCAAATTCATATTGAAATAAAAAAAAATTTTTTTAATTAAAACATTTAGAATTATAGGCTCCTGATTGGTTAGAGCTAGAAGGATGCATAGAAATAATTCAAGTTTAACTCTTTTACTGTACATACTACTCCATCTTTCTAAAATATACCTAGCCCAATACTTTTCTATCTTTCAAATATGATCATCTTTAACACTCAGTTCTCTGTCCTATTGGGTTGCTATGAGTTGGAATTGACTTGATGGCACACAACACCACCACTCAGCTCAGGCTCCTGTCTGAAGGTGCAAACTAATTGAAATCAAGGAATTTGCCCAAGATCATCTTGTACAGACTAGATAATTTAATGATTTATTGTTTTTACCAATCTCAAAGTTCTAATTATTGAAATTTTCACACTGGAACAACACTGTTAAAATTGGTCATGCAAACATTTTTAGCCATAAACAGTACTAGGGCAGATTTTGCAATTTCATTTTCCTAATGTTGATTAGTCATTTCCAATCTGTGCAAGATTTTTAATAGTGAGTTAGCATCTGAATTTGGAAATATGGTTTATTTTACTTTAAAATTTCTTGCAATGAATATTTTCTGGCAATTATTAATTTTGAATCTTTGGAATTAAAGTGCTTTCAAAAGAATTTTAAACTTCACCTATTTGTAACTTGTTTCATTTGGAAATGCTAAAATTTCTCAGGCGTATACTTAAATTTCCAGATTTTTTCCAGGAGATAAAATAAAATTTCTAGTTTTTTCAAGAGGTTATTTTAAAAAATAAATTAAAATGTAAATAAAATGATTAATAATCTGTAAATTTATTGAACATTTAGTATAGATAATGCATAAAGGTATTACAAAGACAGTAAGTTATGAGCCTTATAGTATGGTGAGGAAATTTAGACCTCCACAAAAATAACTATAATATTAGTAACCAGAAATCAGCAATATAAGGAAGGCATACATTAAGTTCTACACGGAATCAAAGACGAGAAATTTCTTCTAACTGGTAGCAAGGTTGACTAAATTGGAGTCTACAATTCACCTGGGCCTTGAAGGCTGAGCAGAATTCAGAGCTGACTTTCTTATTCTCCCATCTCCAAACCCAATCAGTTACCAAGTCCTGTTGATTTTACCATACAAATACCATCCTGAATATTTCCAACCCTGCTTTTATTTCAGGTCCCCATATTTATTTGCTCCACTATTGCAAAAGGCTCACAACTGATATCCATGCCTCTAATCCCACTTCTAATTCTTCTTGTTACACTGCCAGCAGGATATCCTTTCTCAAGTAAAACTGTAGCATGTGACATCCCTATCTAAACCCCTCAATGGCCCTCCAAAGCCTACAGGATAGAGTTCAAACTTCTAGGCATAATGAAAAATAATCTTAATGTTTTGACCCTTGCGTTTCTTTCCAATATCATATACCACTACTCTCAGAGATAAATTTTACAATATATTCTCCAGCTATACAGAAGAACGTGCAGTTGTGAAACATGCCAACCTGTCACCTGCCTTTTCTCCATTTTTCCGTTGTTCCATCTCTCTCATATTTTATTCTTAAACAATTATGAGTCTAATATGTCCATGGGAATATTCTAAGAGCTGGACATACAAAAGTAGGCTGAAATAAACATGGTCCCTGCTCTCATATACTTTTCAGTCTGGAGGTCTTGGTATCTTTAATATACAGCTCTTTTTCTCTAGAATATGCCTCTGGAAAGTTCCCTAAACATTTGTGTCTACAGTTTCAAACACAGTACACGGTACATGGGATATAATCAATAAATTTGTACTGTATAAATAAATCAGTAAAAACAAAAGGAATTATCCCTTAGCAAAGGCATACACATAAGACAGGATGTTTCATGTAAAGAGAGAAAAAGTTTGACTAGAATTGAAGAATTTCAAAAAACAAGAGGGTGGAAAGAAAAAGGGAGAAAAGAGAAACAGGGAGAAATTAATAAACTTTATGTATATGCAAGGAGCCCTGGTGGTGGAGTGCTTAAACATTCAGCTGCTAACCGAAAGGACAGTGGTTCAAACCCACCAGCTGCTCCAGGGGAGAAAGATGTGGCAGTCTGTTTTCATAAAGATTCACAACCTTGGAAACCCTATAGGGCAGTTCTGCTCTGTCCTACAGTGTTGCTATGAGTAAGAATTGACTTGATGGCAGTAGGTTTTTTGGGGGGTTCTGTATATGCCAAGGAGTCCCAGGGATGGAGTCCCAGGAACAGAAAACCCAATAAGCAAGGTATGCACCGGCTTACTTACACTTACTAACTAATCTGTAGTGCACAATTTCACCTGTTGAAACTCATGTGAAACTGTGCACTACAAATTAGTAAGTAAATACAATTAAACCTGGGCATACTCTGCTTAATATAAGCCTGTGAGTACCTTGCTTACTGGTTAATCTGCCTCTGTCTGAAGGAGCCCTGCCGGCGCAGTGGTTAAGCACCTGCCTAACTGACAGGTTGGTGGTTGGAACCCACCAGCCACTCCACGGGAGAAAGATGCAGCAGTTTCCTTTCACACAAGATTTGGAAACCTTCTGAGGTAGTTCTCCTCTGTTCTACAGAGTTACTATGAGGCAGGATGGACTTGATGGCAACGGGTTTTTTTTTCCTTTTGGTTTTTGTGTATATGGCAGGTACTGTGTTATTTGTTGTGACGTGTTCCTTGTCTTAATCCTCACAGTAGCCCTGTGAGATAGACAAATTAGGATATGATCCTGGAAAGGTGTGAAGCCAAAGAGTGGCCGTCCTTAAAGGCCAGGATAAGTAATTTACATCTTATTTGCTAGATAATGAAAAACTTTGAGGATTTTTTTTTTAACTACAAAAAAAAAAAAAAAAACACATTATCTGTCAACAGTATGGAAGATGGATAGAAGGGTCTGAGAAGATAATGGTGAACTAGAAGGCTTCTACTATTGTAGACAGAGTACCCAGGTAAGAGGAAACAAGAGGCTGAACTGGCAATGGGAAAGGAAAGGAATAACAACAAGAAAAGTAACATGTTACATTTATTGAATGTTTATTGTATGCCAAGCACTATGCTACATATTTTAGCTGCATTATTCATTCATTTTATACATATGTATACACACACACACATAATTTCAGTTAATATAATTCTAAAAACCACTATTATCTCTGTTTTACAGAGGAGAAAACAGAGGTTTAGAACAAATTAGGTAAATTGCCTAAGGCACAGCTAATGAGTGGTGGGAGATAGAGTTCAAAAACACTTCTTTCTGCTTCCTGAATTTGTACTACTAACCACTTGTCTTTTTTATAGAAGTTGTGATTGCTGATGTCAGGTCTGTTTTCTGAGGTGTCTTTGGGTGGGTTTGAACTGCCAACCTTTTGACTAGAAGTAGAGTGCTTAACTGTTTGCGCTACTGTGGTAAAATGATTTCCTTTATGTGGTCTTTTGCCTTGGTTCTTTGGGAAAACAGCTTGAGAGATTTTTCCACTAAACTGTAAATTTTCTGTCCCAGAGGGTTTGTTACTTTGCCAGGTTGATTGACATTTCCTGGGTAAGCTATAAACAATTTGGTTTGATACCTTTTTCCAGTCCTGGGCTGCAGGCTGACCTGTGATTGGTATACATGTTGCAGGGACTGGTCAACAGACTATGCAAATGAGGTGAGTTGTAGTCCAGCTGATCCTACTATGCCAATAAAGTGGCCTCCCAAGAGAGGACTGATCAGTTTGTGGCCTTGGTGGGAGTGCCATGCCTTGAAATTGACAAGAAATTTGTATATTTAAGCATCCAGCCCCACAGAGATTTGTCTGACAGAAAGAAACAGGAAGAGAAGCAGCAGGAAGAAACAGAAGGAAGAAAGCAGAAAGCAGGAGCAGAGAAAGAGGAGGCATGGAATCTCCTAAAAGCTGTAACACGGTCAAGGGCTGTAACACTGAAGACAGTGAGAACCCCAGAAGGGGCCCAGAGGCACAGCTGGCAGTGACAGGCCCAGAAGGGGCCCAGCAGCAGAGCCAGCAGCAACAGGCCTGGAAGGGGCCCAGTGGTAGAGCCAGTGGTGACAGATGGCATGGCCAAGAGGAGCCTGACCTCAGGGGGCTGACAGGAGGCCTGCAAGGTCAGGAGGAGCTGAGAGAGCTGTTCTGCACTGAAGAAGGAAGACTTTGCCTACATCGTTCCTGATCCTGATCCCCAGTTGTACCCTGTTCCTTAATAAACCACTTAATTGTAGGTATGGTCAGTGAGTTCTGTGTGGCCGCTGCAACAGATTATCAAACCCAGGAGAGAAGTAGAGAGTGCTGTGGGAGGGACGGCTGGTGTCAGAACTGGTAAAAAGGCTGGAGAGGGGAGGTATGTCTGACTTCCACCTCACAGGGATTAGCCTTGGGCTGATTTTGATTCTGCTCATAATCTCTCCCATGAAGTTAGACAGGTTCTCATGATCCTACCACTACTACTACTATTAGTACTAGTCCCATTTTACGGCCACCCAGGGACCCCATTACATAGGTAGAATAGACTAATTAGATGTGGGGATTGGAGAAGTGACAAGAATCAAAAATGATCCTAAGGCATGTTA
The DNA here is from genome assembly GCA_030035585.1 of Dugong dugon. Lineage (NCBI taxonomy): Eukaryota > Metazoa > Chordata > Mammalia > Sirenia > Dugongidae > Dugong > Dugong dugon. Next base: position 100,084,198 of record CM057467.1, on the reverse strand, counting down.
TTTGGGTAACAAGGAGGATAACTGACACCATTTATTATGCAGTTATTATATGCCAGCACTCACTATGCTACACACTTTAAATACTTGAACTAATTTAATTGTTATAACAGCACTTCAGGTAGATACAATAACTCCACTTTGCAGATGAGTATACTGGGGCTATTCACTTAAGGAAATATGAGTTGGTGGTATAGAGGTAGAGGCAGAAATAAGGGAAGCATCCTCACCTCCCCAGTCCTCACCCCCATCTCTCCCTGCCCTGCCTCACAATTAGTGTTATTACAAAGGCCAAGGAACAACTTCTTACTCCAGAAGAGAGATTAAAAGTATGAGTGAAGATAAAGGCATCTTAATAGGGAAAACAAACAGGTTTAAGAATTTCATGTGGGAATAGAACAATTCTTTGCAATAAACCTGAAACAGTGAATTGAGAGGCACTGCTGAGTTGACATTTTAAAAGAATAATTAAAAAAGAATTGAAATCAACAAATGTAGCAGGGCTAATTATAACAGCATGAATGTATAGAAAGATCAAGACATTTGGTTTCCAATAAAGCTTATAGAACATTGTGTTCTGATTACATTTTTAAAGGTCATCGTAATCAAAAAAACATTGATACATTAAAAAAAAAAATCTAAGAAAAATTGCTTTAATTATATATCCAAATTGCATTAGGTAGCCTTAGGGAATATTGTGCACCCTAAGAGAGTTTACCTGGCACACATTTCCTGAAGGCAACAGAAACGAGCCCTTTGATATAATTAATGAAGCAAATGTTAAGAAAGAGATGAGTTAATCTGACAAGGTTATATGGATATTCTGACTAAAAATAAATAAATAAATCACTAGATGGGGTTATCTCCTCTCTAACGTCACTGACACACTGTAATTGCTAAGGCAAGCTATTGTTCTACCGTTGTGTGCTCAATCACTCAGGACTATCACTGATTTTTCTTAGGCTTTACCTATGTTTTCTGTCTTATCTGTTGACAAGTAGACATTTGTCACATCAATGCATTTCTAGACCTGAAATAAATTAGAACATATAACTGTGAACATAGAAGGCCAACTCTATAGTCAGCTAACAATTTGAAAACCTTTTTTTTCTACCAAACTCCTTGATTTATTGTCTTGTCAAGCTCTGTTGAGAATTTGTCTGCTAAGTGCTTATTTTGTTTTATTTGTAACTATTATATGGGCTTACGTAAAATGACATAAAAGTTATACCACAAACAAAACAATCAATGCATTGCAATAAATTTATCTCTTTTCTCATTTTATCAAGAGTATTGGTGTTACTATGATGACTCACTCTGCCTAAATTCTGCAAACATTTCATCTTGTAGCTTCAATTCTATCCTATTCACAAAAAAATCTTTGTCATAACACAACTTATTTTTTCTCTTCTCCTTTTAAAAATATATTCTTCAATTATATTAAATTAAATAATATGAATGTTCATCCTTCTTTGTGATGAGTAGCTTTAACTCTTGTCTGTAACACAGGGTGAATTTCAAACATAAGTACCAGCCATATACAATGGAACAGCCACTTGATCTGCTTTCAGTTACAACAGTTGAATTAACACAAATAGCTAAAAATAATACAGCATGGGTGGTCTCTATAAACTCAGTTTCACAGAAGACTCCAGCCAGGACAATGCCAATATGGCAGCATCTTTTTTAATAATAAAAATAATTTTTATCTGTATCATCAAGAAATTCATATAACATATTCTGGACAAACTTTCCCATGATCATGCACAACTACTGCAAATGCTAGACAGGTGTTTTCTTTGAGGAATTATTAAAAATGTAAATTGTAACGTTTGGAAATATAATTAAAAAATGATGCAACACTGAGTTCTTTAATCAACATGCATGGGAAATGCTCTTTTCAATTTTTTTTCTTCATGTATAAATGGAGATAAACACTTTGATATACTCCACCTTACTGGGTTACTGGGATATGGAAATGTAACAATGCCTGATGAAAATTTGAAAATAGTATAGTGCTATATATGTAAATAATATTACTAATAAAATGCATTTTAATTAAGAAATGAATTATTGAAAAAGGCCAAAATTACATAATAATTTACACTAAATTCAAAAGTAATTTAGCACAAAAAAAAAGTTTCACAGCTTCTGAATCTGAAGAAACATTAACAAAACCTTCAACTGGCAAATGGTCTTTAAAAGGAACCTCTCAATAATATATTTCCAGAAGGAGAAATTTTATAGAATTTTAAATTCAATAAATTTTTTAGGAAAAAAAATGGTATATCTGAAATAAGACAATTTTGTAATTAGTCCAAATTTGCTGTTTTTCTTAAAACTAAGAAAATACCTTTCAATGAAGTTTTCATTCAAACCCAAATTGAAAAATAAGAGTTTACAAGTTGATCTTTTAAATACATACTCTTTGAAAACATATTTTTAAAATGTAAATCCTCAACAAAATACTAGCAAAACAAATCCAGCAAAATATAAAAATAATTATGAAATGAGACCAAATATGATTTATCCTAGGTATGCAAGGCTGGTTTAACATCCAAAACTCAATTCATCGTAACAGAATTTAAAAAAAAAAAGATCACCTCAAGAGACACAGAAAGAGCATTTGAAAAAATCCAATACCCTTTCATGACAAAATCACTCAACACACTAGGAATAGAAAAGAATTTCCAAAACCTGATGAAGGGCATATATGAGAAATCCACATCTAACATCATACTTAATGGTGGAAAACTGAATGCTTTCCCTCTAAGATCAGGAACAAGACAAGAATGTCTGCTCTTGCCACTTCTATTCAACATATACTGGAGGTTTAGCTAGGGCAATTAGGTAAGAAAAAGAAATAAAACACATTCAGACTGAAAAGGAAGCAGTTCATGTAGATAACATGACTTGTATATAAAAATTTCTAAGGAATACATTAAAAAATACTAGTACTAATAACTGAGCTCAGCAAGATTGTAGAATACACGGTCATTATAAATAAATCAATTTTATTTGTATATACTTGCAATAACCAACCCAAAAATTACATTAAGAAATTCCACTCACAATACTATCAAAATGAATAAAGTACTTATGAATAAATTTAACAAAATAAGTATAAAATTTACACTCTGAAATCTCCAAAACATTTCTGAAGGAAGAAGATCTAAATAAATAGAAAAACATCCCATGTTCATTATTTGGAAGACTTAACATTGCTAAAATGGAAATACTCCCAGACTGATCTACAGATTCAATGCAATCCCTACCATAATCTCAATTGACTTCTTTGTAGAAACTGACAAGCTGATTTTAAACTTCACATGGAATTTCAAGGTACTGAGAATAGCCAGAACAATTCTGAAGAAGATGACTAAAGTAGGAGGGCTCATGCTTTTCAATTTCAAAACTTTTTAGAAAGCAACGGTGATCAAGACAGGGCAGTACTCGCACAAGTCTATTCTGTGAATATACTAAAACCCATTTAACGGAACACTTTAAATGAGTGAATTGTCTGGTATGTGAATTCAATAATGCTGTTTATAAAAAGAGAGAGAGTGTAAAGGTGAAAAGAAAAAAGGTACTAATATTTACTGAGCATATATTATATGCTAAAAAAAGTCTATTAGGTGCTTAGCATACATTAAGTCACTAAATATTCATTTAATTCTCCTGTAAGATTGATAATATTTGTCTTATTTTATAGAACAGTAAAACATACTCAGAGGTTAAGTAGCTTTTCCCAAATCACACTGAAGTAAGTGTGGAGCCAAGGTGTGAACTTGGCCTATTTGATTCTGAGGGTCCATGAAGTTCCTGCTCTATCACCCTGCCTCCTGTATTTTAGGTAATAGCCAGGATTTACACATCTCATCTAGCAGCAGTCTTTAAAAATATCTCCACAGGTAAGCTTCATCATATTCATATTGAGGGATGCAATTATAGGTAACTTTTCAAATAAACACTATTGCCTAAGTGTCTGAACAAATAAGTAAGCCAAAACATAAACTCCAAATGTAGACTTCCAGCAATGCTATGTACATTAATGCTGTCGTGTGCCGCTGAGTTGATTCTAACTCATAGTGACCCCATGTGACAGAGTAGAACTGCCCCATAGGGTTTCCTAGACTGTAATATTTATGAGAGCAGATCACCAGGCCTTTTCTCTCGCTAAGTGGTTTGAACCACTGACCTTTTAGTTAGCAGCAGAGCCTTAACCATTGTGTCACCAAGGCTCTTAGATTGGTATTAAGCGAAGATCTTGTTTACTTAGTATAGTATAAAAACTAATTGAAAATAACCTGAATCAGTGCTAATAATTTTCTTTGGTTCAGATCTTAGATTCAATATTGGCTTCCTTCAGGTATTCTTTACTTCAGGTATTAGTATTAGGTGTAATTCATCACACAACTAATCCAATTAAGTCCTAGTACCATGCTAGAAAATCATATGGGTGCTCTTAAGTACACTGAAAATGGAGTTACACATGTGGATTCACATTTCCATTCCATATGTCCTTGAAAAAGTCCTTTAATAAAGTTGAGTCTTAATAGTGTTGTGTGGATTAAAGAGATAATTCATATGAGAACGTTTTGTTTACTGTAGACCACTACACAAATACTATTGCCATTAAACATCTGGTGGCGACAAAAATAGCGTAACATCTAATTCTATCTCAAGTGTATTTAGAAATACTGTCTTTCAAGACACCATAGATCAAAAACCAGAACGTTGAGTCTGACAGCGAGAATTATTTATTGCCTATGAAGAATAATTAAAAAACATGATCTATAACAGATCTACTACCTGTTGAGCTTGACAGCATTAGGAATCTCAAAAGTATAAATCATGGTTCCTGTTCTAGGACAGTTCGTTAAATCCTTTGTTGTGGGCTTCTTATCCCTCCTCCTATTATCCATCCCCACCCTCCAAATGCAACAAGTGTATTCGCATACTTGAAGCAATCTGCCGAATTAATAATATAAATATCTCAGAGTTACAAAGGTACTTAAATGCCAGGTGAGAGCATTACTGCAGGTTCATTTAGGCTCTCTAAACAATGTTGCCGTTGTTAGGTGTCGTCAGTTATGACTCACAGCAACCCTATACATGACAGAAGGAAACACTGCCTGGTCCTGCACCACCCTCACAATCGTTGCTATGTTTGAGCCCACCGTTGCAGCCACTGTGTCAATCCACCTCTTTGAGGGTCTTCATCTCTTTCACTGATCCTCTGCTTTACCGAGCATTATATCCTTCTCCAGGGACTGGTCTTTCTTGATAACATATCCGAAGTAAGTGAGACGAAGTCTCGCCATCCTCACTTCTAAGGAGCATTCTGACTGTCCTTCTTCCAAGACAGATTTGTTCCTTCTTCTGGTAAAAAACCAAACACCCAAACCCATTGCCACTGAGTCGATTCCAACTCCATGTTATATTCAATATTCTTTACCAACAGTGTAATTCTAAGGCATCAATATTTCTTCAGTCTTCTTTATTCATTGTCCAGGTTTCAGATGCTATGTGGCGACTGAAAATACCATGGCTTGGGTCAGGTGCACCTTAGTCCTCAAAGTGACATCTTTGCTTTTTAAATCTGCAGCAGATTTGCTCAATGCACTACACATTATTTGATTTCTTGACTGCTGCTTCCATAGGCATTGATTGTGTATCCAATAAGTGTATAACAAATGCTATGGCTAAATTATGGAAGCTTCCATTTTCATCCACCCCTTTTTGCTGAAGACTACTTTGGTGACAAGAAATACCTACACTACAGAATTACAGAGAAGTTAAACGTTTATATAACCAGTTGCCCTCAAATCGATTCCAATTCACAGTGTTTCCATGTGAGTCAAAGTAGACATTCCATAGGGTTTTCAATGGCTGATTTTTTGGAAGTAACAAATTTTTATGCAAATAACACATGCTTTCTATGTTTCTTTGCCAACTGCGCCCTCCCACCACAAGGTATTTTCATAAGCACTACTATGCCAATTTTTTTTTAACATGTTGCTGTAAAAAAAGTTAGCATAGTGCACTTGGGGGGGCACAGTTGGCAAAGAAACGTAGAAGGCATGCATTATTTGTGTAAAAATATGGTAGATCACAAGGCCGTTGTTATGAGGCACCTCGGGGTGGATTCAAACTTCCAACCTTTCAGTTAGCAGCTGAGTGCATTAAACAATTACATATTTATGGTTCAGGGGTAGAATTCTTGCCTTTCATGTAGAAGTTCCAGGTTCAACTCCTGGCCAAGGCACTTCATGTGCAGTTACCACTTGTTTGTCAGTGGAGGCTTGCGTGTTGCTATGATGCTGAACAGGTTTCAGTGGAGCTTCCACACTAAGACAGAGTAGGAAGAAAAGCCTGGCAATCTACTACTGAAAATCAGCCAATGAAAACCGTGCAGATGACAAAAGTCTGATCCACAACTCATCATTGGGATGGTGCAAGACTGGACAGCAGTTCCTTTCGCTGTGCATGGGGTCACTATGAGTCGGGATCCGACTCAACAGCAGCTAACAATAACAACAACATGACTATATTATACTAGAATAAAAAGGAAAAGAGCTCCTTAAAACAAGAAATTGTAAATTTCCATAAATCTAGCAATCTAGTCCTAGTCCTCCCTATATATATTATACATGATTTCCTCCACCTTTCAAGTGATTCTTTTGAGTTATTTATACTTATCAAATAACATAGACTAATATTTTCAATTCATTCTAAATTAAATAATCTTAAATTATGCCTTCTGGATTTAAGGAGGAAACATTATTTAACTGGACACAAAGTCAATTATTTCTTTGCCTCGTCACCTAAAATAAAACTCCTACCCTCAATTCTCCATCCCTAATTCTACATATCATACATACTTATCATTTATATGATAAATACATATCATTTGTGGATATGTATTTTTGAGGAATGACTTAAAGGTAAATAAAAGGCAAATGAGTCAAAAGGGGAAATTTAATGTTAGCTAAATAAATTAAAAATGATAAGACATGATCACCAAGGAGAAATGTTAAATGATTTTTACCAAGATGATCAGTAACTTCTTTTTTTTCAAAACTCGTTAGCCTGTTATTGTAATTTTTATTCTTTAATCCAAAAATGTTTATGGGGAATATTGCCTTTTTTATTGTTTTTAATTTTTAATGTAGTATACTTTTTAGTTTAATATTTATTCATTGTATAACATTATACTAATATAATTTACATTTTTAGATATTTATTAAGGTTTTATTATCAAGCATATTAACAAATATTCCACAGACACCTCAGAATACAGGGTATTAACCATTTATAGGGTATATATATAATTTGAGGAACACTTAGTCTACCATATTGTTTAAAACTCTGAGGCCTTATTTATTATGTACTAAATATGTAAAAAATAAAAATAAAAAGAGTAGTCTCCCACTCCAATTACATTTTTGTAAAATTTCTTTGCATTTCTAAAACGTTCTTTAATCCTGCAGTCTTATGTTATTTGATCACTATACTTATGAATTCAATATTGTTTGCATCATTTATAGCATAAAATCACCCAAATTCTAAAATATTACTTTAAAATTATGATTCTAATCCTGACTTTGTTCATATTTTTTATTCTTGCTTTTTCATGTCATAGGACTTTGTCTTTTAAAAAAATCTTTATTTTTTTCTTTTATCAAAAGAGGTATATTCTCCTTATAAAGGATGTCTTTGCTTTCTGTAAAATTTATCTACATATTTTGTCATGCTTAGTCATAGTTCTGTAATCTTGACACTTTCAACCATTTAGTGAATATGAAGGTAAAGTTATCAAAACAAGGTACTGTACAGGAAATTAAAGGACAGAAGCAAATGTCCAAATAGAATGGGAGAAGGAACCAAAAAAAGACATATAAAAGATTGCAAAGAGGTACTGAGAGCAACCTTCGCTTAAGGTCACAAATAGATAATCCTAGCTGAGGAAAAAAGATTTAAGTAGGAAATAATGTTTAAAAAGAACATGATAGGAACAAGTGATATAGAGGCCTTAAATGTTACCCTAAATAGTTTGGATTTTAATTTAGAGCCAATAAAGAATTTTGGAGGACTTGTGCAAAGGGGAGTGACAAAATTAAAAAGAGTTAAAAAGAGGATGACCTAATAGAACATGAAAACTTAATCATGGGATATACAGAGTTACAGCATACTTTTCCATTGGATTTCTTTCCTTTCAGAGTCATCCTGAAGACAGTTAATGTTATAATTTATGGTACCTAAAGACAACTCTTTTGGTCTGGCAATCGTTTGAGATCACACTTCTAACAGTATAAAATCAATTATAGGGTGGAGATGGAAGGTAAAAATCAGTATAACTATCTGCCTTAAAGAATTTGGAGAGTTATGGAAGGAAAATCTGTAAATTCAGTATCACAGGCAGTGCTGTGTTCTCCTGAGATAGAATAGAAGAGTTAAAAACCAGTGGAACTTAGTAACTAGTCTAAAAATTTGGATTTGTGAAGGTAATGCTGAAGGCTAGATTTAATTAAAAGTAGAGATAAAAAAAAAAGAGAAAACATATATATATATATGAATGAAAGGACTAAGATCCTATAGATATTAAAAGGATAATAAGGGAATGTGATGAAAAATTCTAAGAGCTCTGGTGGTGCAGTAGATAAGTGCTCCGCTGCTAACTGAAAGGTTGGTGGTTGGAAACCACCAGCCGCTCCACTGCAGAAAGATGTGGCAATCTGCTTCAGTAAAGATAACAACCTTGGAAATCCTATGGGGCAGTTTTACTCTGTCCTACAGGGTCACTATGGGTCAGAATCCACTCGACAGCACACAACATCAATAACATGAAAAAGTCTATGTCCATAAAGTAGACAACTTAGATGAAATGAAGAAATTCCTTGAAAAACACAAATTACCAAAACTCACTCAAGATGAAACAGACAACCAAAGATTTCTCAACTTTAGCATTACTGACTTTTTGTTCAGGTAATTCTTTGTTGTGGGGGACTGTCCAGTGCATTACAGGAAATTCACCAGCGTGCTTGGCTTTTAACATTAGATGCTGGTGGCACCCTCTTCCCGTAGTTGAGACAACCAAAATGGCTCCAGAAATTGCCAAACATTCTCTGAAGGGCAAAATCACACCTGTTGCTAACCACTGAGGTAGCCTGTAAATTCCTACATCTATTAAAGAAATCGAATTTGTAGTTAAAAACCTTCTTACAAAGAAAACCACAGGCACAGATGGCTTCACTGGTGAATTCCACCTAACATTTAAGGAAGAAATAATACCAATTCTATAAAATCTCATCCAGAAAATAATAGAGGAGCATATAATTCCCAACTCATATTATGCGACAGCAGCACTACCCTGATACCCAAACCAAAGACACTAAAACGACAGACCAAAAACCTCATAGATGTAAAAGTATGCAACAATATATGAGTAAATAGAATCCATCACTCTATAAAAAGACTAATAATATATCATGACCAAGTGTGGCTCATCCCAAGAATGCAAGGCTGGTTGACCATTTAAGAATCCACAACTCCTAATTCTGGAATTTTGTTGCAACAAATATTCAAAAAAAGTGGATAACCATGTAAAGCCTGGAAATATTTTAGTTTTGTCAAGTTGAGTATTGTACTAATTATTATAATTTGTTTTAAATAATACTATCTATGCCTTCATAGTGAAAATTAACAGGTATGATATAGTTTTAAGATACCACAAGACAGAGAAGACATAGTCTAATTGAATAGCTGATCCTGAGAAGATACAGAGTAAGCACAGAAGAAAGTTTATGTTTGAAGTAAAACATAATACCCCAAATAACTTCAGATAAACTGGTTAATCATTATGAAAAATGGTTTAAATATGTAAATATTGTGTATAGAAAGAAAGGTCAGGAGCAGGACAATGGAAAGTAATAAATATTAGCCTGGTTCTAGAATACTGCTGTTAGTAGGCTTGTTGTTGTTGTCAGGTACCATTGCATTGGTTCAGACTCAGCTACTCTATGTACAACAGAACGAAACGCTGCCTGGTCCTGCGCCATCCTCACAATTGTTGTTATGCTTAAACCCATTGTTGCAGCCACTGTATCAATTCATCTCATTGAGGGTCTTCCTTTCTTTTGGTGATCCTCTACCTTACAAAGCATGATGTCCTTCCCCAGGGACTGGTCCCTTCTGATAATACGTCCAAAGTATGTGAGACTAAGAATCACCATCCTCCCTTCTAAGCAGCACTGTGGCTGTACTTCTTCCAAGACAGATTTGTTCTTTCTTCTGGCAATCTATGGTATATTCAATATTCTTTGCCAACATCATAATTTAAAGGTATCAATTCTTCTTCAGCCTTTCTTATTCATTGTCCAGCTTTCACCTGCATACAAGGCAACTGAAAACACCATGGCTTGGGTCAGGTATACCTCAGTCCTTATAGTGACATCTTAGCTTTTCAACACTTTAAAGAGGTCTTTTGTAGCAGATTTCCCAATGAAATACATTGTTTGATTTCCTGACTGCTGCTTCCATGGGTGTTGATTGTGAATTCAAGTAAAATGAAATCCTTGACAACTTCAATATTTTCTCCACTTATCATGATGTTGCTTATTGATCCAGTTGTGAGGATTTTTTTTTTTTTTTTTTTTAGGTTGAGGTGTTATCCATACTGAAGGCTGTAGTCTCTGATCTTCATCAGTAAGTGCTTCAAGTCCTCTTCACTTTCAGCAAGAAAGGTTGTGTCATCTGCATATTGCAGATTATAAATGAGTCTTGCCCCATTCTGATGCTGCGTTCTTCATCATATACCAGAGCTTCTCAGATTATTTGCTCAGCATACAGATTGAATAAGCATGGTGAAAGGATGCAACCCTGACGCACACCTTTCCTGATTTTAAACCACACAGTATCCCCTTCTTCTGTTCCAACAACAGCCTCGTGGTCCATGTACAGGTTCCTCGTGAGCACAAATAAGTGTTCTGGAATTCCCATTCTTCACAATATTATCCATAATTTGTTATGATTCACACAGTCGAATGCCTTTGTATAGTCAATAAAACACAGGTAAATATCTTTCTGGTATTCTCTGATTTCAGCCAAGATTCATCTGACATCAGCATGATATCCTTCGTTCCATGTCCTCTTCTGAATTCAGTGTGAATTTCTGGCAGTTCCCTGTCAATGTACTGCTACAACCACTTTTGAATGATCTTCATCAAAATTTTACTTGCATTCGATATTAATGATATTGTCTGATAATTTCTGCATTTGGTTGGATCACCTGTCATTGGAATAGGCATAAATATGTATCTCTTCTAGTCAGTTGGCCAGGTAGCTGTCTTCCAAATTTCTTGGCATAGATGAGTGAAAACTTCCAGTGGTGCATCTGTTTGTTGAAACATCTCAACTGGTTTCCTGTTAATTCCTCGGGCCTTGTTTTTCGCCAATGTCTTCAGTGCAGCTTGGACTTCTTCCTTCAGTACCACAGGTTCTTGATCATATGCTGCCTCCTGAAATGGCTGAATGTCAACCAATTCTTTTTGGTACAGTGACTCTGTGTATTCCTTCCATCTTCTTTTGATGCTTCCTGCATTGTTCAATATTTTGCCCATAGAATCCTGCAATATTCCAACTCAAGGTGTGAATTTTTTCTTCGGTTCTTTTCAGCCTGAGAAATGCCAAGCGTGTTCTTCTCTTTTGGTTTTCTAACTCCAGGTCTTTGCACGTATCATTATAACACTGTCTTCTCGAGCTGTCCTTTGAAATCTTCTGTTCAGCTCTTTTACTTCATCATTTCTTCAGTTTGCTTTAGTTACCTCACATTTATGAGCAAGTTTCAGAGTCTCTTCTTATATCCATTTTGGTCTTTTCTTTCTTTCCTGTCTTTTTAATGACCTCTTGCTTTCTTCATGTATGACGTCCTTGATGTCATTCCACAAATCATCTGGTCTTTGGTCTGAAGACACTAGAATACCACTCACAAAACTTGAAATATACCACAGATTTACATCCATACATTATTTTTGTAAAAATATTTTTTAAGTAATAAAAGAAACTGCTATTGACTAAGTGTTGTTCTGGAGAAAAAAAAAATTGTTTAGGAAGTAATATAACCCTTAAAGCTAAAATTCCTTTTAAGTTTATGTAATTAAGCCTTCTTGAGCATAAACTCAGATCATTCTATCTCTTCAATCTCTATTCCAGGTTTTCTCTAGGTCTTCTAATTTAAATTAATTATTGAATTCTCAAGAATACAATAAAAAAAAGAAACTATAAATCTAAAAACTCTAAGAAACAGGAAAACGGAAAAGTAATTTAGATTACCCTGATACCCAAACCAGACAAAGACATTATAAGAAAATTTTCACAAACCTCATCAATATTTACAGAGTAAATGTTTAAAATTTCAGGCAAAATGTAACTAGAAGTACTGTCACCAATATTAAAATCCTACAGCTAAGTGCAAAAGCATTCATGCCAATACAATTCTACAAAACAATTTAAAATTTCAAGGATAATTTAAAATATATGCCTTATTATGATAACCATATGAAAACAGCATCACTTTCCTTCTGGGAGAAATCTTCTGGTAGATACACAGTATCTCTGCTGTCAAGCAAAGTTATTAGTAGGCTCATTGCTATAACTTCATTATACAGTATAATCTAAATGAAACTCTCATCAGTGCCCATCAACATCTATTACTTTGGTTGAACAAGCTGCAACTAAAGCAAATGAGCTAAGTAAACATAGCATATATTGCCTTACTCCATCATTACAACTGTAAAAAAATAATAACAACTTGATTTTATTAATAGATTTTAAAACATATTAATTCTTTTTATAATTCTACCCAATGTTAACATTAACCCTCCATCTTCAGTCATGATCATTTACCGAGGTTTTGATATGCATCCAATTCGATAGACAAATCATTGAACACTCCATTAACAAGCATCATAGTAAACTATATTAAAAATATGGCTAATGACTTCAGGCAAGTCTTGCAATTTACCTTAATTTTCTCAGTGATAAGGCAAAGAGATTAAACAAGATGATCTCTTCAAGCTCACATATTCTGTAATTCTAAAATAAAGAGGATCGAAACAAACCTGACTATAAACTAAAAGAAGTCTTTCTTGCATTCTTAACAGCATTAAGCGGACTTCAAATAACTATTATAACTTAAAATCATGTCAAGTGAGTTGGAAATTTAAGTCCAAAGAGTAAGTAATCAAAAGACTGATAAATGTTTGAAATGATGATAATTTCTGAAAGTAATATTTGACCTTTATTCATAATTTATGAAAATATAAATTCCTACTTTTATTATTAGCCAAAATAGGTCCATGTGAAGAGGTGCTTTTATCCATGCTCTAGGACATATGCAAAAAAGACAGTATATTTGCTTTTTCAAAAGTTACAGTCACAAGCAAAAGAAGAACTATTTAGGGAAATTAGAAGCCAGAGGTTTCTCTTTATGAGAAGTAATCTTAAAATCATCCATAATAAACAGCGCTAAATCAACTTTTGAATAAATATTGATCAAAAAAAATTAAAGCAGTCAATAAAGTATAATCAACATTTAAGGGCAGATCAATAGCATTACCTCAAACTACAGAGCACTAAAGTGGGCTCTAGCAGGAGCCCTGAAAAGAGAAATTATAAATCAATAGCAGTGCAAATATATTTGAAATCTGTTTCAAAGGATTTTGTAGTAATGGCTTCATAACTAAGTGCTGTTGCAAAGAAAACACAGCTGATAGTGATCAATTTGGGAGTCTTTCATTTTATTGAAATTTCCATTACAGTGTTATTTGAACAAATCAAAAAATACTCTTGTATGGCATCCTAGTGATATTTCATAAAATGTGAGGTCTAATCACCACAGGGAATCATGAAATGGAAATGTTTCACTCATGGACACTTATCCCTTTAACTGTTCACCAGTTGCACACTTCAGCTGACGGAATACTGATGAAGTGAGGAGGTTTTCAAATTGCATTCACACTGTTCTCTGTAATTTTCTACCACTTATTTCATGGATAATTGAGACTTAATAAATCAATCCAGGTTTGTTTGTATTTATCAGAACTCAAGAACTGATAAAAGGAGTTTATAAAGAAACTGCAGAATTCAAATTAGAGCTTTAGGAAAAATCCTTGGAGGCAATTCACAGTCTCTTTCTTCAAAAATAATATTTGATATTGACTTTAGACATAATCTTATATTTATCTATTATGAAATTCTGGAGGCTTTGTTTCTTTGGGAAACAAAAAGTAAAGATATACAGGACAGAATGTCATTAAATCAAATACACAAAATTTTGTTTTGTAGTTCAAGTTATTAGTGACTTTGTACAATTTTTACATCCTCAAAATCAAAAATAGTATGTTAAAGAATGGAATTAAACTTGGAATTATGAATCAACATTAAATAATTTAACATTTATTATGGGGTTCTGAGAGAAATAAAAATTTAGTGATATATTTACTGGTGCAGTATTTCAGTCAGTTCATAGTATCACCTATATGCTATATATTATTGTAAGTTCAAATGTGTTCTAGGAAATAAAACAACAATAAAAAAATGTTATATACCTAAATTACACATTGAGCAGATTATGGTAAATGATATTTCACAAATGTAAACAGTAAAAAGAAACTAAGATGAAGGAATTGCTAAGAAACAAGTTTACGTATTTTTATACTATTTATATGAACAATGGCGGTTTTCACTAGGAAATAAACGTTACTATTTTATACCAAAGGTAGTAACGACATTCCCCTAAAAAGAGAAGGTAACAGAGAAGAATTATGTCAATTATATTGACTTTGGGGAAATTACAGAAACAACCATGCTACAAATGACTTTCTCAAAGGTGGAGACAGATAGAGATAGCTACCTTGAGTTGACTCTGAGTCATGGCACCTTATGTACACCAGAACAAAATGTTGCCCTATCCTCATCATCCTCATTGTTGCCGATATGTTTTAGTCCTTTTTGGTTACTGTGCCAATCCATATTGCCCAGGTTCTCCCTAGCTCTCACTGACCCTCTACTTCACCAAACATGAAGTCGGGATTGATCCCTCCTGATGATGTGTCCAAAGCAAGTGAACTAGATGATGTTCGGTGACCTATATGGTTTTCATTGGCTAATTTTTGGAAAAAGACATCCAGGCCTTTTTTCTAGTCTTTCTTAGTCCAAAAGCACCACTAAAACCTATCTGCCACAGGTGAACCTGCTGGTACTTAAAATATCAGTGGCATCTCAGTAACATGCAAGCCACCGCAGTACAACAAACTAACATGCAAGTGGCTGTTGTAAAAGGTACTGTTGTTATTGTTAGGTGCTATCAAGTTGGTTCTGACTCACAACAACCCTATGTAAAACAGAAGGAAATGCAAGCCAGTCCTACACAATCCTCATGATTGTTACTATGCTTGAGTCAAGCCGCTGTGTCAATACATCTCCTTGAGGGTCTTTTTCTTGCTGACCCTCTACTTTACCAAGTGTGATGTCCTTTTTCAAGGACTGGTCCCTCCTGATGTCTTAGTCTGTTACAGTGCTGCTGTAACAGAAATACCACAAGTGGATGGCTTTAACAAAGAGAAGTTTATTCTCTTACAGTCCAGTAAGCTAGAAGTAGGAATTCAGGGTGCCAGCACCAGGGGAAGGCTTTCTCTCTCTGTTGGTCTGGAGGAAGGTACTTGTCATCAATCTTCCCTTCGTCTGGGAGCATCTCAGTGCAGGAACCTCAGGTCTAAAGGACGCGTTCTGCTCCCAGCACTGCTTTCTTGGTGGTATGAGGTCCTCATGCTCTCTGCTCACTTCTCTCTTTTATATCTCAAAAGAGACTGGCTTAAGACACTATCTGATCTTATAGATCTCATCAATATAACTGCCACTAATCTATCTCATTACATCATAGTAAAAGGATTTACAACACCCAGGGAAATCACATCAGATGACAAAATGGTAGGCAATCATTTAATACTGGGAATCATGACCTAGTCAAGTTGACAGATATTTTTTGGGGACACAATTCAATCCATGACACCTGATAACATGTCCAAAGTACATGATATGAAGTCTCACCACCTCACCACCTTTGCTTCTAAGGAACAGTCTCGCTGTATTACCAAGACAGGTTTGTTCTTTCATCTGCCAGTCCATGGTATATTCAATATTCTTCATCAACACCATAATTAAAAAGCATCAACTCTTCTTCGGTCTTCCTTATTCACTGTTCAGCTTTTGCATGCATATGAGGCGATTGAAAATATCATGGTTTGGGTCAGGCATACCTTAGTCCTCAAAGTGACACCTTTGCTTTTCAATACTTTAAAAAGGTCTTTTACAGCATGTTTGCCCAATACAATATGTTGTTTGATTTCATGACTGCTGCTCCCATGGGCATTGACTGTGGACCCAAGATGAAATCCTTGACAACTTTAATCTTTTATTCGTTTATTATGATGTTGCTAATTGCTCCAGCTGTGAGGATTTTTATTTTCTTTATTTTAAGGTGTAATCCATACTGAAGGCTGTAGTCTTTGCTCTTCATCAGTAAGTGCTTCAAGTCCTCTTCACTTTCAGCAAGCAAGGTTGTGTCATCTGTATATCGCAGGTTGTTAAAAAATATTCCTCCAATACTGATGCTGTGTTCTTTATAGAGTCCAGCTTCTTGGATTATTTGTTCAGCATACAGACTGAATAACTATGATGAAAGAATACAATCCTAATGCACACGTCTCCTGACTTTAAGCCAAGCAGTATCCCCTTGCTTTGTTCGAACAACTGCCTACTGGTCTTTGTACAGGTTCCTCATGAGTACAATTAATTGTTCTGGAATTCCCATTCTACACAATGTTATCCAAAATTTGTCATAATCCACACTGTCGAATGCCTTTGCATAGTCAGTAAAACACAGGTAAACATCTTTCTGGTATTCTATGCTTTCAGCCAGGATTCATCTGACATCAACAATGATATCCCTCATTCCATGTCCTCTTCTGAATCCAGCATGAATTTCTGGCAGTTACCTGTTGATGAACTGCTGCAACCACTTTTGAATGATCTTCAGCAAAATTATACTTTTGTGTGATATTAATGACATTGTTCAATAATTTCTGCATTCTGCTGGATCACATTTCTTTGGCATGAGCACAAATATGGATCCAAAATAAACCTAAACAAAAGATCTAAGTATATTTATTTGATTAAGTAGTAATTATGTCTTCCTCAGTAAATCATAAACTTCATGAAAACATGGCCATTATCTTATTAGCCATTATAGTCTCAGGGCTGGAATCAGTACCTTAAACATAGCTGGAGCCGTACATTTATTGAGTGAATAAATAATATACAGAATTAGAATAACTGGTTTCTGACTTTGCTTTTGCCTTGGGCTTTTAAATAAAATGTAAATCTATTTAAACCTAAAACAGTTAAAGGGTAATAACTGATAAATTATTTTATTTCTCAGCACAATGGATTTCTTTTGTTTCACAGCAGAGTCAAGTTTATCCTGAACTATTAATAATAAGAATATGATGATAGTTACTAATTGCTCAATGGCTATTATGTACTAGTCATCTTTGAAGATACTTTGTATATATTTAAGCTTTATAACAATTCTATAAGACAGATATTATCATCCTCCCAAATGGGAATAATTTATAAGAACAGATGCAGAAACTAAGGCTCAAGATTAAGCAACTTGCTCGAGCTTTTAAGAGATGGGGCTGAGATTTGAGCCCAAATCCGTCTAACTACAAACTCAATGATTTTAAAAGAAATCTGTACTATGTCTTTCTTCTTAAAACTTGTGTTTATTCATTTTAAATGAGATTCAATTTAATCCAGCAAACAATCAGTGAACAGCTAAAATTTCTTACATACAGTACAGGATATTAAAGAAATATAGAAGAAATGTGATCCTGGTCCTATGAAACTTTTTATATGTAATTCAATGGACCATTCCAGACTGATTTCAAATCAGGAAATACAGTAAAACCTGTAGAAGCCGGAAACTGTGTAAGGCAGAAACCTGTCAGAGGAGGAAAATGCAAATATTTTCCCCTAATAGAGAGTGACAGAAAAGTGGAAAGACTGTACTGTCAAAAGTGGAAAACTTGAGAGACCCATAAAAACAAGGGAGTCTCATCGAGTTCCAGCTCTCACAGGTTTCACTGTTTTTCTTAAAGATATATATAAACTAATTACTTTATACTTTAAAAAAAAAAAAAGCAGTACTCCCTTTCCTTATAAAACCTATTAAACACATTAAACACAGCAAGTAAGATATGGATTAGGTAAGGCTCATTAAAAACAAACTACCAACATATCTGCTTTACCTAGGGGTTATCTACCAGAGCATTGTTAACAGTTTTTCCCTTGTACACATTTGATGGAAGATGACTTTCACAACATGCACATACTCTTAGGAGCCCTTCCTGTAGGTAAGATAAGATGAACTGTGGGTTTGCACACTTCCTAACCTAGTATCTACTATTTATCCTTTCTCTTCCTCCATAAGGATATATATGGGCATACTGACAAGTCATTAAGTGACATTACCATGGCATAAACTTGAATCAGCTATAATTTTAAAAACTTAAACCTAAATATCACAAAGTTTTGGTAGTAGTGACAGTAGTAATAATAATAATAATAATAGATAACGCTAGTTGAGTATTATAAGCCAAGTACTGTCTTAAGTATTATTTATATATGTATTATCTTTAAATATTAACAGCAAATTATTTATAATTGTTTATGATTCATCAGTGTGTTTCTACACCTATGTTTGATATCTCTTTATATAACAGAATAATTACTCATGCCTCTGGGGTTAATTTCTTTATTATTTACCTTATCTTTTGGTCATTTCAGCCTTCAAAGGACAAACAAGAAAGAACAGAAGAAAAATATATATATATCAATCAATGTTATTACCTCCAGTAACCACTGTCAGAGTTCAGAGGAAAGAAACTAAAACTAGTGAAAAATATGAAAGGTTTAGTGCATATAGAAATTTTATTTATTCATGCTTTTACTTTCTTTACCAATAAATAATAACTAAAGGAAAACTGGTAACAAACACTCAGTAACAGTTCTCTGAGTTTATTTCTCTTACTCAACTCCTAGAGAACATCAATAGAAGAAAGGGCTTCAAAAAATTAAAGTACCAGAGAATTTGGGAAATAAGTGTTCAAAATATGTTATTCTATTCATTTATATTGCTTATATGTAAAAATCATCTTGTTCTTACCTTGCTTTTTGCCAACCTGAGGAAACAGGACTCTTACTTACAAAACTGCATGCTAATTTCCCCATAGGGAGAAGAAATACAAAGAGAGGATTGCTACAATTTATGTTAAATATGTCTAATAAACACTGCTGTTGTTGTGTGCTGTCCAGTCAATTATGACTCATAGCGACCCTACAGGTCAGAGTAGAACTGCCCTATAGGGTTTCCTAGGATTTAATCATTATACGGGAGCCCTTGTTGCATAGTGGTTAAGAAGAGCTCAGGCTGCTAACCAAAAGGTCAGCAATTTGAATCCACCAACTGCTCCTTAGAAACCCTATGGGGCAGTTCTACTTTGTCCTATAGGGTTGCTATGAGTCAGAATTGGCTAAACAGCAACGGTTATTTCGGTTTTTAATCTTTAGGGGAGCAGAACATCAGGTGTTTTCTCCCAAGGTGCCACTGGTGAGTTTGAACCATCAACCTTTCGGTCAGCAGCCAAGCACTTTAACCATTTTGCCACAAGAGTTCCTTCTAATAAACATTAGCATTCTTAAATGGCAGAGGTGCCAAACCCATCGTAGTCTTCATACTCATTAAGAACACCTCTCACTGATTAGACAAAACGAGTCAAAGGGAAACTGCAGAAACCCTCCATAACAACGGGTTTTTTTTTTTTAATTTTTAATTCAGTATTGCTGAATCCAGGATCATGGAAAAATTAAGGAAATAGTAGTGATAACAGAAAGGAAAAATATATAAAAATGTCTGTCAAAATACACTGATTTAAAATGAGGATATGGAGAAGTCAGTAATTCATTTGCTCATTTATTCATATAACAACAAAACCTCATAATTTGTATCCTTGTAGAACCTTACAGTCTACCATAGTACACATGGAAAACATCACAAGCTATTAGTTGAAACAACTAAGTTGGATTATGCTCCATTAACTGGAAAATGAAAGGCAAGAGGATGAGATGGGGTAAGTAGATACAGAACCTGATTTGGGACCACTAGAGTGTGTCACAGCTCCACAACATTATTATTCATCAAGGAAATGCAAATTAAAACCACAATGAGGTACCACAACACACATACCAGAATGGCTAAAATTAAAAACACTGACAATACCAAGTACTGTGAAGAATGTGGATCAACTAGAACTCTCAAACACACAAGCACATGCACATACACACACACACAGAGTTTAAATCAGTAGGAAAAGGTTTTCTTTTATCATACCCTAGGTAAAATTAAATTGCAATAATATCACAGAATTAGTTTTTTTTAAAAAAAGGAACATTTAAAGTATAAGAAGAAAATATAGTCTCAGAGTAGAGGTCTACCCTAACATGAAAACAATAACAATAAACTCATTATTTTCATCAAATAAATGAGAAACAGATTGAGGTTCATAAAAATGACAATTTCTAAAACACATACAACAAACCTACAAGGAAAATTTACCAAAAAGTTTTTTAAAATTTCAAATCTTTACAATGAATATGATTTAAAGTGTATAGAACCAACTTGACGGCAACGGGTTTTTATGTCAAGACTATTGTCTAGATCCAAAACAAAAAAAAGATTAACGCCTGAAATTTTTAAATGGCATACTAAAAAATAAGACAAACATATATGTATATAACATACATATGTGTTCAACTTGACATATAATGAAAGAAAAAACAATGAAATGCTCATGACAAAAAAATAGTATTACTATCTGCCCTATAGGAATGGGACACTCATAATAACAGCTAGCAGAATGTCAACAGGTACATATTTTCCGGAGGGCAGTTTGGTAATATGTATCGAACACTGTAAAATGTGCATACCCTTTGGGCTACGTCAACTAATTAATCCTAATGTAAAAACTACATAAGCAAGTTAATTTTCATTTCAGTTAACAGCAAAAACTTTAAAAAAGGTGAATTTTTATTAGTAGTGAATTAGATAAATACTTCTGATATACTTTTACAAAAGAATACTACACCATAAATGTACTATGTTTGTTAATATGAAAAGATGTTAATGATAAATTGCTAAGTAAAAAATGCTGGTTTAAGAACAATGAACGTGTATGTGAGTGTATGTGTAGATTCATAATGGCATAACTCTGACTAGGCAGAAAGACTGCCAGTAAAGATTTTTCCTAGAAGAATGTTTGGGTATGTAAATGACAGCAGAAGCAAATTAAGCAGTCATTCAATAAAACACTTCCATCTCTATAGAAAAGGAAAAGTAGGGTAAGTATTCCTTTTCCTCACATCAAAAGTGCTTAAGCCCCAAACCACAGATGCAATAATATGAGTCTTAAATTTCTGTCCCATATGCTTACAATAAACTCATGAAAGGTTGTTCAATTTTTTTGTCCATCCATCCGTCCATCCGTCCATCTGTCTGTCCAAAGAAATTGAAATTATATTTCTCTTCAGACTTTCACATTAAATGTTGCCCCTCAGGACCTGAGGGAATTCTAGGATATCTAAATTCCAATAGACTGCATAATTTTTGTCACGAGATGAGTAAATTGATGCCCAGAAAATCACAAAAATTAATAAGTTAAACAAGAAAAGCATTCTACGAATGTTTTTATAATTACTTGTTCATGTGAGTACTGTAATTTTCTAGTTCCCAGGCTTCTGTGTTCTGGTTTTCACAATAAAAATCACTTTTTCTTTCCTAATCTATACAATCCAAATGTTGTGCCCACATTGCCATATTTCATAATAAATACAGCTTTTTACATGCATAGAAAACATTTTACTTGTAGTCTTCACACAACCAGAAACACTTGCCTCAGACAAAACATCTGCTTTGCCAGCAAATGTTTCAAATTTGAAGACATTTGTATCAATCATCTCTGTAGAAACCAGCATTTTTCTTGATTTGAAGCCAAGTACTTAAAAAATAACTCCACTAAATATTTTCAGTGGAGATCCCTTATTCCCTGGTAGAAATCTGTATTCACAATACAGAAAGGTGCTAATTCTTTCTTTGCACAAAACAAATACTGTTTTACTGTTTCAGCACAAAGTTTATAGAAAATATTTCCAAACTTTCAGACACATTCTTTCAGACATTATCAAAGTGTTTCATTTCTAAAATGACTTACCAAATACCTTAAACTGATACTACAGATGTCTAAGAAATAACCTCAATGGGAATCAGCTTTCATTTATATAGAATTTTACTGTTGGTATGTCCAAATAAGAATTACTACATTTAGAAAAAACAAGAAGTTTATCAAATTCATGCCTTCCCAAGTTTGAAAATATTATTTAAAACCTTAAGACTTTTGATATCTTTTTATCCAGCAATTACACTTTGACAAGAATAAGAGGTAACATTTACTGAATGTATAGTCTGTGCCAAGCCGTTTCTGTGTTGGTTTTTCACATGAATGCTTCAATTTATTCTTTGCAAGAACTGAACATGGTACTGCCACTATCCGCATTTTACATTGTTGTTGTGAGATGCCATCAAGTCGGTTCCGACTCATAGCGACCCTATGTACAACAGAGCGAAACACAGCCTGGTCCTGCGCCAACCTCACAATCCTTGTTATTCTTAAGCCCATCATTGCAGTCACTGTGCCAATTCATCTCATTGAGGATCTTCCTCTCTCTCCCTGACCCTCTACTTTACAAGGCAAGAATTCCCAACAGGAAACAGAGTAACTGTGTAGACATACCTAGAGTGAAGTAAGTCCCAATTGCTGGTTGCAACCAACGGAAAGAGCCCAGGCTCCCTCGCCCAGTGACCGGAGGGGCATGGTCCCCCTCCCTCCACCCTCCTCGTGAGTAGCAGCACAACACCCACCCCCCCATTTCTGCAGCCACAACCAACAGGGAACAAGTAATGAGTACCCCCCTTCCTGCCTCATCTCCAACCACAACCCTGCCCTCGCTTGCTGCCCCACCCCTCCAAGAAGCACAGGATCACTCTGGAGACCAAGCCCACCTGGCCTCACCCCCTTGACTACTGCTCTAGCCCTCCAAAAGGCCTGGAATTTCTCCGGTGCCCCTGCCCTCCTGACCCCGACCTTAGTCCACCATCTCACCCCTCCAAGCAGCGCAGGACTGCTCTGGCAACCCCACCTGCTCGAATATGCCCTTTGCATGATGACCCACCCCTCTGAGTGTCATCAGACCACTCTGACAACCCCACCCATCTGATCCTGCGCCCTCCGCCTGCCAACCGACCTCTGAGTGGTGCAGGACTGCTCCGATGACCCTACCCAGCCCCTCTACACATCCACCAACCAGCTCCTCCACTGTGGCAACCCAGCCCACCTGAGGAAAGCAGAAGAGAGCACCTCCCATGCTCCCACTAGTCTGCCACATCTACCACATCTGCTGCCCCACTCATTCGTGAATGTCAATGCCCACTCCCCCACCACTGGACCAACAGCAGATGGCAGTCAACTTCCACCCAGCTCGTCCTCATCTGCCCCATACATCCAGTGAACAGAGACCCATGTCCACAATACCAGCCACTAACCTTCCCACCCAGAGCCAGGATGGGAGTGCTCCAGTGCTGCCAGACTAGCAACCAATGTAACACGCCCGCCTCATCCACCCATATATAACAAAACAAAATAAATAAATAAATAAACAATCAGGACACAGCAAATATACACTCAATCAATAAATATAATAACACATTACTGTCTCAGAAACTATAGACAACATCAAATCACATAAAGAAGCAGGACAAGATGCCTTAAGCAAGTGACCAAAACTAATAGCCAGAAAAACTTCCTGAGGAAGATATGGTAATAGAACTACATGATAAGGAATTCAAAGGACTTATGTATATAAACACGTATACATGTACACATGAATATATATATGTGTGTGTGTATATATATATAATATATACAACCAAAAAAAAACCCGTTGCTGTCAAGTCAATTCCAACTCATAGCAACTCTACAGGACAGAGTAGAACTGCCCCTAGAGTTCAAACCTGGTAGATTTGAACTGCAGACCTTTTGGTTGGCAGCCATAGCACTTAACCACTATGCCACTAGGGTGTCTACGTAATATATATACATTTATGTATACATATATATATATATATACACACACACACACACACACACACAGAAGTCTTTTGAAACCATGCTGGCAATAAGGAATTCGTAAGTCCTTTGAATTCCTTATAAGGTAATTCTATTAACCCTGGTAGTGTAGAGCTATGGCTGCTAATGAAAAGGTTGGCAGGTTGAATCCACCAGTCACTCACTGGAAACCCTACGGGGCAGTTCTACTCTGTCCTATATGGTCGCTATGTGTCGGAATCAACTCGATGGTAATGGGTTTTTTTGGTTTTTTTTTTTTTTTTTTTTTTTTGGTTTATGTATAGTATCCTCCAAGAGATCAAGAAAGAAATTAAGGAAAACACAAACAAAACTGTAAGAATTCAGGAAAATGATACAAGAACAAAATGACAAAATAAGTAGACAATTACAAACCACACAAAAACAGCACATAGAAATTCAAAAGATTAACAATAAAATTTCAGAAATAGATGACTAATTGGAAGGACATAGGAGCAGAATTCAATCAATGGAAAACAGAATCAGTGAAATAGAAGACAAATCCCTTGAAACTAATTTATTTGAGGAACAATCTGAAAAAAAGAATGAAGAAATCATAAGAGTTATGTGGGACAATATCAAAGGAATAATTTACGTGTGATCAGAACAGAACATGAGGAGACAATAAAAAGCAGAGAGAGAATTTCTGAAGATTTGCTGGCAGAATAATTCCCTAATAATGAAAGACAAGAAGATATATATAAAGAAGCTCAATGAATACTACACAAGATAGATCCCAAAAGAAAGTCATGAAGACATATCATAAACTTTTCAAAAATAAAGAGAAAGAAAGAAACCTAAAAGCGGCTTGGGAAAAATTAACTGTTACCTACAAAGGGTAACCAAGAGAATCAACACTGATTTCTCAGGAGAAACCATGCTGGCAAGATGGCAATGGGATAACATATATAAAACCACGAAAGAAAAAAATTTCCAACCAAGAATTATATACCCAGCAAAACTATCTCTCAAATACAATGACACAATTAGGACACTTCCAGACAACTGAAACTAAGGGAATTTGTAAAAACCAGAGCAACCTTACAAGAAATATTAAAGTGAGTCCTTCAGACACAGAATCAAGAACGTCAGACAACAACATAAGATTAAGACATATGACAACATTACCCAGATACCAACCCAGATAAAGAATTTTCAAAAATAAAATAAAGCTACAAGACTGAAAACAGGGAACCAGAGGTGTCAATCTGTAAATGACAACAACTTCAACATAAAAAGGAGAATAAATGGTGTAGTTACAGAACTTACAAGTGCAAAGGAAGTCAAGGTGACATCAAGATATAAAAGATTATTTTAAACTTAGGAAGATAAAAGTAAAGTTCAGGGTAACCACAAAGAAAACTAATGAACCTTATCACCAAAATAAAAAAGAAGAAAACCATAAAGACTCAGCAAACACAAAATCAACAGCAACGAAGGAAATGAAAAGAAAATCCACAAACAAAAAGAACTAAGCACAGAAAAGTATACAGAACAAAGAAATCATCAACATCAGAAGAAAAAGCAAAACAAAATGACAGCACTAAATTCATACCTAACAATAATTACACTGAATTTAAATGTATTAAAAGTATGAGTCAAGAGATAATGAGTAGCAGAATGGATAAGAAAACATGACCTATTAAGATACTGCCTACAAGAGACACACCTTACACAAAGATAAAAATAAACTAAAAATCAAAGAATGGAAAAAATATATATCAAGCAAACAGCAAATATATATCAAGCAAAAAAGAGCAGGAGTGGCAATATTAATCTCTGATAAAACAGACTTTAAGTCAAAATCCATTATAATAGACAAAGAAGGGCATTATATCATGATTAAAAGAGTCAATCCACCAAGAAAACAGAACCATAATTAGCATGTATGCACCCAATTATAGAGCTCCAAAATACAGAAAACAAATTCTAACAAAATTGAAAAGAGAAAGACAATTCTACAATAACAGAAGGAGACTTTAACACACCACTTTTGATGAAGGACGGAATAACTAGAAAGATAACTCAACAAAGATACAGAAGCTCTAAACAACACAATCAACCAACCTGATCTCATAGACATATATAGAAAACTCCATCCATAAACAGCACACTACAAATTCTTTTCTAGCACACATAGAGAACATTCTCCAGAATAGACCATGTTAGGCCACAAAGAAAGCCTTAATAAATTCAAAATTATCAAAATAATACAAAGCATCTTGTCAGATTACAATGGTATAAAATTAGAAATCAATAACAGGAAGAGGGGGAAAAAAATCAAATACATGGAAACTGAATAATATCCTGCTTAAAAACCACTCGGTAACAGAAGAAGTAAAAATATTCCTAGAATCAAATGAGAATGAAAACACTACATACCAAAACTTATGGGGCACAGCAAAAGCAGTGCTCAGAGGTCAATTTATAGCAATAAACACGCACATCAAAAGAAAAGAAAGAGCCAAAATCAACACCCAAACCCTACCACTCCAACAAATATAAAAATAGCAGCAGAAGAGCCCAGTCACCAGAAAAAAGGAGATAATAAAGACTAGAACAGAAATAAACGAAACAGAAAAACAACAGAAATAATCCCTTGAAAGGATTAATAAAATTGACAAACCACTGGCTAAACTGACAAACGAAAACAAGAAGATGCAAATAATACAAATAAAAAATTAGATGGGTAATGTTACAACAGAATTAAATGAAATAAAAAGGATCATAACAGAATACTATGAAGAACTGTACTCCAACCAATTTGAAAACCTAGAAGAAATGGACAAATTTATAGAAACACAGTACCTACCTAAATGAACACAAACTGAGGTAGAAACTTTGAACAGACACATACAAAAGAAGAAAGTGAAGAGGTCATTAAAAAAACAAAAAACAAAACCCTCACAACAACAACAAAAAGCCCCAGCCCAGAGGGCTTCAACGGAGAATTCATCCAAACATTCAGAAAAGATTTGACACCAATTCTATGCAAACTGTTCCAGAACATAGAAAAGGATGGGATACTCTCAAATTCATTCTATGAAGCAAGCATAACCGTGATACCAAAGCCAGACAAAGACACCACTTAAAAAGAAAATTACAGACCAATATCCCTCATAAATATAGACAAAAGATTTTCAACAAAATCCCAGCCAATAGAATTCAACAACATATAGAAAAAATAATACATCATGATCAAGTGGGATTCATACCAGGTATGCAAGGATGGTTCAACATTAGAAAATCAATTAACATAGTCCACCACATAAATAAAACAAAGGAAAAGAACCACATGATCATATCAATCAACGCAGAAAAGGCATTCAATAAAATCCAACACACTTTCCTGATAAAAACTCTCAGCAAAATAGGAATACAACAGAAATTCTTCAACATAATTAAGGGCATATATACAAAACCACAAACCAACATTATTCTCAACAGAGGGAGACTGAAATTTTTCCTCTGAGAACAAGAACCAGACAATGATGTCCTTTATCACCACTCTTATTCAACATTGTACTGGAAGTCTTAGCCAGAGCAATACTGCAAGAAAGGGGGGAAAAAAGACATAAAAATTGATAAGGAAGAAGTAAAATATTCTTATTTGCAGATAATATGCTCCTATATACAAAAAATGCCAGAGATTTTACAAGAAAGCTACTAGAACTAGTAGAAGGATGCAGCAAAGTGGCAGGGTACAAGATAAACATACAAAAATCAATCAGATTCCTCTACACTAACACAGACAACTCAGAAAAGGAAATTAGAAAACAATAGCATTTACAACAGCCCCTCCCCAAAGATAAAACACTTAGGAATAAACCTAAGCAGGGATGTAAAAGACTTTTACAAAAGAAACTACAAAACGCTGCAGCAAAAAAACAAAAGAGACCTACATAAATGTAAAAATATACCACGCTCGTGGATAGGAAGACTTAGTATCATGAAAATGTCAATACTACCCCAAACGATCTATAGATATAATGCAATCCTGATCCAAATTTCATCAACATTTTTAATGAAATAGAAAAACTAATTACCAAATTTATAGAGAAAGAAAAGAGTCCTGGGGAAGCAAAGTACTACTGAGGAAGAAAAACAAGGTAGGAGGATTCACACTTCCCAATCTCACAACCTACTATATAGCTACAGTAGTCAAAACAGACTGGTACCAGTATAATGACATACACATACACCAATGGAACAGAATTGAGAACCTATAAGTAAATCCATCCACCTATGGACAACTGATCTTCAACAAAGGGCCAAAATCAGTTAAATGGGAAGAAATAGTGTCTTTGTCAAATGGTACTGGCACAACTGGATATCCCTTTGCAGAAAAATGAAACAGAATCCATACCTCACACCATACACAACTAAATTAAGATTGATCAAAGACCTAAATGTAAAATATAAAACTAATAAAAATCATGGAAATAAAAATAGGGGCAAACCTGGGGGCCCTCATTTATGGCACAAATGGACTATCATACCTAACTAAAAATGCACATATACCAGAAGATAAACTAGATGACCAGGACCTCCTAAAAATTAAACAACTATGCTCATCAAAAAACTTATCCAAAACAGTAAAAAGAGAACCTACAGACTGCGAAAAATCTTTGGCAACAACCTATCTGACAAGGGACTAATCTCTTAAATTTATACAAAACTTCAACAACAAAAAGACAAACAACTCAATGAAAAAATGAGCAAAGGACAGGAACAGACACTTCACCAAAGAAGACATTTAGGCAGCCAACAAATACATGAAGAGATGATCGTGATAATTAGTTATTAGAGAGATGCAAATCAAAACACCAATGAGATATCACCTCACCCCAGCAATAATGGCAATGATCAGAAAAACAGAAAGCAACAAATGTTGGAGAGATTGTGAGGAGACTGGAACTCTTAAGCAATGGGAATGTAAAATGGCACAACCACTGTGGAAAACGATACAGTGCTTCCTTAAAAAGTCAGAAATAGAAATACCATATAATACAGTAATCTCACTACTAGGTGCATATCCTACAGAAGTAAGAGCCATGACATGAATAGATACATGCATGCCCATGTTCACTGAAGCATTATTCACAATAGCAGAACGATGTTAACAATCTAAGTGCTCATCAACAGATGAACGGATAAACTGTGGTACATACACACAATGGAATACTATGCAATGTTAAAGAGTAACGAAACCTTGGAACACCTCACAATATGGATGAACCTGGAGGGCATTATGCTGAGTGAAATAAGTCAATCACAAAAGGGCAAATATTTTATGAGACCACTATTACAAAAAGTCAAGAAAAGGTTTACACCCAGAAAGAAATATTATTTGAGATGGTAGGAGAAGGGAGGGGAAATCACTAACTAGACAGTAGACACATATTAACTTGGGCAAAGAGAAAGACAATACACAATATGTGGGAAGTCAGTACAACATGATCAAGTCAAAGGAAGACACTGAGAGGCATGCAAGAGTAAAAGGCAACAATGGTAAATACTATTACATACACAATTCTGCAATAACAATAATAAAAAACAATAAATTACAAGTGGATATATAGGTAAATACGTAAGCTGAACAAGTGTGGGATGGCATATTGTAATACACCCATGATTATATATAGCTTTGGCAGAGGATATTTCTACATATACATTTGTATGTGCTGCAAATGTATCTATGTACATAGTAGAGCACACAGGAGACAGTTATGAAAACTTCCTACCCATAACCAAACACCCTGAAGGACAGAGTCACTGGGCTTGAGGGCTTAGGACCACAGTCTCAGGGGACACCTAGAACAACTGGCATAACAGAGTCCATAAAGACAATGTTATACATCCTACTTTGGTGAGTAGCACCTGGGGTCTTAAAAGCTTGTGAGCATCCATCTAAGATACAACTATTAGACTCTTCCTATCCGGAGCAAAGATGAGTGAAGAAAATCAAAGTTTCAAGGAAACAATTAGTCCACATTGCTGGATTACTGGACCACATGAACCACAGCCTCTACTAGCCTCAGACCAAGAAGAACTAGATGGTGCCCAGCTACCAATACTACCGCTCTAAACAGGATCACAGTAGAAGGTCCTGGACCAAAAGAAAAATGTAGAAGAAAATTCAAATTCATAAAAAAGACCAGTCTTACTGGTCTGATAGAGACTGGTGGAACCTCTGAGACTATGATCCTTAGACACTCTTCAAACCTGGAATTAAACCTACTCCTGGAGATCATCTTTCCGCTTAACAATAGACAGGCCTATAAAATGAAAAAAATACTAATACCCATGAGTAACATGCTACTCAAAACAATCAACCATACGAGACTAATAAGGCAGCTTTTGCCAAAAAACAAAGTTCAGAAGGCAGAAAGGGACAGGAAAGATGGGCGAACGGAAATGGGGAACTCAGGGAGCAAGTGGATAGAGTGGTGTGACATTGAGGGGAATGCAACTAATGTCACAAAACAAAATATGTACAAATTGTTGAATGGAAAAGTAATTTGCTTGTAAACTTTCACCCAGACCACAATAAAATGTTAAAGAAGAAAGAACTTTAGCAGAGCCTCTGGAAATAAATGGTATAAATATCAAAAATAAATAAATAAATAAACCAATCCAATACTAACACTAAATTGTTTGCTACAGAAAAATGCAGAACTTTGATTATGTTATAATCACTTGAATATATATATGTAGTATAACTGTTTATTCATTTATTTTCCATCTTCCCCACCAATATGTGAGCTCCCTGAGGACTAGAAATTTGTCTTGTTCATCAAGGATAGTTAAGATGCTACTGTAGCGATCTAGGGGAAAGATGATAATAGCTTGGATTAGGACAGTGGCAGTAGAACAGGGCTGAAATAAACATATTTGAAACATATTCTGTACATAAGTTCAACAGGGCTTAGCAATGTATTAGGTAAAGGTAGAAAGAAGGTTAGAAGTTCAAAGGTGACACCCAGGTTTTTCACTGAGGCAACTGTGTGGGCATACCATTCACTGAGATGAGAGGAGGTGCAGGCTTGAGAAAGTTAATTGTGTTTTCTGGGATATTTTTAATAGGTGCATGCAAGAAATCTGAAGAAAATGTCCCATATAGAGACAGGTATATGTTTCTAGAGTTTAAAATAGGGCTCTTGAAGAGAAATATAAATTTGGAATGTTTGAACCCATACTTCATACTGTATATTACAATAAATTGCAAATAGGTTAAAAAAAAAAAAAGAGAGATGCCATATAAAATAAGATGTGGTTATAAAAAATGGAATGGGAAATGTCTTGCTAACTATGACTTAAAATCCAGAAGCAATAAAACATAAACACAATCCTCCTTCGGCAAAGTCAAATGGCAAATGGCAATCAGAGAAAAACATTTGCAGCTCATATTACTAACAAAGCGAAATCTTCCTAACATATACTTAAAAGACATAGATTGGTAATTGCTTGCATAACTTCAAAAGATACCAAGTTACCAATAAGGGTGTTTATCTCTTTTACAACAAATGTATAATTCAAACATTTACATTAAAATAGTAAAATTAAAATAAAAATATTAGCTGGTATCTAAGAAGAGAGAGTATAAATTAGGAAGAGAAAAGGTCCTAGAACAGAACCTAGGAAGGAATGCTGAAGGATTTTATATATATTATGAACGCAAAAATAACATTATCTGACATTTCACATTTATAACAATAGTAAAAAAATCTACTATCCGACTATTTTGCAGATTAATGATGTACGTCTTGCAGTAATGAATGCCAAGGTGCAAGGCGAGAGTAACACTAGCTATGATGGTTAAGGTTATGTGTCATCTTGGCTGGGCCATGATTCTCAGTGGTTTCGCTGTCATGTAATGATGTAATTTGGCAGTTATGTAATGACGTAATTTGGAAGTTATGTTATGATGCAGTCATCCTCCATTTTGTGATCTGATGTGGTCATCTTCTATTTTCACATGATGCTGATTTTTGCACAACGACTTGGTCTTTGGAACCTAATCATGTTGATAAGTAAGGAGTGGGTGTATAGATAAAGACAGTAATACATATATGTTTGCTTGTTCTGTCAGCTGAGTATGGGCATAGGCACCACGACCTAAGTAGCAATAACCACACTTAGCACTCAGATCTTGGTTTCTAATATCATTCTCCAATAAAAAGAACTAAGGATCCTTGGAAGAATGAATGATTATAGGACTAGGGCAAAACATATATAAACTGAGCCTGGAGAATTTTTAGTGTGCTAGAAAGTAAGAAAGTGCTAAACAAACAAACCTAGGTTGATTGGGGGGTATCGTAGGAACATAGGAGTCACTGATGGGGGGAGGGAGTGTCAAAGAGAGATAGGAGTCAACTGAAAGAGTTCCCAACAGCTAAAACTGAAACAATTTAAGCAATAAAATAAAGAAGTATTGGATTATAATCCAAAATATAAAATTAATATCCACAAACCTGTACTTGTGGATATTAATAAATGATAGAACAAATAAATAAATGGAGAAGAGACAAATCTCCCATGTAGAGGAATTCCAAATAATTTACCAGATAATCTGATCTCATGGCAGAGGAGCATAATTCCCTACTCTAAGTGTGTGCTGCCAAGTGACTTCTTTCCAAAGAGTACAGAAGAGAAAGGAGGGAAAAAAAAAAAAGAGTAGCTTTACATAGAAGAAACCTACAAACACTGTTTCTAGGTGATCAGGTCAACATCAACAGTCATAAATCATACTGTTAATATGTACTCTCAACGTGATGAAAATGGGATCCTAGAATAGGAAAAGAATATTCGGTAAAAACTAAGTGTGGACTTAGTTAATGAAAATTATCAACATTAGTTCATTAATTGTAACAAATGTAGCATAGTAATTAAGATGTTAGTAATTAGGAAGCTGGGTATGGGTTATATGGGAATTCTCTGAACTATTTTCTCAAGTTTTCTATAAATCTCAAGCTGTTTTAAAAAATAAAATCTACTTCAAAAGGTTTTGAAAGTTTTTCTTAAAGAAAAGTAAATATCAATACAAAGAGTTAATATGTGCTAAACAGATCAGTTATTAAGTTTCAAACCACTTTAGAAAAGAAGTCTTTAGGGTTGTTCATGCCCAAATCATCCACCCCAGTCACTCATTAATTCCTACAGTCTCAAAAGAAAGAGGCAAAGTAAAATAATATACCAATGGAAAAAAAAGAAAAGAAAAAAGCAGCCAAAAAGAGACAGATTTTCTTCTAAGTCTTTTAGACTTTGCTCTTCTTTTCTTGGGCTGAACAATATATTCATAGTCATAGTCCAATATTGGTATTTTATGTTTATTCATCCTTGAAACATGCATATAGGCCTCACATTAGAAGACAATCAAAATTCAAGAACTGTGTTCAAGTCCCTCCATAGTCTGGTAGCACCTAACACAATGTATGAGATAATGGAAAAACTAACTCAACCTCTCTCAGCATCAGTCTTCTCATCTCTAAAATGGAGATTTAATATAGGGCTACTATATGTAGAAAAGAGGAGCCCTGGTGGTACAATGGTTAAGCACTTGGCTGGAAACCAAAAGGTTAGCGGTTCGAATCCACTAGCCACTTCAAGGGAGAAAAGACCTGGTGATCCGTTCCCATAAAGATTATAGCCTAAGAAAACATGGGCAGTTCTACTGTACCCCATAGGGTTACTATGAGTCGGAATTGACTCGACGGCCCACAACAACATATGTAAAAAAGAATGTGAAACAACTAGTAAAATACTGAAACATGGTATAATAATAGAAACTACTAGAATGGTAACAAAGTAGAAAACAGTGATGGAATAATGAAATTAGCCATCTTCAAAGCAAAAAAAAGAGCAAAGAGTTAATGTGTGAGTTTTCATCATCAAATTAGTGATCTGAAATATGGTTTACATTGTACTTTTGCAGCTATATGACAAAGGTGTCCTACCTTAAATAAAAATGTATTCACTATATTAAGAAAAGTGTATTCAGTAAACTAATCATCTCCTGGATAATACAAGCTACTAGAACAATATGAAAAAATGAATTGATCTATTTATGCTCTCTTAAAGTGTATTAGCTCCAGTTCATTTAAATGAGCTTTATTTTAAAATCTGCCAAATACCGGTAATTAAAAGCAGATTATCAAAACTGAGTTAAGAAAAAAAGAAATACATTTGCAAATTTAATTGTTTTAATCTATATGATCTGAGGAAATTAGACTTTCTGTATACTTTTCTTTATTTTAAAATACCTTTAAAACATAATAGATTGTTTATAGTAAAAATAATAACAATTTATTGAGGTTTAGCACAAGGCCAGGAGAGGGGGAAATAGAAATATACTGTTATAAGATTCTTACACAAGAAATGGTATATTACTTGAATGTAGACTTGAATAAGTTAAAGACGTATACTATAAATCCTAAAGCAACCATAAGAGAGAGAGAGATAATAAGACAATAAAATAGAAACTGTAATCATAAAAAATACTCAATAGGTCCAAAAAAATTATAAAAGGGTTGATACAATAATTTCTTTTCAAATACATGTTGTTGTTGCTGTTGTTGTGTGCTACTGAGCTGATTCAGATTCACAGCAACCCTACAGGACAGAGTAGAACTGCCCCCAAAGGGTTTCCTAGACTGAAATCTTTATGGCAGCAGATCACCAGGTCTTTTCTTCTGTGGAGCAGCTGATGGGTTCAAATAGCCGACCTTTCAGTTAACAGCCAAGCATTTAATCATTGCATCACCAGGGCTCTTTAAAAATACATAATCTATGTTTTATCTTCCCCACACGTCTGTCAGTTTGTCGTACTGTGGGGGTTTGAGAGTTGTGATATTGGAAGCTATGCCACTGGTATTCAAATACCAGGAGGGTTACCCAAGGCAGACAGGTTTCAGCTGAGCTTTCAGACTAAGACAAACTAGGAAGGAGGACCTTGCAGTCTACTTCTGAAAAGAATTGGCCAGTGAACACCCTATGAGTAGCAGCAGAACATTGACTGCTATGGCGCTGTAAGATGAGCCCCTTAGGTTGAAAGACACACAAAATACAACTGGTGAAGAGCTGCCTCCTCAAACTACAGTCGACATTAATGACGTGGATGGAGTCAAGCTACCGGGACCTTCATTTGCTGATATGGCATGACTCAAAATGAGAAGAAACAGCTGCAAACATCCATTACTCATCGGAACAAGAAATGTATGAAGTATGAATCTAGGAAAATGGAAATTGTCAAAAATGAAATGGAATGCATAAACATTGATATCCTAGCCATTAGTGAGCTGAAATGGACTGGTATTGGCCATTTTGAATTGGACAGTCACGTGGTCTACTGTGCCATGAATGACACCTTGAAGAGGAATGGTGTTGCATTCATCATCAAAAACATTTCAAGATCTATCCTGAAGGACAAAGCTATCAGTGATAGGATAATATTCATCTGCCTACAAGGAAGACCAGTCAATATGACTATTATTCAAGTTTACACACCAACCACTGAAGTCAAAGATGAAGAAATTGAAGATTTTTACCAATTTCTGTGGTCTGAAATAGACTAAACATGCAATCAGGATACATTGATAATTACTGGTGATTAGAGTACGAAAGTTGGAAACAAAGAATAAGGATCAGTAGTTGGAAAATATGGCCTTGGTGATAGAACTGATGCTGGAGATCATATGATAGAATTTTTCAAGACCAACAACTTCTTCACTGCAAATACCTTTTTTCAACAACATAAATGGTGACCATACATGTGAACTTTGCCAGATGGAACACAGGAATCAAATCGCCTACACCTGTGGAGATGATGGAAAAGCTCAATATCATTTGTCAGAACAAGATCAAGGCCAACTGTGGAACAGACCATCAATTGCTAATATGCAAGTTCAAGCTGAAACTGAAGAAAATTAGAATAAGTTTATGAGAACCAAAGTATGATCTCGAGTATATTCCACCTGAATTTAGAGACCATCTCAAAAACAGATTTGATGAGTTGAACAATAATGACTGAAGAGCAGATGAGCTGTAGAATGACATCAAGGACATCATACATGAAGAAAGCAAGAGGTCATTAAAAAGACAGGAAAGAAAGAAAAGACCAAAATGGATATCAAAAGAGACTCTGAAACTTGCTATTGAACGTAGAGTAGCTAAAGAAAAAGGAAGAAATGATGAAGTCCAAGAGCTGAACAGAAGATTTCAAAGGGCAGATCGAGAAGATAAAGTAAAGTATTATAATGACACATGCCAAAATCTGGAAGTAGAAAACCAAAAGGGAAGAACATGCCCAGCATTTCTCAAGCTGAAAGATCTGAAGAAAAAATTCAAGCCTTGAGTTCCAATAGTGAAGGAAGGAACAATGGGGAAAATATTAAATGATGCAGGAAGCACCAAAAGAAGATGGAAGGAATACACAGTCATTATATCAAATAGAATTGGTTGACGTTCAACCATTTCTGGAGGCAGCATATGATCAGGAATTGATGGTACTGAAGGAAGAAGTCCAAGCTGCACTGAAGGCACTGGTGAAAAACAAGGCTCCAGGAATTGATGGAATACCAGTTGAGATGTTTTGGTATGATGCAGTGCTGAAGTGCTCATTTGACTATGCCAAGAAATCTGGAAGACAGTTACCTAGTCAACAAACTGGAAGAGATGCGTATTTATGCCTATTCCAAAGAAAGGTGATCAAAACTAATGCAGAAATTATCACAGTGTCATTAATATCACAAGCAAGTAAAATTTTGCTGAAGATCATTCAAAAGCGGCTGCATTAGTATATCCACAGGGAACTTTCAGAAATACAGGCCAGAATTAGAAGAGGACGTGGAACCAGGGATATCAGTGCTGATGTCAGATGGATCCTGGCTGAAAGCAGAGAATACCAGACAGATGTCTACCTGTGTTTTATTGACTATGCAAAGGCATTCGATTGTGTGGGTCATAACAAATTACGGATAACACTGCAAAGAACGGGAATTCCAGAACACTTAGTGCTCATGAGAAACCTGTACATAGACCAAGAGGCAGTTGTTGGAACAGCATGGGATACTGCGGGTTTAAAGTCAGGAAAGGTGTGAATCAGGGTTGTATCGTTTCACCGTACTTATTCAATCTGCATGCTGAGCAAATAATCTGAGAAGCTGGACTATATGAAGAAGAATGTGGCATCAGGATTGGCAGAAGACTCATTAACAACCTGCATTATACAGATAACACAACCTTGCTATCTGAAACTGAAGAGGACTTGAAGCACTTACTGATGAAGATCAAAGACCATAGCCTTCAGTATGGATTACTCCTCAACATAAAGAAAACAAAAATGCTCACAACTAGACCAATAAACAACATGATGATAAATGGAGAAAAGACTGAAGTTGTTAAGGATTTCATTTTACTTGGATCCACAATCAACACCTATGGAAGCAGCTGTCAAGAAATCAAAAGACACATTCCATTGGACAAATCTGTTGCAAAAGACCTCTTTCAACTGTTAAAAAGATGTAACCCTTGAAGACTAAGGTGCCCCTCCCCCAAGCCATGGTATTCTCAATTGCCTCATATGCACGTGAAAGCTGGATGATGAATAAGGAAGACTGAAGAAGAATTAATGCCTTTGAACTATGGTGCTGGTGAAGAATACTGAATACACCATGGAGTGCCATAAGAATGAACAAATCTGTCTTGGAAGAAGTACAGCCAGAATGCTCCTTAGAAGCAAGGATGGCGAGACTTCGTCTCATACACTTTGGACATGTTATTAGCAGAGATCAGTCCCTGGGGGACATCATGCTGGGTAGAGTGTCAGGAAACAGAAGAAGACCCTCAACCAGATGGACTGACACAGTGGCTGCAACAATGTGCTCCAACAAAGCTACAACTGTGAGGATGGTGCAGGACTGGGCAGTGTTTCATTCTGTTGTACATAGGGTTGCTATGAGTCAGAACCGACTCAATGGCACCTAACAACAACAACAACAGGATTATTAATTCTAAAACAGCAAGAGTGAAAGCAGAGAGATTAAGCCACGAAATCACCCTTCCTTCTATGTACTATATAACTTTTTAAAAATTTTTATAGCATTTCTTCAATCTTCAGTTAGAATAGTTACCAGCTGCAATTAGTTTATGTACATATGTCTGCTATTTTACACTAGACTGTGCACTTCCTCAGGGGTAAGTTGGGATGTTGGGATCCTGCCTTACTTTTCTTTTTAGTCATCCAAGCCTGAACATAAAAGTGCTTGATAACTACGTGACAAAGGGAAAGGTGGCTGTGCAAAGAAAGGGAAGAAAAAAGTAAGGAGGAAGGGAGAGGGAAAAAAAGAAAAAAGTAAAACTTGTTGTCAGTATAGAAACCTTTCCCAAATATATGCAAAATATATTAGAGGCATTACATACTTTCATTTCAATCTTCTACTCACTTCAATTCTAAACTATTAATTGGCTACCTTACTATATTCCAGAATATAGACGGTTTTCATATGGTAGATGTTAACCAATTATTCTCCATGTTTTCAAAGGACTGAAAAAAGGAAATAAAATCATTTGAAAAGTTAATTTATATGGGATAAAAGAAAATCTAAGGAGCAGGTCACGGTGACAAGATATTGAAATAATATCTTAGAAAGACTATAGGGTCTCAATTTGTCATTATAGCATAAGAACACCCTTCCTAGGTGAATGAATCACCCAGTGTGGGCTTCCCTGGTCAGAAGCAGTACTCCATCTCCTCATATGTAAGCCACAGAGGCAGAGGATCCCTTCTCCTCTCATTCCCTGGCAGGTAACCTACACTCAGGTAACCAGATGTTTCTACCTGGGACTTTGAATCATGAAGCAGTGATGTTAAGACTCAGGGAGGGTTAAAAAGTTAACCAAGTGGGTTGGGTGAAGGGCGTCTGGGGTCTTAAAAGCTCGCGAGCAGCCATGTAAGATCCATCAATTGGTCCCAACCTACCTGGAGCAAAGGAGAATAAAGGACACCAAAGACACAGGGAAAATATTAGCCCAACGGACAAAAGGGCCACATAAACCAGAGGCTCCATCATCCTGAGACCAGAAGAACTAGGTGGTGCCTGGCTACCACCAATGACTGCCCTGACAGGGAATACAACAGATAGTCCCTGATGGAGCAGGAGAAAAGCGTGAGGCAGAATTCAAATTTAGGTAAAAAGACCAGACTTAATTGTCCGACTGAGACTATAGGAGCCCCAGGAGACATGGCCCCCAGACTCTCTGTTAACCCCGAACTAAAACATTCCCAAAGCCAACTCTTTAGACAAAGATCAGACTGTATTATAAAATATAAAATAAAACTCATGAAGAGTGTGCTTCTTAGTTCAAGTAGATACATGAGACTAAATGGGCAGCTCCTGTCCAGAGGTGCGATGAGAAGGCAGAAAGGGATAGGAGCTGGTTGAATGGACACAGGAAAATGGGGTGGAAAGGGGGAGTGTGCTTTCACATTATAGGGTGCAACTAGGGTCACATAACAATAAGTGTATAAATTTTTGTATGAGAAATTAACTTG
Organism: Dugong dugon; assembly: GCA_030035585.1. Taxonomy (NCBI): domain Eukaryota; kingdom Metazoa; phylum Chordata; class Mammalia; order Sirenia; family Dugongidae; genus Dugong; species Dugong dugon. The sequence goes on along the minus strand of CM057467.1, from coordinate 100,044,274 downwards.
AGCTGTAAACTTTCAGCAAAGTACAATAAATAAATAAATAAAAAGTTATCCAAGTGGGGATGAGAGTCCAGTGCTGGCAACAGTGTCGAGATTCTAGCAGGAGCAATAGGATTGTGGATCCAATGAACCAGTGGCAGTTTGCCTACCTGGATGGTTCTGTGGCATGACTCTGGTTATATTTGCCACTGTGCAACCTCCTTTGATTCCCAAACATTTTCTGAGCCTGTTTCTCCAGTGTTCCTGCTGACTTGGAGAGCTACCCAATTTCCTTCAATAAATTTCTGTCATGAGACAGCCAGAGTCAGTTTTGGTTGTATACAGCAGAGTCTTGACCCACAGACTCACCAAAACCCACCCACCTGGATTCCTGCCTTGATAATTAGCCATATCCATTTGTTTGACTCTAACAAGCAAATATCTCTCAAAGTTCCTGGAAGATGCATGATTTAATGACTGTATCTATCAACAGTGTAACTAGTTAATGCAGGGAGGAAAAAAAAAAAAAAAGAACAAACACAATCAAAAGTTTAGGTCAGAATTGCTGGGTTTGGAAAGAACAGATGAAATACACATTTTTAGTTTTAAGCAGTTATTGTGTTGGACTGTGAACCCTAGCCTAGGATTTCAAAACAAATTTTAAATTAGTTAAATAGAAATCACTGCTGAATCCTTGACTAGAACCGTAAGTCCTCTGAAGACTTAAATCGAAGACTTAAACTATATATTTTAGCTCATAATATCAGAAATTGAGTTGCTATGAGTTGGAATCGACTTGATGGCAAAGGGTACTCAAGAAGAAAGCCATGAAGATGAGAAATGGGACTAGGAAATGTATATTCTGTATCTCTTCCTACCTTTACTAAGATATTTCCTGTGCACTTATTTTTTTCCAGACTAGCCATCTTAAACCACAAATTCACAATATCATTAAGAACACAGAGACTAATTTTCTATCATTACCCAAGATCACTAATGGCAGAGATGTAGATGAACACCATAAAGGGTGTTGAACAATAGACGAAAAAGAGAAAATGCAGAATAGTTAAGCACTAGGCTCAGAAAATGCTGAGATGATTATTAACTAACTTTTTTAAAGCAAAAGAAAATCATATGTGGCTAAACTGAGGGGAGAAACTATAAACTATGGCATGATATTACATTCACCATCTTTTAGGCAGAAACATACATATTCCCTCCAGATAAGTACATTCTACAGTACAAATACTGGAATTAAAACAGTGGTTACAAGGTAATCATTGCCACCGGGATTGAAGGCAGTGGTGCAGTATTTCTTGTTTTATGACTTCCCAAGAGAATGATTAGATCATGATAGCATACCCCCTAATGTGCCTTTTAACTTAAGTAATCATTTTGTTCACAGATAAGCAGTGTTTTTAAATGCATATTTTAGTCTTACACCAGTAAATAAAAATACAATAATGAGAGAGAGTAAATGTGTAAGTGTATATGTGTTTGTGCGTGAACATGCATGTGTTGTTGTGTTGTTGTTAGGTGCCGTCAAGTCAGTTCCGACTCACAGTGACCCTAGGTACAACAGAATGAAACACTGCCCGGTCCTGCGTCATCCTAACCTACCAAAGAAATATAGCGATTTCATTTTGTCAATGATTAATTCCCAAGGGAGAAACTGTGGTGGCACAGTAGTTCAGAGCTATGGCTGCTAATCAAAAGGTTGGCGGTTCGAATCCACCAGGCACTCCTTGGAAACCCTATGGGGCAGTTCTACTCTGTCCTATAGGGTAGCTATGAGTCGAAATCGACTTGATGGCAATGGGTTGTTTTGGTTAATCCCCAAGGATGATGTTTATGTTTAAAGAACTACATGTGTGATATTTTGAAGCCTGTATTTTCTTACAGGCTTTACGATTACCTCTACAATTCATACTAAGTTTTAAAAAACAAATTTAAGCTGACTAATTTTAAAATAATAAAAAATAATTATTTTATTCTTTAAAAAAAAAACCTCTCACAAAGATAAATAAAATTATAACTTGGAAAATTTATTGAAATTATAATTCTTTCTAATAACAGAGAGGTTATACGTTTAGTTTTGGCAAATTTTCAATTTGAAGTTCCTACTTTAATGGACAAGGAAAGGCTTCCTGAAAACAACAAAAAAAGTGAACACTGAAGAATTAACAATAACAACACTAAGCTTTAATTAAAAACAAAGCATATTAAGTTCTCAGGAAATAAGCCATATTGGGGCAATTGATTCTGGAGTAAAATTACATAGGCAAAATTATTTTACCTAAGTCACTAAAAGTGAGGAAATGCTTTTGAGTGTGTATGTTATGTATGTGTGTATGTATATATGTATCTCTGTGCATATGTATTTTTTAATAAGAGAAAATACCCTGTAAAGAAGATTGATAAAAAATTAATTAGATAACCATGTAATGACATGTGGACAGAGTTATGACAGGAAAAATCTGGAACAGATTTCAAATGAAGGCAAAATCAGCACTGCTGTGGAAAGAAGTTTTGGCAACAGGTGCAGAAAGATGGGCACATGGGAATGTAGCCATGAAGCCTGACAGAATTATGGGAATACAATAATAATATTTAGAATTTATGCCACACTTTTTTTTTTCTTCAAGCATTTTATACATATCAACTAATTAATCATCAAAACACCCACATGAATACTTCTCTCCTCATTATCACACACACGAATGATGAGTTGCTTCTCCTTTACTATACAGTACAAATTATATTTTTCATTGTTTTTACTTTTCATGCTAAGTGTCTCTGCAACAGTTGTCTTTTCATCTTGTTGTTGACAGTTGCTGTTGAGTTGGCTCCCGCTCATAGCAACGTTATGTACAGCAGCACAAAACATTGCCCAGTCCTGTGCCATCTCTATGATTTTTGGTAAGCTTGAGGTCACTTTTGTGGCTACTGTGTCAATCCTTTTCATTGAGAGTTTCTCTCATTTTTGCTGACCCTCAACTTTATCAACCATGATATCCTTTTCTAGTGACTGGTCTTTCCTAATGACGTATCCAAAGTAAGCCAACCAAAATCTTGCCATTCTTGCTTCTAAGGAGCATTCTTGTTATATTTCTTCTAAGACTGATTTTTTGTTCTTCTGGCAATCCAACTAATTTAATCATAGCTTTTGATATTTTCAACAAATTCTGTTGTTCCAAACAAATCCAATATCACATTACTCATTTCTGATAGATTTCATTTAAGAATGACATCAGGATTTATGAAAAGATTGGGTACACCAGGGTTGCTAAGGCTCAGAATATATATAATATGATAGAATATATCAAAGTTCAGAGTAGGTAATAGACAAATAAATAAAATCTGGAAAATTTCTAGAGAATGTAAAAAAAAAAAAAAAAAAAAAACCCACAAATAATACTGGAGTAATTTTCTTGGGCTTTGCAACATTACTGAATGCTTATTTCCAAAAGATTTACTAATCACGAAATCCAATAGTCTTTCTACATTTCTCTTAAACGTGTGATTCAGAGCTACCACACTCTTGTCCTTGGCCTTCTATGACAATGTATACACTAGTTCATTCTCTTAAACAGCTGTTTCTCTCATTACTCCTGCCTCCAAAATACATGAGCTCAAGAATTCTTCCCTCTGCCACTTACTGGCTATGTGAATTGGGCAATTCTTCTGCACATTAGTTGTCTTATTTGTAATAGAAGATGTTGGGCAATAACGGTACCTATTTTATAGGGGTTTTGTGAGAAATAGGTTAAAATATGTTTAAATACTGCCTGGCACATAATAAACATCAAGAAATGTTAGCATGAAGATATTAACTGTTATTATTATTATCCTCTTCACTTGTAATATCATCTAATTTCATAGCTTCAATGAGTTGTGCTTTGTAAATGATCCTCCAAACTAAACTTTGTTGCCATAACCTTCTTTTGGAAATCTATTTCTCATTTTCAACTACTTGCTAAATATCTCCATTATAGTGCCCTGTCACAACACAAATTCAATAGACCCCAAAATGAATTAACATCCCAAAATTAACACCCCCACAATGTTCCTTTTTCTATTTAATGATCTTTTCACCCAGACTCAAAACCAAAACCACCTTTGTTTTCTTTTTTGCCCCGGGTGCTTCAGAACACCAGCAAAGCCATAGTAATTTTACCTGTTTTTATTAATGCTCATTTCCACTTCTCTACTTTATTGCTTCATTATCTCTTACTTATACCTCTATAAAACTCTTCTAACTAGCCCCTTTAAGCTACAGCCTCTTCTACTGAAAGACACTTATGATATCATTCTAGACTAAGCTTCATAAAGCACTGGTCTGTTTATTCAAAAACTATGAATAACCAGTGCCTGAATTCTGGCCCATCTTACCTTTCAGATCTTATTTTCTCCTGCTCCTTCTTCCTTAGGCAAGTATATACTCCAGCTAAACTTAACCAACACAAAATCCTGTATATGCATCATGTTTTCTGACATCTATGCTATGCTCAAAATGTATTTCTCCAAATGGAATAATTTTCTTCCAAAACACTACGGTCATATCCTACTCACTATTCAAGAGCCATCTCAAATACCACTTTTTTACATAAAGTCACCTAAGACCTAGAGCAAAAAGTCACCTTCCTTTCTCTAGCATCCCTCCAGGAATTTATCTATGTATTGCTTCAGGCTTTTATCATTTTCCTCCTTGTGTAACAGTCAATTTATTTACCCTCATGATTCTTGAGGATAAGATTTGGTCTATATATATATATATATAGATAGATATAGATACATAGATATATAGATATAGATATACAGACATACATATATCTCCTTTATCCATATCCTCCTTTCTTACCTGCTCCCTCAACACAGGACATGACAAAGTATTTTTGCATGAACTAAGTTCTCAGATTGACCTAGTTTATTCACAGCCATAATACTAGTAGGGTTGGTGGTTTGGCATAAATGTATTATAAAATGTGGGTTCAATTAGTTAAATCCAATAAAATTATGGTAAAAATAGAAATCAGCTGATGGTATTACATAATGAAAGGTACTATTGTGAAAATACAATTTATTGACTAGTATACAAGAATCCACTCAATATACAAATTTGCTTTTGCAATTCTTCCAGAGACAACCAATTTTAAGTATATTCTTGCTGTAAGATATGGCAATTTCCACCAAATCAGGGGTTCTTGATGGCAGTAGTACAACCTTCCAGGCACACATTAAGAAATTGTGGAAACATTTTTGATTGCCACCATTATTGGTAGCATTTTGATACAGGGATGCTGCAACATGTAGGACAATCTTAGCTACAAAGAATGTTCTCACATTCTAGATGAATTGTGAATATTTATGTAAGAACTTTGAAATACTAGACTGAATTTATATCTTGACATATGGTAGAATTTCAAAAAAAGAATCATATTTTCTATTCCATTCCATTACTATCCCACCTTATGTAATAACCTAGACAATTACTTTAATATTACACTTAAAATACTGCCAACTAATTTTCTCCAATTTGACATGATATAATTTGTCTACTCATGGTATTTCTACTTTGGCTAATGTTATTTCCCTTTTTTGAAATAAAAACCTAATAATAGTGATTAGTTATATGTATTCTAACATCAGCTTTTATTCTACTGGTCATTTGTATATCAGCTATTTCAATTTCCTACCTTTCTTTTTGTCATGGATTGAATTGTGTCCCCCAAAAATGTGTATCAACTTGGCTATGCCATAATTTCCAGTCTTGTGTGATTGTCCACCACTTTGTCATCTAATGTGATTTTCCTATGTGTTGTAAATCCTGCCTCTACGATATAAATGAGGCAAGATTAGAAGCAGTTAATGAGGCAGGACTCAATCTATAAGATTAGGTTCTGTTTTAAGTCAATCTCTTTTGAGATATAAAAGAGAGAAGCAAGTAGAGAGACAGGGGGACTTCATACCACCAAGAAACAAGAGCCAGTAGAATAGTGCATCCTTTGGATCTGGGGTCCCTGCACTGAGAAGCTCCTGGATTAATGACAAGAACCCTCCCCCAAGCCTACAGAGAGAAGGCCTTCCCCTGGAGCTGGCATCCTGAGTACAGACTACTAGCATCCAAGACAGTGAGAGAATAAATTTCTCTTTGTTAAAGCCATGCACTTATGGTATTTCTGTTACAGCAGCACTGGATAACTTAGATAATTTTATAGAATGATTTATGATCTTCCTACTTCTCTAGCTCCAAGCCTTCATTATAAGTAGGTACAAGTATCTGACTATATCATTGTTTTAAAGAATGTACATAGCAATACACAAAAAAACCCACTGTTATGTAGTCGATTTTGACTCATAGCAACCGTATAGGACAGAGTAGAACTGCCCCCATCGGATTTCCAAGGCTGTAAATCTTTACAGAAGCACACTGCCACATCTTTTTCCAGCAGAGTGGCTGTTGGGTTTGAACCACCAACATTTTTGGTTAGTAGCTGAGTGCTTTAACCACTGCACCATCAGGGGCTCCCCTACATAGCAATACTTAATATTCATAAATATTAAATAAATATGGTTTTTCATTTTTATCTTTGCTTTTATTTCTTTAAATTATAGTTAGGATATTATATTGATTTTTTTTATTGTGTACAACGGGTTCTATTTTCAGGATGATAAAGAGGTGCTTAAAAAAAACAAACAAACCCGTTGCGTCAAGTCAATTCCGACTCATAGAGACCCTACAAAATAAAAAAAGAGATGTCAGCTCTGATAGGATTGATCATCAATGTATTAAATGAAGAGCTACATCCATAAGTTCTAATGCCTTGCCAGATTTATTAAAAGAAGGAATGTTTTGTTATTGGATTGTTTATTTTACTATTTTGGACATTTAGGACATTTTAAAGATAAGGAATAGGTCAATGGTAATTGTTAAAATTATCATACTATATTACAAATGTCTATAGTATGTTGGGTGTCCCTAAGTGGTGCAAACGGTTAACGTGCTTGGCTGCTAACCAAAAGGTTGGAGGTCCTAATCCACCAAGAGGCACCATCAAGGAAACCATTCTTAAACAAAATAAGAACTACCCAAATTCTAAGCCTGAAACTTAAGCCAAGTCATTCGTTGCAGAACCCTATTGACTTCCATAAACAATTCTGAAAATGCTATAATAACCCGATATTAACAGAAAGATCTTGTCATCATTTCCTCTTCAATCATTTACTGAAATAGACCTAAAGGCAGGAATCACCATATACTTGATGAAATGAGGAAATAAAGGGTTTTATAATTTTAGGAATAAGGACTAGAAATCATTTCCCTTATAGCTATCAAAGATTAAACAGTTGTTTTTCTTTCTTTTTTTTTTTTTAATTTTTTTAAATTGTACTTTAGGTGAAGGTTTACAGAACAAATAGTTTCTCATTACACAGTCAGTATGCATGTTGTTTTATGACATTGGTTAACAAACCCACAACATGTCAACACTCTCCCTTCTCGACCCTGGGGGACCTTTTTTCTTTTTTGGTGAAAATATACATAGCCAAAGATACACTATTTTGAAAATTTCTACATGTACAATTCAGTGACATTGATTACATTCTTCCAGTTGTGCTGCTATTCTCACTAACCTTTTTCAAATTATTCCATCACCATTATCTTCAACTCACTACCCACTAGGCTTCCCATCAAACCTTTTGAGTTGCTGTTGTCAATTTGATCTCACATAGATGATTCATTTTTTTTGTACTTTAGATGAAGGTTTATAGAACAGAATAGTTTCTCATTAAACAGTACACATATTGCCCTATGACAATGGTTAACAACCCCACGACATCTTAACACTGTTCTTTCTAAACCTTGGGTTCCCTATCACCAGCTTTCCTATCCCCTCCTGCCTTCCAATCCTTGTCCCTGGACTGCTGTGCCTCATTAGTCCCATTTTGTTTTATGGGGCTATCCAATCCCCGGCTGACCGGTGAACTTCGGGAGTGACTTCACCACTAAGCCAAAAAAGTGTCCGGGGGCCATACTCGGGGGCCATACTCTCGGGGTTTCTCCAGTCTCTGTCAGGCCAGTAAATCTGGTCTTCTTTGTGTGTGTCAGAATTTTGTTCTACATCCTTCTCCAGCTCTGTCCAGAACCCTCTGTTGTGATCCAGGTCAGAGCAGTCAATGGTGGTAGCCGGGCACCATCTAGCTGTACTGGACTCAGTCTGGTGGAGGCCTTGGTAGCCATGGTCCATTAGTCCTTTGCACTCATCTTTTCCTTGTATCCTGTTCTCTTGATTCTTCCTTGCTCCCAAAGGGGTGAGACCAGTGGACTATCTTAGATGGCTGCTCACAGGCTTTGAAGATTCTGATGCTACTCACCAAGGTAGAATAGAGAACATTGCTTTATGAACTGTGTTATGCCAACTGACCTAGATGTTCCCTGAGACCATGGTCCCCACAGCCCATCACCCAACAATTCAGTCTCTCAGGGAGTTTGGGTGCGTCTATGGAGCTTCCATGACCTTTCCTTGTACAAGTTGTACTGGCTTCCCCAGTATTGTGTACTGTCTTACCCTTCACCAAAGTTACCACTTATCTATTGTCTATTTAGTTCCCCCCACCACTCCCATTCCTTGTAACTAACAAAGATTGTTCCTTTTTTGTGTGTAAACTTTTTTCATGAGTTTTTACAGTAGAGTTCTCATACAATATTTGTCCTTTTGTGATTGACTTATTTCACTCAGCATAATGTCCTCCAGTTTCATCCATGTTATGAGATGCTTCACAGATTCATCATTGTTCTTTATCGTTGCATAATACTCCATTGTGTGTATGTGTGTATGTACCAGTTTGTTTATCCATTCATTTGTTGATGGGCATCTAGGTTGTTTCCATCTTTTTGCTACTGTGAACAATGCTGCAATGAACATCGGTGTGCATATGTTTATTCATGTGACTGCTCCTATTTCTCTAGGATAAATTCCTAGGAGTGGGATTGATGGATCATATGGTACTTCTATTTCTAGCTTTCTAAGGAAGCACCATATCATTTTCCAAAATGGTTGTATCATCATGCATTCCCACCAGCAATGCGTAAGCGTTCCGATCTCCCCGCAGCCGCTACAACATTTAGTATTTCTAGTGTTTTTGATTCATGCCAGTAATACAGGGGTGAGATGCTATCGCACTATGGTTTTAATCTGCATTTCTCTAATGGCTAGTGATCGCGAGCATTTCCTCATATGTCTGTTGGCCGCCTGAATGTCTTCTTTGGTGAAGTGTCTGTTCCTTTCCTTTGCACATTTTTCAATTAGATTATTTGTCTTTTTATTGTAGAGGCGTTGGGTTTTCTTGTAGATTTTAGAGGTTAGACCTTTGTCTAACTTGTAATGTCCAAAAATTTTTTCCCAGTCTGTAGGTTCTGTTTTTACTGTTTTGGTGAAGTCTTTTGAAGAGCACAGGTGTTTGATTTTTAGAAGATTCCAGTTATCTAGCTTATCTTCTGGAGTTTGTGTGTTGTTGGTTATGGTTTGTATCCTGTTAATGCTGTGAATTAGGGCCTCAATTATTGATCCTATTTTTTCTTGTATGAACTTTATAGTTTTTGGCTTTATATTTAGGTCTTTGATACATTTTTGGTGTGAGGTGGGGGTCCTGTTTCATTTTTTTACAGATGGACATCCAGTTTTGTTAAAAAGACTGTCTGTTCCCCATTTAGTGGACTTTGGGCCCTTGTCGAAGATCAGATGACCATAGGTGGATGGATTTACATCTGGGTTCTCAATTCTGTTCCATTGGTCAATGTACCTGTCGTTGTACCAGTACCAGGCTAAATGGTCATGTTTTTCAGAAACAATTTAAAGTACATGTTTTTGTAGACTTTTAATATCAAGGATATTTTTGGTTCATTTATTGACAATTAAAGGCCATTATCTTCTGGGGAGAGCCATCAGACATGTTCGCTAAAACCAGAAGAGGATAAAATAATTGTGGGGTCGCTAAAAGTCAAAAATCAACTCAAAAGAACCTAACAACAACATGCTTTCATTTGCACGTTATTCAGTAGATACATATAATTTAATAATAGTAGGGGAAAACACTCATTAATCTGTAGACAAATTTTAAAACTCACAGTATATAATATTTTTTAGAGTTTGTATCATTTAGGAAACTGACTTTGTACAAATGTTTTTGCTTGTTTTATTTTATTCCCTCAGCATAAATTACTAGTAATCTTTAACACTTCAGAAGAAAAATAAGAGTGACTTAACACACCTACAATGTGATGACATACATGTTTATGGCCAAAGATACTTATCAGTTTGAAAAGGTCACTTTTAAAGGCTTCAAAGATTCTACTGTAATGAATATCCATGGTCAGGGAAAATTATGGCATTTTGAATTGAAGATACAATTTTCTAATATGTTAAAATCTATTAATGTTCAGATCACAAAAACATGAAATGTATATATGACATAAATAGAAAAATGAATTTCTAACTATTCTAGCTATTTTAAAGACAGAAAATATTCCCAAGTTGTAAATGCCTTAATAGGAATTTCAGCTCCTCATCTCTTCCTTCTTTGCCAAATAGGTAACTTCCCTGGATTCTATCTCCTATAAAGTAAAGGAGCTAAATAAGATTTTCTCTACGGTCCCTTCAAAATGTAATTTCCTATTCTAGGGTAGACTTTAGACCCTAAAGAGTAAAATCACAATGTTACTAGATACATATGGGAACACACAAATTTTTCCAAGCAGAATATTATTCTTATAGACCTTTTGGTTAGCAGCCAAATGCTTAAACCACTGTACCACTAGGGCAGACTACATATATATATATATATGTATGTATGTATGTATGTATAGTCTTCAACTTCAGACATACCCATTTCTGGTAAGTCGCTTGTATGACATAAAATGAAGCCTACAGTATTAATTACTGAACTTACTCCCAAATGGCATACAAATAAACTTACTGAGATTGGTCAGTCTGCTTCCTGATACAATGCTTTTAAGGTTCTTAGTAAAAACCTTTAAAATAATAATTATTAATACTAGCAACCATTTATTTAATGCTTACTAAGTATGAAGCATTGTCTTAACATCATTATCAAATGCATAATCTCATTAATACACCCCTATGGGGGTTATTAAGGAGCTGTGATGGTGCAGTGGTTAAGCTCTCTGGTGCTAACTGAAATGTCAACAGTTCGAATCCATCATTCACTCTGTTGGAGGAAGATGCTGCAGTCTGCTTCTATAAAAATTTACAGCCTTGGAAACCCTATAGGGTAGTTCTACTCTGTCCTATAGAGTGGTTATGAGTCAGAATTGACTCAATGGCAATGGGTTTTGTTTTGTTTTGGGGGGTTATTATCCTCATTAAATTAAGGAAATTGAGGTATACAAGGAAGTCAAGATTTGAACTCAGTCTTTCTCCAAATCGTATCCTTTTAACCTCTTCATTATATTGCCTTTTCTTCTGTAGCTCCTCAAGGAATCTGTAGCTCCAACAGAGATTCAATATGGCCTCCCTACCCTCTTCCTTTCATACCTGCTAAGAAGGGCCATGAGCTGTCGTTCAGAAACCTGGCAGAAAGAAGGAAGGAAAAAAACAAAGTAAACTCTAATAAGCTCACAATTAAGAGAGGAAGGATTCATTACTCAGACTGTAAAGTAATAAGATTTGTGTTCTTAAATCAAGAATTAGCTCTCAAGCCAACTTTCTTGGAATAAAGGTAGCATTTCCTAAGGTTGATTACTTTGCACCGTGCAGGATAATACATTTAGATTAACCTTAATCAACCAAAAAAAAAAAAGAAAGAAAAGAAAAGAAAAGAAAAAAACCCAACCTGTTGCTGTCAACTCGATTTCGATTCACAGAGACCTTAGGAAGCATAAAATTTTAGAGGAGGAAGATACTAAAATCATTTACTCCAAAATTTTCTCTGTCCCCCAATTCACTCCCAAAAAAAAGCTGTAACTTAGAAAAGTTAGGTGTTTTTCACCAGACGAGAAACTAGATAACTGGGAGCTCCTAAAAATCAAACATTTATGCTCATCAAAAGACCTCACTAAAAGAGTGAAAAGACAACCTACAGACTGGGAAAAAATTTTTGGCTATGACAAATCTGACCAGCGTCTAATCTCTAAAATCTACAAGATACTGCAGAACCTCAACAACAAAAAGACAAATAACCCAATTAAAAAATGGGCAAAGGATATGAACAGGCACTTCACCAAAGAAGACATTCAGAGGGCTAACAGATACATGAGGAAATGCTCATGATCATTAACCATTAGACAAATGCAAATCAAAACTACAAAGAGATACAATCTCACCCCAACAAGACAAGCATTAATCAAAAAAACATGAAATAATAAACACTGGAGAGGTCGTGGAGAGACTGGAACACTTATTCACTGTTGGTGGGAATGTAAAATGGTACAACCACTTTGGAAATCAATCTGGTGCTTCCTTAAAAGCTATAAATAGAAGTACCATATGATTCAGCAATCCCACTCCTTGGAATATATCCTAGAGAAATAAAAGCCATCATACAAATAGATATATGCACACCCATGTTCATTGCAGTACTGTTCACCATAGCAAAAAGATGGAAACAAACTAGGTGCCCATCAACAGATGAATGGATAAATAAATTATGGTATATTCACACAATGGAATACTATGCAACAATAAAGAACAATGATGAATCCATGAAACATAACATGGAGAAATCTGGAAGGCATTATGCTGAGTGAATTTAGTCAGTCACAAAAGGACAAATATTGTATAAGACCATTATTATAAGAACTCAAGAAAAGGTTTAAACACAGAAGAATATATTCTTTGATGGTTAACAAGGGTGGGGAGGGAGGGAGAGGTTTATTCACTAATTAGATAGTAGACAAGAATTATCTTAGGTGAAGGGAAGGACAGCACACACTACAGGGGAAGTCAGCACAACTGGACTAAACCAAAGCTAAGAAGTATCCTGAATACAACCAAACACTTTGAGGAACAGAGTAGCAGGGGTGGGGGTCTGGGGACCATGCTTTCAGGGGACATCTAGGTCAACTGGCATAACAAAGTTTATTAGGAAAATGCTCTGCATCCTACTTTGGTGAGTGGTGTCTGGGGTCTTAAAAGCTAGCAAGTGGCCATCTAAGATGCATCAACTGGTCCCAACCCACCTGGAGTAAAGAAAAATGAAGAACACCAAAGTCACAAGGAAAGCATTAGCCCAAGAGACAGAAAGGGCCACATAAACTGGAGACTGCAACAACCTGAGACCTGAAGAACTAGATGGTGCTCGGCTACCACAATGACCACCCTGAAAGGGAACACAACAGAGAGTCCCTGTTGGAGCAGGAGAAAAGTGGGGTGTAGAACTCAAATTCTAGTGAAAAGACTGGTCTGAGACTGGAGGAACCCCAGAGAGCATGGCCCCCAGACTCTCTGTCAACCCAGCACTAAAACCATTTCTGAGGCCAACTCTTCAGTCAAAAATTAGACTGTACTATGGGGCATAAAATGATACTCGTGAAGAGTGTGCTTCTTAGCTCAAGCAGATACATGAGACTACATGGGCAGCTCCTGTCCGGAGGTGAGATGAGAAGGTAGAGAGGGTCAGGAGCTGGTTGAATGGACACAGGAAATCAGGGGTGGAAAGGAGGAATGTGCTGTCACTGTATAGGGAGAGAAACTAGGGTCACATAACAATGTATGTATATATTTTTGTATGAGAGACTAACTTGAATTGTAAACTTTCACTTAAAGTACAATAAAATAAAATTGAAAAAAAAGAAAAGTTAGGTATTTTTTATCAAGGCATAACAAGGTAATGTCAAAACCAGTTAAACAACTAACATCATATTCCTATTGGAGAACCATACATTCTACAAATACTTATTAATGGGTAACAATAAGTACTATTGTACAGTGCTATGGTACTGAGCCAAAAAGATCAACAAAATGAAGGAGTTAGAGGAGAAAGGGCAAGTATTGTATTTTCCTATGAAATTCTGCACTAATACTGCAGACAACTAGCGACCACTTTACCCTGCTTTCTCAGTTCTGATGCTCTCAGATTAAATGCCATTAGAAGGTGCTTCTATCTTTTGTAGCTTCTAACTTCAATAGTCATAATACGATTCCCCTTCCAGAAAATACTGGCTAAAACTTTTACAACCTTTTTCACAAATTAAATGGCAACTTAAGTCATATTCTAAAATCATCCCATATTGAGACTGACTCAGATTTAAATGCACAAATTAGATTGAGATGTCTTTGAGAGAGAGAATTCAGAGAAATAGAAAGACTGTGTAAGAGAAAGTTAAGGGCACTAGTATTTTGATTACATACTATATTGTAGCCATTAAAATTAGTATTTTACATGTGTTATTTAATAAAATCATCACAATGTCCCTATGAAATAGTTCTAATTACCATATTTTTTAGGGCAGACTACTGAAGATCAATCATTTCAGGAGGTAGCATATGATCAAGAATCAATGGTATTGAGGGAAGAAGTCCAAGCTGCACTGATGGCATTGGTGAAAAACAAGACTCTAGGAACAGAAGGAATACCGATTGAGATGTTTCAACAAACGGGTGCAATGCTGGAAGTGCTCACTCATCTATGCCAAGAAATTTGGAAGACAGCTACCTGGCCAGCTGACTGGAAGAGATTGATATTGGTTCTCATTCCAAAGAAAGGTGATCTGATAGAATGCAGCAGTTATTGAACAAAATCATTAATATCACACACAAGTAAAATTTTGCTGAAAATCATTCAAAAATGGTTGCAGCAGTACATCCACAGGGAACTGCCAGAAATTCACACTGGATTCAGAAGAGGACGTGAAACAAAGGATATCATTGCTGATGTCAGATGGATCTTGGCTGAAAGGAGAGAATACCAGAAAGATGTTTACCTGTGTTTTATTGACTATGCAAAGGCATTCAACTGTGCAGATCATAACAAATTATGGATAACATTTAAGAATGGAAATTCCAGAACACTTAACTGTGCTCATGAGGAACCTGTACAGAGACCAAGAGGCGGTCTTTAAACAGAACAAGAGGATACTGAGTGGTTTAAAGTCATGAAAGGTGTGTATAAGGGTTGTATCCTTTCACCATACTTATTTAATCTGTATGCTGAGCAAATAATCTGAGAAGCCAGAGTATATGAAGAAGAACACGGTATCAGGATTGGAGGTAGACTCATTAACAACCTGCAATACGCAGATGACACAACCTTGCTTGCTGAAAGTGAAGACGACTTGAAGCACTTACTGATGAAAATCAAAGACTACAACCTTCAGTATGGATTACACCTCAACATAAAGAAAACAAAACTCCTCACAACTGAACCAATAAGCAACATCATGATAAACAAAGAAAAGACTGAAATTGTCAAGGATTTTATTTTACTTGTATCCACAATCAACACCCATGGAAGCAGCAGTCAAGAAATCAAAAAAGGCATTACATTGGGCAAATCCGCTGCAAAAGACCTCTTTAAAGTGTTAAAAAGCAAAGACGTCATCCTGAAGACGAAGATGTGGCTGAACCAAGTCATGGTATTTTCAATCCCCTCATATGCATGCGAAAGCCGGACAATGGCAAAGAATACTGAATATACCATGGACTGCCAGAAAAATGAACAGATCTGTCTCGGAAGAAGTACAGCCAGAATGCTCCTTAGAAGCAAGGATGGTGAAACTTTGTTTCATGTACTTTGGACATATTATCAGTAGGGACCAGTCACTGGAGAAGAACATCATGCTTGGTAAAGTAAAAAACCAAATCTATTGCCATCAAGTCAATTCTGACTCACAGCTACACTACAGAATAGAGTAGAACTGCCCCATAGAGTTTCCAAGGAGTGGCTGGTGGATTCGAACCGCTGACCTTTTGGTTAGCAGCCAAACACATAACCATTGTGCCACCATGGTCAGCGAGAAAGAGGAAGATCCTCAATGAGACACATTGACACAGTAACTGCAAAGTTAGGATCAAACATAGCAACGATCGTGAGGATGGCGCAGGACCTGGCAGTGTTTTGTTCTGGTGTACACTGTTGCTATGAGTCAGAACAGACTCAATAGCACGTAAAAGCAACCACTAAAGCTTAAGAAACCAACTAACTTGTCCATGGAAATACAGTACTAAAATCAGAACTCTGTATTCAGACACCTATTTCATATCAAACTCTAGAAACTTTCATTATTATATAAGCCACTACATGTCTACTTCACTCTTTTAAAATGAAGTCTAGAACTAGAAGGGAACCTGGAGCTTATTTAATTCCTCATACAAAATAAATAAAGTAAACAAAGTAACTTCTTAAGATTACATAACAAGATAACGGCAGGGCAGAAACTACAAACTGTGAATATTTACCAAGAAATTACTACCCTGTAAAGCAGGTATTGTTATCTACATTTTACAAATGACAAAACTGAAGCACAGGAAAGTTAAGTGGCTTGTCTAAGATCATAAAGCAAGTAAGAAAAGGAACAAGGATTTGTCCTCAAACAGTCTGGCTCCACAGCTAGTGTTCTTAACTACTATGCTAGGACCTGCCTTTCAATTACAAGCTGAATCTCCTAATTCCCTTTCCGGTTCCCTTTACTGGAGACTCAATAAATAAAAAAGCTTGTTTAAAATTAAGATAAACCCTGCACTTATGAGTTACACATTAAAAAAAAAAGAACAATAACAGAACATCAAATAAGAACCTAATTTTGAAAATTCAAACAGTTCCATTATCTTAATTGATATTTATATATTTATATAAAATGTACATGAGTCCATTTACGGAGATAAACATAGGTTCAAATTTTAAACCACAACTTTCCTTAGCACAACTAATTTCTTTACTTAGCTCATACTTCCAACTCTACTACATGGATATTTGTTAAATGAGCCTAACAATTAGAGCCTCTGTCCAGAATCATTCTAAATTGGGACCTTAATTGTTGGCTTCATGAGTCAGTGGGTGTAATATTTTATCTGCTGGATTTTCTAAACGCCAGTTCCATCATGTTCTGAGCACACTTTCTTGCCCGCTCAGTAGACTGGGTCACTAAGACAAAACTTTGGGATAGGAGTAAAATGAAGTTTTCTAATTCTTTAATTATTCTCCCTTACAAGCAACAGACTAATATTTTCATGAGTTCATCTACCTCTCTTTCTCTCTGTATTCATTTAACCAAACCTGATTGTATAAATCACATATTAGAATATTTTAATAATTATTTTCCAAAGTAAAAAAAAGTCCCCAAAGACTTTGAGGTTTTAAAAAATATTTCCTAGCATTTTTTTTTTCCATTTTACTCTCTGTGAACTGTCAAGCTATAAAAGGGTTGCAATGTGACCACCACATGGCTATCACTAAATATGTAAACAAATCTCTTTCATAAAAACTGGCTAGAAAGAGAAATTCTGTATCCTGAACCCCACTTCCTTCCTGCCACTCCTTTGGAAATAAGAGATTAATTCAAAAAAAGGACAAGAGTAGAAGATGATCTGCGGAAGAGCTCAGACATAGTGTTTTGAGGTTGGCAGTGTGATGCAGCAAAAAAAAGCACACATGGGCTTTGAGACCATATAAAACTATCACCTCCCAGCTATGTGATCTTGGGCAATTCATTTTACTTCTCTAAACTTCAGTTCACATGTTTACAAAGTATATAAAGTAGCAGGTGTGGTCAAGGGTATAGAAGTAAATTCCACAACTCTTAGGAAATAAAATACAAGGTCCACTGACCAATGATATACAGTGTGAAAAAACCAGACACTCATGCTGGGGGCTGAACCCTTCTACTTCAAAGACAAACGACTATACCTGGTTACTTAAATCTAAAGGAAGAGGGTGGGCCCAATAATGGTGCGGATAAAAATTAGAAATTAAGGATTCCTTTTCAGGTGAAAACTCTGGAAATACAGGCATTAAGGAATAGCCGTAAATTTACTTGGGTTTCTAACCCTTGTCTAGCCGAGACATCCAGAAATTCACAAGATACAGAAAGAGGGCAGTAGTTAAATAAACACTTATTGAACAAGGAATTGCACTAAATGCAAGGAAAATATAGTAGGCATGATCCCTCCACAATTTTAAAGAAGAAACAGACAAGTTCACAATTACAGTGTACCCAACACCTTCCTGCAAGGAAGAACAAAGAGACAGAAACATTTGCAAAATCACATGCACCTAAAAGATCATCATATGTCTAAAGTGAATGTTAGGTAGGGCATGTGGCAGAAAAGGAGGCTGAAAAGGTAGAAAGGGGCTGGTGGTACAAGAACTTAAACATTTCATCAGGAATTTAAAGACCATTAAGCTGGACAGTGATATGATCAGATCTAAAGTTAGATCCCTATAATAGCAAAGTGAAGGATGTATTTGAAGGTAAATGACCAATTAAGAGGTTCTTGCAGTCATCCTGGAAGAGACGAGGAGGAAGTGATGTGGCGCTTTATAGGGGAGAGAGGAGAAGAATATTAAGCAACCATGAATGTCGACTGGGTTTTGAATTCAAATACAAACCAAAACAAGTAGAATTATATAGTATAATATTTAGAACTATTTACGTTTGGTTTTAATTCAGGTCCAAAAATTTGTTTTGAGCATCAGGTCCAAATGTCTGTCATGGGAAAATGAACAATTCCTTCCACTGAAAATCTTTCATCCACAAAAAGCACATCTCAAACAGGGAAATATTTTCATATTACCTATGTTTTGATCATTGTTCTTCTGTCTCTGAACAGATGGGAAATTCCTCCTCTTAATTCAACTGAGGGCAGAAACTTCAAATGGTAAGAACTTTCTGGCATGGTTTTACAAAGAATGCTTAAATCTATTCCAACAACATAGTGTGGGAGTGTTTAGCACAGGCTGGAACAGTTTCAGGTTCATCATTACCTCCTGAGAATACCTTGGATAAATAAAGTCTTATAAGAATGTAAGGATAAAGTCTCATCTCAGATAGACAGCAAAGATTCCCTTCTGTTTTTTGTTTTTTACATTCCAACCCTTATGGGCAGGATTTCCAAACTGTTGATAACTGGAAGTGACAGCAACATCCTTTAGAATGAAATCATATAAATGTTAGGGTTTTGTTTACCACCCCCCACCCCCAGTGTGTGTGGGTGGGGGCAGGGTGTTCTTTCATTTTTTAAAATCACCTCCAGTTCGAAGTCAGCGCAGATATCCCTAAGGCACCTTTCTCAGCTTGATACCTTCACCTTCCCTATTTTTGTTTTTCTTTTCACTGTCTCCTCCTTACCCATATCCAAGAGAATAGATAAGTTAGTTTGCATGTGTGCTTGTGGAAAAGATGTTAGTGAGAAGATACTGGTCCAATTCCTTTGTTCCCTCAATATCTCTCACACAAATCCACTCCAATGCCATGGCGCAAATACAGAGAAGTAATAAGAACAGGGAAACCTGCATTAACAAGAAAGAGAAGGCAAAAGAACTAGTAACAATGAAACGTGGGTCAAGCTGAAGAAAGATTAGCACCATACTGATGTGGTATAATTACTGAATTTGGACAGAACTTTAAAAATCTTCTAGTCCCATCGCTTCGACGACAATGAGACATTAAGAAGCTTTGTGGGAGACGGGGATGTGGAAGGTGTTGGGGGGTTGATTAAGTCTTTCAAACCAAACCTGGTTGAGAATTTACGACTGTCAACACAAAAGATGTAACCTAACTAATGCCACGCCTGTAGTCTGTACATTTAAAATTGAAGAGGCTGCACTGACCGAAGGTGTGTCAGAAGTAAAGAAATACCAGATATCACCCAACTTCTTTTTCTAAATTCCACAGTTGTCTCAATGAATGGTTTCTAGTCACAGAGTATCTCAGATACATTTTTTTCCTCAGAATTTGCTTTATTAACTCTCAATTTGAAATATGCCAAGCATATTCTAACTGGATTTTAAGCACTATTTTGCTATAGGTTCTTTTTGTAGTTAAAATAGTTTTTTTTCTTTTGGAAGCAGATGAATCCTGAACAGTCATCAGTTTGGTTTTGATAATCCATCAGAAACAGTGCAATGGAAGAAAAAAGATGGCCCTACTATGACACTTTCCTGAAGTCATCCTCAATCACTACCGTCCCAACTCCAAAGGACCATATGGTTCAGATATAGTGTAGGGTATGTTTTCAGTTAGTCTCTTACAAAATATAAAAGGAGCAGATTAAGTATGGAGAGATGGAGGAAGGCAGATGACAAGCCACATGGAGATCTTCAAGGAACCAGGAAACCGAAATTGAAGAGATAAAGGACCTTCCCCTAGAACCGACAGAGAGAAAGCCTTCCCCTAGAGCCGGCGTCCTGAATTCAAACTTCTAGCCTCCTAAACTGTGAGAAAATAAATTTCTGTTTGTTAGTTATCTACTTGTGGTGTTTCTGTTATAACAGCACTAGATAACTAAGACAGTAACAAAGCATCAAGTTACTTGAAATAAGTTTAAGTCTTTAGGCTGAGTACATGACAGGATAGGAAAAATAAAGCATATTATTCCTTTGCTCAAAAGCGGTCTTAGCTGTGTCTTAGCTTGGCAGTCAAAATGCTATACAATCTGGCACTAATTCACATTTCTAATCTCATTTCCTATACCATTTAGCACACTATTATACTTTGTGCCCCCTTTGTATGTTATGAACAAAGTTATCAATTAATGGGGTTTTTTCTCATAGAGATCATAGGGTACTTTTTCAAAATCACAGTATATGCAAACTTCACGATGCCCACCACAGTGCTAGAAAACAAACTCAAGAATACTTGTTGACAGGAATGACCACCATAAGCATTGACCATAACTACTAATACCACAGGTAAGAAAGAAATTGGAAAAGGTTTCAATAAAAATCAGTATAACTTGAACACCTTGGTGACAGAAGAAACACGATGCTCCACTGGCCGACAGTAAGATTGGTAAGAAGGAACTAGTTTAGCTTAGGTATAAAAAGCCAAAGGCTTAGGTAGGCTCTCTGGTTATGCTAAAAGTAGGGCTCCAGAGGTAACACTATTAAAATGGAGAGTATAATTGGGAATGAGCATGATCAAATGTTACAGCATTAAAAAAGGAATCCCGACAGAACACAGGACTGGTAAGTAAACTAAGTCCAGATCTTTTGGTGTGGGGGTGGAGGAACCAGAGAGGAGAGAGAAATAAGAAAAAAGCAGGGAATGAAGATTTATTTCACTTGATGGCAACAGGTTTGGTTTTTATGTTAGTGAGTCCTCAAAGATGAAAAATATTGTACCTTTGAAGACATCATAACATAAGATATGGTAATGAGGCTCCTATAACCCACTGACCTTTAGATGTCATAAAATACCAGAAAATGGGGTCTTTTTTCTTTGCAATTTATACATTACCAAGAATTCTGTGGTTATTTAGAATCCTTACAAAACTCCGAACATCTAGTTAATAAATTCCAAATATCACCATTTCGCTAGCACATGAGGAAAAACTATATACCAAGACATGACTCAAGAAACTAAAAAAAAAGCAAGGAATTGATAATGTGGTTGTGACCAATCCATGAGCAAAAATCAAAAATAAAATGAAGCTGGGTAAGAAGGCTGGAAACAAAACATCTGTTGACTCTCAGAAAGGCTGGTCTATAACTGGTGATACTCACCTTTAGGCAAGAGAGTATATAACCCAGCATTTCCCAAAGTTAGATATGCACAGCATTAAGTTCTTCAAGTAAGTTTAGAATGTTCTTTGAAAAACAGGTAAATAAATAAGAAAGAGTGGGGGAGGGGGGTTCTGTAGTCAAATAAGTTTATATAACAATGGGTTAAACAAAGTTAAAGATGTTTTGTTTTAAATACTAGAATTCTTACATGCTAGTGTACCTTGAGACTCTCCAAGAGAGGGATAGGTTATACTGTGTTTCTAAAACTTATCTGATGACAGAATTTTTAAAGACCATCTCATTAAAACAAGCCTTAGGAAAAATGAATTCAAAATCATTAGGTCAAACAGTTGCCTTCCCTATTCTTAGAGATCTTTAAGGATTAGCAAAGACAAAGATCAAATACTATATCCCATTAAATCTAAGATGATAGTGATTGAAGATGCAGCATTAATTTATGTGTCATAAAGAAAAGATTCTGCCAATTAAGTTATGACATCAATTGTAAAGTGTGACTCAATTTCAGTGCAGTAACTTCTAAAGTAATATTCAAGAAGAATGACTAAAAAATATGTAATCAATTTACTGCCCTACAGATTATCTATTTTATAACTGGATCAAATGTTTTTCCTGAATTTTCCTTTGGCATGATGACTGAATCTGACATCAGACAGCACACCGAGGCACTGCTGTAGAAGTCCCTTCGGTATTTATTACATAGCTATTGTTGATGACTTTGAATAAGTTATTAACGTGCTGGGGATCAAGTTTCTCATTTGCTTATGGATAGATAATTCCCATCTGACAGAGATGCTGGGAGGATTTAGAGAAATAATACATGTAAACTTCCTAGAGCCTTCGTTTCCGTTGCTGTCAAGTCGATTCCGACTCATAGTAGGCACTTAATAAATGTGATTTCTCTTCTGTTTCTTCTTTTTCTTTTTTCTCCGCCTCAGTAATTCACCCTGGCATTTTATCATCTTGCCAGAACATAGTTGTTCTCTTCAGCCAAAAACACCTCCCTGGTCTTGATTTCCTCTTGTTTAGTCTTCTATAAACATGAAGTACAGCTAATCAGGCCCCCTTGCAAAATCTTTCATAGAAATGAAAATATTTTTCTTCAAACAAATATGAGCACAGTGAAGAAACAGAAATTTCAAAAACATGTCACTTCTAATGAATTTATTAATGCTGAATTAATGTAATGTAAAAAAATCTAAACAAGCCATTTAATTTTGTTTTTATTAAATAAAAGCATAGTGTTTAGTTGAAGAGTGGGCTATATTTGACAAATCAATATACTATTATTGTATGAACTAGTTTCTCTGTAGCATAAAAGATTTCCCTCATTGATTGACAAATTAACAAAGTTAAAAAGAGACTGTATTGGATTTTTTTTAAGGGGAAAAAAAGGCATCAAACAAGGGAGAAATTAAACACAAATGACACAAGGTTCATTAAAGCGCTCTTAAAAAAATTAACATGGTAACCATAGGTCTATTCAGCAATTTAAAAACAGAAAAAAAACAAATCTTAAAGCAAAACAAAAACCTAAATACCAAAGAACAATTACGCAAGTTGCCAAAAGACAAAATACTTTGGTGGGATGTCAATCAGTAACACTGAGCTGACAACTGTGCCTTAATTAATTTTGAAACCGTTTCCAATTAGTTAGTATAGAACACTAGAGGCTTCATGCTGTCTATGACTCAGTGCACTGACTCATCCACCAAAACTTTTCATACCCAAGCACCTGCCAGGATGCAAGATCAAAAAGAAAGAAGGTTCACCAGCCTTCTCAGTAAGCCGTGTGATAAATTTCGATGACTGGAAGGATATGGAACAACTTTCCAGAAAGGTTTAATAGTCAGAAATAGTTTCAAAAGCTTGATTTTTTAGCAAAACTGTGAAAACATATTTAGCAAAACTATGAAAACATTCAGTTTTGCAAATATATCTATAAAGAATGCTAGTTGTTATTTAAAATAAAATACATAGAGGATATAAATAATATAACATTAAAGTGTTCAATTAACTTTACCTATTCATCCTATTTACATGTTCTACATTTCCTAACTACTTAAAATAGCACTGGAAACAAAATTTGGACACGAACAAAAGTCTAAAATTATCACATACGTTTAGCCCACAGGAACTTTCTTACATTTTTTTCAGGTTTAGTTTATCCATTGTGTGATCCAAATTTACCGACCATTCTAGAATTCATCTAAATGCTTTAAGTGGTTCTTAAATAAACTACAAAACTTAATATGAAAAAGAGAGCAAGTAACTAGCTTACACTTACTATAAAATTTACTTCTACCTAACTCAAACATTTTATTAAATCATAGTTATACCGATTGCTGTTGAGTCGATTCTACTCATAGCGATCCTATAGAACAGTGCAGAATTGCCCCATAGGGTTTCCAAGGAGCAGCTGATGGATTCGAACTGCCAACATTTCGGTTAGCAGTTGTAGCTCACCATAGCTCTTAACCACTGCACAACCAGGGTGCCAGTTATAATACATGCAACTGTTTCTTAAATAGTTCAGAAATGATGTGGGGTTCTGGGAGACTGGGTAGAAGACCAAAGAAAGAGAAAGGAAAGACCATTCCCTGCCTTGGAAAATAAAGATCTATTTAGGAAACAGAATCTGGAAGATGGGGTACTCTACCTGCCACAGACAGTTTCAATACCCTGGAAAGTCTAAAGGATCCAGTGAGAGAAGTCAAAGTTAGCACTGAATCAGTTCCCAAACATATTATCACTAAGAGATTCACTGTGCTATCGATGTCTATGTGTAATTTTTTTTAATGCCCTATGAGTCAAAGAAAATGTGAGATGACTTACAAAGATAAACTAGTATAGAAAGTAAAAAAAGTAAAGAAACAGATGGGAAGGGGGATGAGGATGGCAGTAAGGATGGGAGAATTAAAAAAAAAAAAAAGGAAAATGAGTGGTAAGATTATTAATCAGAACGTAGGACATAAAATACTTGTTGTTAGGTGCTGTTGACTCCAACTTATAGTGACCTTATGTATAACAGAGTACAACACTGCCCTGTCCTGCACCGTCTTTATGACTGTATAAAGTACTTATGTCCTACAACAGACAGACCAAAAAAACTAGCTCCGAGTTTCCTAGAAGCCGTTGCAAAGACAGAAACCTGAGCAGATGCATCATTCACCATATCCATAAAAAATTAAACACATGCACACATATACATACAATAGTTGTTCAAAATAAAGTTTTCTTAGTACTGCACCTTGAAAAAAAATTCCTGTTGGTACTTATAAAGAAATCACATCCCTCTCCATCCCTAAAGTAAACACAATAATGAGTTTCAAAGTTGTGTTACTTTTAATATTCTTCACTATAAGCTATGGAATAACAGCAAAGCACAATTCAGTAAAACCAATTCTAGGAGTACAAAATGATATAGTCCAAGTACACTGCAGTACTTCATAAATTTTATTTCCCCCAAACTTTTTTAGATATTAGGTGGCAGAGAGTTTAAAGTCATAATCTAAGACAAGAACCTGGAGTATATCTATTTTATGTTGTTTGCTAAGAACAGTTCTATATACTTTGACATTAAGCTTAGTAGTAACGATAGTTGATATACACATATGAATCTAATGAGCCTGATGAGAATATGTGCCTGAATTAATTAAACAAGTGCTTATTGAGCTCCTCTACATAAAAGATAAAACAGTACTTACTGGGGTTGCAATGGTAAATTTGTCACCCAGGCTCCCAGAGCTTAGAGTGTATTGGAGACCACATGCAATTAAATAAATTATTAAATAAATAAATTAAATAAATATGGACTGCCTGTTGGAGAAGAATCTAATATAGAAATGAAGTATGAGAACAGCTTTCCATAGAAACTAATACTAAACTGAATTAGAACAGAGATTCCAGGCAGAAGCAATGGTGATCCTTAGTCTCCTCTGGGTTCATCTTTCTTATCCCAGGCATGAAATGATAGATTTACTCAAGGATCAGGACATTCTTTCATCTATTCAATGACGAGACAAAACCATCTAAGCCTTTAGCTTCAATTTTTACTTACAAGCTGATAACTGGGTTGTTGCTGTTGTGTGCCACCGAGTGGATTCCAACTCACAGCGACTCTATAGGACAAATTAGAACTGCCCCATAGGGTTTCCTAGGCTGTAATCTTTACGGGAACATATTTCCAGGTCTTTTCTCCTGAATAGCCTCTGGTGGGTGACAACTGAGTAAGATAATGAAAATCATTAATGTATCACTCTTCCCAGAAGTGTTGTCTCCCTAAACCACGGGAAGAACATCTGACTTTGTGTTCCCAGTTTTTTTCCCTACCTTCTACTCCAAGGAGGACCCGGTGTTGTCAAAACAGAAATAAACAATTAAATCAATTTAAATAATAAAGCAGCAGAGACCAAAAGATGAGAGATGAATTAGAATAAAAGTTAGCCTGGATGGGAGTACAGGGGGAGCTTCTTCAGAAGTTTTAAAGAAAGGGGTGGAGAAGCAGCTGCATTTGATGAAGAAAGAAAATGCTAAAAGGAGCAAGAGCAACATTAGAAAGTAATGCTGGAAATTGAGTCCCCTTAATGGTTTTCAGAAATACATAAAGAACTTGCATTATTTTAAAATAATTATTGTTTTCATGGGCTGTGTTCTTTTGACCACAAAACCCCTAAAGGACTGTATCACATAAGTTATGAATTCATAAGAATTAAATCTAACAAATTTTAAATCAGACTTCTCCTGTGTCTTAGTCATCTAGTGCTGCTGTAACAGAAATACCACAAGTGGATGGCTTTAACAAAGAGAAATTTATTTTCTCACAGTCTAGGAGGCTAGAAGTCCAAATTCAGGATGCCAGCTTCTCTGTCGGCTCTGGAGGAAGGTCCTTGTCATCAATTTCTCCCTGGTTAAGGAGCTTCTCAGGTGCAGGTCCAAAGGAGGTGTTCAGCTCCTGGTGCTGCTTTCTTGGTGGCATGAGGTTCCCAACTCTCTGCTTGCTTCCCTTGCCTTTTATCTCTTGTAAGATAAAAGGGAGTGCAGGCCACACCCCAGGTAAACTCCCTTTACATTGGATCAAGGATGTGACCTGAGCAAGGGTGTTATGTCTCACCCTAATCCTCTTTAACCACAGGCAGAGATTATGATTTATAACACATAGGAAAATCACAAAATGGCTAACAACCACACAATACTGGGAATATGGCCTAACCAAGTTGACACTTATTTTGGGGGGACACAATTCAATCCATGACATCCTGTGAGCTCCAAAACATAGGGGCCCCAAAATATCCAACTGGCTCTTGCACCTTCATTTTGACTGTCTGAAAGGCATTTCAAACATGTACAAAACAAAATATAAGATCTTCCACAAAAAAATTTGGTCCTCATCCAACCAATCCCCAAGTCAAACACCTACCTTAAAAGCTCCCTCTCTCTTCATCTCCTTTATCTAACTCCTCACCGTATTCTGTTTATTTTATATCCAAACCTTTCAAATCTGCCCACCTCTCCATCTAAACTGCTACCACTCTAGCCCAAACTACCATCATCTCTCTGGACAAACATAATTGCTTTCTGACTGGTCTGCTTTCATCCACAGCCCACCCCCAGTCTACTACTTCTAATCTATTCTTCACAAGGCAGACTGAATGTTCTTTACTAAATACATGTCTCACTTAGTTACCCATATCCTCTACTGACTCATAGTGACCCTACAGGGTTTCTATGAGTTGGAATTGACTCGATGGCAATAGGTTTGGTTTGGCTTGGTATTCCCTACTGAAAACTCTTCAATGTATTTCCAATGCTTTTAAAATGAAGACCAGAATCTTTAATATGGCCTCAGACCCAGCTCTACCATCTCTTCTTTGCTATCTATACTTAGCCACACCAACCACCTTTTGGTTTCTCAAAAGTACCCTGCTTTCTCCTACAACAGGGACATTTCACATGCTCTGCCAGGAATGTTCTTTCCTGTTCTTTAAATTTAAGCTCATGAATGTTTCCCAAACCCCCAAACTAAATCTGAAACCTGTTAGCTACTGTCATAGCAGTGCACACCTTATCACAGTTCAAACTTTGTTTTTATTTGCATGTATACTACTACTCCGAAGCTGCATAACAAATTACCCCAAAATTTAGGAGCTTAAAACATTTATTATCTCATAGTTTCTGTAGGTCAGGAATTCAGAAGCAGCTTAACCAGGTGATTCTGGCCTAGGATAGCTGGCTAGGTGCAGTCAAAGTGTCGGTCAAGGCTTGTTTGAGGCTGGATGTTCCACTTCCAAGATAGCTGACTTACCTGGTGCTAGTTGTTGGCAGGAGGCCTTACTTCCACCCTATGTAGACCTCTCCATGGGCTGCTTAAGCATTCTAATAGCTGGCCTCCCCAAAGTAAGCAATCCAAGAGATAGCAAGGAGGAAGCCACAGTTTCTTTTACTGATGTAGTCTCAGAAGCCACACACCATCATTGCAGCAATCTTATCAGTCACACAGGTCAGCTCAATTCAATGTGGGAGGAAACTACATAAGAGCACTAAAACCAGGAAGTGAGGATTAATGGAGGCCATGTTGTAGATTGGCTACTCTAGTGTGGTGGTGTTTTTGTTTTTTGTTTTTTTCATCTTCCTCATTAGATTGAACTCCAAGAACTAGACTAAAGTGACTAGAGTAAGCATAAAATTACTTTGAAGTCTTGTGCTTAATCTAAGTCACAACTTCCATTCCCAAGGTACCATACTTTCTATCATTTTAGTCAAAACATTCCCCTTAAAGCATTTTAACACTGCCTCCTACCACTCAACCACCATTTCTAGACCACCTACTCCAAGAAACATTTTTAAGTCAATTTTTCTAAATATTCTAAGAAAGAAAAATTTATTTAGTGTACCCTAAGATCCACCTTCTGCTTTTTTCTTACATCAGATTATTTATATGCAATACCCTCAATAAGGATTCTGTTCCTTATGACATATTTTAACAATTATCATCAATTAAAATTCTACTTTGTAAGACTGAGATATTGCAATTCCTTACGCATCATTATTCCAAAAGGTCTGTGAACTTCCAAAACTGAGATGAAAAGTGAAAGTCAAAAAATATGCTCTCTGTTTAATCATTTGAAACTCTTACCAGTTTTTGGAATAAGTATTAATTCAGTACTCTAAGTTCAAATAAAACATACTAAGACTATAATACAATGCAGAGGGGTAATAGGATAAATTTTTAAAATTTGATTTTCACAAACTTTTCAGGAAGTTGTCGTGGTGGCAACAAAAACAACAAACCATTATACCATATATCAATGATGAAGAAATAATTGTTCTCTAACGTACCACATGCCTCATCAAAGTGAATTTTCAAAGAACAGATGTTTGAAAACTCACTTTAGGGTAAATATAAACTCTATTATAGTTTATGATAATGTCGGGGGAACATTCACCTCCACAGAATGAACTTAAAAGCAGCTTAAATCTATAACATATAGTAATTTAATAACCTATTTAATTGATTCATTTTCAAGATTATTAAGGGCTTATGGTGAAATCAGAAAAAGAGATAGAGAACAAATTATTTCCTACCAGTTTAAAACACAGAATAGCGTATTAAAGCTAATGTGAAGGGACAAGAGCAAATTAGATTTCATGAAATATCTAATTTTTCTCACATAAAAAGATACATATTTTAACATAGAAGAAATGTTACTTAATAAAAAGAGATACCACCCATGCATATAATTGTGACACAATTACATAATACCATTTAAATCAGTTATGTGACCATTACAGTGTTCAATTTCAAAACCATGTCTGTTGCTATGACCTTTACACGGCAAAAAAGCTTCCATTTTTACAACTCTAGCTTCTCTACAGGGAGACCCAAGAAGCATAACAATTAATGCTAATCACAGTGATTTTTAGGGCATGGGCATTTCCTCTGGGAAACAGATTGAAATCAGGAATATATTTCATAGGCACGCACACTTTAGGAACCGCTTCTAATATTCACTATCAGGGATGGGGTTCTGCTTCACAAATGAAGCTAAAACCTCATCAGACCTTTAATTTCCTGGGTATATAATAATTCTTTTTATCATCCTAAATTTTTATTTAAAATGAAAAATGTCCCATATTACAAAACTTACCTACTTAGAAAATAAGTATAATATCTAATAAAGCTTAACTTGACTAGATGCTATAACATTAATCTTTTAAAAGTGATACTTCTGATTCATTATAACCACTAGAAGTAAACTGCAGCAAATGAGATGATCCTTCCAAATTAACAAAAACCTTTAAAGTTGGCCAAAAAAATTCTATTAGAAGTTTATCAGTTTGAGCAAAAGAATTAACTGCAATGATCATCTTTACTGATTCTATTGAATCTTACGTCGTGCATTTGGATACGTTCAAGCAAACACAGAAATTGAAGGATAACACTTTTAAGCAACACATTTACCTATGGCAAGGGAAAGTAGAGAAATAAACATTTAAATGGGATTGATCAGGGATGTCCACCTGTCTTCAGATGGAAAGGAATGCTTGGAAGTATAGCAGAAAGGAAGGAAAATGCTCCCTTGCATTCCAGGTCTAAGAGTCTCTCCGAACTCTCTTCCATCCCTAACCATCTTAGACTTCAAGTAATGGTCACCAGAACCACTTTCTCACCATCACCCTTCTTATGTTTGAACTCCTATACTTCTTCCTCATCAGCGAATCCACTATCTCAGATTAATAATCAAATTATTCCTTGCCCAGGACAAAGTCATAGTCTTACAATAAATGCATAAATTGTTCCCCTATTTGGACAGAAAGTACATAACCAGTTACCATGAATATGCTAAATTTTCAATATCTCCTCAAATCCCTACTTCAATAATCTCCTCAAACAACTCCAGAGAGTTACAAACAACAGTGTCTTTGACCTCATCATGAAAATAGAGGCTGTCCGACTAGATTCCTCCCAATTTTTCCGATCCACTACTTAACAAATGATCTTCAATCACACCCATCCTCACTTCAAGTCCCAAAGGATGAAATGACTCTCCTTTGTTCCAGATCACTCTGTAACTGTGTTCTTAACCCAAGACTCTCCAGACTTTATCAGACATTCCCACTCCTGTATCTTCAAACTTTCACTCTGGCTTACCCTATCCATCACAAAAGTACATACCTACCTACTTATACACATACATAGAACTCTCCCTTCACATGCTACCATTCTCTCCTCCTTTTCTCAACTAAATTTTTTTCAGAGTACAGGCAGTCGCCAGGCTACGAACATCTGAATTATGGACAACCCGTACTTAAGAATAGCCAGCCATAAAGCCTATTATATTAAAAAGTTGAGTTAAATACATCCAATGGTTCATAATAACGAACACACGTACTACTTTATAACTCTTATGAAAACATTGTGCAGTTTGGAAGTGTTTCTTAAATGTTTTATAAGCATGGAAAGGTCAAATATATACTAAGACAAATATCTGATGCTAAGTAAGAACCATATATATCTGTTCTGACTTACCTACAAATTTCAACTTAAAGACAGACTTAGGAACAAATCTCATTCGTAACCCGGGAACTGCCTGTAATTTACACTTTATCTCTCTTCCAGTCCTTTCCATACAGAAATCTGACTATCTACCCCCATTACTCGATTAAAACTGCTCTCCATAAAGTAACCACTTAGATGTCAACTCCAAACAATATTTTCCAATCTATAATTTCTGAAATTCTGGTGCGTTTGCCACTGTTGCTGCCTTGTCTCTTAAAACTCTATTTCCTTGGTTTCCATGCCATAATAGTTTCTTGGCCCTCTACATACCTATTCAATCATTCCTTCCCTCTCTCCTTCCTTAGGTCATCTTCCTCTACCAAACTCATAATACATTACTTTCCTCTGGGTTCTCGTCCTTGGTGCACAAGTTCTTTTTTCTTTTTATATAAAATTACTGACTGACCTCTTCCCCTTTTTGGCTTCAATACTGCCTTGTTTATGAGTACATAAGTTCTTATCTCTAATCTGTTCTTCTCAACCATGCTTTAGACTAGTCCAGTCAACTGCCTGCTAAACAAAAAAACCTGTATGTCCTTTACCATCATGGTGACCCCATGTGTGTCAGAGTAGAACTATGCTTTATAGGGTTTTCAATGTCTGATTTTTTAAGAAGCAGAACACCAGGTCTTTCTTCCAAGTTGCTTCTGGGTGGACTCAAACTTCCAACATTTCATTTAGCAGCTGAGCGCATTAACTGTTTGCATTATCCAGGGACTCCAGATGTCCCTTGTTTTTGCTGTTGCTGTATGCCGTCAAATCGATTCTGACTCATAGCGACCCTATAGGACAGAGTAGAACTGCCCCATAGGGTTTCCAAGGAGTGTTTAGTGGATTTGAACAGCTCAGTTTTTGGTTAACAGCCTGAGATCTTAACCACTTCACCACCAGGGATCCAAATGCCCCTAAGGCTCCTCAAATACACAAGTCCAAAATTTAATTTGTCATCATCCCCCAAACCCAATCTTCCTCCATTATTCTTTATATCACATAGTAGCACCACTCTCCATCTGTTCACTCACACAAAAAAGAAAGGAGGAATCTTAGGCTTTTCCCTCTTCTTCAGTCATCCATTGCTACAACTGCTGATAATTCATCACCTTCCTTTAGCAGGTTACTACTGCAGTTTTAGTTCAGTCATCTATTACCTTTTATCTAATATAAAACAGCAGCTTCCTTGCCAACAAATCTATGCTACATATAGCCATCTGAGTACCCTATAAAAAATATGGAAACTTAACCAGGTCACTCCTTAGCTTAAAATTATTCAAAGGTTCTCTATTGCCACAAGAAGAAAAAACTCCTCCATGCATTTTGATCCAGCTTCAACCTAATGCTAATCTCTGCCAAGAAAATGACTTAAATAAAAACAGCTAACTATGATTAAGCCCTCACTATTATAAAGCAGAAGAAGTGGGGTACACACACATGCATATGTATACACATCTCTAAAGCAAGTCGCGTACAACCTAATTGTGAGTATTGACAATTAAGATAATTAGCCAAAGAGCTTAAAATGCAGTCCCTTCAAGAAATATTTTGATTTCATAGGAGTTCTTGATGACATTCTTAATAGCAATTAAGTCCTCAAGACAGAGAAAACAGTGTTAGGTCATTCTAAGAGAATAAAAAGTATTCAGTCAGGGTCCTGGCAGAAAAGAGATGGCACATTCAAACTCTGTAATTTAAGGAGGGCTTAATTAAGGGAATATTTACAACGTTGCAGGCAGAGAATGAAGAGCAGAGATAGTGCATAGTTCCTGGGAGTATAGCAACCCTAAGAGGTATTACCACTGTTAAGCCTAAAGGGCAAGAGGAGGGAGTGATTACCAGCATCTGGAGAGGGTTAGTTATACAGAGAGGCCTCCAGACAGGAGCTTCTGGAAGACGAAAGCAGCCAATTCAAGGCAACACAAGGGAGGGCACCAGTACCATGACCTCACTCTCTCCTCACCCTCTGATCGCCTATAAATCTCCCATTGGCCTAACCCAACCAGAGTCAAAGGGCAGGGGAGCCAGAAGACGCAGCTGGTAAAGGTCAACCTCCCAAGACATATACAGGGTGGAGAATTGATCTGGAAATGCAAACAGAAGATATTCAGTTCATTTATAAAATTAACTCTGATTATGACAACTAATCTGTTATAGTTTGTAAAGGCCATTAAGGACGATATAGTTCCAAAAATCTTCATTTTCCTATTAGGAACTGAGGCTTAGAGACAAATGAAGTGATACTTCCAAGATCACATCATTATTTAGAAGCAGTATTTGAAGTGGGAGGCCAGGTGAGGTAACAACATCCACCATACCTCATAACCTCTGTAAGTATTTATTAAACAAAGATGTACTTAAGTCCTCAAAATCTTAATCATTTTTCCAATGCTTCCTCAAAGGCAGCCTTCTCCATAGTGCATTCTCTGAAGGCCCCAATTTGATATAATCACTCCTTCCTCTAACGTGAACAGTATACTTTACCTGTGACACTTATCCT
This sequence comes from Dugong dugon, assembly GCA_030035585.1. Taxonomy (NCBI): domain Eukaryota; kingdom Metazoa; phylum Chordata; class Mammalia; order Sirenia; family Dugongidae; genus Dugong; species Dugong dugon. The sequence goes on along the minus strand of CM057467.1, from coordinate 100,010,555 downwards.
TTTTGACCAGTATTACTATTGCGGTCATTTCTGTGTGATTATTCCCACTGCTGAATTACAAACCTCTAGAAACCTTTAAATCCATATATACACACATACCATCTAACACATGGCTGTCAAGGTGGTGTACTCTATAAGTGAAAGAGAGCCCATTCCTCTTTTTCCCGTGAATCCCCAAGCTACTTCACACTCTGGCTCTTTATCAATTCTAAACTTTAGATGATCAAATTGTATTCAATGTCTTCTAATGATGGCATTCCACACACAAAAAATAAACTTTAATTAAAAGATAAAAACTATGTACTCTTCTGGGTATTGATTATCCACTCCGTATTAATTCACCCATTATTTCAGTAACCCCTAGAGCACCCAACCCAGTGCCAGACATACAAACAATATCCAATAAATATTTTCTGGACTGAATTTTTTAAAGTTCTGTTACAGCATACAAAAGAAGCAAAAGTATTTTGATACAAGGCTTGAAATAAGATCTTTTCTCCTGAGTCATTTTGCTGGAAAGAAAAGAGTACAAAAACAATTGACAAAGTATATGTTTGTACCTTTCTTCCAACCTAATGGGATCAGTATACGAAACATTATGAAAACTGGGGGAAAATCTAAACAATTTCAAACATGCAAGATAACCAAGGTATGTCTATTCATAGACATGTTGACCTAAAGTCTACTGACCTGCTGTGTAAATGAAGAGCATCCAAAAGATCTCTCACTTTTGAGTCATGAGAATAAATTAACATAACAAAAAAACTCATCAAAGCTAATTAACGTAGTTTTGTAAATCTAATGTTTTCATACTCTCCTAAAACACCATTAAACAAACAAAAAAAGAAGAAGACAACTAAACCCACTGCTGTCAATTCTGACTCATAGGGACCCTATATGACAGAGTAGAACTGCCCCATAGGGTTTCCAAGGCTGTTAATCTTTATATACAGAAGCAGAGGTCACATCTTTCTCCTGCAGAACAGCTGGTTGGTTCAAACAGCCAGCCTTTTGGTTAGCAGCTGGGTGTTTTAACCACTGTGCCACCAGGGCTCCAAAGTACCATAAAAACAAACAAACAAACAAACCTGTTGCCATTGGGTAGACTCTGACTCATGGCAAGACAAAAGACTAAAAAATGGAGTTGATGGTCAACACATCCTCAAATCAAAGACAAATAATAAAGCCTTACCTACTAAAGCTGAATAATAAGGGCTTACCTACTAAATCCGAATGATGAGAAAACTCATTTCAGAGAATTTAGTTTCACCTACTCCTGAATTCAACAAAGAAAAAAAAGAGTGAATATATTTTTTTTCTCACATCTCAGCTTCTGTGCAAAATATTAGAAAATAAAACTGCAACCGAAGATACATATAAAAGGTCCACTGCAAAAAAATTAAGTCTCTACCGCGAGCATAGATTATTTGGAGGGAAAAACTATACATAATACAACATCGCTTACTTTAAAAAATCTTGAGAATAAATGTATACAGCAAGCAAATACATAAATTTTAAGCAAATGACAATACATTTACAAAAGCTGTAGTCTTTGAACAATTCTCTTAAACTTCACACAAATTTCATATAAATTTAAGCAGAATTATTTTTATTTTAAATATTATTATAGAACAAGTTGTGGTGCGCAGTTCCTGATAGCAACAAGCACTCATCTAGATATTCTATAATTATTCCTGGTTAACTTGTTTTTCTACTCTTAAATGTTTTTTTGTTTTTGTTTTTCAATCCACCTTATACACTACCATCAATACATAAATATGGAAACAAAGTTTCTGCCTTAGTTAGAACACCTGCCATAAGGAAATGCCTGCAGAGCATTCAATGGAAACTCTCATGCAAAAGGATCCTTCCCTCTTTCTCATTAGGTATGAACATTATAATTCACTAAGTATATCAGGAAAAATATAATCAAGAAATCACATTCACAAATCAAGTGGGTGTTCTCTGTAATTTAATTTATGCTGAACACAGGCCAGCCCCCAAAAGGTAATAGCCAATTAATAGATTATTAGCCCAAGGCAATGCAGCTAAAAACACATGAAAAGAAATACAGCAAAATTCAAATGATGAGCCAGAGATGGATAAATTCATGATTACCAAGCTGGAAGACTGAACTGTCTGGGTAATCTTTTTATTATGCTTTCATGTAAATAAATTAGTTGTAATAAGAGTATTAGTTTGACTAGCCAGATCTATGTGGTAATGTTTATTCTACATAAAACAATAGCAACAAAAAGCTTCTTTCAAATAAATTAAAGATGCTTTACAGATATGGGTTTCTAAATGAAAGAGAATAATGCAAATACTGTGGATAGGCAATTGGGTGTTTTGGAACTTGGATGAAATATTGTTAACAACAGGAACAGAAGAGTTAACCCTAAATACTGAGTAAGAAAACTGTCTAGATATTGAAGATAGTACAAGTCATTTTTTTCTTATTACTTAAGCTATTCACAGGGCCACAAAACAACATTTTTCTTCAAGTCTTGGGCTAGTGAGGTAAAGTAATTAAGTAGATTGCACAGGGAAGCCATTCATGTTCTAATTTACCTTACATATCTACCAACCTCTCTTACTTTTTCTGTCTCCCAAATTATTTTACAGCTTTGACAGATAATGTAAGTGTTATCTTTGTTTTTTTTTTCTTTCTCCTTTGGTAACCACATCCATTCTCAAGGGCTTAAACATTACCTGTGTGATACACTTAATCACATCTAGTCCTTACTTTATAGTGCCTCACTTCTGTTAGTGGATGTTATGGATTGAATTGTGTTGCCCAAAAATAAGGGATTAAATCCTAATCCCTATACCTAATCCGGGTATCTGGAATACATGATCATCTTAACTCAAAAATCAAATATATATGTTAAAAATGGATTGTTTTATTTATCTAATGGTTATTCTCCCATTATCACAGAAGTACAATGAAGGATGTTAGAGACCTGCAACACTGTGGTTCACATGCTGAACTGACATAATGAGCTGGAGAGGAAAGCAATATTGACCTTATTTAAAATTTAAATTAATATTTTTCTTTTCATATCATAATGTAAATATCTGACTTTTCACTTCATCAAATCCCCTATATTATGAATATAAGTATATATTATTAACTCAATTAGTGTTTTTTCCTATTTAGCAAAATGAGCATCCATAAGATGGCTTATCTTTGATGTATCATTTTTTAGTACTGTTAAAAATATTAATAACCTTATGACTGATAATAACAACCAGTGCTTGCATATCATCTTCCAGTTTAAAGAGTGCTTTCACGTATATCTTTCCATATTTCCTATTCATTTATGTGCCCTTTGATCTGTCATTCAGTGAGACAGCAGTTTTTTCTATAAAGACAAAGGAATGAGGAGAGACACTGGTTTCAGCTTTCTTTTTTTATAATTTATTTTTGTTTTGTTGTTGAGAATATACACAACAAAACATACACCAATTCAATAATTTCTACATGTTCAATTCAGTGAAATTTATTACATTCTTTGAGTTGTACAACCATTTTCACCCTTCTTTTCCAAGTTATTCGTCACCCATTAACAGAAACTCACTGTCCCCTAAGTTTCCTATCTAATCTTCCAAGTTGCTGTTGTCAATTTGATCCCATATTGATAAATCTTAAAACAGCACAATGCTCAAAGCAGACATTCTTTACTAAAACCAAAACCAAACCCATTGCAGTCAAGTGAATCTTGATTCATAGCATCCCTATAGGACAGAGGAGAACTGTCCCCATAGAGTTTCCAAGGCTGTAAATCTTTACAGAAGCAGACTGCCACATCTTTCTCCCATGGAGCAGCTGGTGGATTCAAACCCTGGACCTTTCAATTAGCAGCCAAATGCTTAACCACTGCGCCATCAGGGCTCCTCACATTCTTTACTAGTTAAGCTAAATTATTGTTTAGTTTCAAGACTTTAGGGGTTATTTTTGGTTTAAGGTTTTTTTGGTTAAAGCTTGCAAGTAGCCATTCAAGGTATGACAATTGGTCTCTACTTGCCTGGAGCAATAGAGGAAGAAGAGGAGTCACAAATAGGAGGAAGAAATGGAATCTGTGGCTAATTGCCTCCATGAACAACTGCCTCCTTTGTCATGAGACCAGAAGAACTGGATAGTTCCAGGCTATCATTACTAAACATTTTGATCAAAGATTCTATAGAAGAATCCCGATCATAACGGAGAAAATGCATATCAGAATTTGAAATTCTCGTGGTATCCAGATTCTCTAGATCCATCGAGGCTGGATGAACCCCTGAAACTACTGTCCTGAAATAATCTTTAAATCTTAAACTTCAACCCAAAAATCAGTGTTCTTTTAATAAATAACTACAGAGGTGTCTGCAATCACATTTCCAAGGGAATTAGTTTTTAACAACTTACCTGAATTTGGTCAAACCTTTTAAGAGCTTGCAGGAAGAAAAATAAGGACAGAAGTTGTGAACACTGGTAGTATCTATTGAAAGCGTCAAGCATAATCATCCAACTCTCAAATTAACTCTGCAAAAATGTGTGTGTATACATATATGTACGTATGTATACGTATGTGTGTGTATGTGTGTGTGTATATATATATACATATACACACATATACATTCTCCCAGTGGATTTTTGGTTGATTTGCTTTTTAAACTAGTATAAGTAGAGTTGTAAAAGGATAAAATTTCAGAAACTTTCCAATACATATATAAATGTAACACTATTACCATGGACAGTCACACTGGAACTACCTTTGTCACCTAGTATATACAAATAAGAATAGCTCCTTTATATACACACACATATACACATGCTACATCCATCTCTCAGCTGAACTCCCAAAGCACTTTGTTTATAGTGATCTTATAACACCATATTCCTTATTATACGATGTCTCTTTGCATATCTTAAACTATAAACTTAAGTGCTAGATGGGCATTTAGAGATTTTCTTGTCCAATGCTCTCATTTAACATATAAGGAAACTAAAGTCCAGAAAGGTTAAATGATTGGCCAAGTTCACATAGCGACTGTCAATGAAAGAGTCAACATTAGAACCTAGATAGTCTCTTATCCATTGATTCAGGCTGCCTGTTCCTTACCTTCCTTAGGAAAGTCTAAGCTATTTTGGGGGGTATCAGATCGTATCTCTGTTTTGTACCCAGGGGTTGGGCCAATAGATATTTGTTGATTGAATTAGCCATGTATTTCTGGCACAATTAGTTCGTTAATCATTTACAAAAAATTATTTTTTTGCATTTTTTTCCATATGTAATTATAAAACCAAATGTGTCAAATCAGCTAGCTTGGCTTCAATCAAAAATTCAGAACAGAAATACGAAAAAAACAAAAAAATTTTTAAAAGTTTGAGACTGATACTTGTCTATCTTATTTCATTGCAAAAGGCTCAGAAATAATACTATCAGCTCAAACCATAATGGTATTAATCTATATAGATTTCACACACAAAAAAATGGAGAATTTGATACAGATAGCATTTCAGAAGACATAATTACCTCTTGAGTGAGTTAACTGGAATGTCCCTGATACAAATTTCTCAGAGAATTTCTAATACCTTCTTTGGATATATCCTGAAATAAAATGTTTACTTTGTGTGCTATATATCATATCCTTAAATTATAAGCTCCTTGGGAGAAAACTTAATAACTCTGGAATTATCTGGGCAGTTCTCACTGCTATCATGATATTATAAAAATAAGTATTAAAACAAGAAAACATTTACAAAAGGTTTCTCTCTCGTAGTTATCTCCACTCTTCCTTCTGAAAAATCTCAGCCTATATTTAAAGAAGTCCATAGCAAGAGAAATTGTTTACAAGCTCATTTATAAGAGTAATTTGCTATTCTGTTAATTTTAAATTGGAGAAAAATCAAGGCTTTCTACTTAAAAGATTGGTTTCACATGTACTGCTCAAAGAAGAAACCATCTTGATAATATTCTGCACCGGCGGAAAAGTTAAAATCATAGTACCATTTTGAAGGCCATTAAAAAAAAAAGGGGGGGGGGTGGAGACTAACTTAGCTTTGTTTCATTATTTCTGCTACAAAGGAAGAGTAAAATTAAAACCATAAAGAGACATATGGTATCCAGGTGCTAGAGAGAGTAGGAAAACATACAGAGAAGACATATTCTTAGGGTTTGTTTGTTTCCTCTTTAGTGAACACTCTACTCTGATTCTTCCAATCATTCTCTTATAGTTTTCTTCCTTTGACACCACCCTTTCCCTCTATCTTTACTTCTAAGCCTCAGTCACTTAATAACTTGTGTGAATTTATCCCATAACTTTCTTCAAGCAATTTTGCTCCCTCTCTTTCTGTTATTGGAAATTCCAGCTTTCCTTGTCAATCAAGGATCAAACTCTGAAAAATCTAATGAGCTGACCAATGAGATGAGTCAGTGGGAATCAAAAGCAGTGCAAATGTACCCCGAATGGGTGAACACTGGCATTACCCAAGTGTGCTCAGGAGGCTATTGATCTATTCTCTAGGGACATTAGGCCAAACTGGCTGTCCTAAAAGATTAAGGAGCCTGATAAACACCCCAAAGATCTTGTAGGCTGACCACTAAATAGAAAGATCATAAGAACCGACACATATGGTGAAAGAAAATAATGTGTAAGTTGGTTATTGGCTAGGTGCATTCAAGTGCAACCAATGCCATTACTATAATAAAATGGAAGCACTAGAGGCATTTCCTCTCCTTCTTTCTACATTTGATATGACACTTTGGACAAAATACTACCGAGATCGGTACTAAGGAAAAGTAGAGATAATACATGAAATAGCTTTGTAAATTGTTGTTGTTGCTGAGGACTGTCCAGCCAATTCTGACTCACAGCAACACTACAGGACAGAGTAGAACTGCTCCATAGGGTTTCCTAGGCTGTAATCTTTATAGGAGCAGATTGCCAGGTCTTTTCTCCCTCGAAGCTACTGAGTGGGTTCGAACCACTGACCTACTGGTTAGCAGGTGAGCTCTGTAACCATCCTGCCACAAAGGCTTCTTCTGTAAATGGCAACACTGTATAAAACTTTGTTGTCAATATGAGAAATATTATTTCCAGCACACATTGGCCTCAAGTGGGAAATTCTCCATCTTTATGGATATATTCAATATCCAGAGTTAATTTCTTGAAAGAAAAAAAAAGTACAATAAAATAAGGAATTATATTTTGAAATTTAATCATACATTTAATTTAATTAGAAAACAGTGCATACCGCATACAGCAGATAAATAGGACGCTTGTTTAAATTAGTATATAATGTGATATACCTACATCTGATATATTGAAGACCCAAACAGAGTAAGCAGTTTCTATAGAATGAGGACAGAAAGTAAGTAGCTCCCAAAAAATGTACAAAAATACTTTGTAAAACAACATTCTTTATCAAGGGGGAGAAACAAAAAACCTCTTTACATACATATTATCTCCTAGTAAATTATATCTGTTTCTTCCAATGGAAAAAACAACTAACATACAACTGAAAAAATTAAAAAATTAAAAGAAGAGGAGGAGAATGCATAACCAAAAAAGTAAGGAGAGTTCACGAATATCATGAGTCACCATAAAGCTTTGCAAGTTGGTTTATTATAAAATAACATTTTAAGTATGCTACTTACAGCTCAGTAGTTTGTTATATGAGAAGAAGGTAGTGGAAGAAGAGTAAAATAAAATGTTATGAGAACTCACAAGGTCAAGGTACACTTCTTAGCACTATTCACAAATACAATATGGGACCTAGAAGAACAATGGGAAAAGGCAGAATCACTGGACCTAGCCTCTTGCAGTATGATTAGACTATTGATCAGGGACTAGTGCTGACCTAAATTGAGAGTAACCAGTACCCAGGATGACTCATGTGAATGTGCTCTGTGAATAGAAAAACCTCATTTGTTTCTGCTTCTTTTTCTTTCTATGAGCTTCCTTTATAGAATAGACCTTTGTTTTCCTTAACTTCTCTGTACATCCCAAGGGAAGGGAAGAAAGGAGTTCTTGTTTTAATTCAAGCTAGTAAATATTTTTAATGCATTTGCAAAACTAATTTAATATGTATTACTCTTGCTATGATGCTGGACAAATTCCAAAAATTAATCCTTTTCTTTAGGTAAGCACCTTCTAAATATTAAACAAAACATAACTATAAAATGCCCTAGGCTTCACTAAAAACTACATTTAGATATTTTTTAAGATCCTGTTATAAGCAAAAGTTTCATTTGTAAATTCACTGTTGAAGGTGATGTGAAAAACAGTTAACTAAGTGGGTGACTGATACAAGTGAATGTATGACTCAAAGTTCGCAAAGGAAAATGATTTTGGGGAAAAGGCTCAAGAAGAAAAGAAACAAATAATGGCTTTTGGATGAAATGAAGACCTTTCCTGTCCAAAGACTGTCACCAGTTCTTTATTACTTGAAGATTAAAGGAATGGTGAATAAAGCTGTCTGCCTTGACAACAGAGAAGGTAAGAAATAACACTGTCTCTAAGTGAACCTCACATAAAACTTTTCAGAAATACCATTATAAAATTAAACTTTCTATAAAAAGTTACTGGGAAACTCAAATCAGAACAACAGAAATGTCAAAATAAACCAACATTACATTTATAAGGAACTTGAATAGAATGAAACACTAGTATAGGTCAAGTTGTAGAATGGTCTAATTTTATTCCACTTGCTTTTAGGAAAAAAAGGTAGATCCAATACTGATTTACTAGGAGACTTGAGTTTATTTTTGTTTTTCCACTTCATGGGTTAGTGCAAACTAAATATTTTACTTTGCTACTAGGGTTGAGCAAATTGATACAATGTGCTTTTGCTTTTAGTTCCAGAATTCAAATTCAAGCCAGAGATCAGTTCCACTTTTTCATTAACTGTTCTTCCTGTGACTACATGTATTATACACTGTGTGCGTGTGTATTTACATATACAGTAAAACCTGTGAAAGCCAGAACCTGTGTAAGGTGGAAACCTATCAGGGAAAGAAAACTCAAATACAGTGAAACCTGTCAGAGCCAGAACTTGATGGGACTGCCTTGTTTTTCCAGGTTTCAAATGTTTTCCACCCTTGACACGGTAGTCTTACCACTTTCTTATCGCTCCTTTTAGTGAAAAATATTTGACTTTTCCTTCTCTGACAGACTTCCGCCTTACACAGGTTCCAACTTTCACAGGTTTACTGCATTTTCCACAGGTTTTACTTTATATACATACATATCCCATTGCCATCAAGTCGATTCTGACTCACAACAACCCTGTAGGACAGAGTAGAACTGTCCCATAGGTTTTCCAAGGAGCGGCTGGTGGATTCAAACTGTTGACCTATTGGTTATCAGCCGTAGCTCTTAACTACTGCACCACTAGGGCTCCCAAGGCAGTAAATCTTTATGGAAGCAGACTACCATATCTTTCTCTTGCTCAGCAGCTAGTGAGTTGGAATCACCAACCTTTTTGTTATCAGCTGAGCCCTTAGCCACTGCGCCACCAGGGCTCCATACGTATTAAACTAAACTTACTGCCCTCTGGTCAATTCCAATTCATGGTGACTCCATGTATTACAGAGTAGAACTGCTCCATAGGGTTTTCTTGGCTGTTATCTTTACAGAATCCAATTGCCAGGTCTTTCTTCTGCAGTGCTGCTGGGTTAGTTTGAACTGCCAACCTTTAGGTTAGTAGTCGAGGGCAAACCAATTTGCACCATCCAGTTATACATATATGTGTGCATGTGTGGGTGTGTGTGTATACGCTATATACACAAATTTTATATGTATATATAATATATACGGATATAAAATAAATACATATAATTTTTTAAAAACTCATACTTAGGTATGGGGCTTAACTGCTATCCCTGCATTACAAATCCTTAAGAAAAGAAGACAATTTCATTTTGAGGAAGTCATATTCAATAGGAGGTTTTACCCAATTTAACTTCTTAATTTCTATTTTAATGTATATTTTGTAGTCCCTACTATGTGACAGCACTGGAATAGATGCTTGACATACATAATCTCATTTATCTCATTTTCTTAATGAGATCACTGAGCTTATTTTGTTATGCATATACTGCCTAAGGAGAGGGTAAACAGATTTAAAAAACAAAAATATTAACAGCTTTGTGTATGTAGAAATTTTTGAAACCGTGTATCTTTGGCTATGTGTATTTTCACCAAAAAAAAAAAAAAAAAAGGTTGAGAATTTAGAGGGTTAATATGCTGTGGGGTTGTTAACCAATGTCATAAAACAACATGTGTACTACTGTTTCATGAGAAACTATTTGTTCTGTAAGCCTTCACCTGAAGTAAAATAAAATATTTAAAAAAAAAAAAAATTAACAGATTTATGTGTGTGTGTGTGTGTGTGCTACCTAGGCAGTCCAGTTCTGGAATCTTTGTTCTTAACCACTAAGGTTAAACTGCTCATGCTGTATGCTGAAAAAAGAAACAAAATATGACTTCTCAAATAAAAACAATTAATTTAGGTAAAAATAATAGCTTCTAGAATAATGATCATGTTTGTGAAATCAGTGCACATAGTCATCAGTATTTAAAAAACTTTTACTATAATATCATTTTTATTTATTTATTTATTTTTGGTTGCTCTTGTTGTTAGCTGCCATCGAGTTGGCTTCCACTCGGCAACCTTATGCATAACAGAATGAAAGGCTGTCCAGTTCTGTGCCATCTCCATAACTGTTGGTACATTTTATTTTTGGTAAATGTGTTTAATTTTCAAAAAGTATCTAACTATTTTTCTGAGTATTGTATGACCTAACATGTTTTTTATCTCTTTATAGATTTCAATACACGTTGATCTATAAGATCTTATTTAATGCTTCCAACAACATTATGAATTAGGCAGGATAGTTGAGGATCTAAGATTAAGAACACAGAGAACAGTAACTCAGATCCATGTATTTGTCTCTAGTTGTTTCTGAAGAGATTCTAAAATTCTCAAAAAACCACACTTGCATTCAGTTTTCACACTCTAACCATTCAGTCAGAGTAATATCATTTTCTTTTAAAACAGTTATTTGACCAAACTAATCAATTCTAGAAAACAATTTGGCAGTTTCTCAAAAAGTTAAACACAGAGCTACTGTATGAACGAGCAATTCCACATCTAGGTATATAACCAAAAGAACTGATAACGTATGTCCACGCAAAAACTTGCACATGAATGTTCACAGCAGCATTATTTAAAATAGCCACAAAGTAGAAAAAATGCCCATCAGGTGATGAACAGAAAAGCAAAATGTGATATCATCCATACCGTGAAATATTATAATAAATAAAAAAATAAAATACACGCTACAACATGGATGAACCTTGAAAATATTATGCTAAGTAAAATAAAAGCCAGGCACAAAGGCCACATATTGAATGATTCCATTAATATTAAATGTACACAGGCAATAAGCATCCATATAGAAAGTAGATTAGCAGTTGCCAGGGGCTGGGGGAGGGAAGAATGGAGAGTAACTGCTAGTGGAAATGGGGATTCTTATTGCAGTGATGAAAATGTTCCTGAATTAGACAGTGCTGATGGTTGCATAACCTTGTGAATATACTAAAAACCAACTAGGCTTCTTGAGAAAAATGGTGCTCTAGGCAGAAGCACCATGCCGTCCCTCCACAGCAAAGATCTGAAAAACTAAGCCAAACACAGAAAACAGCAATCCTGAAACCCTAAAACATCAAATGAAGAGATAAAGAACTGAGCCAAGCACCAATGGAGTGAGAAAACTGACAGAGAACGAAGAGCAAGGAGGGATTCATGCAGACGTCCCCTGTCAGCTAAGGCAGCGCGGATCCACCATCTTGGACTCCTATCAAAGACCAGCAAATAGGGGGTATGAGAAAACAGCTTCACGGAGCTTCCAGCAGGAGACAGAAAAACTGGTAATTTGCAGTATACGCTTTCCCACCCCCAACCCTTCTTCACCCCGACTCAGCCTCCTATGCTTCCCGCAGCCACAGTCTCTTGTCCGGGAAGCACCAGCTGCTTGTATTCCACCCGCCCGCACTGGCTGGCTGTCTGAGTGCCATTTGTTATTGCTTTTTTTCCGCTTCTTTTGTTTTCCTCCTTGCCTCTCACGACCTTCACCTCGTTTCGCTCAAATACCTGGCTCCATGCACCATCCTTGCTTCTTCCTGAGGGGCTGTGGAGCTCTGTTCAAGGGTGGAGCTGCTTCCCGTTCTGGGATGCTGCGCTGGTGGGAGCCCAGTGCTTTTGTTTGTTTTGAATTGTTTTTGTGTTTTCTTTTCCTTTTCTGGAGTTGGGAGCCCGTTCTGGCTGGGCAGTGCTGCGCGGCTTGCAGCCAACTCCCTCGGCTGGCGCAGAAGCCCAGAGGAATCCCTGAGGGCATTTCTTTTTTCGTGGATTTTTTTTTTTCCCCCGTTTTTTTAGGGGCTTTTATTGTTCTTTTCTTTTTTTTTTTAATTTGTTATGTTTTCTTTTCCCTCTTTTTCCCTTTTTGTTTTTTTTTTCATTATTCAGTTTCTTGTCTCTCTATACCTTCCTTCTCTTTCTGTTCCCTGAATACCTGGCACTGAATACCTCTATGCCTTCTAGCCAGGCTCTTCTTCAGCACTTAAGAACAACATCCCCAGACCTCATAGCTGCACCGGTGGAATCCCTAGGAGCTTTGCTGTTCTTTTTCTTTTCTGATTTGTATTTATTCATTCTTTTCTTTTTCTTTTTCTTCCCCTTTTTGTTTTTCTCCATTTCATAGTCTCTCATCTCTTCACTCTAACAGCAAGCTCCCCCAGCACTCTTTTTCGTTTTTTTGTATGTTTTTGGCTCCTGTTCCTCTCTCCTCTCTCCCATCTCTGTCTTATTTCCACACATAACAACCTCCCCGCTAAATCCTACCTACCTGCACCATGCGCTTAACATCACACCAACAAGCAGCACAGGCATGGCCTACTGGAACCTGCCCTGCACGGATTACCGACCCGCCCTTGGTGGCTGTTGTAAGTGCGACAAACAACCAATCCCAGTAACTCCTCTTCAGCTAGACCTGCCCTGTGGTACCATATCTAAGTGAATGACCCTGCAAATTGGAAAAGGAGGCAAAAAGTATCATGCCAACAGACGAACAAACAACAAAGAACACACAGCCCACCTACTCAGACATACCCAACTTTAAAAAAAACACAAAACAAAAAAATCTACAATCAGCGAACGAGAAAAATAACTACTGAATGCCCTGAAGACAGCAGACAATATCAAACATTTACAAAAACAGGACAGAATTGTTCCAGTAGGCATCTAAAATAAAACACCAGATGACTTTCCAGTGGAAGAAAAGGCACCAGAACTACCTGATAGGGAATTCAAATCTCTAATACTCAGAATTCTCCAAGAGCTAAGGCAAAAAGCTGACCAACATGAGGAAAAAATAGACAAATTCATGGAAAATACAGACAAAAAATTCAGGAAAATAATGCAGGAACAAAATGCCAAAATAAATTTACAACTAGAAATTATACAAAGACAACAATTAGAAATCGCAAAGATAACCAACAAGATTTCAGAAATGGATGGTGTCACAGAAGGGCTGAGGAGGAGATTTGGAACGGTGGATGACAGGATCAGTGGAATTGAAGACAAACACTTGGATACAACCCAGTTTCAGGAAAACTCAGAAAAAAGAACAAAGAAAAATGAAGAGACCCTGAGAGTTATGTGGGATACAATCAAAAGCAAAAATATGCGACTGATTGGAGTTCCACAACAGGGGCAGAAACCAGAAAACACAGAGAGGATCATTGAAGAACTGCTGACAGAAAACTTCCCCAATATCATGAAAGATCAAAAGCTGACCATCCAAGAAGCTCAATGAACCCCATATAGGATAGACCCCAAAAGAAAATCACCAAGGCATATCATAATCACACTCACCAAAACCAAAGACAAACAAAGAATTCTGAGAGCAGCTCATGAAAAACAAGAAGTCACATACAGAGGAGAAACAATAAGACTAAGGTCAGATTATTCGACAGAAATCATGCAGGCAAGAAGGCAATGGGAGGACATATATAAAACCTTGAAAGAAAAAAATTGCCAGTCAAGAATAATATATCCTGCAAAACTCTCATTGAAATCTGAAGGTGAAATTAGGACATTTCTGGATAACCAGAAATTAAGGGAATATGTAAAAACCAAAGCAAACTTCCAACAATTATTAAAAGAAGTTCTTTGATCTGAGAACAAACAACTTCAGCTCACAGGCAGAATCTAGGACGTAGGATCATACCAGCCAGATACCAATCTAGGAAATGAACTCTCAAGGACTACCCAAAACCAAAAGAAATACAACAGGGAATCAGAGCAGTTAATCAGTAAATGACAACAACCTCAGAACAATAAAAGAGGGAATAAACGGTGTAGGTACAGAACCTTCTAATGGAGAGGAAGGCAAGGTGATACCAAATAATAATAGACTGCCTCAAACTTAGAAAGATAAGGCTAAAATTTGTGGTAACCACAAAGATAATGTTAATAAACATACTCATAAAAATAAAGAGGAAAAACATAAAATAACAGCAAAAACAAAACGTACAAAAACAAAAGAAATGAAAAAAAGTCCACAAACATAAGTAATGCAGCACAGCAGAGTAAGAAGAACAAAGAAAACGTCAGCACCACAAAAAAAGCACTACAAAATGACAACAATAAATTCACATCTATCAATAATTACACTGAATGTAAATGGACTCAATGCACCCATAAAGAGATGGAGAGTGACAGAACAGATAAGAAAACAGGATCCATCAATATGCTGTCTACAAGAGACACCTTAGAAACAAAGATGTGAATTTATTAAAAGTGAAAGGTTGGAAAAAAATATATCAAGCTAACAACTACCAAAAACAGCAGGAGGGGCAATAAAAATCTCAGATAAAATAGACTTTAAAACAAAATCCACCATAAAACACAAAGAAGGACACTATATAAAGATTAAGGGGACGATTGACCATGAAGACATAACCATAATAAAACATCTATGCACCCAATGACAGGGCTCCAAAATACATAAAACAAACTCTAACAATACTGAAAAGAGAAATTGACAGTTCCACAATAATAGTAGGAGACTTCAACACACCCCTCTCAGTAAAGGACAGAACAACAAAAAAGAAACTCAGCAAACATACAGAAGACCTAAAGGGCACAATCAGCCAACTTGACCTCATAGACATGTATAGAACACGACACCCAACAGCTGCAAAGTACACAATCTTTTCCAATGCACATGGAACGTTCTCCAGAATAGGCCACATCTTAGGCCACAGAGCAATCCTCAACAAGATCCAAAAACGCTGAGATAATTCAAAGTATCTTCCCTGACCCACAATGCCATCAAGGTAGAAATTAACAACAGAAAGAGCAAGGAAAAAAATCATGGAAACTGAATAATACCCTGCTTACACATCACTGGGGAATAGAAGAAATCAGAGATGGAATCAAAAAATTCCTAGAATCAAATGAGAATGAAAACACATGATATCAAAACCTTCAGGACACAGCAAAGGCAGTCCTCAGAGGACAATTTATAGCAATAGATGCACACATCAAAAAAGAAGAAAGGCACAAAATAAAAACATAAACCACACAACTCAAACAAATAGAAAGAGAACAGCAAAAAAAGCCCACAGCCACCAGAAGAAAGGAAATAATAAAGATGAGAGCAGAAATAAATGAAATAGACAATAGAAAAACAATAGAAAGAATCAACAAAACTAAAAGTTGGTTCTTTGAAAGAATCAACAAACTTGACAAACCACTGGCCAGACTGACAAAAGAAAAACAGGAGAGGACACAAATACCCAAATAAGAAATGAAATGGGGGACATTACAAGAGACCCAACCGAAATAAAAAGGATCATAACAGAATATTATGAAAAACTATACTCCAACAAATTTGAAAACCTAGAGGAAATGGATAAATTTCTAGAAACACATTACCTACACAAACTACAACAAAGTGATGTTGAAGATCTGAAGAGACATGTAACGAGAACAGATTGAAAAGGTAATTTAAAAAAATCCAAACAAAAAAAGCCCTGGCCCAGGTGGCTTCACTGGAGACTTCAACAAAACATTTACAGAAGAGCTTGTATCAGTACTACTCAAGCTATTTCAGAGCATAGAAGAGGAAGCAATACTTCCAAATTCATTCTATGAAGCCAGAATAATGCTGATACCAAAACCAGGCAAAGATGCCACAAAAAAAGGAAATTACAGACCAATATCTCTCATGAATATAGATGCAAAAATTCTCATCAAAATTCTAGCCAACAGAATTCAGCATCATATCAAAAAAATAATACACCATGACCAAGTAGGATTCATACCAGGGATGCAAGGATGGTTCAGCATTAGAAAATCAATCAACATAATCCACCACATAAATAAAAGGAAAGAAAAGAATCACATGATCATCTCAACTGATGCAGAAAAGGCATTCGACAAAGTCCAACACCCATTCCTGATACAAACTCTCAATAAAATAGGTATAGAAAGTAAATTTCTCAACATAACAAAGGGCATCTATGCAAAACCAACAGCCAACATCATTCTTAATGGAGAGAGGCTGAAAACATTCCCCGTGAGAACAGGAACAAGACAAGGATGCCCTTTACCACCACTCCTATTTAACACTGTGCTGGAAGTTCTAGCTAGAGCAAGAAGGCATGAAAAAGAAGTAAAGGGCATCCCAATTGGTAATGAGGAAGTTAAACTGTCCCTGTTTGCAGATGATATGATACGATACATAGAAAACCCTAAAGACTCCATGAGAAATCTACCGGAACTAACAGAAAGATTCAGCAGAGTAGCAGGATACAAGATAAACATTCAAAACTCAGCTGCATTTCTATACACCAATATGGAGAACGATGAAAAGGAAATCAGGAAAACAATACCATTTATAATAGCCCCTAAGAAAATAAAACACTTAGGAATAAACGTAACCAGGGATATAAAAGACTTATACAAAGAAAACTGCAAAACACTACTGCAAGAAACCCAAAGGGACTTACATAAATGGAAAAACATACCATGCTCATGGACAGGTAGACTCAACATTGTGAAAATGACAATTCTACCCAAAGCAACTTACAAATACAATGCAATCCCGATCCAAATACCAACAACATTCTTCAAAGAGATGGAAAAACTGATCATTAACTTTATATGGAAAGGGGACAAGCCCCAAATAAATAAAGCACTACTAAAGAAGAAGAATAAACTTTGAGGAGTTACACGACCTGACCTCAGAACCTACTATACAGCTACGGTAATCAAAAGAGCCTGGTACTGGTACAATGACAGATACATTGACCAATGGAACAGAAATAAGAACCCAGATGTAAATCCATCCATCTACGGTCACCTGATCTTCGACAAGGGCCCAAAGTCTATCAAATGGGGAAAAGACATTCTTTTTAATAAATGGTGCTGGCAAAACTAGATGTCCATCTACAAAAAAAAAGAAACAGGACGCATACCTCACGCCATATACAAAAACTAATTCAAAATGGATCAAAGACATAAATATAAAGCCTGAAACTATACAGTTCATAAAAGGACCAATGCTACAAGCCTTAATACACACCATTAACAGGATACAAACCATAACCATAAACACACAAACCCCAGAAGATAAGCTAGATAACTGGGATCTTCTAAAAATCAAACACCTATGCTCTTCAAAAGACTTCACCAAAAGAGTAAAAAAAGAACCTACAGACTGGGAAAAAATTTTTAGACAATACAAGTTAGACAAGGTCTAATATCCATAATCTACAAGAAAATCCAACACCTCTACAACAAAGACAAATTATCCTATTAAAAAAGGAAATGAACAGACACTTCACCAAAGAAGACATTCAAGCGGCCAACAGACACATGAGGAAATTCTCCTGATAACTAGCCATTAGAGAAATGCAAATTAAAACCACAATGAGATACCATCTCACCCTGGCATTACTGGCACAAATCAAAAACACTGGAAACAGCAAACGTTGGAGGGGCTGCGGGGAGATCAGAGGAACTCTTCTGCACTGCTGGTGGGAATGCAAAATGATACAACCATTTTGGAAAACGATATGGTGCTTCCTTAGAAAGCTAGAAATAGATACACCATACAATCCACCAATCCCACTCCTAGGAATATATCCTAGAGAAATAAGAGCTGTCAGTCGAATAGACATATGCACACCTATGTTCATGGCAGCATTGTTCACAATAGCAAAACAATGGAAACAACCTAGATGCCCATCAACAGATGAATGGATAAACAAACTATGGTACATACACACAATGGAGTACCATGTAATGAGAAAGAACAATGATGAATCTGTGAAGCATTCTCACAACATGGATGAAACTGGAGAACATTATGCTGAGTGAAATAAGTCAATCACAAAAGGACAAATATTGTATGAGACCTCTATTGTAAAAACCCATGAAAAAGTTCATACACAAAAAGTAACAATCTTTATTAGTTACCAGGGATGGGAGGGGTGGGGGGGAATACTAAATAGGCAATAGATAAGTGGTATTTTGGGTGAAGGGTGAGACAGTACACAATAGTGCGGAAACCAGCACAACTTGTACAAGGAAAGGTCATGGAAGCTCCATAGACACATCTAAACTCCCTGAGGGATTGAATTGCTGGGCAGAGGGCTGTGGGGACCATGGTCTCGGGGAACATCTAGCTCAACTGGCATAACACAGTTTGTAAAGGGAATGTTCTACATTCTACCTTGGTGAGCTGTGTCTGGGGTCTTAAAAGCCTGTGAGCAGCCATCTAAGATAAGATACTCCACTGGTCTCATCCCTTCAGGAGCAAGGGAGTGTGAAGAGAACAGGATACAAGGGAAAGATTAGTCTGAAGGTCTAATGGACCACAGCTACCAAGGCCTCCACCAGAGTGAGTCCATTACAGCTAGATGGTGCCCGGCTACCACCACTGACTGCTCTGACCAGGATCACAACAGAGGGTTCTGGACAGAGCTGGAGAAGGATGTAGAACAAAATTCTAACTCACAAAAAAAAAACCAGATTTACTGGCCTAAAGGAGACTGGAGAAACCCCGAGAGTATGGCCCCCAGATACCCTTTTAGCTCAGTGGAAAAGTCACTTCTGCGTTTCACCGTTAAGCCAGGGAGTAGACAGCCCCGTAAAACCAGATGGGACTGATGGGGCACAGCAGTCCAGGCAGAGGGGGACATGAAAGCTGGTGATAGGAAACCCAAGGTTGAGTAAGGATAGTGTTGTTGTGTTGTGAGGTGGTTAACCATTGTCACAGGGCAACATGTGTACTAACTGTTTAATGAGAAACTATTTTGTTTGTAAAGCTTCATCTAAAGTGAGAATAGCAGCACAATTGGAAGAGCGTAGTCAATGTCACTGAACTGTGCATGTACAAATTTTTTGAAATGGTGTATCTTTGGCTATGTATATTTTCACCAACGGAAAAAAAAAAAGGTCGGGAAGAGAGAGGGTTTACATGTCGTGGGGTTGTTAACCAATGTCATAAAACAATATGTGTAGTAAGTACTGTTTCATGAGAAACTATTTGTTGTGTAAACCTTCATCTGAAGTACAATTAAAAAAAAAAAGAAACCCAATTAATTGCACACTTTAAAATGGTAAATATAATGGTATGTGAGTTATATCTTAACGGAAAAAAAAGTTTAAAAAACAACAACAACAACTAATCAACTCACCTGCCCTTTTTGTGGTGCCAAACATTGAACAACTTCATCCACCATTACTGGCTTATGTAATTTAGCTGCAGCTTCAGAATCTCCATCATGACTTAGGCATAACTCTTGAGCTCCAGTTTTGCATGTTTGTTCCTTGGCTTCACATTCATTATATCTTTCTGCTGTAGTATGTATATTTTTTGGCCAGGTACCTAAATTTAGCATGCCAGATTCCAAACCACATGAGATAAATTCTTTATAGAGTCTACAGAAATATGGGTATCGTAGCATTCTGTAGGTCAACAAATCTAGGGAAAAAAAAGAAAAATATGATGACTGTTGGATTTTTTTAAAAGAATAATACCCGGGTGAAGACAAATTAATACAACAGCAAAACAAAACAAAAAACTTCAGCAGAAATGCAACTATAAGACTTATCATCTGAACATCTTGAACAAGTGAAGGTAAAACACCTCTTTAAATGAAGTGAGATACCTAAGAGACCCCAGAAACAATCTGAAAATATAATTGTGTGTATGTGTGTGTGTGTGGCCTGAGAAGTTCCAAGACCACTAATTTTTTAACCATCTGGATTTGAAATCTGAAATATACTTTTTAAATTTTAATTAAGTCTAAAGAGTGACAGTGCATTGTTTTTGTTGTTGTTAGGTGTTGTGGGGTCAATTTCAACTCACAATGACCCCATGTGACAGGAGAAAAGTGTCCTATAGGGTTTTCTAGGCTGTAGTCTTTACAGGAGCAGACTGACAGGTCTTTTTCCTGTGAAGCCACTAGGTAGGTCTGAACCAAGGACCTTTCAGTTAGCTGTGAAGCACTTAACTGCCGCACCACCTGGGTTCCTGTTCAGTGTATCATACCTATTTTTTTCAAAAGCTATCTGGATGACAGAAGGATTTTAATTATCTTATTTTAGGTACAAGTGGTCTTTTATTTCAAGCTCTTCTATTTGTTTTACATGTAATGCTCAATTCTCATCTGCACTTAACTTTGTAGATGAGACTGTCCCTGGAAAAAGATGCATGTACATCCATAAACAAAAGATGACCAGTCTGAAATTCCTGAAGATTTGTCATTGATATTCTCTTAAATGATCATCTGACCGTGGCTTATAATAGTGAAGGCTATACTAATTCAAATTATAATTTCATAAACACTCAACTGAGTACTCTTCGGCATTTCACACTCACAATTGTTAGATTTTCTGCTCCCTGCCCCCAGAAAAAAGCAAACGTATAATTGATACATTCTTTGAATTTCTCATACTTCCTCCATTTTCTAATGCAGCCTGTAACTCTTTAAACTGCAGAAGAAAAAATGTACTGATATAAACATTCTAACAGAAGATCTTGAAAAAATATTTTGCTTTTCACTGAATTATTCCTAGCAACATTCCTGTTACCACAGTAAACAATCAACACTGCTCTTCTCTCTTCACTGATTGAGTTATTCAAGTGTAGGATCAATGGGATTTCTGGCCAACATGGCACTATAGACAGAAGCACCATGACATCCCTCCACAGCAAAGACCTGAAAAACTAAGTCAAACAGAAAAAAAGTCAGTCCTGAAACCCTAAGCATCAAATGAAGAGATAAAGAACTCAGTCAAGCACCAAATGGAATAAGAAACGGACAGAGAACAGAGAGCGAGGAGAGATACGTGCAGAGGTCCCCTATCAGCTAACGCAGCACTGATTCGTCATCTTGGATACCTGCTGAAGACTGGAAAACAGGGAGTATGGGAAAGCAGCTTTCCTAGCAGGAGACAGAACAACTGGTAACCAGCAATATACACTTTCCCAGTCCCTACCCTTATTCACCCCCACTCGTCCTCCTCTGCTTCCTGTGAGCAAAGACTCCTTGCTGTGAGGCACAGCCTTCATCCCTTTGCCACTTGGATTCCACTGCCCACAATGGCCAGCACTTTGAGTGCCATTTGTTGCTGGTGTTGCTTTTTTCTGCTTCTTATGGTTTCTTCCACACCTTTCACCACCTCCCCCCTTCTTTCTCTCAAATATCTGGCTTCATGTGCCATCTTTGCTTCTTCCTGAAAGGCTGTGAAATGTCCCTCCACTTTGGAACTGTTTCCCGGCCTGCCCCGCCATGCTGGTGGGATCCCCAGGGCATTACAGTTTGTTTTCATTTGTTCTGTTTTGATTTGTTTCTTTGTTAGTTTTCAATTTATTTTCTCACCTTGGGAGCCCCTTCTAGCAGGACAGTACTCCTAGGGTTGAGAGCTACTTCCTCAGTCTGTGCAGATGCGAAGTGGGATCTCTGGGGGCACTTCTTTTTCATTTTTGATTTTGTTTTTTTGTTTTTAGGGTGTTTTCTTTTTGTTGTTGTTTGCTTGTTTTATTTTCTCTCTTTTTCCCTTTTGTCTTTCTTCATTTCTAAGTTTCTTGTCTCTCTATACTTATGTTCCCTTCCAGACTCCTGAATACCTGGAGCTGTGTCACACCTCTACCCCTTCTAGGCAATTTGTACTTCCCCAGTCTTTGCAGTCACACTGGTGGAATCCCTTAGGGCTTTTCTTTTTTTTCCTTCTAATTTTTATTTAGTTATTTTTTTCTTCTACCCTTTTTCTTTTCTTTTTTTTTCCTTTTCTTTTTCTCCAAGTCTCGGTCTCTCATCTCTCCACTGAAATGGCAAGTTCCCTTAGCACTCATTTTTGTTTTTGTTTGTTTATTTCTGACTCCTGTTTCTCTCTCCTCTTTCCCATGCCCATCTTAGCTCCACACATCACAATCACCCGCCTACCTCCTGCCTACCTGCACCGTGTGCTGAATATCACACCCCCGAGCAGCACAGGCAAAGCCTACCAGAAACTGCCCTGCACTGATTCCTGGCTCGCTCTGTTGACCCTAGTACATGCCACAAACAACCTATCCCAGCAACTCCCTTTCAGCTGGACCTGACCTGCTGTACCACAGCTGAGTAACTGGCCATTGGACAGGGAGGTGAAAAGTATCGAGCCCACAGACAAACAAACAACATAGAACGCCAGCCCACCCGCTCAGAAATAACCAAGTAAAACAAAAAAGCAGGACAAAACAAACAAATCTACAAGGAATAAACGAGGAAAATAACTACTGAATGCCCGAAAGACAGCGAACACTATAAAAAATATACAAAAACATGACAGGATGTTTCCATTAGGAATCCAAAATAAAACATTAGATGACTTTCCAGTGGAAGAAAAGGCACTAGAACTACCTGATAGGGAATTCAAATCTCTAATACTCAGAATTCTCCAAGAGTTGTACCAAAAAGCAGACAAAAATGAGGAAAAAATAGACAAATTCATGGAAAATACAGGCAAAAAATTGGAAGAATTCAGGAAAATAATGCAGGAACAAAATGCCAAAATAAATTCACAACTAGAAATCATACAAAACAACAATTAGAAATCCAAAGATTAACAACAAGATTTCAGAAATGGATGGTGTCACAGAAGGACTAAAGAACAGTTTGATTCAACGGAAGACAGGATCAGCGAAATTGAAGACAAACACTTGGCTACAACTCTGATGAAAAATCAGAAAAAAGAACGAAGAAAAATTAAGAGACCCTGAGAATTATGTGGGATAAAATCAAAAGCAAAAATCTTCAAGGGATCGGAGTTCAAGAACAGGGGAGAAAACAGAAAACACACAGAAGATCAGTGAAGAATTGCTGACAGAAAACTTCTCCAATATCATAAACGATGAAAAGCTGACTATCCAAGAAGCTCCATGAATTCCATATAGCATAGGTCCCAAAAGAAAATCACCAAGGCATATTAAAACCACACTTGCTAAAACCAAAGACAGATGAAGAATCGTGAGAGCAGCTTGATAAAAAAAACAAAAAGTCACATACAGAGGAGACACAATGAGACTAAGCTCGGATTATTCTGTAGAAACCATGCAGGCAAGAAGACAATGGGATGACATACATAAAACCTTGAAAGAAAAAAATTGCCAGCCAAGAATAATACATCCCGCAAAATTCTCACTCAAATATGATGGTGAAATTAGGTCATTTTCAGATAAACGGAAATTAAGAGACTATGTAAAAACCAAACTAACTTGCAAGACTTATTACAGGGAGTCTTTCAAGCTGAGAACAAACAAGATCAGGTCACAGGCTAAATGTAGGACACAGGATTATACTAGCCAGATACCAACCTAGGAAATCAACACTTAAGGACTATCCAAAACTGAAAGAATTACAACAGGGAACCAGAGAGGTGAATCTGTAAATAACAACAGCATCAGAACAATGATAAGGAAATAAACCATGTAGGTACAGAACCTTCTAATGGAGAAGAAGGCAAGGCAATACCAAGTAATAATAACTAGTTCAAACCTAGGAAAATAAGAGTAAATTTCAAGGTAACAACAAAGAAAGTTAAGAAACCTACTCATCAAAATAAAGAAGAAAAACATAAAGTCTCAGTAAAAACAAAACCTACAAAAACAAAAGAAATAAAAAAAAAAATCCACAAACAAAAGGAACTCAGCACAGGAGAGTAAGAGGAACAAAGAAAACATCAGCACCACAACAAAAAAGCACTACCAAATGACAGCAAAAAACTCACATCTATCAATAATTACACTGAACGCAAAAGACCTAAATGCACCCATAAAGAGATGAAAAATCACAGAATGGATAAAAATCATGATTCATCCATATGCTGTCTACAAAAGACACACGTAGAAAAAAAAACGTAAATTTATTAAAAATCAAAGGATGGGAAAAAAATCTATCAAGCAAACAGCTAACAAAAAAGAGCAGGAGAGGCAATAATAATCTCAGATAAAATAGACTTTAAAACAAAATCCACCATAAAAGTCAAAGAAAGACACTATATAATGATTAAGGGGACAATCCACCATGAAGACATAACCATAATAAACATTTATGTACCCAATGACAGGGCTCCAAAATACATAAAACAAACTCTAACAGCACTAAAAACAGAAATTGACAGTTCCACAATAATAGTAGGAGACTTCAACACACCACTCTTGATAAAGGACAGAACAACAAAAAAGAAACTCAGCAAAGATACAGAAGACCTAAAGGGCACAATCAGCCAACTTGACCTCATAGACGTATATAGAACACGACACCCAACAGCTGCAAAGTACACATTCTTTTCCAATCCACATGGAACATTATACAGAACAGACCATACCTTAGGCCACAGAGCAATCCTCAACAAGATCAAAAACGCTGAGATAATACAAAATATCTTCATTGACAACAATGCCACAAGGTAGAAATAAACAACAGGAAGACTAAGGGAAAAAAAATCAATTACACGGAAACTGAATAATACCCTGCTTACACATCACTGCGTAACAGAAGAAATCAGAGATGGAATCAAAAAATTCCTAGAATGAAATGAGAATGAAAAGACATCATACCAAAACCTTTAGGACACAGCAAAGGCAGTCCTCAGAGGACAATTTATAGTGATAGATGCACACATCAAAAAAGAAAGTGACAAAATCAAAACATTAATTACAGAACTGAAACAAATACAGAACAGCAACATAAGCCCACAGCCACTAGAAGAAAGGAGAAAATAAAGATCCAATCAGAAATAAATGAAATAGAGAATAGAAAAACAATAGAAAGAATCCACAAAACCAAAAGTTGGTTCTTTGAAAGGATCAACAAAACCAACAAACCACTGGCCAGACTTAAAAAAGAAAAACAGGAGAGGATGCAAATAACCAAAATAAGAAATGAAATGGGGGACATTACAACAGACCCAAATGAAATAAAAAGTATCATAACAGAGTATTATGAAAAACAGTACTCCAAAAAATTTGAAAACCTAGAGGAAATGGATAAATTTCTAGAAACACTATGTAGCCAAACTACCACAAGGTGATGTTGGAAATCTGAACAGACCCATAACAAGACAAGAGATTGAAACGTAATAAAAAAATCTCAACCAAAAAAAGCCCTTGCCCAGATGGCTATACTGGGGAATTCTACCAAACATTCAGAGAAGAGCTTATACCAGTATTACTCAAACTATTTCAAAACGTAGAAAAGGAAGGGATACTTCTGAATTTATTTTACGAAGCCAGCATAACCCTGATACGAAAACCAGCCAAAGACGCCTTAAGAAAAAAGAAAATTACAAACCAATATCTCTCATGAATATAGATGCAAAAATTCTTAACAAAATTCTAGCCAGTAGAATTTAGCATCATATCAAAAAAATAATACACCATGACCAAGTAGGATTCATACCAGGTATGCAAGGATGGTTCAACATTAGAAAATCAATCAACATAATCCACCACATAAATAAAAGGAAAGAAAAGAATCACATGATCATCTCAACTGACGCAGAAAAGGCATCTGACAAAGTCCAACACCCATTCCTGATAAAAACTCTCAATAAAATCGGTATAGAAGGGAAATTTCTCAACATAATAAAGGGCGTCTATCTAAAACCAATGGCCAACATCATTCTTAATGGAGAGAGGCTGAAAACATTCCCCTTGAAAACAGGAACAAGACAAGGAGGCCCTTTATCACCACTCCTATTTAACATTGTGCTGGAAGTTCTAGCTAGAACAATAAGACAAGAAAAAGAAATAAAGGGCATCCAAATTGGTAATGAAGAAGTTAAACTGTCCCTGTTTGCAGATGATATGATACTATACACAGAAAACCCTAAAGACTCCACGAGAAATCTACTGGAACTAATAGAAAGATTCAGCAGAGTAGCAGGATACAAGATAAACATTCAAAAATCAGTTGGATTCCTATACATCAATAAGGAGAACGATGAAAAGGAAATCAGGAAAACAATACCATTTTCAATAGCCCCTAAAAAGATAAAATACTTAGGAATAAATCTGCCCAGGGATGTAGAAGACCTATACAAAGAAAACTACAAAACACTACTGCATGAAACCCAAAGGGATCTATGTAAATGGAAAAACATACCATGCTCACGGATAGGCAGACTCAACATTGTGAAAATGACAATTCTACCCAAAGCAATTTACAAATACAACGCAATTCCGAGCCAAATACCAACAACATTCTTCAAAGAGATGGAAAAACTAATCGTTAACTTTACATAGAAAGGGAAGAAGCCTCAAATAAGTAAAGCACTACTGAAGAAGAAGAATAAAGTTGGAGCACTCACACTACCTGACTTCAGAACCTACTATACAGCTATAGTAGTCAAAACAGCCTGGTACTGGTACAACGACAGATACATTGACCAATGGAACAGAATTGAGAACCCCGATGTAAATCCATCCACCTACTGTCACTTGATCTTCAACAAGGGCCCAAAGTCCACCAAATGGGGAAAAGACAGTCTTTTTAACAAACGGTGCTGGCAAAACTGGGTATCCATCTGCAAAAAAATGAAACAGGAACCATACCTCACGCTGTATAAAAAAGTACTTCAAAATGGATCAAAGACCTGAATATAAACCCTGAAACCATAAAGTTCATAGAAGAAAAAATAGGACCAACACTTCAGGCCTTAATACACGGCATTAACAGGATACAAACCATAACCATCAATGCACAAACCCCAATAGATAAGCTAGATAACTGGGATCTTCTAAAAATCAAACACCTATGCTCTTCAAAAGACTTCACCAAAAGAGTAAAAAGAGAACATACAGACTGGGAAAAAATTTTTGGACAGTACAAGTCAGACAAAGGTCTAATCTCCGTAATCTACAAGAAAATCCAACACCTCTACAACAAAAAGACAAATAATCCTATTAAAAAATGGGCAAAGGAAATGAACAGACACTTCACCAAAGAAGATATTCAGATGGCCAACAGACACATGAGGAAATGCTCGTGATCACTACCCATTAGAGAAATGCCAATTAAAACCACAATGAGATACCATCTCACCCCGGCATTACTGGCATGAATCAAAAACATTGGAAATAACAAATGTTGAAGGGACTGCGGGGAGATCAGAACTCTTATGCACTCCTGGTGGGCATGCAAAATGATACATCCATTTTGGAAAATGATATAGTGCTTCCTCAGAAAGCTAGAAATAGAAATACCATTTGATCCAGCAATCCCACTCCTGGGAATATATCCTAGAGAAATTAGAGTCATCAGTCGAATAGACATATGCACACCTATGTTCATGGCAGCATTGTTCACAATAGCAAAATGATGGAAACAACCTAGATGCCCATCAACAGATGAATGGATAAACAAACTACGGTACATACACACAATGGAGTACCATGCAATGAGAAAGCACAACAATGAATCTGTGAACCATCTCATAACATGGATGAAACTGGAGGACATTATGCTGAGTGAAATAAGTCAATCACAAAAGGACAAATACTGTATGAGACCTCTATTGTAAAAACCCATGAAAAAGTTCACACACAAAATGTAACAATCTTTGTTGGTTACCAGGGATGGGAGGGGTGGGGGGAAATACTAAATAGGCAATAGGTAAGTGGTATCTTGGGTGAAGGGTGAGACAGTACACAATACAGGGGAAACTAGCACAACTTGTACAAGGAAAGGTCTTGGAAGCCCCATAGACACATCCAAACTCCCCGAGGGACTGAATTGCTGGACAGAGGGATGTGGGGACCATGGTCTCGGGGAACATCTAGCTCAACTGGCATAACACAGTTTATAAAGACAATGTTCTACATTCTACTTTGGTGAGTAGTGTCTGGGGTCTTAAAAGCCTGTGAGTGGCCATCTAAGATACTCCACTGGTCTCATCCCTTCAGAAGCAAGGGAAAATGAAGAGAACAGTATACAAGGAAAAGATTAGTCTGAAGGACTAACGGACCTCAGCTACCAAGGCCTCCACCAGACTGAGTCCAGTACAGCTAGATGGTGCCTGGCTACCACCACTGACTTCTCTGACCAGGATCACAACAGAGGGTTCTGGACAGAGCTGGAGAAGGATGTAGAACATAATTCTAACTTACAAAAGAAAGACCAGATTTACTATGGCCCCCAGACACCCTTTTAGCTCAGTGGTGAAGTTATCTCCGAGGTTCACCGTTCAGCCTGGGAGTGGACAGCCCCGGAAAACCAAATGCGACTAATGAGGTACAGCAGTCCAGTGACAAGGGCCAGAAGGCAGAAGGGGACAAGGTAGATGGCGATAGGGAACCCAAAGTTGAGTAAGGATATTGTTGATGTGTTGTGAGATTGTTAACCATTGTCATAGGGCAACATGTGTAGTAACTGTTAAATGAGAAAGTATTTTGTTGTGTAAGCCTTCATCTTAAGTAAGAATAACAGAACAATTCGAAGAGCGTAGTCAATGTCACTGAACTGTGCATGTAGAAATTTTTGAAATGGTGTATCTTTGGCTATGTGTATTTTCACCAAAAAAAAAAGGTTGAGAAGTTAGAGGGTTGACATGCTGTGGGGTTGTTAACCAATGTCATAAAACAATATGTGTACTACTGTTTCATGAGAAAGCATTTGTTCTGTAGGCCTTCACCTGAAGTACAATTAAAAAAAAAAAAAACAGAACATAATCATGAATGAAAAGATGGATAAATTGGACTTCATTTAAATTATGCAATACTATGGAACAGACTCTACAGCAATGGATTATTTTGGATTCATAAGAGACGCCATTAAGACAATGAAAATTCAAGTTACTGAATAGGAGAAGATATTTGCTACACATAAACACACACAAACATGCATATACAAATACCTATTTGTATTTATATATACATATATGTATATTTATCTTTTTTATCTATCTGACTCCAGGCAATTATTAAAGTGTTCCATTGATGTTTGGTTTGGTCACGCGGCTTCTACTGACAATTTTAATGTTAAGGAGCTTAATTCAGAAGCTTTATGTGTGCTTTTGTGATTTAGCTTAGCCTCTTATGCTTCTGCCACCCATCCTGAGAAGAACATGCCCTAGTATCACTGGCACAAATAGAAGAGACATGTGAAACAGTCTTGAACCCAAATGTCAACCAGAAATTGATTTCAGCTAATTGGTATAATGCTTTACAAAACTATTTGCACACCCATAAGAGGGAAATAAATGTTTGGTTTTTGTAAAAAAAAAAAAAAAAAGGCATCCAAATTGATAACGAAGAAGTTAAACTGTTGATATGATACTATACATAGAAAACTCAAAAGACTCCATGAGAAAACTATTTGAACTAATAGAAACATTCAGCAGAGCAGCAGGATACAAGATAAACATACAAAAACCAGTTGGATTCCTAGACACCAGTAAAAAGAATGATGAAAAGGAAATCAGGAAAACAATACCATGTATAGTAGCCACTAAAAAAAAAAAAAATACTTGGGAATAAATCTAACCAGGGATGTAGAAGACCTATACAAAGAAAACTACAAAATACTACTGCAAGAAATCCAAAGGGATCTACATAAATGGAAAAACATACCATGCTCACAGATAGGTAGACTCAATATTGTGAAAATGGCAATTCTACCCAAAGCAATTGACAAATACAATGCAATCCTGATCCAAATACCAACAACATTATTTAAAGAGATGGAAAAAACTAATTATTAACTTTATATGGACAGGGAAGAAGTCTCAGATACATAAAGCACTATTGAAGAAGAGAAATAAAGTAGGAGGACTCGCACTACCTGACCTCAGAACCTACTATAATGCTACGGTGGTCAGAATAGCCTGGTATTGGTACAACGACAGATACATTGACCAATGGAACAGAATTGAGAACCCCGATGTAAATCCATCCACTTACAGTCACTTGATCTTCGACAAGGGCCCAAAGTCCATCAAATGGGGAAAAGACAGTCTTTTTAACAAACGGTGCTGGCAAAACTGGGTATCCATCTGCAAAATAATGAAATAGGACCCATACCTCACACCATATACAAAAATTAATTCAAAATGGATCAAAGACCTAAATGTAAAGCCAAAAACTATAAAGTTCATAGAAGGAAAAATAGGATCAATGCTAGAGGCCCTAATACACTGCATTAACGGTATACAGAAGATAACTAACAACACAGAAACTCCAGAAGATAAGCTAGATAACTGGGATCTTCTAAAAATTAAACACGTATGCTCAACAAAAGACTTCACCAAAAGAATAAAAAGAGAACCTACAGACTGGGAAAAAAAAGTTTTGGACAATGCAAGTCAGGCAAAGGTCTAATCTCCAAAATCTACAAGAAAATCCAACATCAATACAACAAAAAGATAACTAATCCAATTAGAAAACCGGCAAAGGAAATGAACAGACACTTCACCAAAGAAGACATTTAAGCGGCCAACAGACACATGAGGAAATGCTCGCAATCACTAGCCATCAGAGAAATGAAAATCAAGACAACAATGAAATACCATCTCAACCCAGCATTACTGGTATGAATCAAAAAAAACTAGAAATAACAAATGTTGGAGAGGCTGCT
Organism: Dugong dugon; assembly: GCA_030035585.1. Classification (NCBI taxonomy): domain Eukaryota; kingdom Metazoa; phylum Chordata; class Mammalia; order Sirenia; family Dugongidae; genus Dugong; species Dugong dugon. Next base: position 99,979,373 of record CM057467.1, on the reverse strand, counting down.
GGGAGATCAGAACTTTTATGCATTGCTGGTGGGAATGCAAAATGATGCAACCATTTTGGAAAATGATACGGCGCTTTCTTAGAAAGCTAGAAATAGAAATAGCATACAATCCAGCAATCTCACTCCCAGGAATATATCCTAGAGAAATAAGAGCTGTCCCACGACTAGACATACGCACACCCATGTTCATTGAAACATTGTTCACAATAGTAAAACAATAGGAACAACCTAGATGCCCATCGACAGATGAACGAATAAACTATGGTATATACACACAATGGAGTATCACTCAACAATAAAGAACAATGATGAATCCGTGAAGCATCTCGTAATATGGATGAAACTGGAGGACATTATGCTGAGTGAAATAAGTCAATCACAAAAGGACAAATTTTGTATGAGACCACTACTGTAACAACTCATGAAAAGGTTTACACACAAAAAGAAACAATCTTTGTTGGTTACGAGGGATGGGAGGGGTGGGGGGGGAATACTAAATAGACAATAGATAAGTGGTAGCTTTGGTGAAGGGTAAGACAGTACACAATACTGGGGAAGCCAGTACAACTTGTACAAGGTCATGGAAGCTCCATAGACACTTCCAAACTCCCTGAGGGACTGAACTGCTGGGCAGAGGGCTGTGGGGACCATGGTCTTGGGGAACATCTAGCTCAACCGGCATAATACAGTTTATAAAGACAATGTTCTACATTCTACCTTGGTGAGCAGCATCTGGGGTCTTAAGCACCTGTGAGCAGCCATCTAAGATACTCCACTGTTCTCACCCCTTCGGGAGCAAGGGAGAATGAAGACAACAGGATACAAGCAAAAGATTACTCCAAAGGACTAATGGACCACAGCTACCTTGGCCTCCACCAGACTGAGTCCAGTACAGCTCGATGGTGCCCAGCTACCACCACTGACTGCTCTGACCAGGATCACAACAGAGGGTCCTGGACAGAACTGGAAATAGATGTAGAATAAATTTCTAACTCACAGAAAAAAGATCAGATTTACTGGCCTGACAGACTCGAGAAACCCCGAGAGTATGGCCCCTGGACACCCTTTTAGCTCAGTGGTGAAGTCACTCCAGAGGTTCACTGTTCAGCCAGGGATTGGACACCCTCATAAAACAAAACGGGACTAATGAGGCGTAGCAGTCCAGGGACAAGGATCAGTAGGCTCGAGGCGACAAGGAAGCTTGTGATAGGGAACCGAAGGTTGAGAAGGGACAGCGTTGACATGTTGTGGGGTTATTAACCATTGTCACAGGGCAATATGTGTACTAACTGTTTAATAAGAAACTATTTGTTCTACAAACCTTCATCTAAGGTACAAAAAAAAAAAAAAAAAAGGAATTATCTATGTGAGTTCAAACTGACAATAGCAACTCAAAAGGTTTGATGGGAAGCCTAGGGGGCAGCGAGTTGAAGATAATGGTGATGGAATAATCTGGAAAAGGATACTGAGAATAGCAGCGCAACTGGAAGAATGTAATCAATGTCACTAAATTGTATATGTAGAAACTTTTAAAATGGTGTAATTTTGGCTATGTATATTTTCACCAAAAGAAAGGTCCTCCAAGGTCAAGAAGAGAGAGTGTTGATGTGTTGTGGGGTTGTTAACCAACATAACAATAAGTGTACTGACTGTTTAATGAGAAACTGTTTGTTCTGTAAACCTTCATCTAAAGCACAATAAAAAAAAAATCTTTGATGATTACGAGGGATGGGAGGGGTGGGGAGAATACTAAATAGACGATAGGTAAGTGGTAACTTTGGTGAAGGGTAAGACAGTACACAATACTCGGGAAGCCAGCACAACTTGTCCAAGGCAAGGTCATGGAAGCTCTACAGACACATCCAAACTCCCAGAGGGACCAAACTGCTGGGTGGAGAGCTGTGGGGACCATGGTCTCAGAGGGATGTGGGGACCATCTAGCTCAGGTGGCACAACATAGTTTATAAAGAAAATGTTCTACATTCTACCTTGGTGAGTAGCATTTGGGGTCTTAAAAGCTTGTAAGCAGCCATCTAAGATACTCCACTGGTCTCACCCCTTTGGGAGCAAGGGAGAATGAAGAAAACAAGATACAAGGAAAATATCAGTCCAAACGACTAATGGACCACAACTACCACGGCCTGAAAAAGACTGAGTCCAGTACAACTAGATGGTGCCCGGCTACCACCACTAACTTCTATGACAGGGATCACAACAGAGCATCCTGGACAGAGCCAGAGAAACACGTAGAACATAATTCTAACTCACAAAAAAAGACCAGACTTACTGGCCTGACAGAGACTGGAGAAACCCCAAGAGTATGGCCCTCAGACACCCTTTCAGCTCAATAATGAAGTCACTCCCGAGGTTCACCCTTCAGCAAAATATTAGACAGCCCCATAAAACAAAACAAGACTAATGGGACACAACAGCCCAGGGACAAGGACTAGAAGGCAGGAGGGGACAGGAAAGCTGGCATGAGAGAACCCAAGGTTGAGAAAGGAAAGTATTGACATGTCGTGGGGTTGTTAACCAATGTCATACAACAACATGTGTACATTTTAATGAGAAACTAGTTGTTCTGTAAACCTTCATCTAAAGTACAATTTAAAGTACAAAAAAAAAAAAGAGTAGGATCCACATCTCTGTATCCACAAAATCGGGTGCTTAATAAGTGCTTTCTGAGAAAATGAAGAAATCAATAAATTCCAGACTCTACAGAATAAACATTTTATCACATCTAACTTCAGGGAATTCTTCCTGACACATCCCACCAAAAACCACATTATCAAAATCCTTCAAGAAACATAAATCTTACTAAAATATTTCTCTTTCTTTTGTAATAGAAACAATAAAATCTAGATGTTATATAACATCAAAAAAATGTTATCTTGAGAATAATGTTACAATATATATTTGATGTTGCCTAATGTAATATCAACAAATGTTATCTTGAGAATAATATATTAACTTTACCAAATACAGAAATCCACAGAATTATGTGGCAATCGTGATAGCAAAAAAATGTGGCAAAAAAACTTAATAATGGCAGGAAATGACTGTTATAAGTAAATTTTTAGACATTCCCTGTGACAAAATAGCCTAAATTATTAATTATGCCTCATGTTTTCCAAAAAGCTTATACAAAGTAAATTTAACTACCCTTTAACTTAGTGTTTCTAACACTTTCCAGAATGATAGCTAATATTTATTAGCACTTACTCTACCAATATATTTATTATACATATACTTATTATGGATAAGATTGCGAAGAATTGGACTTCCAGAACACTTAATTGTGCTCATGAGGAACCTGTATATAGAACAAGAGGCAGCATTCGAACAGAACAAGGGGATACTGCATGGTTTAAAATCAGGAAAAGTGTGCATGAGGCTTGTATCCTTTCACCATACTTATTCAGTCTGTATGCTGAGCAAGTAATTCAAGAACGTGGACTTTATGAAGATGAACGCGGCATCAGGATCGGAGGAAGACTCATTAACAACCTGTGTTATGCTGATGCTACAACCTTGCTTGATGAAAGTGAAGAGCACTTGAAGCACTTACTGACGAAGAGGAAAGATTACAGCCTTAGGTATGGATTGCACCTTAACATAAAGAAAACAAAAATCCTCACAATCAGACCAGTAAGCAACATCATGATAAATGGAGAAAATACTGACGTTGTCAAGGATTTCATTTTACTTGTATCCACAATCAACACCCATGGAAGCAGCAGCCAGCAAATCTAACAACATGTTGCACTGTGCAAATCTGCTGCAAAAGACCTCTTTAAAATGTTAAAAAGCAAAGATGTCACTTTGAGGACTAAAGTGTTTCTGATCCAAGCCATGGTATTTTTAATATACATGCAAAAGCTGGACAATGAATAAGGAAGACTGAAGAAGAACTGATGCCTTTGAATTATGGCGTTTGTGAAGAATATTGAATATACCACGGACTGCCAGAAGAACAAACAAATCTGCCTTGGAAGAAGTACAACCAGAATGCTCCTTAGAAATGAGGATAGTGAGACCGTCTCACGTACTTTGGACATGTTATCAGGAGGGACCAGTCCCTGGAGAAAGACATAATACTTGGTAGAGGACCATCAAAAAAAGAGGAAGATCCTGAACAAGATGGATTGAAACAGTGGCCGCAACAACAGGCTCAAATATAGCAACGACTGTGAGGATGTCGAGAGACCAGGCAGTGTTTTGTTCTGTTGTACTTAGGGTGGCTATGAGTAACAACCAACTCAACAGCACCTAACAATAAATGACAACGACAACTATACCAGTTACTATTCTAAGCAAACTGTATGTGCTAACTCATTCGATTCTTACCACAACTTAAAAAGGTAGCTAATATTATTATTCCCATTTTACAGATAAGGAAAACAGCGAAGTTAAGTAATTTGCCAGAGTCTGAAATCTTAACCTCCATACTGTAAACACAGCCCACTGCACGTATTTAATACACTTCTGTAATTTAATGGCACTTTAATTATGTTGACTGTGTGTTTGCAGTTATCTCACGAATTAGATTCTTTTTTTTTTTTAAGAAGTCAACAACCTATTGCTTGATTCTGCTCCACTTGAAAACAACAGTATGCTGTGTAGGACTCAACAGAGGGCATAAAGTGTGTAAGTGGAATTTAGAATATTTCAACATGCTGCCCTAGAAGTCCAGATCTTGATTAACTTTTAGAAAAAGGAGCATCAAATCCAATATAGGATTCAGAACCACAAGCGAAAATACAAGCAGAGGAGCAGATAGAACAAATGCTGCTATCACCAGCATTTAATTCCTTTCTACAGCAGTCAATTTCTATATATTTATTTAACTATGTTCAATGTACAAAGCCTGAAGATTTTATTAAACAACTGGCCAAAAACTTGGGTCAACATGGGGAAAAGGGCCATGAACAATTCATTTTCCTCTTCGTTTTTTTTCCTAGAATACCTCTCTAAGAGTGGAAGGAAACAACCTTTAAATGGAACCCCTTCCCTCTTGTTTGCAGCCCAATCTCCTACCAGACAATCCAGAGCCCTGCTGCAGTAGCTAAGAACCAGACACCTTAACGATTTAAGATTGTTTAATCCTTTCTGGGCACAGGAAATAAGCAGGAAGTCAGGAAAGCTGGTCTTGAGAGCTGACTCTGTGGTTCCATGAGTAAATGACTGAACTTTTCTCTTAGAGCAAAGTTCGGTTTAAGCTATGAGATCATAGAAGTGGCCTGGTTATCTCTGAATTGTAACACAAAGATGACTGCTGCCTTAGCCGACTAGGTCTTCAAAAGCACCAACGATTACTACCTTGCTGTCAATTTTCCCCTTCAACGAAAACCTGTCTGAAAACTTAATTCCTCAGGCCAAAAATGTGACCTAGCGGCTGGAACCCGAACGCAGAGAAAGTGAAAGTTCCAAGGAAAGGAAGCAATGCACTGTTTTGACCAAGAATTCGTCTCTGAGTTCTACTCTGCCGAGGAAATCTATTTAAAAACTTCTAAACCCTTAAGGAATGAATGTTGAGGGGAGGACGAGAGAGTAGGGGCGCGTGTTTACTTTGCTGCAGTCCAATCCGGAGAGGCCAGAAGGTCCCCTAAAGGCGCGGGATCCTCCCGGATTCAGCCATCTTCTCACCTGAATTGCCCTTTAACTCAGGACAGCGACGATTACAACGAGGTCGAAGAACCTGAACTTGCCGCACGTCTAGGTCCTAGCCCCGGGGGAAACTTGGCAACGACGGACAGATTGGGTTCACGTCCGCCGCAGCAACCGAGGACCGTCTGCCTTTCGTTCCGCTGCTTCCAGCGCCTAGCTGTCAAATGGTCTTGCAGGCGCTGAGGTTTCCAAACGCCATTCCTGGGGAAATAAATAACACCCCGCCATTTCCATGTTTAAATTCACTTTTCTGTTTTTTGTTGTTGTTACTGCTGGTATTGTTGTTTTAATGTCTGAGGAAACTTTAAATCTCACTCCATTTTTATCCTTATTTTGTCCCCTTTTCAGTTTACGATGAACTTAAGTTCAATTTCGATGTTCTAACAACACTGAACAGTTAGTTACGTTCCTTTTTCTAACAGAATGTGGGCATTTCTGTCTCCTTAGTTATACGTGTTTCAAAGGGTTTTGTTCTTTTTCCTCCATTTCATTACAAAACACGCCATTCTCTTATCCTTTCTGTTAGATCACCTTCATATCTTGCCAAGCTAAAAAGAAGTCAGCTGACAAGAGTAATACCATTGGTTGTAATGTCAAAATCACTCTGCTTTAACTGTATGTACAATCTCTGCTTTAACTATATGTATAAGAGTACAGACCTCATCCTCTGAACACTGCTAAATGGCAAGTGTAAAATGGTATTTAAAGTTAAATGTAAAGTAAGTACTTGGTTTAGGTGTGGAAACATCTGTGAGACTACTAAGCCTTATCATACACAGTGGGCGTCAAAAACTACAAAACTTAAAACATTTCCATTATTCACCAATGATTAATGCAATTTTACAAAAAAAATTTGCTAAGATTTGCATATATTCTGACTGGGTTAAGATACAATTTTAATGGCACTTAATGTAAAATGTATTTCAGAGACAAATGATTCAATCTGAAATGGCTGGTTTGTACAATTCAAGACATTTATTTTCCTCTAAGGTTTTTCTGCAACTTCAACTTCTTCCTCACTAAAATGAAAATAACAGCACCTACATCTCATGAGCTGTTTTGAGAATTAAATGAGATATCATATGTAAAGTGATTAATAAAATGTCTGGGACATCAAAGGTAACAAAGTACAGTGAGTGCATAATGAGATAAAATAAAAAGGCTTTTAAACTTTATTACCAAACCCAAAACCACACAAATAACTATTAGTTAAGATACATGCAATACAACCAAAGAGTAGTGATACATGTAATACAACTAGAGTAGTAGCTTTATTGAGGCTCTATCCAGTGTTCAAAAAGTCATATAACATAAATTGTATTCAATACACAGTGCTTCCAATTTGCTTTCAACAGGAAATAAATGTCATTTATATCAGGGGTTTCCATACATCGTTTGATTTCTAATACTTTTCATGAGTGTTTTGCCATCCTATTTATACAGTGATAATCAATCTCCAAAATACAAACTCTAAGAGGGCAGGGATTTTGATATTGTGTATTATCGTGTTGCTAAAATCTACAAAAGTGCCTGGCACATACATAATGGGTTCAGTCAATAATTTCTAAATGACTGAATACAGTAATAATAATATAAATAATAAAAACGAAATTCAGATCATACTATTAAAAATATCCTGACAAGTAAAAATGACTCAACAAAGCAAACATTTTCCAGGTATTTTTCTCTCTTTTTAAAGTGTACACTCTGAAGTAACACACCTACCTACACCCTGGGACTTTAAAACAAAAAAAAATTCATCCAATAACGAGATAGGCTATTATCTTTAAATGAATTTATTTTGTAATGTCATCATTAAGAAGAATGCAAAACAGCCAAACACCGAAGTTCCACAGTCAGCACTAAAGGAAGTAGGCCTGGAAGTCCTCAGAAATGAAGCCCAGCGGCTCCAATCAAAAGCCTTGGACTTCCAATTAAAATGAACAGACCTCAGTTCTACCCAAGTGAACGTAGCTGGAAGGAACAGGGTCCTACACTTTCCAGATCAGGCGACTCCTTTGAGGCCTCACTATTCAGACAGAGAAGGAGAAAATAAACTCTAGTCCACACCCAACAGGCTCCGCCTCACCCCCTAGCAGACGGCACACGCCAACCCCTGCCCGCACACGTCTCACTCACACCCTGAACCCAAGGACTGGACCCTGCACCCACAGATTTGCAGGCTGACTGACGATCACAGGTGGCTGCCTTCAACCCGCAGCTCTGGTCCAGCCCCTCCCACTTCGGCCACTGCCTCCGGAAACGGCTGTGCGCGTTGCCACGGCGACGCGGAGCCGGGTAGCTTCCCGGCGCCGCGCGACTGAGTCTCTAGGCTCCAAGCGGCCAAGAGCCGCAGCAACGTCCGGCGTGATGATGTCACACAGGCGGCAGCCAATAAAATGAGGCGCTAAGGAGGTTGGCTTGTGTTTGAATCTTGTGGCGATTTTGAAGCGCCGTGAGTCAGGTATCGAAGTGAAGTGGTCGCTGTGGCTTCTCGTGGGCCTGAGGTGAGTGAGGGTCACGCGAAGTGGCAACTCTAGTCTCTGGGATGCCCTTTCTGATCACCTGCCCCACTGGGAGCGAAGGGTCCCGCATCTTCAGATCTAAAGGTCGGTCCAATTGGTGCTTGTTGACAAACGCCAGATCGTTGGGTGGGGGTGGAGGAGTTGTCAGCGTTCCTGGGGAAAAGGTAAAATGAATAAGGAGCTCGAGAACCCGCTAGAGCACGGCTTAGCCTTATGGTGAGCCCTTGACGACTCAGCAGGAAGGCAGGGAACACCTGCCTTAAATTTTGAGAGGATATCGGAAGTTTTAAAGAGTATCTTGGCGCCCTTCCCAGACTTTGGCAGAGCACTTAGCAGTCCCCTGCCTTGCAACGTGAAGTTCCCTCCAGACTCCAACTTTGGAGACGCAAAAGTAAGTGTAACTCTATGCGTAACTATCAAATGAGGAACATTGGTTCACCAAGACATAATATTTTTATCCGGTGAGGATCTGTTGTTAGCCTGGTAGAGGTCAATCGGGAGCCCGCCCCGAGCAGCTGTTTCCTACGTTTGTAGCATAAAAATAAGACGTGCCCTGACTGCCTCACGGGGTTACTGATGATCAGACGAGGTATGGAAGGGATACTGCTTTGGCAAAGTGCATTGCTAATGAAAGAGATTTTAAGCACTGAGAATCAGTCTTTCTACTGTCTATTCTTAGTTTCTGCACGGCTTCTTTAGCTACTCGTTGAGGCGCTCAGTTACGGAAAGGTCAAGGCTGACTGTTGTTTACTATATAAGAAGAGATTATTTGGCCAGTTCTGAGTAAATTTGCTGTATAATATGTAGTACGGGTTATTAGCTATGGAACAATTAGATAGAATGTGTAGGCATTTTATAGGTTTTACATGTTAGTGTCATTCCAGCACACCCAGCCCCCCACCTTAGGTTTTGGGAGGGATTTTTGCACTTTGGTGCTTGGGAATATAAGGTCCAAAGAGTAGAGAGTGCTTGTTATTAAGTTCATATTATTTTTTAATAACTGTTTTGATAAGATAAAGATTATCTGCCTTTAATAATAGTAACTAATCTCATTTTAAATTATTGAAAAGACGTTTACAAGTCTATAATATTTTCATTTTAAAAGTGCATCTTGTCTTAGTATAGACATAAATCAAGTCAATTAAAGTACATTAGAAATTACTTTTTATACTGCCAACTATATGAAAACTAGAAGGAAGAAACAGCCCAGCTGTCAGTGTCACGCTTCTTGCCATTTGAACTTTTGTCTTCTGTGCTACTTGTAAGTCAGGGAAGCAATGACTCTAACACTAACATTATTCAAAAGATAGGAGAAAAATATTAGTGATTAGGTTCTGGAAGCCCTGACAGTTTGTCCAGTCCCCTTAATCTAATCTTTTACAGAGTATATATAATTTTATTGATGTTAGATGCGGAGCTACTAGTAATGTCTATTGCACACTGATGCTCTGGCAGCATTAAAAAAATGGACGCAGCATAATCAAATATGATCCTGAGTTTAAGTACTCTGACCTATTCTTAAGATATATCATATTACACAGCATATATGGCTTCTTTCTGAATTGATACGCTTACCCTGTTTTTATAACTCCATTCACAGACATGGGTCTCTGAAAGATATGCAGGATCCATTGCCTTTACCTTTAGAAAAGGGTTGTTATTTTTGAAATATCATAAAAGAGCATGATACTAATTCTCTACTATGAACCGCTCTTCAAGATATGTATGACGTTATGGGAAAATAATGATCTTGGAAATAAAAAAGTTTGAATGTCATCTCTGTCCTTCTCATTCTCAGAGCCCAAATTTCCTCAATAGATTATGATTATACCTACTTCAACAAGGTTGTGTGAGGTTTGAGTTGGATAAAGACTATAAATGACAATGTCAAGGATAGTTCCCAGCCCAAAAAAATATTTGAGTCCAAATCTAATTCAGATTTGAGTTTGTACTTAAGAAATAATTCGTAACTATATCACTTCACATTCAGGATAATTTCTGCAAAATTTCTGTACTTTTGTTTGGAAGCATTCTCTTCTAATTCCAGTAGAGCCTATTTGTTAACAGCACAGACCCTGGATTTGGGTATGAGTTCTCATTCTGGCTCCCCACTCATTAGCTATGTCATCTTGAAAAAATTACTTACCCTTTCTAAGGCTAAGTCTCTGTTTTTGTTAAGTGGAGGCAAAAGGAGCTGTCTTATATGATTATTATAAGGATTAAATGAGATTAAATGGTGCTGCTCTAACAAAAATACCACAAGTCGATGGCTTTAACGAAGAGAAATTTATTTTCTCATAGTCTAGTAGGCTAGAAGTCCAAATTCAGGGCATCAACTCGAGGCGAAGGCTTTCTCTCTCTGTCAGTTCTGGAGGAAGGTCCTTGTCATTAATTTTCCCCTGGAGTAGGAGCTTCTATGCACAGGAACCCCAAGTCCAAAGGATGCGCTCTGCTCCAGGCACTGCTTCCTTGGTAGTATGAGGTGCACCTTCTTTGCTTGCTTCCCTTTCCTTTTTATCTCTTGAGAGATAAAAGGTGATGCAGGCCAGACCCCAGGGAAACTCCCTTTACATAGGATCAGGGATGTGACCTGGGTAGGGGTGTTACAGTCCCACCCCAATCCTCTTTAACATAAAATTATGATCACAAAATGGAGGACAACCACACAATACTGGGAATCATGGCCCAGCCAAATTGATACACACATTTTTGGGGGGACAGAATTCAATCCATGACAGATGATGAATGTCAAATGTTTAGCATAATGTCTGGCACAGGGTACCTGAATGTTAACCACTGTTGTTCATTATTACCAGTTATCACCATGTTGACCTAATCCAAGAGTTCCCTAATAATAGTATATTTGCCCCCAAAATGGCTACTGTGAGGTATACTGACAAGCACATGGAAATCACAAACTTTGAGTTTGATTTCCACATTCGCTCAGTGAACTCCTGTACTAGGCTCAAAGGTTTCTATCAAAAGTAGGTAAATACATGTTTTTAACTTTTCCTATGAGAAAAATACATGGGAGTTACATATTTATATCAGGGAAAGTAGTGATTAAATAACTGGACTTTATATTTAGTCAGTCTAAGTTCAAATCCCATGTCTTCTATTTCCAATAGTGTAACTTTGGCCGTTAACTTAATTTTCTGTACTATAGTTTCTCCTTCTGTAAAATAAGGATGATAATAATACTCATATCATAGAGTTTTTATGAGGATTGTTGTTAAGTGCCTTTGAGTTGTTTTTCCGCCTAGAGCTATCCCATGGGGATTAGATGTATGTAAACTGCTTAGCACATTTCTATTTGTAGAATAGGGGCCAATAGAAAATGTTTCATAAATATAACTTACTGTTATTAAATGAAAAGTCGTGATTAAGGTAAATTTTAATAGTGTTTTTTGTTGTTGTTATTGTTGTTGATTGTTTTTCAGATACAAATACCTAAGCCTCTTTTAAAATCCAATTAGTCTAAAAGGGTACAAAATGGAAAATGAGCCTCCCTTCTACCTAGACCTCCATATTTCCCCTCCAGAGAGGTCAGCTGCTGTTAGCAGTTTCTTGCCCACCCTTTCAGAGAGAACCCAAGCATATACAAATATGTCTGTATCTTTTTAAAATGCAAATGATAGCATACTATGTTAATTTGCACTGGTGTTTTGCACGTATATCATGACACCTTTTTCAGCTCTTTTATTCATTTATTCAAATATGCTTTGAGTCCTTACTATTTGCTAAGCACTGTTCTGGGGTGTTCTGGGGTAAAGATGACGTTCATGCTCTCACAGTGCTTACTTTCTGGAGGGGATACAAGCAATGAATATGTAACCAAATGATGTATATTACCTAATTAGTGGTAGGTGCTGCGAAGAAAAATTGAGAGGTAAGGGATTAAGGAGAAAAGAGCCAAACCAAAACCAAACCCACTGCTGTGGAGTAGTTTCTGACTCATAGTGACCCTGTAGGACAGAGTAGAACTACCCCATAGTTTCCAAGGCTTTAACCTGTACAGCAGCAGACTGCCACACTTTTCTCCCATGGAACGGCTGGTAGGTTTGAACCACCAACCTTTCAGTTATTGGCTGAGTGCTTAACCACTGCACCACCAGGGCCCTTTGAGACAAGAGCAAGGTGGCATTATTTTGGGTGGAGTCTTTAAAGAAATGCCTCTGTGAGGTAGCATTTAAACAAGATCTGAATAATAAGTGAAGGAGCAAAGCTTGCAAATATCTAGGGGTAGAGCCTTCCTGAAAGGCATAGAAAGTACAAAGATCAATAGGCCAGAACAAGATGAAGTGTTTTAGGAACACTAAGAAGGCCAACATGGCTGGAGTAGAATAATCAACGCGGAGGACAACATTAGAAATGGAGTGAGAGAGGTAAATGGGCGAGATGATGTGGACCTTAATAAGCCATACTGCTGTTGTTATGTGCCATCGAGTAGATTCTGACTCATAGTGACCCTGCGTACAACAGAACGAAGCACTGCCCAGTCCTGCGCCATCTTCACAATCGTTATGCTTGAGCCCATTGTTGCAGCCTCTGTGTCAGTCCATCTCCTTGAGGGTCTTACTCTTTTTTGCTGTGCTAAGCCATACTGAGGAGTTTGTATTTTTGCTTAGACAGGAAAATCATTGGCGAGTTCAGAGCCATAGAATGTCAGGAGATAACATAGTATGAGTTGATTGCTTTTGAAAAAGGTATCAGTACATACAGTCACTTAATTAAACAAAATTTATTATTGTGCCAGCATATAATTGCTGAAACTTTAACTTTAATTGGCTTATATTTTATCAAGGGGGAGTTGTTAGTTGTTGCTAGGTGCCGTCAAGACGGTTCCGACTCAGTGACCCTATGCACCACAGAACGAAACACTGCCCGGTCCTGCGCAATGCTCACAATCGTTGTTATGCTTGAGCCCATTGTTGCAGCCACTGTGTCAGTCCATCTCGTTGAGGGTCATCATCTTTTTTGCTGACCCTGTAGTTTACCAAGCGTGATGTCTTTCTGCAGGGACTGATCCCTCTTGACAACATGTCCAAAGTATATAAGACGTACTCTCGCCATCCTTTCTTCTAAGGTGTATTCTGGTTGTACTTCTCCCAAGACAGATTTGTTTGTTTTTTTGGCGGTCCATAGTATATTCAATATTCTTCATCAATACCACTATTCAAAGGCGTCAGTTCTTCGGTCTTCCTTATTCATTGTCCAGCTTTTGAATGCATATGATACGATTGAAAATACCATGGCTTGGGTCAGGTGCACCTTAGTCTTCAAGGTGACATCTTTGCCTTTTAACACTTTAGAGAGGAGTTTTGCAGCTTATTTGTCCAATGCAATATGTCGTTTGATTTCGTGAGTGCTGCTTCCATGGGTGTTGACTGTGGATCCAAGTAAAATGAAATCCTTGACAACTTCAGTCTTTTCTCCATTTATCATGATGTTGCTTATTGGTCCAGTTGTGAGGATTTTTGTCTTCTTTATGTTATGGTGTAATCCATACTGAAGGCTGTGGTCTTTGATCTTCACCAGTAAGTGCTTCAAGTCCTCTTCACTTTCAGCAAGCAAGGTTGTGTCATCTGCATAACGCAGGTTTTTAATCAGTCTTCCTCCAATCCTGATGCCCCGTTCTTTATATAGTCCAGCTTCTTGGATTATTTGCTCACCATACAGATTGAAAACGTATGGTGAAAGGATGCAACCCTGACGCACACCTTTCCTGACTTTAAACCACACAGCATCCCCTTGTTGTATCTGAACAACTGCCTCTTGATCTGCCTACAGGTTCCTCATGAGCACAATTAAGTATTCTGGAATTCCCGTTCTTCTCAACGTTATCCATAATTTGTTATGATCCACACAATAGAATGCCTTTGCATACTCGATAAAACACAGGTAAACATCTTTCTGGTATTCTCTGCTTTCAGCCAGGATCCATCTGACATCACCAATGATATCCCTGGTTCCACGTCCTCTTCTGAATCCATCCTGAATTTCTAGCAGTTCCCTGTCACCATAGTGCTGCAGCTGCTTTTGAATGATCTTCAGCAAAATTTTACTTGTGTGTGATGTTAATGATATTGTTCGATAATTTCCACATTTGGTTGGATCACCTTTCTTGGGAATAGGCATAAATATGGATCTCTTCCAGTTTGTTGGCCAGGTAGCTGTTTTCCAAATTTCTTAGCATAAAGAGTGGGCACTTCTAGTGCTGCATTCGTTTGTTGAAACATCTCAATTGGTATTCCATCAATTCCTGGAGCCTTGTTTTTTGCCAGTGCTTTCAGTGCAGCTTGGAGTTCTTCCTTCAGTACCTTCGGTTCCTGATGATATACTACCTCTTGAAATGGTTGAATGTTTACCAATTCCTTTTGGTATAATGACTCTGCGTATTCCTTTCATCTTCTTTGGATGCTTCCTACATCATTTAATATGTTCCCTGTAGAATCTTTCACTATTGCAACTTGAGGCTTGAATTTTTTCTTCAGTTCTTTCAGCTTGAGGAACACTGAGCATGTTCTTCCCTTTTGGTTTTCTATCTCCAGCTGTTTGCATACGTCATTATAATACTTAACTTTGTCTTCTCGAGCCACCCTTTGAAATCTTCAGTTCTTTTACTTCATCATTTCTTCATTTTGCTTTAGCTACTGGATGTTCAAGAACAAGTTTCAGAGTCTCTTCTGACATCCATTTTAGGCTTTTCTTTCTTTCCTGTCTTTTTAATGACCTCTTGCTTTCTTCACGTATGATGTCCTTGATGTCATTCCACAACTCGTCCGGTCTTCGGTCATTAGCGTTCAGCGCATGAAATCTATTCTTGAGATGGTCTCTAAATTCAGGTGGGATATACTCAAGATCGTACTTTGGCTCTTGTGGATGTCTTCTAATTTTCTTCAGTTTCAACTTGAACTTGGATATGAGCAATTGATTGTCTGTTCTGCAGTCAGCCCCTGACCTTGTTCTCACTGATGATATTGATCTTTTCCATCGTCTCTTTCCACAGATGTAGTCGATTTGATTCCTGTGCATTCCTTCTGGTGAGGTCCATGTCTATAGTCGCCGTGTGTGTTGGTGAAAAAAGGTATTTGCAATGAGGAAGTCACTGGTCTTGGAAAATCCTATGATGCGATCTCCAGCATCATTTCTATCACCAAGGCCATATTTTCCAACTACCAATCCTTCTTTGTTTTCAGCTTTCACATTCCAATCACCAGTGATTATCAATGCATCCTGATTGCATGTTTGATCAATTTCAGACTGAAGAAGTTGGTAAAAATCTTCAGTTTCTTCATCTTTGGCCTTAGTGGCTGGTGTGTAAATTTGAATAATCGTCGTCTTAGTCATCTAGTGCTGCTATAACAGAAATACCGTAAGTGAATGGCTTTAAGAAAGAGAAGTTTATTCTCTCACAGTCCAGTAGGCTACAAATCCAAATTCAGGGCATTAGCTCCAGGAGAATGCTTTCTTTGTCGGCTCTGGAGGAAGGTCCATGTCATCAGTCTTCCCTTGGTTTGGAAGCTTCTCTACTCAGGAAAGGAACCTCAGGTCTGAAGGATGCACTCTGCTTCTGGCACTGCTTTCTTGGTGGTATGAGGTTCCCATGTGTCTCTGCTCGCTTCTCTCTTCTATACCTCAAAAGAGATTGACCTAAGACACTATCCAGTCTTGTAAACCTCATCAGTATAACTGCCACTAATCCACCTTATTAGATTATAGTGATTAATTTACAACACGTAAAGAAATCACATCAGATTACAGAATGGTACACAATTGTGCAGTACTGGTTATCATGACCCAGCCAAATTGATACACGCATTTTTGGGGGAACAGAATTCAATCCATGACATTCCACCCTTTGGCCCCCCAAAAATCACATCCTTGCAACATGCAAAGCATATTCATCCCATCGTACCATAGCAAAAATCTTAACTCCAAGTCTAAAATCTAAAAATTCCTCTTCATCTGTGAAATCTAGAATACAGGTTATCTGCTTCCAAAGGTACAATGGCAGAACAGGCACAAGCTAAGCATTTCCATTACAAATGGGAGAAACTGGAGAAGAAAGGATAACAGGCACCAAGCAAGAAAGCAGAATATATTACATTAGCCCTCAGGCCTTTGAAAATACTCCTCTGTTCTCTGAGACAATTTACACAATAGCCCTGCCCTCCAGACTGTAGGTATTGGCCACACTCTCTAGATTCTGAGTGGAGGCCCCTCAGCCTTGGGCTTCAGCTCCAACTTCCAGGCACACTGGGACAGCACTCTGCCGCCTTGGATTTAGGTGCACCATTCTCCTAATCCATAGGAGTGGTGAATCCACCCTTAGAAACACCAAACCTCATGGCTCCACCCTTTGAAATCCCTGAGGTAATGGCCATACCTTTTGAGACTGAGGCAGCTTGGCTTCTTGTGTTCCTTGTCTCTTCAGCTTCTGCTTCCTGTGGCCTCTCTGTCCTCAGGCCTCATGCCTGCATCTGCCCTGTTGAGGCAAATTCCAAAGCTCAGTAGCTCCACTAATAAGTGCCTGGAGGCACCCCACTCCCTCAGGAAGCCTCCGTGTGCACAGGCATTCAGCTCCCTTGTTCTGTGGGTAAACAAGCCTAACTCCACCGATAAGTGCCCAGAGGCACCCCACTCCACCAGGAAGCCTCCAGTACACAAGCAGTCAGCTCTTTCACTCCATGTGTTGGCTCCAGCACTGTCTTCTACTGGTCTACTGGTTCTGCTGCTGCTGGTTGTATGTCGCTGCCCCTTCTCTGCTGCTGCACGTTCTCTGCTGCTGGTGGCCCTCTGCCACTCCTGCACCTCTGTCCATTCAGTTTCAAAACTGCTTCCACGTTTTGGGTATCTGTTAGAGTAGCACCCCACTCCCTGTACCAAATTCTGTCTTGGTGTGGTATGAGGTTCCCATGTGTCTCTGCTCACTTCTCTCTTTTATATCTCAAAAGAGATTAGCTTAAGACACTATCCAATTTTGTAAACCTTATCAGTATGACTGCCACTAATCCATCGTATTAGATCATAGTGATTGAGTTTACAACATGTAGGGAAATCACATAAGATTACAGAATGATACACAATCATACAATGCTGGAAACATGACCCAGCCAAATTGATGTGCACATTTTTGGGGAGACATAATTCAGTCCATGAAAGTCGTATTAACTGGTCTTCTTTGTAGGCGTATGGATATTATCCTATCACTGACAGTGTTGTACTTCAGGATAGGTCTTGAAATGTTCTTTTTGACAATGAATGCAGCACCATTCCTCTTCAAGTTGTCATTCCCAGCATAGTAGACCATATGGTTGTCTGATTCACAATGGCCAATACCAGTCCATTTCAGCTCATTAATGCCTAAGATATCAATGTTTATGCATTTCATTTCATTTTTGACGATTTCCAATTTTCCTAGATTCATACTTTGTACATTCCATGTTCTGATTATTAATGGATGTTTGCAGCTGTATCTTCTCATTTTGAGTCGTGCCACATTAGCAAATGAAGGTCCCAAAAGTTTGACTCCATCCATGTCATTAAGGTCGACTCTACTTTGAGGAGGCAGCTCTTCCCCCAAGTTGTCTTTTGAGTGCCTTCCAACCTAGGGGGCTCATCTTCCAGCGCTATGTCAGATAGTGTTCTGCTGCTATTCATAAGGTTTTCACTGGCTAATTCTTTTCAGAAGTAGACTGCCGGGTCCTTCTTCCTAGTCTGTCTTAGTCTGGAAGCTCAGCTGAAATCTGTCCGCATGGGTGATCCTGCTGGTATCTGAATACCAGTGGCATAGCTTCCAGCATCACAGCAACATGCAAGCCCCCACAGTACGAAAGACTGGCAGACATGTGGGGCAAGGGGAAGCAGTGGTCAGATACGTTGTTGTGATGGTTAAGATTACGTATCCACTTGGCTGGGCCATGATTTTCGGTGATTTGGCAGTTACATAGTGATGTAGTCATCCAGCATGATGTGCTCTGATGTGATCAGCAAACATATTTCAAGGAAATGGCTCACACAGTTGTAAGGCTGGTGAGTCCCAAGGCTGTGGCTTAGGCATCAGGCTGAGGTTTCTCCTGACTCACATTGCTGCAGGGGCCAATGAACCCAAGATCAGCAGGTCAGATGACAGGCCACTAGGTCACGGGCTTGGAAACCCTGTAGAGCAGTTCTACTCTGCCCTATAGGGTCACTAGGAGTTGGAATCAACTCGACATCAACAGGTTTTATACACACACACACACACACACACACACACACACACAAGTACTTATTTCTTTCCTTCCTCCCTCCCTCCCTCCCTCCCTCCCTTCCTTCCACTGGTTTTGCTTCTCTAGACAACACAGCCTAAGACATTTGGTCCCAAGAGTGTTTCAAGAGAAACAAAATCATAAGGATGAGTTTTCTAAATTGGTTCTCAAGTCTGACTAGTCTTAAAGGCACTGATGACTCTACCTCCAGTAGTAAAGAGGGTTCTGCTAATTCATGGTGTGAGGTGGCAATATTAATACAAAAAATATCACCAACAATAGATCAAGTATTGGTGAGAAGCGAGGCTCTGGGTGATCACGTTTGGTACTTTTGTACAATTTTGTCAGAATGAGTAGTATAGGGAAGCTAGTTGGTATGCCCTACTTTCACCAGACAAAGTGGTGAAAGAAAGAAATGATCTAAAGGCTTCAGAGTCACAACTCAAGCACTGCATAAAAACCTCAAAGTTGCCACTTGTGCCCTGAAAGAAAGCCTTATTTCTTGTAGTAACAGAGTTGATGTTGTCAAAAACCAAACCCAAAGTCATCGTAAGAGTGGCTGAATTACGTTGTCAACTGAATTCCCAACCTTGAATGGTGTCTGAAGTTAAATTGAGGGCATTGATTGGGAAGAAATGGGATACTGAAACTTGGAATGGGGACATATGGGCAGATAATCAGGAAGCTGGGTACATTGAGCCCCTAAATTCCGTTGAATCACTCTTGCCAATGGAACCAGGCCTCTTACTCCTGTCTGAAGAGATTTTTCCATCTTTGTCAGCTAAACCACCCTCCCCAGTAATACCTTTATCCCTTCCACCCGCATCTGATGAGATTAACCCAGCTGTGTCTGAAGAGCATTTGTCCAAGATATTGCCAGGGCGGCATCTGAGTCATTGCATGGGGCATCACCTGGGGTGGATGCCTTACAAGACATTGCTAAATGCTCCCAGGACCACCTATTTTTATTTCTAGACCTATAACTAGACCTAACTCCCAGCGAGCCCAAAAAGCTGAAGTACAAAGTGTGACCCAGGAGCAAGTATGTGACATTACAAGAAAACAGCTTGACTTTTCTAATATGTACAAACAAACCTGGGGAATGTGTGTGGGAATAGCTATTAAGGGTGTAGGATAATGGTGCAAGGAACATAAAGATCGATCAGTTTGAGTTTATTGATATGGGCCCATTAAGCACAGTGTTTCATTCAGTGTTTCAGCACGAGAGGTTAAGAAAGGATCTAATGATTTGTTTGTTTGGGGTGCTGAAGCATGGATTAAACAGTGGCCTACACTAAATCAAGCTAAAGTTCCAGACCTGCCTTGGTACACTGTAGAAGAAGGTATTCAAAGGCTTAGGGAAATTGGCATATTAGAGTGGATTTATCAAGTTAGACCCACAGACCCAAACATGGAATGCTCAGAGGACACACCTTTTACCACAACAGTGAAGAACAAATTTGTGAACAGAGCTCTAGCATCCTTGAAGACAGCTATGATTGCTATTTTATGTAAGTCAGATTTGACACTGGGGCTCCCCTAACTGAATTAAGACACTTAACTGCAGTGGAGTTGATTTGACCCAGTGGTGGTAGGGGCCAAGTGATGGCACTCAATTGACAAAGATAAGGTGGGTGTAATTACTATAGGGGATAGCACAGTCGAAGCAGCAATCAGAATAGTCTGACTCATATGGACTTATAGCATTGGTTACTTAGTCATGGTGTCCCTAAGAATGAAACAGATGAGAAATCTACTAAATATTTACTTGATCTGTACAAGCATAAGAATTCTAGGCCAAGTGAATGGCAGTCTTAACTCAAATTGCCAGAATAGAGTCACCGACCCGTCAAATCAATTCCCAGACTTGAGCCGGTTTACAGACTCACAACCCCTTGAGTTAAGGGGAGACTGGGTCTCCCTGAGGAAGGACTCTACTATACTGCCAAAAATTTATACCGTTAATCTTTCTCCCAGCCTTCCCCAAAGGGATCTATGGTCTTTCACAAGAGTGACTGTTCATTGAGGGAAAAGAAATAATCAGACTTTTAAGAGATTACTGGATACTAGCTCTAAACTGACACTAATTCCAGGGGACCTAAAATGTCATTGTGGCCCACCATTCAGAGTGGGGATGTATGGAGCTCAGGTTATTAACGGAGTCTTAGCTCAGGTTTGTCTCACAGTGGATTCAGTGGGGCCCCGAACCCATCCTCTAGTGATTTCCCCAGTTCCAGAATGCATAATTGAAATAGATGTACTTAGCAACTGGTAAAATCCCCACATTGGATTCCTGACAAGTAGAGTAATGACTATTGTGGTGGGAAAATCCAAGTGGAAGCCATTAGAACTGCCCATATTTAGGAAAATAGTAAACCAAAAGCAATACTGCATTCCTGGAGGGATTGCAGAGATTACGGCCACCATCAATAACTTGAAGGATGCAGGGGTGGTGATTCCCACCACATCCCTGTTCAATGCGCCTGTTTGGCCTGTGCAAAACACAGACAGATCTTGGAGAATGACAGTGGCTTTGACCAGGTGGTAACTCCAGTTGTAGCTGCTGTTCCAGACGTGGTTCCATTGCTTGAGCAAATTAATACATCTCCTGGTACCTCGTATGCACCTATTGATCTGGTCCATGCCGTTTTCTCCAGCCTGTTTAGAGGGACCACCAGAACCATTTTGCCTTCAGCTGGCAAAGCCAGCAATACACCTTCACTGTCTACCCCAGGGGTGTATCAGAACTTCAGCCCTATGTCATAATTTAGTCCACAGTGACCTTGATTGCCTTTCCCTTCTACAGCGTGTCACTCCGGTGCATTACATTGATGACATTATGCTGACTGGATGTAGTAAGGAAGACATGTCAGTGACTCTGAACTTAACAGAAGAACATTTGTGTGCTAAACCAAAACCAAACCTGTTGCCATTGAGTCAATTCTGATGCACTGTGACCCTCTAGGACAGGGAAGAACTGCCCCATAGGGTTTCCAAGGAGTGGCTAGTGAATTCAAACTGCCGACCTTTTGGTTAGCAGCCAAGCTCTTAACCACTGTGCCACTTCAGCTCCATTTGCCTGCTAGAGTGTGTGAAATTAATCCCACAAAAATTCAAGCACCTTCCAGCTCAGTGAAATTTCTCGGAGTTTAGTGGTGTGGGGAATGTGAAGATAAAAAAAAAAAAAAACCCATTGCCGTCAAGGTGATTCTGTCTCATAGCGACCCAATAGGACAGAGTAGAACTGCCCCATAGAGTTTCCAAGGAGTGCGTGGTGGATTCAAACTACCGACCTTTTGATTACCAGCCATAGCTCTTAACTGCTTTGCCACCAGGGTTTCCCGTATAAAAATAGACCTTCTAAAATGAAGGATAAGTTGTTACATCTAGACCCTCCCACAGGTGAAAAGGAGGTATACTAACTGATAAGCCTCTTTGGATTTTGGAGGCAGCATTTCCCTCATTTGGGTGTGCTGCTCTGGCCTATTAAGTGCTCAAAAAACTGTTAGTTTTGAGTGGGGCCCAGGACAAGAAAAGGCTCTGCAACAGGTTCAGGTTGCCGTGCAAGCTATTCTGCCACTTGGGCCATATGATCCAGCTGATCCAATGGTACTTGAAGTGGCAGTGGCAGATAGAGATGCTGTTTGGAGTCTTTAACAGGCCTCTATTGGTGAATCATAGCTTAGACCCTTAGGGTTTTGGAGCAAAGCCCTGCCATCCTCTGCAGATAACTACTCTCCTTCTGGGAAACAACTTTAGCTTGTTACTGGGCCTTAGTAGAGACTGAATGCTTAAACATGGGCCAAGTCACCATGCAACCTGAGGTGCCCATCATCAACTGGGTGTTGTCTGACTCATAGAGCCATAAAGTCAGACATGCACAGCAGCTCTTCATCATTAAATGGAAATGGTATATACAAGATTGGGCCCTAGCAGGAATTGAGGGCACAATTAAATTGCACGAGGAAGTGGCCCAGATGCCTGTGGTCTCCACTTCTGTCAAGTTACCTGCCCTCTCCCAGTCTACACCTATTGCCTCATGGGGAGTTCCTTATGATCAGTTGACTGAGGAAGAGAAAACTTGTGCCTGGTTTACAGACAGTTCTGCATGATATGCAGGAACTACACAAAAGTGGACAGCAGGAGCACTACAGCCCCTTTCTGGGATCTCCCGGAAGGACAGTAGTGAAGGGAAATCTTCCCAATTGGCAGAACTTTGAGCAGTGCACCTGGTTGTTCACTTTGCTTGGAAGGAGAAATGACCACATATGTGATTTATACTGATTCATGGGCTGTGGCCAGTGTTTTGGCTGTATAGTCAAGGACTTGGGAGGAACATAATTGGAAAATTAGAGACAAGGAGGTATGGGGAAGAGGTATGTTTATAGACCTCTCTGAATGCGCTAAGGAAGTGAAGATATTTGTATCTCATGTATATGCTCACCAAAGGGTGACCTCAGTAGAGGAGGATTTTTATAGTCAAGTGGATAGGATGTCACATTCTGTAGAAATTAGTCGTCTTCTCCTCAGCCACTCCTGTCATTGTCCAATGGGCTCATGAACAAAGCAGCCACGATGGTAGGGATGGAAGTTGTGCATAGGCTCAGCAACATGGACCCCACTTACGAAGGCAAACTTGGCTACAGCCACTGCTGAGTTCCCAGTCTGCCAACAGGAGAGACCGAAACTGAGTTCCCAATATGGCACCATTCCTCAAGGCAATCAGCCAGCAGTCTGGTGGCAGGCCGATTACACTGAACTGCTTCCATCATGGAAAGAGCAGAATTTTGTTCTTACTGGGATAGACACTCTAGGTACAGATTTGCATTCTCTGTACTCAGTACAGCTGTCAAAACTACCACCTGTGGATGCACAGAATGCCTTATCCACCATCATGGTATCTCACACAGCATTGCCTTGGATCAAGGGATTCACTTCACAACAAATGAAGTGTGGCAATGGTCCCATGTCCATGGAATTTACTGGTCACACCATGTTCTCCATTATCCTGACTCAGCTGGCTTCATAGAATGATGGAGTGGTCTCCAAAAGACACAACTACAGTGCCAGCTAGATGTCAGTACTTTGCAGGGTTGGGGCAAAGTTCTCCAGAAGGCTGTGTATGCTCAAAACCAGCATCCAGTATATGGTGCTGTTTCTCCTATAGCCTGGATTCACAGTTCCAGGAAATAAGGGGTGGAAATGAGAGTGGCACCACTCATTATTACCCCTAGTGACCCACTCACAAAATGTTTGCTTTTGTCCCAGCCACCCTATGCTCTGCTGGTCTAGAGGTGTTAGTTCCAAAGAAGGAATGCTCCTACCTGGAGACATAACACGATTACATTGAACTAAAAGTTAGGAATGCCATCCAGGCACTTTGGGCTCCTCATGCCTCTGGATCAACAGACAAAGAAGGGAGTTACCATACTGGTGGTATCATTGATCCTGACTACCAAGGGGAAATTGGTTTGGTATTGTATAACATACGTTAAAAAAAAAGAGAGAGTATATTTGGAATACAGGAGATCCCTTAGGGCATGTCTTAGTACTACCATCCTCTGTGATTAAAGTCAATGGAAAACTATACCAACCCAATTCTGACATGACTGCTAACGGCCCAGACTTTCAGGAATGAAGGTTTGGGTCATCCCACCAGGTAAAGAGCCATGACCAGCTGAAATGCTCACTGAGGGTAAAGGGAATACAGAATGGGTGGTGGAAGAAAACCACAAAAACCAAACCCATTGTCATTGAGTCAGATTCTGACTCATAGCAACCCGAAGATAGTTCTAAATACCAGTTACAACCATGTGTCCAGTTGCATAAATGAAGACTGTAATTGTTACGAATATTTCTTCCTCATGTGTGCATGACATATTTTTGTTTTCTTAGAAAATGTAGGATGTAAACAGAGCTAGTGTGTTTTCGGTTGTACGCATATTAGTTGTATCATGTGTGACTTTGTGATTGTCTTTATTGAGAGATTATGTATGGTTTAAGGAGACGTGTACAGATGCCAAGCTGTCAAGGGGTAGACTGTAATGGTTGGTTGTGTGTCAAATTGGCTGGGCCATGATTCCCAGTAATTTGGCAGTTATGTAATGATGTAGTTTGGCAGTTGTGTAATGATCTAGTTATCTTCCATGATGTGATATGATGTGATCAGCTAATCCATTATAAGGGAAGTTACTCTGGGGTGTGGCCTGCATCCAATATATATCTGGACGTTCTGGCAAAGCTCACTCTCTTGCTCTGGATTCTGCATCTGGCTCATCATCATCAGACCTCCAGTTCTTGGCACTTGAGCCATCAATCTGCCATATTGCCTGCCAGTCTTGGGATTCTTTAGCCACTGTAGCTACATGAGTCAGGAGAAGCCTCCAGCCTAACACCTGACCCACACACTTGGGACTTGCAGCCTCTACAACCATGTGAGCTATTTCCTTGAGATAAATCTCTCTTTATTTGTGTATATATATTTAAAAAAAACAAAAACAAAAAACCATTGCTGTCGAGGCGATTCCAACTCATAGGGACCCTATAGGACGGAATAGAACTGCCATAGGGTTTCCAAGGAGCGCCTGGTGGATTCAAACTACCGACCTTTTGGTTAGCAGCTGAGCTCTAAACCACTATGCCACCAGGGTTTCCTTATATGTGTGTGTGTGTGTGTGTGTGTGTGTGTGTGTGTGTGTGTGTGTGTGTACACATATATATATGTATACATATATACATGTAGATATATGCTTGACTGGTTTTGCTTCTCTAGACAATTCAGCCTAATACTGTTGAAAATTAATAATTTGCCCATTCAGCTTGGTTTACATTCCCTTACAGTTGTTGAAGAAATTACATTTAACTCCTCTTCATTAAACACTGCAGGGAAATGATCTATTCTGTACAAGTGAATATCTCAGAATATTAACCTTATTAAGTAAAATAGTATTTTAACCACTCTCATTGATTAAAATATAACAGTATCTTTCCATTTCCCTAACTTTGTAAACAAGAAATTGGGCAGGTTATTTAACCTTTTTGATGTCTCACGGTCCTCATTGTTTTCGCCTTTTATTGCTAATCATTGTATTCTATTGTGATATGTTGTTTCTCTTTAGAGAAATATATGGTCTCTTTACCTGTACTTTAAATGGGTAAATTGCTTTCTGGGATTATCATGTCTAGTTTTTATAGTTTATTAACTGATTTAGTTATTAATAAAATATTTGAGAACTTAATATATGCCAGGCTGTCTACAAGAGACTGGGCATATAAAGGAAGAAACCATACAGTCCTGTTAGCTGTCATTTCTTGTCACTGTCTTTTAAATCATATGCGTGATCGTTAAGATTTTAGAGCTAGAAAAGAACCTTTGCTATCATGTAGTCCAACTCTTTCATTTTATGAATTAGCAACTGGAGCTCTCTACCTTAGTCTTTCTTTTATATTCTATTCTTTGTAGACTGGACAAATACTCTTCTATTATAATGAATAGTGGTCTTGGAATGTTTGTCCTGCATGTTTTAGCCCCACCAGGGGAAGCCTACCAGTTTGCTTTTTGTCTCTGTTGAGCAAATACTTCTTAGGAGTAGATAAGACAAAATTGACCAAAGACTTACAATGCTATCCTCTGAAAAGAATTTGTGAGTCAACACATTATTGCACAGATAATTATATTTAGATTTTTCTTTTACCTATTATTCATGTTAAACATAGTCAAGGTATTTGTTCTTTGTGTGCGATATACAGAATCAACTAGATGCCCATCTCTTTTAGTCTTCCATGTTAGAAAAGAAACAAGGCATCATATATTAACTACCCCAGTAATTCCTGAAAAAAATCAGTATATTTGAATATAGAATTATCTTACATCTTTGATGATTCTGTTAATCTAAGACATTTTATCAAGAAAATTATATTGACTCGCTTTTAAAAAAGCAGGGAAATATGTGATACTTTAGAAATTAAGATTGACAATTTTCTTTAAATGTATACAAGTTGTGAAACAAAATTAATTTAACATGCTTTTCAACCCCTCTACTCTTTCCACCTGCAGCAGGAGGGAGCAGAGGTATATTGAGCCTTTCTTTAGATGCTGTAGACAGATTTATAACCACTCATCTAAAACTACATAGTTAAAAGAAATACACTATTTAAGCAAATTAGCCAGTTAGCTTATGTCCTCTGCACAAGCTGTTGCCTATCATAGGCTTTTGGACTTGCCATGTGACATGCTCTTACCCCAGAGAGCCATTACATGTTTGTGTCACTATTTTGTTAATAAATTTCCCTAACTAAACCAAAAAACCAAACCCATTGCTTTTGAGTCAATTCCGACTCATACCTACCCTATAGGACAGAGAAGAACTGCCCCATAGGGTTTCCAAGGAGTGGCTGGAAGATTTGAACTGCTGACCTTTTTGTTTGGCAGCGAGCTCTTAACCACGGGGCCCCAGGGCTCCTTCTCTCACTAGACTATCTACATGATAATAGCAATAATAGCAACCAGCTATAGTGCATAACTTGTGCCATTCATTGTCCTAAGTGCTGTATGTAGTAATATAACTCAATTCTCACCACAATTCTGAGGTCAGTGTTATTAGTCCCATTTTACAGATGAGGAAGCTGAGCAACAAAGAGGCTAAGTTGTTTGCCCATTATCACACCTTGTATGTGGTAGAACTGGGGTTTTAACCTACGCTATCTGGCTTTAATCTCTAATAATTCCTTATTGAATTATTTAGCTAATTAATTAGCAAGTAATACCTTCTTACCTTGAAATTCTAAGGATTACTTTTAAATAATCACTTGGTGTTTTATATGTTTATTTTTTAACCATTTTATTTGTGTATATTTTGTCTGATTAAATAAAGTACATCTGTTAAAGTCAAAGACATTGAATGTTTCTAAAACTTTTAAAAATATGCTAGAGTTTTAAAAACGTTGGTAGGGGGCTGGGGGAAAGCTTTTCACATCCCGGGGAATGTAGAACACTGTTGTTGTTGTTGTTCTTAGGTGCCATCAAGTTGGTTCCAACTCATAGCGACACCATAGGACAGAGTAGAGCCACCCCATAGGGTTTCCAAGGAGCAGCCAGTGGATTTGAACTACCAACCTTTGGGTTAGCAGCTGAGCTCTTAACCACTATGCCACTCGGGCTCCTGTAGAACATTACTAGCCTTTAATAGACTGGGACCAAAAATGTTAAACATCCTCTAATGGGACAGTTCCAAACAAGGAAGAATTGTCCTACCCAAAGTGCTCATTGAGAAACAGTAAAAAGGTGGGCCCAATCACTTTGAGAAGTGGGGACAGACAGGTAAGAGAATTGACATTCATAGCATGCCTTCTGTCTGCCAGACACTTAATATTTGTTATCTCTTTTAGCCTTCACAACAATTCTAGGAGGTATTGTCTCTTTTATACAAATGAGAAACGTGAGACTCAGTGAGGTTAAGTAACTTGTCCAAGGTTATAGGACTGAGGTATAGGTACTCTGTGGGACTTAACTAGACAGAGGAGCTCAAGGATGAAGAAATAACAGAGTAGTAATTCACCTGAGACCTGAATGTTAGAATCCAAATGACCATCCCTTCGTCTTCGGCATTCTATTTTTGGGGTAGGACAGAGTTCTAAAAAGGCAGAGCTGTGTCAAGCGTCTGCTGCTTTTAAACTGTGTTGGCCTTATTTAAATTCTTCCTAAAAGTATGTGATATTTTAACTTTAACATTGCTGGTATTTCTCCCATTTAAAAAAATAAAAGTAAACAAAAAATCTTTTGGTCCCTCTTCCCCCACCACCACACCATTTCTGTGTCCCCCTTTGCAGCCATACTTCATGAAGGAGTTGTCTATATTTACTGCCTCATCTCCCATTCAGGCTTTTTTTTCCACCACTTCCCCAGAATTGGTCTTCTTATTGCCTCTGTGTTGCTAAACCCCATGGTTAATTCTCTGTAAGTACTTGACCTATTAGTAGCATTTAATACTCTTTCCTCCTTGATATAAACCAAAAACCAAACCAAACCCAATGCCATTGAATCAATTCTGACTCATAGCAACCCTATAGGTCAGAGTAGAACTGCCCCATAGGATTTCCAAGGAGCGCCTGGTGGATTTGAAGTGCTGACCTTTTGGTTAGCAGCTGAACTCTTAACTACTACACCACCAGGGTATCCCCTTGATATAAGGATTTCCCAAAAGTTATCATGCAGTTTTAAACTTAAAGCCTGAAAGCTTAAAACTTCATTAAGATTATGGAGACGGCCTTCACTTTCTTGACTTGGCTTCCAGTTGCCTTCACACTTCCACTTGGGTGTCTCAGATAGACTTAAGATATCCAAAACTGATCTTCTGTCCTTCCCCCCAAAATCTGCTTTGCACTTAGTTGTTTCCATCTCAGTTGATGACAACACCATTCTTCCAACACTGATGTCAAATACCTTGGTGTTATTCTTGAATCTTCTCTTTCTCTCATACCCTACATCTTTCTATCAGGAAATCTATTGGCTTTACCTTCAGAGTATGTACAGAATCTGACCACTTCTTACTTACTGCCTCTACTGTCACCATCCAAGTGTGAGCCTACACCATCATCTCTGTCTGTATTACAATGGCTTTAACTTGTCTCTATTCCCTATAGTATGTTACCTGCCTAGCAGTGAACGTTATCAGATATGCCACTCCTCTGCTCAAAACCCTCCAGTGGTTCTTTATTTTATTCAAAGTAAAAGCTAAAGTTCTTTTCATGGCCTCTATCTCTTACCTCATATGTTACTACTCGCCCCTTTGCTTGCTCCATTCCACCTAACACACCAAGTACCCACGTAGGGCCTTTACACTAGCCATTCCTTCTGTTGGAAAGTGCTTTCCCCAGTATCTGCATGACTAACTCCCTCACCTCCTTCACATCTTTGCTCAAATGTTACCCTGCAGCTCACCCTTATTACAATTGACAACTCTATCCTCACCTCAGCGTTCCTTATTACCCTTAATCTGTTCTGTTTCTTCCATAGTACTTACTACCTGCTAATGTAATATATAAGGTCTCTGAGTGATGTGAAGGGTTTGTGCTTGACTACTAACCTAAAAGTTAGTGGTTCAAATCCACCAAGTGACATCATAGAAGAAAGACCTGCTGATCTACTCCCATTAGATTGCAACCATTGAAAACCCTATGGAGTGCAGTACTACTCTGAAACACATGGGGTCACCATGAGTAGGAACTGACTTGACAGAAATGAGAATATAATATATAATTTTGACCTATTGAGTAAGTTTATTATTTATTTTCTCTCTTCCAGTCACACTGTAAGGTCTTTAAGAGCAAAGTTTTTGTTTTTTTGTTTTTGTATTAATCTATTTTGTTTATTAATGTATTCCAAGAGCCTAAAATAATGCCTGGCACATGATAGACAATCTATAAATAAGTAAATGAATGAATGATTACCAAAAGGGTTTTTGTTTTTTTAATTTTCATATTCTAGATTATTTTCTGGATAGTTAAACCAAAAACCAAAACCATTGCCGTCGAGTTGATTCTGATTCATAGCAACCCTATAGAACAGAGTAGAACTGCCCCATAGGGTTTCCAAGGAGCAGCTGGTGGATTTGAGCTGCCAACCTTTTGGTTCCTAAATTAATGATCATTGAAGAAATGGTATTATAATAATATAGTATATGATGTTTTATAAAATAATATTACTTTTCTTATCTTCTTTTAAGACAGTCATATTGTCAGACCATAATTTTTAAACCTGCTGTCTCATTGATGTTCCTTAAATTTGCATGTCATTATAGAGCAGTGACTAGAGCTAAATGCCTCTGAATACACAAAGGGATATATACCATCTCTGTCACCTTCAGACCTGGGCTAGCTAATTGATGAATCCTTGGAACTATTTTTAACCCTGCAGGTCTCTGAGATACAGGTAGAGACCAACTTGGGTGCATCCTTTTCCACTGTCTAGAGACTTGCAGCCAAGATCACTTTTACTAAAATATAGTTCAAAAGTGAAGGCTTTCCCTGCATTACCTTGATAGGATTCTGAGAGATCCTTTCCTATCCCTTCCCGTGACCCAACTTAAAATAGTGCTGGAGGCCTTGTGAAAAAAATCAAAGCTGAGTTTTTGGGTACCATACCTGTGATTATATATGATTTAACTGTAGTGTTTGAGTTTAAGCTGAAGCCCAGGGTTTGACTAATGTTTTAGGTAAGGAAATTTATCACGGTTTTTTGTTCATTAGTTTTAGGGTATTGTAAATGCCTCTGTATATTTCTGGAGTCCAGGTGGCGCAGTGGTTGAGTGATACGGCTGCTAACTAAAAGGTCGGCAGTTCAAATCCACCAGCTGCTTCTTGGTAACCCTATGGGGCAGTTCTGCTCTGTCCTCTACGGTTGCTATGGCAACTCAACAGCAATGATTTGGTTTTTTGTTTTTAATATATTTCTGGAGCCTGGTGGCACAGTGGTTAAGAGCTCAGCTGCTAACCGAAAGGTTGGCAGTTCAAATTCACCAGCCGCTCCTTGGAAATCCTATGGGGCAGTTCTAGTCTGTCCTGTAGACTCACTATGAGTCGGAATCAACTCAACAGCAAGGGGTTTGGTTTAGGTTTTCGTATAGATATATTTTTAGAGACGTTAACCAGGTAAATGGAACAGAACTGTCTTAGTTACCTGGTGCTGCCATAACAAAAAAAAAAAAAAAAATACTTCAAATACGTGGCTTTACAGAACAGAAATCTATTTTTTCACAGTTTGGGAAGCTAGAAGCCCAAATTCAGGGCATTGCTCTGGTGGAAGGTTCTTTATCTACTTCACCTTCTAGTAGCTGACAATCCTTGGAGTTCCTGGGCTTGTAGATGCATCTGCCCTATGTGTCTGTCTTCATGTGACATCTCCTCCCTGAGTGTGTCTCTGTGCCTATTCTGCGCTTTTTCTAACTTAGAAGTGATTGGATTTTGGGCCCACCCTACTCTGGTATCATTAATGTAGCAAAAGAAAACCCCTGTTTCCAAATAGGGTCATACCTACAGGTACAGGGGTAAGGATTTTAACACATGTTTTGGGGGCGACACAATTCCATACATAATAATAACTAACACTTTTCTTTTTTTTAATGAATACTATATTTGCTACAAGGAGAATTAATACTAAAACTTTTATTTTCCCTTTTAATTTCAGAGACATACTCGGGCATTTACATAAACAAAGGAATTAAAATAATCAACAATGTCTGTCATTGAGGAAGACCTGTGTCACCGCATGAAAGTAGTTGTTCGTGTACGTCCTGAAAACACAAAAGAAAAGACAGCTGGATTCCATAAAGTAGTTCATGTTGTAGATAAGCATATCCTAGTTTTTGATCCCAAACAAGAAGAAGTCAGTTTTTTACACGGAAAGAAAACTATTAATCGGGATATTACAAGGAGACAAAATAAGGATCTTAAATTTGTATTTGATGCTGTTTTTGATGAAACTTCAACTCAGTTGGAAGTTTTTGAACATACTACTAAACCAATTATTCGTAGTTTTTTGAATGGATATAATTGCACAGGTAATTGTTTCAGTCTGGGGCTTAATTTTTCCATCTGATTTTAGTTACACGTTGGGAGGGACATATACAAGTCTCTTTCTTTTAAATTAATTTTAAGTGTCTTATATGCTAAAAATTCCTGCAGTGGGCTAACTATAAATGTTCTTTAAAATTTAGTCATCCAATGTAAATCACATATCATACATGAAACTCTCTTTCAGGGTCTTAATGGCTCCCATAGACAGTTAATATTATATATTATTGAAATGTATAATTAATAAATAGATTCTTGTAGTTTTCCACTGTATCTCACATCTTTTCTATTTCCTGTGTTTCTAAACCATATGGTTCTTGGAGTTGACAAATTTCTCACAATTTGTATTCATAAATATTCCCACTGCTCACCTTTAAAATTATCTATCCCTGAGGAATGGTCAGACATTTCTGAATAGCTGGCATTTTACAGCACCATTATTCTTTATAGTACCCTGGAATAAAAATGTTAAAAGCCCGTATTAACTGAGTATTTTATGCTGTTTTAGCATATCATCAGCCCAAAAAGCCAACTCTGGTGGTTTGGAGAGGCCTATAAAAATTTGCCTACCAAAAAGGCCATGTTGCTTGCCTAGAGAGATATCCAAAAAGACAAGATAATTGAGTGCTTATGCAGCAATTAACACCATTATTATTTTATTTTTGTAACATTCACTATGTATGACATTTCCCAAAAAAAATTCTCCAAAACTGTAACAGATTTCACTGTCTTTCACTGACTCTCATTCAGTTTTATTACAGAAGACTTACCCTCTTGGTCAAGCAAGAATAGAATGTGGTTTATTGATTGGGACTGCTGTGATTCTTATTTTTGAGCAAATACTCTTTCCTCTCTCATAAAACTTCATATTGTCTCTAGAGATATTTAAAATTTTTCTTGACTACAAAAGAAAAACCATCTACCAAACTTATGTAGAGTCTTTGGTTCCTCCTTGGCTTTACTTTATGTTTTTATCCGCCTGTCTTAAGACTTCTTTATGTACTGGTTTACAAAAAAAAAAAAAAGTAAAATGTACATCAGTTTATTTTACTAAAAAGTGTTTTTGTAGTTTGTTAACATTTAGTGTAGCTGTCTAATTTAATGTAAAAAAAATATTATCAACAAGTAATAGTATGAGGACTTAATGCCTTAACTGAATATGTTAATGGGTATTTGTTATGTGTAATTCAGAGAGTGGATTTTTTTATGCACTTAAAGAAACAGGACTTTTATTTTGTACTGGATAGATTCTTGAGAACAAAATGATTTGCCTAAAAGAAGAATTTTAAAAAGAATTTTATAAATGATTGTATTGAGTGCCTACTCTGCCTGGTGATTTATTAGGTGGCTCTGCCTTTATGGAGCTTACAGTTACAGATACAGTGTGATGCATGCTATAATAGAGGGAAGTGCAGCATATAGAAAGAGCTCAAATGAGTGACTGGGAACTTCTACCTAGGACAGTCAGGGAAGGCATATAAAAGTGATATTTGTGCTGAATATTTAGAAAAACGTAGAAGTCTTCCAGCTATATTAAGAAGAGGAACTCTCCAGGGCAAAGGCAATGGAGTAGGAAAAGAACAGCACAATCAGGGAATTTAAAATAATTTAGTATGCCTAGGTCATAGCAAAAAGAGATGAGGCTGGGACTTCCGGCAACATGGTGCTCTAGGCACAAGCACCACGCCGTCCTTCCACAGCAAAGATCCGAAAAACTAAGCCAAACAGAGAAAATAGAAATCCTGAAACCCTAAAACATCAAATGAAGAGATAAAGAACTCACCCAAGCACCAAATGGAGTGAGAAAACTGACAAAGAAAGGAGAACGAGTGAGTACAGTTTCATGCAGAGGTCCCCTATCAGCTAACAGCGCGGATCTGCTATCTTGGACTCCTATCGAAGACCAACAAATAAGGGGGTATGAGAAAAAAAGAACAAAGAAAAATGAAGAAACCCTGAGAATTATGTAGGATACAATCAAAAGCAAAAGTCTGCGAGTGATCAGAATTCCAGAACGGGGAGAAAACAGAAGACACAGAGAGAATCATTGAAGAATTGCTGACAGAAAACTTCCCCAATATCATGAAAGATGAAAACCTGACCATCCAAGAAGCTCAATGAATCCCATATAGGATAGACCCCAAAAGAAAATCACCTAGGCATATCATAATCACACTCACTAAAACCAAAGACAGACAAAGAATCCTGAGAGCAGCTCAAGAAAAACAAAAAGTCACATACAGAGGAGAAACGATAAGACTAAGCTCGGATTATTCAGCAGAAACCATGCAGGCAAGAAGGCAGTGGGATGACATATATAAAACCTTGAAAGAAAAAAATTGCCAGCCAAGAATAATATATCCTGCAAAACTCTCATTCAAGTATGATGGTGAAATTAGGTCATTTCCAGATAAACATAAATTAAGGGACTGTGTAAAAACCAAACCAAACTTACAAGACTTATTAAAGGAATTTCTTCAATCTGTGAACAAACAATATCAAACCACAGGCTGAATATAGCACACAGGATTGTACTAGCCAGATAACAACCTAGCAAATGAACTCTTAAGGACTGTGCAAAACCAAAAGAATTACAAAAGGGAACCAGAGAGGTTAATCTGTAAATGATAACAGCATCAGAACAATGAAAGAGGCAATAAACGGTGTAGATATAGAACCTCCTAATAGAGAGGAAGTCAAGCAATACCAGGTAATAATAGACTGGTTCAGATCTAGAAAGATAAGGGTAAATTTCAACGGTAACCACAAAGAAAGTTAACAAACCTACTCATTAAAATAAAGAAGAAAAACGAAGTCTCAGTAAAAACAAAACCTACAAAAACAAAAGAAATGAAAAAAATCCACAAACAAAAGGAACTCAGCACAGGAGAGTAAGAGGAACAAAACTGGAGGACATTATGCTGAGTGAAATAAGTCAATCACAAAAGGACAAATATTGTATGAGACCACTACTGTATAACACATGTAAAAGTTTACATACAAAAGAAACAATCTTTGTTGGTTACGAGGGATGGGAGTAGTGGGGGAGAACTAAATAGATAAGTGGTAACTTTGGTGAAGGGTAAGACAGTACACATTACTGGGGAAGCCAGCACAACCTGTATAAGGAAAGGTCATGGAAGCCCCATAGACACTTCCAAACTCCCTGAGGGACTGAATTGCTGGGCAGAGAGCTGTGGGGACCATGGTCTCGGGGAACATCTAGTTCAATTGGCATAACAGTTTATAAAGACAATGTTCTACATTCTGCCTTGGTGAGTAGCATCTGGGGTCTTAAAAGCCTGTGAGCAGCCATCTAAGATACTCCACTGGTCTCACCCCTTCAGGAGCAAGGGAGAATGAAGAGAACAAGATACAAGCAAAAGATTAGTCCAAAGGACTAATGCACCACAGCTACCATGGCCTCCACCAGACTGAGTCCAGTACAGCTAGATGGTGCCTGGCTACCACCACTGACTGCTCTGACCAGGATCACAACGGAGGGTTCTGGACAGAGCTGGAAAAGGATGTAGAACAGAATTCTAACTCACAAAAAAAGACCAGATTTATTGGCCTGACATAGACTGGAGAAACCCCGAGAGTATGGCCCCCGGACACCATTTTAGCCCATTGGTGAAGCCCCTCCTGAAATTCACCTTTCAGCCGGGGATTGGACAGCCTCATAAAACAAAACAGGACTAATGAGGCACAGCAGTCCAGGGACAAGGACTAGAAGGCAGGAGGGGATAGGAAAGCTGGTGATAAGGAACCCAAGGTTGAGAACGGACAGTGTTGACATGTCATGGGGTTGTTAACCATTGTCATAGGGCAATATGGGTACTAACTGTTTAATGAGAAACTATTTGTTCTGCAAACCTTCATCTAAGGTACCAAAAAAAAAATTATGTGAGATCAAATTGACAACAGCAACTCAATAGGTTTGATGGGAAGCCTAGGGGACAGTGAGTTGGAGATAATGGTGATGGAATAATTTGGAAAAGGATAGTGAGAATAGGAACACAACTGGAAGAATGTAATCGATATCAATGAATTGTACATGTAGAAACTTTCAGAATGGCGTAACTTTGGCTATGTATATTTTCACCAAAAAAAAGGTCCTCAAGGTTGAGAAGGGAGAGTGTTGATATGTCATGGCGTTGTTAACCAATGTCATAAAATAATATGTGTACTGACTGTTAAATGAGAAACTATTTATTCTGTAAACCATCTAAAGTACAATAAAAAAAATTTTTTTAAAAAGATGAGGCTGGAGAGATAACCAGGAGCCCTTTCTTAGAATGCCTTATAATATTCCAAGGTAAAGAATTTGGACTTTCTCCTGTAGTACATTACATGTTCAGATTTCCATTTTGTAAAATTAATTCTGTACAAGTTTCAAAGGATGGATTATAGAAGATTAAGATTATAAAATAGGTAGACTAATGATTAAAATTTATAGGATTACCGTATTTTTTGCAAATAGCACGCCCATGAAAATAAAGTGGGCAAACACGTGTGGAGATGATGAAATTATGTTAAAATTCCTGGCATTGTGCAGCCATGCATATACCGCACGTCTCGTGATATTTCTAGAAGTGAATTTTGGCCTCATTCAATAGTCCAGAAATGTTACTTTTGATCATATTTGTATAAGGGTATAAGCCATGGTCAGAAGTTATGGATCCAGTTTAGTAGTACCCTGGTAATCAGAAAATAAAACAATTGAGACTATGCATTTTTTTCTATTAATTCAAGTTGATAATTATATCCTCATCGCTTTTGAGTTATCAGTTGGAAACTTGAACCAACTGAAGCCTGTCCATGAATTACATGCCATCCATTGGAAGTGTAAACAAAGCTAAGCCTCCACTGGCATAAATGGCATCAAGTAGCTAACAAGAAGAATCTTGATTCAATGTGCATTGACATAATTGTAACAGTTGTCTTCTGACTCTGGCTTTTAATTGGAGGAGTAAACAAAGCAAAAGTGTTACAAGATCGCTCTTGGCTCAGTGATGGAATATGAAAACTTTATCAGATCATCTTAAGTGAAACCATTAAGCTATGTTAGGTCTGCTTATTTCATAGTCTAATTATGTCTTACTAGTGCCAGTGTCTTTGATCAATGAGCGTAAGTCACGTTAGTCATATGCTTGCGAGCATATAAAAAGATTCTTACTTCTTGTATACCTCACATTTGAACTTTGGAGTCTCTACTAGAACCAACCGGTTATCAATTACATTGTGCACATTTTTTTCAGTTATAAGTCTAAATCTTAGAACCCTTTAGGATCATGGCAGGAATTAAACACAAGCCCTATACTGCTGACTTCAAACTGAAAATCATTGTGAAGGTGAAGAAGCAAGCAACAGAGCGGCAGCAAGAGACTTTGAGATTAGAGAGTCATCCATTCGTGAATGGAAAAAGGAGAAAAAGGAACTGGAGAAAATGAATCCATGAAGCGTGCATGTTGTGGGCCCAAAGTGAAATGGCCTGAGTTGGAAAATGACTTGAAAGAGTAGATTATTTCTCAAAGGCAACAAAATTGAGCTGTCTCTATGTTGCAGTTCAGATCAATGCAAAGCTTCTGGCAAATGAAAGAAGAATCCTTAGTTTTAAGGTGGGTTTCACCTAGATTTCTGAATTCATGAGAAAGAACAGTCTTCCTGTGAGAATGAGAAGCACTGTAGGCCAGCAATTTCCAGATGGCTGAGAGCAGAAGATGATCAAATTCTGTGAGTTCATGACCAAAGAAATCTCTGAACTCCTCGGTATCTCTGTGATGGACATAATTAATATGGATGAGATTCTGATACCTTTTGACATTCCGGCCACCAGGACTGTAGCTGCTTCAGGTACGAAAACTGTAGCCATTACAACCACTGGGCAGGAGAGGACTTGCTTCACTGTAGTCATTTGTTGCACTGTAAGTAGTGTGAAATTAAAGGCAATGGTGATTTTCAAGACAGTTACCATTTCCTGCGAAAAACTACCCATCAGTGTGGCTCTTCACTGTAATAAAAAGGGATGGATGGACT
Organism: Dugong dugon; assembly: GCA_030035585.1. Taxonomy (NCBI): domain Eukaryota; kingdom Metazoa; phylum Chordata; class Mammalia; order Sirenia; family Dugongidae; genus Dugong; species Dugong dugon. The sequence continues at coordinate 99,941,320 of CM057467.1, read as the reverse complement.
GATGTTACCAAAGTATGGGTAGATAAATGTTATAGGGCCAAGCAGGGGAGCTTTTTTTTTTTCTTTAAGAGATACTAATTTTTGATGCCATTGCTGCTCACGAAGAGAAAAGCATTCAAAATTATATTAACTAGTGCTCATATAGCAGTCGTACCTGGTGACCTGACCTGCAAGCTGTAGCTGCTAGATGTAGCAGCCAACCACCCATTTTTTTTCATAAGAAGAGAGTGGGATGAATGAATGCAGTCTGGAATTTGTGAGTTCATACTGTCAGGATGACTGAAGCAGGCAACATTTATGGAAGTCTGCAAGTAGGTGGCTTCTGCTTGGGGGAAATCTCTCCAGGAACCATGCACAACAGCTTCAGAAAGGCTGGGATTGTGTACCAGCAGAATACCGATAATGAAGATGAAGATGCCTTCGGCAGTGATGACATCAGTTCAGAAGTCACGGAAGAGTGTCTGCAGGCAGCCCTGAGATATTTCAATGATGATAGTGATGAAGGATCAGACTTTGAAGGGTTTCAGGAGTCATATGATGATGATGATGATGATAATGAATGACAACAGTGGCCTGTTTTAAGATAAAAACACAATTTCTTCTGGTGACTTTTATTTGTTGATTTCAAAGGCATTGATAATCAGTAATTATGTTTCAGTTTAAGATTTATAAAAGCAATAAAATGTAAACAACATCTTGTTCTTGTAGTTTTAGGCCTAGGATCATTTCTTACTTACTAATTTCTAGCTCTTCATGCATTCATACTCTTTGGTTTCAACATGGTATCCTATTTCCATCACAAGCCTGTTACAGTTCACCATTGCTTGCACTTTAAGAAAATACATTAAATGAAGTTTCTATGAGATCAGTTTTATCCCAGTAACTTTAAATCCATTGGACAGAAAAAAAAAATTGACATTGAAGTCTGCAGCATATAAGAAAATACTGCTATATCTTGCTTACGAAAATACTTGGGGGATTGCACGGTTTGCAAAAACATATAATGCGTGTTATTTGTGTAAAAATATGGTAACATCGAAGAGGGGAGCAGTCTAAGATGTTTTCTTTGTTTCTTGAGGGGTGGGAATGGGTGGGTGATGGTACCACTAGTCAGGATGTAGAATATAGGAATAAGTAGATTTGTGCTAAAATTCCCAGGTTTTAAGGTAAGACTATAAATTAGTCTTGTTTCTGTTGGGTTTAAAGTTACTGTTCAGTATATCCAGGTGGAACTCTGCACTAAACCATAGATTTGTGGTGTTATATATCATAACAGAGCTTTGATCCTTTTTTATAAAAACTTAGTACTTGCTTATGGTGCTACTGGAGCTGGGAAGACCCACACAATGCTGGGATCAGCTGCTGAACCTGGAGTGATGTATCTAACAATGTTAGACCTTTACAAATCCATGAATGAGATTAAGGAAGAGAAAGTATGTAGTACTACAGTTTCTTATTTGGAGGTAAGTTGGCAATAATCATTATTTATATTGATCAACAGTATTGATAAATCTCTATTTAGGAAATACCACGGGCCATTAAAATTGTCTGTATACAGGAATTTTGTCATGAATTTAAAAAAAAAAAAATCATTAAAATTCCTGGTCTTGGGTATTTGTTATGCATCTTACTCATGTTCTGGGTTATTTTGTTTTGTTTTGGCATAATTTCTGACTTACAGAAAAGTTGCAAGAATAGCACAAAGAACCTCCAGATATTTCACCAAGATTCCCCACATTAACATTTTACTACATTTGCTTTCTTTCTCTGTATGTGTGTGAAGTATTTTTTTTCCCCTGAACTATTTAAGAAAAAGTGGCAAACTTGTTACAAAAATAAGAAATTCACTTAAAGAACTAATGTATAATTATCAAAATCAGAAAATTAACGATACAATATTATCTAATTTATAGAAATTAATGAGATTTTCTAATTATTCTAGTAATGTTGTTTATTGCAAAAGAAAATCAATATCATGAATTTATTTAGTCGTCTTTAATCCTGAATTTTTTTGTGTCTTTGTATTTTATGACACTGTCATTTTGTATAATGTCAATTTGGGCTTGTTATGAGTAGTCAGATTCAGGTTATGCACTCACAGAAGTGATGTTGAGTAGTTCTTGTTGCATCTTATCAAAAGGCTTATGCTGCTGATTACTCTCATTACTGGTGATATTAACTTTGCTCAGTTGGATTATGCTGGTGTCTGCAAGGTTTCCCCACTTGTGAAGACACTATTTTATCTTTTGTGGTTAATAAATACCTTGTGGGAAGAATATAAATATCCTCTTACTCCTCAAACTTTTATCCATTAGTTTTAGGGGAAGTCCATTGATGATTCTTGCCTGATGGTAGGTTATGGTGACTTTTAAATTCAATGATTATTTCTATATCCATTGGCTGTCTACTGTATAAAAGAGCTTCCTCTTCCCTTTTGTTACATCAGTGTGGACTACTGGATTCTTACTTTCTTCATTAAGTTATAATTCCTTACTGTATTTGTGTGCTCAAATTATACCAGATTTAGCCAGTTGAAGCTCCTTCAAGCTGCCTCCTGTGTCCTTTTAACATACCCCATCATTCTTTAAGGCTCCCTACCCCCTTAGTCATAGCTGGCATTCAGCAAATGCTTACTAAATGGCAGAGCCTCTAACTTTGCATTCAAGTAGTTAGAGATTCAGAAACAGTTCAGAGAGTTTAAACCCTGATTTCACTGTTCATTTCTGGTGTCAGAAAATGTCTAGTAGTCACAGCTCTCTTACTAACATCTTGTAGTTTAGTCCAGAGTATTCTTCACATTCCAAGGCTGGATTAAGATCCTATATGTTGCTAGGAATTTTCTTGTTATTCTATAGAACCTGGAGCTAACAGATAATTAAAACTCATTTCCTATAGTTAACTAGTGAAAAGAATTGTTCTGAATTCAAGTAGTTAAAGAGGGTAGCAGTATTCATCAATTCCTCCTTAGATCCTTTTATAATTGGGGAAATTTTAAAGTTTGGTTATTTTCATGGTTTTGGGTTTTTTTTGGTTTGTTATTAATTGATTTTTTCCCTTTTAATCTGCTTTCATTTTATTAGTGGTAAGGCAATTTCTCTGATGGAATTCCATCCAGGCTATGCACCAGAATTGCCTGTGGAGCTTGTTAAAAATAGAAATGCCTAGGCCTCACTCCCTGGATATATTAATTTAATAGTTTTGGGGTATCGCCTAGGCAGCTATGTTTTTTTAAAAGCTCCCAGATGATTCTGATGCATAGACTGACTTAAGAGTAATCATTCTAATTGTGTATTTGGCATGATTGAGGTGGGTAAGGAGAAGCAATACAGAAGTGATTTCTACTTATAGGAAAAATAGCTTCAAAAACTTTCTCTTCATATTATCATTTTACTGCATTTAAGAGTTTATTACATTTAAAAATAATTATCATTCATTGTAGAAAATTGTACCAACAATGAATCATCACTATGGACTATTAAAACATGCAAATAATTTAAACAAAATAATTTTGAAGACTTAATTCTGCATGTTTCCTTAATATTTTATCAATAATAGTTGTCATTTGGTGGTCAAGTAGTGAACATTGTACCTTTAATAACTTCATGAAATCAGTTAATACCATTGTTTCTATGAATTACTAAAAAAAAATGCCAGAGATATAAGATGCAGATATGACTGGATACCATACAGTAGAGTGAGGGATTTTGGGCTCCATTCCCTGCTCTGCAGTGACCTTTGTGACCATGGATAGTCACCTAACCTTTTCATTCAAATGAAGAGGATCCCCTTATGGAATTCATCATTAGGAATTACATGTTAAACTTAATGTAATTCAAGGATCAATAAAAGTAATCCATTCATCCTTGAGTATAGGTTCTCTTTAACTCTTAAGCTCTGAAATTTTTAAAAAAGTATACTAGCTACACATCATGAAATGATAAGTATCTTCTTCAGCAAGAACCATGCCGTCTTCATACAACCTGCATTACAGATCCACTGGAATTTCCCAAGACTATCTGTCTGCCATATTTCCAGGAAATAAGAAAAAGCAATTTCCGCTATCTTATTTATGTCTCTTTCATTATAGTCATCAAGTCAGGAATTATGGGGTGAGGGTATAATGATTCCAGTTTGAAGTTTCAATTTCAAACCTAGGTAATTAAACTCTTCTGTTATCTGGGATGGCAGAAATGAGGTATCCTCATGGCAACATGAGGTAGAAGAGGTGCTATAAATGAAAATGAGCTGCCGCTTGTCTTTAAGAAGCAAAATAGGCGCGCGCGCGCAAGCACGTGCCTGCGAGGTTATCACTATTTTTCTATCAGTGCTAAAGTATTTCTTTTTATTTTAAGGTATATAATGAACAGATTCGTGACCTCTTAGTAAATTCAGGGCCTCTTGCTGTACGTGAAGATGCCCAAAAAGGGGTTGTCGTTCAGGGGTTGACTTTACACCAGGTATGTGTTATAAACTTTTTTTCCCCTGATAAAATAGCGAGTGTAGTTATTTAGCCATTTCTAACAACAGTTAACTTACCTTCCATCCTGTCTGAGAAAGCAGAAAACAATGAAGTACAGAAATAAAATGATCTGGGTATGTTTATTCTTATTTTAATTTCCTTTGAGATAACTGAATGAGCTTTTCTTTCAAAAATCCACTTGGACATGTAGTGTCATGTATTGTTCTGCATCATGTATTTGTTTTTTATCTTCAGAAAGACTGGAAGAATTTTTTTTTTTTTTAATTTTATATAACACCCAGCAAAGTACTAAGCAAATGATATGTAGTCAATATTGAATGGGATTAATTAAATTTATGGAAAGCATTTTCTTACATTTTATTTAATGTCAAAAATTCTTCTTGCTTGTGGAAAGTTTATTAAAAATTTTAAAGGATAGATTACTAATTTGTATATTTTTCTTCTACAAAACTTCTAGCCTAAATCCTCAGAAGAAATTTTACAGTTATTGGATAATGGAAATAAAAACAGGACACAGCATCCCACTGATATGAATGCTACATCTTCTCGTTCTCATGCAGTTTTCCAGGTAATAGGCCACTAGACTATCACTTGTAAAATTGAATTTAAAACCCTTTAAAAAAAAGAAAAACACCCAGTGCTGTCAAGTCGATTCCGACTCTTAGCGACCCTATAGGACAGAGTAGAGCTGCCCCATAGGATTTTCAAGGAGCGGCTGGTGGATTCGAACTGCCGACCTTTTGGTTAGCAGTCAAACACTTAACCACTGCACTACCAGGGCTCCATAATCCTTTTAAGACACAATTATTTTCTGTTTTGAATTTTTTGATGATACTATGTATTTTTATTAATGGAATGCATGCTGAATCATTGTGTCTGAATTTTCAGCAGATAGAATGGGTTTTTTTCTTCCCTCATCCCACCAATCCTACTTTCAGAGTCCAGAGAGACGTATGTGTCCCCCCAGCTCTACCCCTCAGAGTCCAGAGGGACATATGTGTCCCAAATAATTTTTATCAAAGTCCATATTTTACCTGTTAAAAATATTGATTCAGAACCACCTCATACAATACCCTGTAAAAACCGTAATTTGTGGCACATGCCCATTTCTTCCATTTCAAACATTTATACAGGTCCCTGTCTGATGGCAGCATGTACTGTCAGTGGGAGAGTAGCTTCCCAATAAAACCCAGAGGCAGAGAATGTAGTTGGGCGTTATATGTCCGTCCCTCTGGTCGTGAAAGTTAAATAAAGCCCGATTCATGAGAAAAAAAAAATCTTCATTTATTGACTTTTCTACTCAGCACTTCCTTTATTTTGCAGCTTTGAGAAGATTCTATCACCAAAAATATTTAGAATTGAGATGATATAAATCAGAAAAGTAAATTTTCATCACTGTGAAGGTATAGGATTGGAAGGCGGTAGAGGTTTTTGTTTTTCTTAAGGTGGTGAAAATATTTAATCTTTCCAATAGATAATCTTGTATTCAGAACAAGATTTTGCCCTGAAAATCTAGATTTATGGGAGCAATAAATTGGGAAGATATGATTTACTTTGTGAAATATTTGACCATTGGGATCATGTAAATAGTTTCATCCATTAATGAAGTATGATTCAGTTGATACAGTACTTTTCAGGAATACAATTCCAAAAAGAGCAAAAGCATAGGTAAGTAGCTATTATTTCTTCTAGTTTCTAGTCCTGTTAACATACAATTTATTATAAGACCTCATTCTGGATTATGACATGTGGAGTTCATAAGAAAGAAATTGTTTTGAAAGATTCATATCTGAGGTAATCAAGCCATTCAGAAAGTCCAAAATTTTATTCACCTTTTTTGTTCTTACTATTGGCTCTTCTGTAACTTCATCTGTCAGTATTCTGAGAGAAATGTTTATGTATGACACCAAGATTTCCCGGAAATGTCTTAGATCTTGCTTTATAAGAAAATGTAATAAAAGGGTTTTATAACAGAGTGAGAATTTCTACCTTCCTCATGTCTTTTAAGTTTGCCACCTAATATACTTCAGTTAAACTGCTACAAAGTAGCTTAAAATAGTCGAATAAATTGTGCTTTATTCTAATGGACAATTGAATATGACAGATGTACTTAACCACCTTTTTTATATATAACATTTTCTTAATTATGATACACAACAATTTAGTAATTGGATTTAATTCATTCTTCAATTTGGGTCAACATTCAAATTTAGCTTACTATTGCTTCCATTTTCTCTTAGGAACATTATTTCCAGAAGACCTGTATCCACATCTACCATCTCTGATAATTCCATAATCTGGTTCAAGGGGTACCAGAATACAAATGGCTATTGTTTTGACCTTCTGTGAGGTCAAGACTTATTTGCCTCTCATATTTTTCTCAATTTTACTAACTACTTTTGGTACTCCTGGATATCAGTTGGATTATACCTTGTTCAGTTCGTTTTTAAAATGAAAATAATTTTTATTTTATACTCTTAAAAATAAAGTATGTGTTTCCCTTTTAATTTTGTTAAATCTTATCCTCATTTTTCCTGTTTGCCTTTAATTTCTAAAAGATTTATTTGCGACAACAAGAGAAAACAGCAAGCATCAATCAAAGTGTTCGTATTGCCAAGATGTCCCTCATTGACTTAGCAGGGTCTGAGCGCGCCAGTGCTACAAGTGCTCAAGGCATCCATTTTAGAGAAGGCACAAATATTAATCAATCACTTTTAGCTCTTGGGAATGTCATCAATGCCTTAGCAGATGCAAAGGTAGGTACTATATATTTATTTGTTTAAATATTTTATTTGGAACATACATAATTCCTAGAAAGATAATTGATATAATTTTGTTTTAAAGTTCTGTTATAAAATCAAATTTCAAGAGCATATCAATAATGTTTACATATAGATCAAAGACCTCAAAGAGCCCAGTCTATCAAGTAAAGCCGTGTTTTTTAATTTTTAGTTTTATTAATACAATTGGCTGAATGAAAAGTATTGAATATTAAATTGATATTTAGTATTTTATGATACCTTTTATATCACTTATTTTGAACTTGATTTTTAAAAAGATCATTTATTGATTACTATACCACAGCAAGTATATACCTGAATTGGCATGGAAACAAAAAAATGCATATTTAAAAAAACAATTCTATTCACGTTAGTGTTGCGTATGTTGTAAAATTGGGCCAAATATTAAGGAATATTGATTTTTCTTGAGAGGAAGAGTGGTTTGAGATATGATACGTAAGGAAATCACATAATAGTCTAATATTTACTAGATGCTTTGGGGATATTTAAAAACATTTTTGTATCTGTGATATGCCAGAAATATTTATGGTGACACATCATATTTGACAACTTATGTATTTGTAGAAACAACATCCTTTTTTTAAACTAAAATTTTGTAATTCAATTCTAAGTTCAAACCAGGCACAAAGGCCTTAGAAAAATTCTACTGAACTATTCAAAATCTTACATTTTGAATTAATATAAAATGTATTCTAATGAGAACTTGGGGAATATTTAAAAAAACAAACAAACAAGTTATTGAAATCACATGATGATTGAAAAAGCAAGATGTCTTTTTAAGCAGACAGTATGGTATAAAGACTGGTTTTCTAAAGTTAAGCCATTCATATGATTTGTAATTGACTCCTATTTTGAATTAAATGAATTTATTTTAAAAAGATACTTTATATCACTCCATAAACTGAAAACTAATACTACATGCTGTAAATGGTAGACAATCATAAAATAAGAACAATGAAAACGAAACAGTGTTAGTAACTTCTGATTGTATGCTGTTGCCTGCTGAAGGCTCTGAGACAGAAACCAGCTTTCTTTTTCTTAAAAGAGAGATTAGATAGTGTTAGGTATGAGGATAATAGACAATTAGCCACTTTTCTGATTAGTTCAATCCTGACACCAGCTTCCATACAGCACTTCTTTTTCTGACTCTAGCCAGCCTAGCCACACCCTAGGTCAGGTCTCACAAATTAAAAGAACGCTGTCCTTCAGACTGCCAGATAGGTAGACATCCCCACAAGTTTTATACAACACCCTCACTTCTTACCTGCTGGTCATAGATTTGGGGTTTTCCCTTTACCCCTTCAGGGTACCAGTTGCAAGTTCAGGAGTTCCGCCTGGACTTCTTCACTTCTGACCTGCTGGCTCCCACTACTTCTTTGGTTTCAATAATTCACTTGGAACAGCTCACAGAGCTCACAGAAAATATTACACTTACGAGTATAGCTTTATTACAGCAAAAAAGTATATATACATGTGTAGAAATTGTTAAATGGGGGCATGTTTTTTATACTATTGCATATAAATTTTTTTTTTTTTTTTTTTTTTAATTATATACACAAAGACACTCAGGACGAAGTCTGGGAGACTTCCTAGCTCAAAGCTACCATTTCCTGAGTAATGCACTACTCTCCCATATGCACCGATGTCTTTCACCAACCAGAAATCTCATGACACTTCTGTGTCCAAATTCTTTATTGGGGCCTCCTTGCATAGGCATGACCTCCATGAGGTAGGTTGATAATCAGGCTACCAGGTGGTGACCTGGTGTGTGTCCTGTGTGACCTGGTGCCCCACACTCATTGGCTGAAATCCTCAGGTGTTGTTTAGATACCAAAGGTACCTCAATTACTCAGGAAATTCCAAGTGTTTAGAGTTATTTCTCAGGAAATGAGGGCAAAGACCAAAAGTTAAATTCTCAACTCCACAACAAGTGTTAAAGATACTAGCACAACCTGCTGTTTTGTCTTTGAAGAATCAAAAGGTATTAAAAGACAATTGAAAAGAAAACAATTTTATCACTTTATCGATGTTTAATGCTTGTCCTGTATATGTAAAATAATTTCAGGTAGTAGCAATGATGCACATTCTACAGTGTTTAGGAAAGACTGCTATGGTGAAAAGCATAGTACTACTGGGAGCTGGGGAACCTAGCACTGATTTCTAGCTCTGAATTGTCATTCACTTTTTGCTTAGCTTCAGTTTCCTCTTCTGTAATATGAAATATTTCTATTGGATAGCCTAATGCTGCTTTTAGATTAACATTGTAATTAATACTTGGTTTTTATATAGAAGTTGTACTTTTGTGGAAGATTTGTTACTTTAAAATCAGAGCTGTATCTTTTAAATACAAGAAAACCTAGAAAAATCAAATTTTAAGGAGAATATTGGCCCAGTGGTTAAAGCATTCAGCTACTAAGCGAAAGGTCGGCAGTTGGAACCCACCAGCCGCTCCATGGGAGGAAGATGTGGCAGTCTGCTTCTGTGAGGATTTACAGCCTTAGAAATCCTATGGGGCAGTTCTACTCTGTCCTTTGAGGGTCTCTATGAGTCGGAATTGACTTGATGGCATTGGGTTTGGTTTGGTTTATCGTGGGTTCAGGTGAAGTATCTCTAAGATTGTAATTATGATTTATTTTGTGTCTGTGCTACCAAAACCAAACCAAACCTCATTGCCATTGAGTCGATTCCTACTCATAGCATCTGTGTTAGGTGGTTATTTAATGAAAGAAGTAGCTTTCTATGCCATGCCAAAGTTCTTATTATTCCTCTAGTATATTTGTAAAAGGGCCCTAGTGGCGCAGTAGTTAAAGTACTCAGCTGTGAACCAAAAGGTCAGGGGTTCGAACCCACCAGCTGCTCCGTGGGAGAAAGAAGTGACATTCTGCTTCCATAAAGATTACAGCCTTAGAAACCCTATGGGACAGTTCTATTCTGTTGTATGAGATCACTATGAGTCAGAATCGACTCAATGGCACTGGGTTCTTTTTTTTTTTTTTTTAATATATTTGTATGTTGTTAACTTCCATCGAGTTGGTTACCATGTCAACCCCATATACAAGGGGATCAGATTGTTGTGATCCATAGAGTTTTCACTGGCTGATTTTTCGAAAGTAAATTGGCAAGCCTTTCTTCCTAATCTTAGTCTAGAAACTCCATTGAAATCTGTTCATGCAACACAAGCCTCCAGTGACAGAAGAGAGGTGAGTGGTGGCTGTGCTTGAGCTGCGTTGGCCGGGAATCGAACCTTAGTGTCCTGTACTGAGCCACCACTATCCCGGTATATTTGTATAGAGCATGTATCTTTACTTTTGTATCTTAATTCCTTTTAAAAAATGAATGGAAGTAATTTTAAATAAACATTTTATTTTAGAATAGTTTTAGATTTGCAAAAAAGTTGCAGATAGTTAAGAAAATTCCATATATCCTACACCTAGTTTCTCCTATTGTTAACAATTCACATTAGTATGGTATTTTGTGGCAACTAATGAACCAATATTGATGCATTGTTACTATCTTAAGTCCATACTTATTCAGGTGGAGATGTGATTTTTAAATAAGGAATTTGTTTTATATATTCACTGAATAGTTTCATAAAGATTCATTATCATCACTTGGATCACCAATTATAAGTTGGACAGTGCTTAAATTCTTATAGTGAAGTGGTTGCAGGTTTGCATTTAAATGTGGAAATGACATAAGAATTCTTTTTTTGTTCTTTCAGAGAAAGAATCAGCATATTCCTTACAGAAATAGTAAGCTTACTCGCTTGTTAAAGGATTCTCTTGGAGGAAACTGTCAAACTATAATGATAGCTGCTGTTAGTCCTTCCTCTATGTTCTATGATGACACGTATAACACTCTTAAGTATGCTAACCGTGCAAAGGACATTAAATCTGCTGTAAGTATGTTTACTCTGCCTTTGTTGTTATTGGGTGTATTTTATTTTTATAATTCTAGTGAAATTATTAATTAGGGGTGTGTTTCTACTAATGAGTCAGAAAGCTGAGAATCAGAAATGTCCTTACTGTCCTAGTTAGCTCAGACAGCTAACCATTAAGCATTTTGATTACACATATAATAGTTATTATTATTCTACTGTTAAGTCTTTTGGGAGTACCTTTCTTCCCAACCTTTTTCCATCAGAGCGCCTGCTATTTGGATGGCACTCTGGAATAATCAGCCAAGACTTTGGCTACATAGATGTTACCTAAAGGGACCAGTTTTTCTCACCACACCTATAATACATTAATAGCAGCCAAGGTGATGCTCTGTTTAGCCCAGCACCAACACTTTCTACCTGTGTAGCTTGGACATGTTAGTTAATCTCTCCAAGCCTCCGTTACTTCATCTGTAAAATACGTGTAATATCTGCCTTATAGTGTAGTTGTAATGACTAAGTGGAATAACATATATAAATTATCAGAAGCAATACCTGGCTCAAAGTAAGCATTCCAAATATTACTTCCTTTTATCTAACTTTCAGGGATTTTATTTAAGTTTATAACGTAAATAGCCTTTTCTAAATAATTTCTTTCCACCTTCATAATGTTGGTATAATCAATTTCTGTTTAGCTCCAAAATATGATAATGATTGGTTAGTTCATTATTTTTTCCAAAACTTTGGGATGCTTAAAATTACAGGATCTCAGGATTGGAAGAGACATAGAGGTAAACTGGTGTGATTACTCCTCTTCCCCTTTGCCTCTCTGCCATTCCCATTAAATGTCTGAAGATGAGCACATTATTGTCATCCTTACACAAATGTTTATATACTATTTATATAATTAACTAGGAAAGATCATACTAGTATATGGATTTACAAAAGTTTTTCACATACTTTTTAATGTTATCCTTACACTAACCCATTAAAAGAAGGCATTTTTTAGCTTCACTTTACAATTGAGAAAGGCAATACTCAGAGACTTCTAAGTACTTCATTCTAAGTCGGTTAAGTGAGAAGTTGGCAGGGCCTCCAAGTCAAGTATTTGGACTTATATGTTTAATGTTCTCTCCACTATTCTATAGCTGCCAAACAGCCCATATTATTATAAAAAGGATTATATAAGAACTCAGTAAAACCTAGTTGAACTTATGAATGGGTGGTACATAAAATTAACTCTGAATTTCTTAGAAGTCAAAGGAAATAGTAAGCAGGCAATTTATATTGTCAATGATTGCTTCCCAGGTAGTTGAAAGTATCTTTTCTCAAGTACTAAAGCAATTTCTTTACAAATTCATTTACATTATTAATGTGCTCAGCATATCCTTTTGTGATGGATTTTAAACATGAGCATAACTGATCATGATTGTCACATGATAATAATTGTCTCAAATTCTGAATTAATGGAGACTGAATTAATGAGGACATAATGCCATTTTGTTTGTATATATAACTACATGATTATTATCTATATATACTCATTTATAAATTCTTTTCACAGTTGAAGAGCAATGTTCTTAGTCTCAACAGTCATATAACTCAATATGTAAAGATCTGTAATGAGCAGAAGAAAGAGGTATGTCTACTTCTTACGTTGTTTTGCTAATATCCCTCAATTCCTCATTTATGGGACTCTGCAGTCCTAATTGTCTTAAAATTTAATGAGTTTTCATATTATAATTGAAATCTAGTTTATTGAGTTATTTTTCACTGCTAAGATTTTGCTGTACTTTTAGAATGATGGTCATGTATAATAGAGACTTGTTTTGTATTTTAACTATGTTTTCTATCCACTAGATTTTAATGTTAAAAGAAAAACTAAAAGCCTATGAAGAACAGAAAACCTTTGCTGATGAAAATAGCAAAGCAAAGTTAATGATGTCAAACCCTCAGGAAAAAGAAATCAAAAGGTAAAAAAAGATCTCATTTTGAGGAATGTATAATTTTAAAATTCAACCAGATATTTAGTATTAATCATCATCATTTGTTAAATGAATGTACTTTTCCCCAAAAGAATTAAGACAATTTTCCCAGTTGTCCCATTAGAGCAGTAGTTCAAGAGATGGAAATTCTAAAGTTGTTCTAGGAAGGTGGTAAGGGATTCCTAGACCAAACAATTTGGGGAATTACTCCTTACTAAAATAATCTTAGAGACTAACAAAATACATCAGCATATTAAAAGGTCTGAGAATCCTTTTAATAAAAGAATCTATTGAACTTTGATTAGAGTTGTGTAAAGTTAAACTTATTTGAAGTCCTCCAGAGCAGTTTTCTGTTTCACCAGTATGAGAAGCTAACCCTTAAACCAATAGTTTTTCTATTGTTTTATAGTCTAGAGTTTGTAGGACTCTTGGTGTGCGTAATAGGGACAGAAAGACTCTAGTTGACAGTGATTTTCAACCTAGCTTCAGCCAGAACAACTTATCTTTTTGTTAAATCGAGTTAATAAATTGAGGTTTTACATAAAATATCCCTGATTTGAAAAACGATTTTTTGTCTACCTTAAGTGATTCCAGAGTCTAAGATAACTACTAACAATAATAATAATGCCGCTTTATTTTTGTATATGGCTTTGTGGGTTTTCAGATTTTTAGACCCATGTTAATCTCATGATCGCTACAACAACTCTGTGAAATAACAGAAGGGAAATATTGTTTCTTCACTTACAGATAAGGGCAAGAACTATAAATCACATCCTTCAAATCTTAATCCCTTTGCTGCCATACTCTGTGTGGTACTTGACAAGCATCATAAGTAATTATGACAGCTTTTTCTCTCTATCAAGGACCATGAATCACTTTTTCAGATAGCATACAGTTGACTTGTACATTGATATATTACAAGAGACCTGTTTATACTGGAGATTTTCTAAAGCGTTTTAAGTTATTTTCTGTTAATCTCTCTAACAACTCATTTTCAAGGTAGCAGTGCTTTTATATTATTAGCCTTATGATACTTTTTGTTATAGCCCACCAATTTTACATTGTTTTTTAAACAAAACTTAAGTGCTACTGATTCCTTGTATTGATTTAATCTCATCAAAGAAGGCTTTTAACGTTGATATATTATTAGTTGTTATTATTTTATTTTGTTAAAGCCCAACATGAGTTTGGCCCTCATCCAGCCAGATATCGCATTTTTAATGCAAGTTTCTTGAAAGATAAATAAGTCACCAGTTATTCAACTTTAGAGACATTGCTTGCATAGAATGGTATAGCTGAGCAGTATTTAACCAGGTCTAGTTTACCAATATCACACGCAAGTAAAATTTTGCTGCAGATAATTCAAAAGCAGTTGCAGCGGTACATTGACAGGGAACTGCCAAAAATTCAAGCCAGATTTGGAAGAGGACGTGGAAGAAGGGATATCATTGCTTATGTCAGATTGATCTTGACTGAAAGCAGAGAATACCAGAAAGATGTTTACCTGTGTTTTATTGACTGTGCAAGGGCACTCGACTCTGTGGATCATAACAAATTTATGGGTAACATTGCAAAGAACATGAATTCCAGAACACTTAAGTATGCTTATGCAGAACCTTTGCATAGAACAAGAGACAGTCATTCAAACAAAACAACGGAATACTACCTGGTTTAAAGTCAGGAAAGGTGTGAGTCAGAGTTGTATCCTTTCACCGTGCTTATTCATTCTGTATGCTGAGCAAATAATCCAAGACTGCACTATATGAAGAAGAGTACAGCATCAGAATTGGTGGAAGGCTCGTTAACCACCTTGCGATATGCAGGTAGCACAACCTTGCTTGCTAAAAGTGAAGAGGACTTGGAAGTACTTACTGATGAAGATCAAAGACCACAGCCTTCAGTATGGATTATACCTCAACATAAATAAAACAAAAATCCTCAAAACTGGACCAATAAGCAGCATCATGATAAACAGAGAAAATATTGAAGTTGTCAAAAATTTCGTTCTGCTTGGATCCACAATCAACACCCATGGAAGAAGCAGTCAAGAAATCAAACGACTTATTGCATTGGGCAGATCTGCTGCAAAAATCCTCTTTAAAGTTTTGAAAAAGAAATATGTCACTTTGAGTACTAAGGTGTGCCTGACCCAAGCCATCATATTTTCTATCACCTCATTTGCATGCGAAAGCTGGACAATGAATAAGGAAGACTGAAGAAGAATTGATGCCTTTGAATTGTGTTAGCAAAGAGTATTGAGTATACCATGGACTGCCAAAAGAACAAACAAATCTGTTTTGGAAGAAAAACAGCCAGAGTGATCCTTGGAAGCGAGGATGGTGAGACTTCGTCCCACATACTTTGGACATGTTATCAAGAGGGATCAATCCCTGGAGAAGTACATCATTGCTTGATAAGGTAGAGGGTCAGTGAAAAAGAAGAAGACCCTTGTAGAGGTGGTTTGACACTGTGGCTTAAACAGTGGGCTCAAACATAGCAACGATTGTGAAGATGGCACAGGACTGGGCAGTGTTTCTTTCTGTTGTTCATAGGATCACTGTGAGTCAGAATTGGCTCAATGGCACCAAACAACAACAGTTTACCAATTAAAACCTTTTAGATTAGTATATTTTTCTGCAGTTTTGCCTTTAAATTGTTGATCCTTTCCTTCTGGTAAAATGATTCAAGAAGGAGATGACCTCAACTATGAAACAAGCATTTATTTAGATATTTTTCACATTTCAACTTCATCTTTAACCAACAGTAAAAATTTTGAGTTTCAATTTCTGACAACATGTTAAATAATTTACTTTTATTTATAAAGAAGGTGATGATAAAATTGTATACCCTACAGCCTTTGTCATTTTCCCTCAAAAGTAACTGACTCTTGAAAGAAATATATAAAATACTTTTATCCTATCAATCATATTGTTACACAGGACTTTTTTATTGCCATGAGTTTTCAGAATTTATTTTTCCATAAAAATGTAAAAAACATTTTATTTTATAACATTTAAACATATAAAGGGAAGAATGTACAGAATCTGTTATGTGGCAAAGCTATTTGGAAAGAGTATTCAAAAGGAAATTATAAAAAGAAATACAAAATGTTCTTTAGACAGATAATTATAAAACTTCACTTTTGACTATTCTAAGAAATGTGTGAGGAGTATAATATTCATTATATATCACCTAAAAATATTGGTGCTGGTTCTTATTTTCTAGTTACTTGAATATTTTAAATGATTAGAATAGTTATTAATAGTCAATCTATTAGGACACTTTCTCTTTTAAAATGATGCAGTCTTTCAAAAAGAAGCTCTCTAGAAACCTTCTTTGATTCTAATTCTCTTCCTCTTATCCTAATCAGTACCAACTAAAATAAGTCTGGACCACAAAATTAAAAAAATTGTCCAATATTTCACTATGTCCTTGGATAAAGTGTTACAGAGAAGCTAAGAAATTATCTTTGGGTATAACCTAAAGGTACCTTATCAATTCATTTACTGGCATTAGCATTGTTGTAATATAATACAATTAAATTGCAATGTCTGTACGTATTTGCTATGAAATATTTATTAGTTTGATAAAACTGCAGTAAATTCAATGTGTTGTGGCTTATATTCATTCCCAATAGAGTTTCATTAAGAACTACTGACGTAAATTGGCAATGTTTTTACCACAGATCCTTATAAATATATCTAAAATTCTAGCCAAAGAACATTTATTTTTAAATGCATATACTTTATTACAATTTCATTTTAAAAGTTTCACAGTTAATTTTCCTTTGAGATTTTTGCCTATATGTAACTGTTTATACTGCCACTGTAGCTCAGAACTGATCTGTGATTTAAGAGCACAAATAAATATATTTTTATAAAAGTAGAATATCACTGTGGCCAATGTTCTGCTGACCCTGGAAGATACAGGATTACAGGTTTCAGGGCTTTCATAGAGTTAATCAGCTTGAGGTCTTGGCATCTGGAGGAGATCTGGGTCAAACTCCCCTACTTTGGTTTTCTAGATCTGTATTGCCCTTTGGAGGAAACACGCTATAGCAGTTTTTCTAGGTTTATCGTGTTCTAAACTTGGATATTTTGGACCCTGGCAGTGTCAGTTGACTCTTATGCCAGGCTGTAGGGGGTACCTAACCGTATGGTGTGTTTTCACTGTAACAAATTCTGAAGCTGAAAACTGGCTATCTCACTTTCCCTAGGGGGCCATGGAGGCACCATGTGATTATGCCTCCTACTGCTTATTTCTTCACAGTGAGCTAGCACCAAAATGCAGCACGATGCTGTATAGCTACCGGAGCCTTGTGAAGTGGGATAACAAGTCAAGATTATCATCCTTTTCCCACAAACATGAAATAATATTTTTGTTAAGCAATTGTATTATATATAAAAATAAGCATAAACAAAATATAGTATATTACTAATCTTAGAGGCCTTATAATACCTGTATGTTTGAATAACATGATCTTCCTTGGGGAAGAAAAAGAGAGAAGTTTAACTTAGTAAAATTAAGTTTAATAACCCTTTCTAAACAATTTCTATAATTTAATAGGAAATAGTTACACTGACCCACTGCTATTTATCATTGGGTCTAATTCTAAGTGGTGTATATTCTTTTGTTCATGCATTTCTTTAAGTAAACTCTGTATGATTTATAATGTATTTCTATAAGTAAACTCTGTATGATTTATCACAAAATTAATGAGATTCTATAATGTGTTTTATTTTTGGTAGATTTCAAGAAAATCTGAACTGTTTGTTCCAGAATCGAGAAGAAATCAGGCAAGAATATCTAAAGTTGGAAATGTTACTAAAAGAAAATGAACTTAAGACATACCATGAACAACAGTGCCATAAACAAATAGAAATGATATGTTCTGAAGACAAAGTAGAAAAGGTGTTTATCGTATAATTAAATTTTAGAGAATTTACATAAAAACATGGGGACTTCTAATTCCAGCAACTTGATAGGTGTGTTATTTCCCTAGGGCTCTTGTAACAAAATACTACAAATTGGGTGGCTTATAAAAACAGAAATGTATTGTCTCACAGTTCTGGCGGTTAGAAATTCGATATTAGGGTTTTGGCCATGTTGATTCCTTCTGAGGGCTTTGAGAGAGCACGAGAGAGAACCTGTTCCATGCTTCTCCCTTAGCTGTTGGTGATGGCTGGCAATCCTTGGCATTCCTTGACTTAGAGATGCATCACTCTAATTTTGCATCTGCCTAATAGCTGTCTTCCCTCTGTGTCTATGTCTGTGTTTCTTCTCTTGTCAAGACTTCATTCATATTGCATTAGGACCCACTCTACTCCTTATGGCCTCACGTTAACAGGTTGAGGCAGGGAGTAGAACTTCAACATATCTTTTTAGAAACATAATTCAATCTGTAATAGGCAAGGTTACTTAATCTCCCATTCTTTACAAGCACCAGGAAATGCTGGAGGAAATGTAGAAAACATTTTAAATGCGTAACTAAGTGTACAAGAGAGAAAGTTAAATATCTAGGTGTCAAAAACAGAAAGGAAACAAACAAAAAAATAGAAGCTCAGTTGCTTCTGTTGCTTCTCTGAGGGTTTGTGGAACTCTTCACATGAAGAGCTTGGGTTTTAGTACACTCAGAGAGAGTGACTTAGCAAAGTGGGGCAGTGGGAGCCATCTACCCCAGATGCAGGCCATAGTTTACATCTTAGACCAAAAAGAGATTTTTTTTTTAAGGGAAAAGTATTTTATCACTAACATTATTTAGCGTTGACAGTGTATGGTGCTATAAAATGCAGACCAACTTTAGTCAGATTTATTGTTTTTAAGTTACTGACAGGGTCACTCCCCACCCTCCTCCACACACACAGACCACCCCCACTATCCTGCCCTTAATGAATGCTGCTACTTCGGTACAGGACCCAAGGTAAGCAGAGAGTTGGAAATGAGAGCTCCCACATAAAGCTAGGAACTTCAAAGGTCAGTTCCTACCATAATGATACTCCAGGGAGAAAACATCTTGCCAGACAGCACAGAAAGATAACAAGGAACCTTGCTTGGGGTAGGGAAAAAAAATCTCATTTGAAGACTGTCATTATAGACTTACTCTTTACAAGGATTTGAGGTTTCAATTTTTACTACATTTTTTTTTTTTTTTTTTTTTTTTGGGAAAATTTTCCTAGTGAGAAATTGACATATAAAATACTATTTGACCAGTGATTCTTCTGGGGAACCTGACAGGAACAATGCAAAATCAGCCTAGACAACACACCCCTCAAAGCACTATTTTAAGCACTTTGCATATACTAACTTTCAATTCCCAGAAAATCATATGACACACTCTAGTATTATTAGCATGATAATTAAAATGAGGAAACTAAGGCTCAGAGAAGTCATTTTATTCAAGGTCACAAAGCTCATAGGTGGCAGAGCTGTGATTTGAACTGAAGCTGATTCCAGAAGCTGTGCTTATATTATTTTTCTTTTTTGCATGTTATATACAGCTGAGGAGAAAATTAACAACGTGGGAGATAGATCTGAGAAAAATTATACCAAATGTAGCATAAAGGGAAGCCAAGTGTAAATCAGATGATGATATGAAGGATAGAATGAAAAAGTCATGCATTCATCTAATACACATTTTAGAAGAATATATTAATGAGAAAGGGGAAAGGACAATATTCAGAAAGTTTATGGCTGAAAATTTTTTAGGACTAATAGGATGTGAATTCAAGGAACATGAGTTCTAATCAGGATGAAATATATCTGTACCTGGACATGTTGTGAAACTGCTGATTAAAGCAGAAAAAAAAAAATTTGAAAATTCTGGATAATTATTCACACCAATTTTGGTGTTTATTGATGATAAGTTTATTTTTATTATTTAAATTTTAATTACATAAGTAATATATAGATACATTCATATATTACGTATTAAGCTTTATCATATAAATAACTTTCCAGTCCCTTAGGTCACTACTAAAACATGACTTTTTTTCCCACCTTTCCATAAGTAACCATTTTATATACAAATTTTACATTTTTAATGTCCAAAAGCCATCAAATTTTAGAGTGCTTTAAAATACCATTTTAAGTTTTTTGTCAACCTAATAAATGGCAAAGATTTGATATACTAAGAAATTAATCATATAGTATTCATTAATATATCATTGATACCAGTTCATCAGTTGATATTAAAATATACTATCAAAATTAATAATAGGTATTTATTATACCTTAATTTACTAAAAATATTTTTTATCTTTATTTTTCAAGATTCATGTTCCTCACATCTTTTTTAGGCAGAGGGAAAACTGAAGTTATATCTTTGAGATTGTATTAAATTTGTGCTTTAACTTTCTTCAACTACAGAATTGTTCGCAATGTTTTTGAAAACCTTAATGGCTTCCAAATAACAACATATAGGGTTAATATCAATTTATTGTTGTGAACCTATTTCATATGGTTGCTAAATGGAATTCTGAAATAGTGCTATATTATACATTCTAAGAATTAAATGTTTTTATAGCACTTAATAGCACTTACGCCTACTCCTCACTTATCAACTGTCTCATTATCCAATATTTCATTATTACACCAATAGTAAAACTGCACTCTCTGACTATTTTGAGTATTAATGAGGTGGTGGACATGGTGGCAAGGGCATCGGAGCATCCCCTCCCTTGAGGAGGGCCTCCTGAAGGCCTCCAGAAAGCTGGGCCATACTGCACCACACCCTCCATCCCTCCTGCCAGCGGGGGTGCCGTGTCCAGCTGCCACGCAGGTCCAGCCTCCTCCGTGGCAACGGCCTCTGGGTGGAAGTGCAGGCAGCACCAAGATAGCAGGCACCTGTTCTGGGTTCCGAGCTCCCATGCTGCCTGAAGCCCTGCAGTTCACGATTGCTGTGGAGTGGGAAAGGAAGAACGAGGCATCGGAGAGGGTGTTTGTAAGAAATATGTGCAAGTTTAATGACATCCCAAAGTGAGCCGAACTGGGCCTGAAGCCTCCCCCTCAGTGGGGCAAGGTGCCTGTCAGGCTCCCGGCGTTCTCAAAGGAAGTCCCAAGCCTAGCTTACTCACCAAGCCTGGAGGGCAGAGCAGGCTCCAGGATCATGGTCGCAGGGGTGAGAGTGGAGCCCTGGAGGAAGCTCCGCAAGGAAGGTCGGACCCAGCGCAGGAGGAAGGTGAGGTGGGTAAGCCGCGGGCCCTCTAGACACACTGCCCGACTATCCAGCTTTTTCTGCTCCAAGCCTCCTTCCCTGCAGAGGAATAATCCATAACTGGACTCGTCACAGTGATGAGCACATCAGAGAATCTTTGCAGTTATTATTTCTATGATCATATTTTCTAAATTAAAAGAATTGGACAAATAGATGGTCTGAAAACTGGGGAAAAAAATTCTCCATTTTCGCATAACGATCTGGTCTTTGGAACCTAACCATGTCGATAAGTGAGAAGTGGGTGCATTATAAAGTATTTTCAATGCAGATAATAATTCTTTTCAATTCAGTGTAGGTATTCATTAAATAAATTTCAGTTATCTGAATGTTCAGTTATCTGATTTATTTTTTTGGAAAAATAAGGTAACAAATTCAGTCATGGGAAGCTGGTTTTGACTTAGTGTCCCAACTTCTAGCAACAGCTTTTGTTGAACATTTTTGCTTATATGCAAAGCATTGTGCTAAACACAATGGCGATAAAGAAAAGTGTAATGCTCTTTGATTATCTACAAGCTGGTTGGAGCAATACAGTAATACATAAATAACAGCCCACTATATGATTGTCATGTAAGTGGTAGTGTAGTAATAAAACAGCTAATATTTATTGAGCACCATGTGCCAGACACTTTTCAAAGTCCCTGCATAGATAAATTTAATCTCATACTTATAACAAGCCTATGAGGTAGATCCAATATTATTCCCATTTTAAAGATGAGCAACTAAGGCACCGAGAATTCAAGTAAGTTGTCTGGAGTTCATACTGATTAATATAGCTGAACCAATATTAAATCCTGAGTATCTGGCTTCAGAGTCTACGCTAAATGACTTTGCTATACTACACATACTCTTCAGTGCTATAGCTATTCAGAGAAGAAAACAGTGGCTTCCAGTTGTAGTGATAAAGAAAGACTTCCTGGTGGAAAGGTGGAATTTATACTGGGCCTTATATGATACAATATTAGTGGGAGTAAAGCACATAGGAATGGTGTGTTGTGGATAGAAGATCAGTTTGACCAGAGCAGAGTGTATTTGTAGTTCTGTGTGTATAGAAGTACGTAAATATACTCAACACTTTCTATCAGTTCTCACTTCTTTACCTGTATCAGGTATCACTGATTGATTGCCATGCTCTTTCTCTCTGTACCTGCAAGTGGCCAAAGCTTACCACTCTGAATGACTGGAGTTGGCACATGATATACAACTTAATTGCTGTATTGGGAATTACTGAAAATAAATTGAAAAAACAGGAAAATTGGCCAGTTTATGGAAACTGTGGTTGCCAGGAATTTAGAATTTTGTAGTCAAAAGCAGTCAATGAAGGCTTTGAAGCAAGAGAATAGTGTTATTGGAGCTTAGAATCAGAGTGCCATTTTTTAGATAGTTGAGTATTACTATTTTGTACAATTAATTAATGTTTGTTTTGTTTAATATCAAATTTATGTTTTAGTTCCCCCTTGAATTTTGAATGTGAGTTATTTGAAAGATTAAGACATGGAGTAGTGGAATGGATTTGGCTGGTTTGTTGAATTTCTTTCTGTTTCCATCTTTGTTTTTCTGCTTAATAGCCTTTATTCAAGCTACCTGCTGTTTATGACTTCTGATTTTTGGTCTTTTCAATCCACATGTCCCCAATTCTTATAGCTGTTCTTAGGAGAGTAGGTAAGCAATCAAGATAAAAACTTTTAAGTTTGTTGGTTGTAGTTAAACTACTGAAAAACAGACATCTAGAGGTTGATTTTTTTCCTTTTCTTTTTTTTTTTACACAGAAGTGTCATACTATAGTCACGCTGAATTGTTTGCTAAGGCACAGAATTTTATGTCTATCTTGGACCCTCTGCAAAAAAGATTTACTATCAGAAGTGTTAAAAAGGTGTCAAAATTGATTCAGCTATAAATTATTCTAGAGTATGGATTCTTAGATTAGTATTAAAATGAAGCTCCTGGGTAATTTCCTGGCCACATAAAGATAATCCCTAAATTATTTCTAATGAAATAATTAAGTTTATCATGTTAGTAGTTCTTTTGCACAAAGCGTAGTAACACTTAAAATTTTAGAATTATATATTGTCTTTCAAGACTTTGCATTATTCCTGGCATTTGTTAATGATATACATAAAGTTCTTTTGAAACCATAATGGGAAATATTTTACTGTAATGCCAACATTTTGCATGCATATTTTAGAATTCCTTCGAAAAATTTACTTGCCTTTTTTTTTTTCAGAACACTGGTTCAATAGGGGTATCCTGAATGAAACTGTCCTCCATAGAAAATCATCATGGATAATGTGTTTGATGGACAATAAAATAAAAACTATCAAAAACATACTTTGGGAGGTTTTCAGTTAAGCTCTTCCTAGTTTTATATATTGCTACCATCAGATCCATAGACCATCTCCTGCTCTGGTTTCTAAGTGTCCTACAAAATTTATAAATGTTAAAACAAAATAAAGATAATTTGATGTAGCTACCTGCCTCCAGGCAGATACAATATTTTTATCTTCATTTTTCAAATGAGATAACTGAATGTTCACTGAGATTGACTTACCTAAGTCTTCACAACTGCTGAGTTACAGAAGTCACGAAACCACATCACCCATCTTCTGTTATAGCAGCGGTTCTCAAACTTTTCAAGTTTCAGGACCCTTTTCCAGTCTTAAAAATTATTTAGAACCCTAAAGAGCTTTTGTTTATGTTGGTTCTATCTACTAACATTGTCGTATTAGAAATTAAAACAGTCTTAGGGGAAAAAAAGTGTGAATTATTTTATTTAAAAATAATAATTAACCTATTACATATTAACATAAATATCAGATTGTTATGAAAAATA
Source organism: Dugong dugon (assembly GCA_030035585.1). Classification (NCBI taxonomy): domain Eukaryota; kingdom Metazoa; phylum Chordata; class Mammalia; order Sirenia; family Dugongidae; genus Dugong; species Dugong dugon. Next base: position 99,917,138 of record CM057467.1, on the reverse strand, counting down.
ATAATCTATTTCCCAAAACAAACAAAAATAGTAAGAAAAATAACATTGTTTTACACTTTTACAAGTCTCTTTAATGCCTGGCTTTTCATATCAGCTATATTCTCATATTTGATGCTATGTTATTCTGTTGTGATGTTACAAATTTTTTTTACCCTGTAGAAAACTCTACTGTATGAAACAAGAAGAATAAAAAGGCTGGTTACGTCTTACTATATGGCTGCTAACCAAAAGGTTAGCAGTTCAAATCCACCAGCTGCCGCTTGGAAATGCTGTGGGGCAGTTCTACTCTGGGCAGTTCTACTAAGGGTTGCTATGAGTCAGAATTGACTCAGTGGCAATGGTTTTTTGGTTGTTTTGTTTTACGGTCCAGTATCAGAGCCCTAGTTACATAGTGGTTAAGAGCTCAGCTGCTAACCAAAAGGTCAGCAGTTTGAATCCACCAGCTGTTCCTTGGAAACCCTGTGAAGCAGTTCTGTTCTGTCCTGTAGGGTCACCATGAGTCAGAATTGACTTGACAGCAATGAGTTTGGTTTTTGCTGTTTTTTTTTGGTTTAAGGTCCGGTATCACACTTGGACAACTGTTGCTTTATAGTATTCTACCACATTTCTCTCCCTAGTATGCTAGTCAGTTTGGAGTTTTAATTTTTTTTGTTTTCTTGGTTACCCAGGTTTTTGTTTGTTTGAAGGGTTTTTTTGTTTGTCTTTCTGGTGTCTTACATTGATAAAGAGTTATTGAGATATACGTAACCAGAGAAACTGTATAAAGAGTCAAGAACCTTGGTGAGAATGACAGTGCCTATCAATTGTTTTTCCCCGATCTATTTGACTCTAACCCAAAATGGAGTCAGCTTCTCTTTTACCTGTGTATTTTCCTTGAAAGCGAGGCCAAGTAAAATTTTACGGGTCCTGGTGGCACAGTGGTTAAGAGTTTGCCGCTAACCAAAAGGTCAGCAGTTCAAATCCACCAGCTACTCCTTGAAAACCCAGTGGCGCAGTTCTACTATGTCCTATAGGGTTGCTGTGAGTTGGAATTGACTACATGGCAACTGGTTTTGTTCTGTTTTTCTTTTTTGGCTTTATATTTGAGTAAGGAGCCCTCATGGTGCAGTGGTTAAAGTGCTCGGGTGCTATCCAAAAAGATTGGTGATTCAAACCCACCAGCCACTCTGCAGGAGAAAGATACAGCAGTCTGCTTCCATAAAGATTTACAGCCTTAGAAACCCTATGGGGCAGTTCTACCCTGTCCTATAGGGTCGCTGTGAGTCAGAATCAACTCTATGGCCATGGATTTATTTTTGTTCATTTGTTTGTTTTTTGTTTTTATTCAAGCATGGCTTCATGATATCTGCCTTTGCCTGAACTTAAATCCTTTGTGAGTTCATATCCTATTCAGTGAAGATAATTGATAGGTGTATTTTTTATTGTTATATCTCCTAAATTTTAATAATACATCTTTGATAAAATATAGTAAGGAATAGGAACTTATCTTCAAAGCTCAAATCTAGTTCTGCTTTTATTTTTATTTCCTTCTTTCAGAAAACAGTTGTAAATGCTTGTTCTAATCTATGTGGATCTGTCGTCTCAAATCCATTCATCATATCTGATAACTGTAGAGTCCAATGTCTATTGCCAGACAGTCTAGAGAGGTCAAGCTGTTCTGGCCTATGGTTCCCATGATAGTATGCAAGATCTCTGGGGTAAGAAACTAAAGGGCCAGTTTTGATCTCAATTGAAACACCAGAAAATACTCCAAATGCCCATTATAGGTTCTGAACAAACCATCAGGCAAGATCCGATACTGATAAGCTCTCTTTGCTGTCATTTCCACCAGCCAGCCAAAGGCCTTATAGACCAAACCAGAGCACTCAAACACTTTTATCTCTTCACATCTTTTCAGTTGGAGAAAGGACAAGAAGAGCAGGACATGCATCTGTTTTGATTTTGGTTAAGGAAATCTGGAACTTATCAGATCTTATGTGGACTTTTCAAATGTAAGAAATTGAAAAGAATGGATTTTAGCAAAAAAAAGTTGTAGTCTTTAATTTGGCCGTTGTATTTCTGAAAGCCATAGACTTTCAATGTGTAATTTTATTTAAAAAATGACTCGCTAACTCAATTTCCTATTTTCCTGCAAGCAGTAATATTGTCATGGTTTCAAGGGGGAAATAACTTTTAAATACAAAAACATAACCTAACTTAATAGACTACAGTGGTACATGTACAGGAAAATATACTACTTTACTAATGTCATATACATGAAATATCATAAAAATTAGGTCAGATATTAAATACATTGTGTTTTAGGCCACTTGCAAAAGAGATCATAGACTTGCAATGTTGAAAAATCGTCGCTGCTACCTGGAAAAGAAAAAGGAGGAGGAATTGAAGCAATTTGATGAGAATACCAACTGGCTCCATCGCATAGAAAATGAAATAAGCCTTTTAGATGAAAATGGTCATATTCCAAAGGTACAGATGTGTTTTTATGTTCAGACTACTGGCTAGGAATAGCTGTAAATTATTTTGGCATTAAAGCTCATACATGACTGGAGAGAGAGGATGCTAGCAGAGTAGCCAATAACAATTCTAAGGAGTGAAAGGGTCAGCAAGCAGCATATACTGTTTCTTAAGAATAAAGCTAAAGACAAATAGAGACAGAATTGTTCTCCAATGTGAATACTTACGAACTTCCAACACTTGATCTACACCTGAGTAATTGTAGAAGTCTTCAGATTATCTTGCTGAAAGTGTGCCAGTCAGTTTAGTAGTTTAGGACATTAGCATAATCTAGTAATATTTCACAATTAAATAATTTATAAACACTTTAAAATATTCTCTACAAAGAGAATGAAAATACTGGAAAGAACGTGGACTTTGATAAGAAGTGAATATTTGGTAATTCTGGTTCTTGATATTTGTTTTGAATATCAATTCTAACACCAATTGTATATAAATGTATATTATTTATAAAACAACTTGGATAAGTTGTTTAATTTCTATTTCTTAATTTCTAATCTGTAAAATATATTTAAGTCATTATAAGGTTAAATGAAATACTGTGTGTAAAGGCCTAACAGCACTTAACACATGATACGTGATTGATAGGTGATAGTTGAATAATGTGCTAAGCTATAATAACATAGACATCAATAGCTAAAGCTAGGTGTACACAAGAGGAGCACAATAGAGTTAGCTGCATCAAGTATTTTCAGTTTTTCCTCCAGAACAGTGATTCCCGTATTTTGTGGGGGTCGTAGATACCTTAAGAAACCTGATCAAAGCTATAGATCCTCTCCCAGAGGGAAGATTGAAGGGGATTACATTCGTATAAATATGCATTTTTTTTTTTTTTAGTAATTTAAAGTTCCCTGAATAACAGACAGAACACTGAAAATTATATAAATATGTGGAAATTAATACACTATTAAACAACCAATGGGTCAGAAATCAAAAACAACACTAGAGAATCCTTAGAGACCAATGAAAATGAAAGGACAACATACTAAAACTTAGATATGCAGCAAAGGCAATTCTGAGAGGAAAATTTATAGCAATAACGATCTACTTTAAAAATCAAGGAAGATCTCAAATCGGTAACCTAAGTTTACAACTTGAGGAAGTAGAAAAAGAGCAAACTAAGCGCAAAGCTACCAGAAGGGAAGAAGTAGCAAAGATCAGAGCAGGGATAGATGAAATACAAAATACAAAAGCAATATAGAGTCAGTGAAATCAGAAATAGTTGGTTCTGTGAAAAGATAATAAAATTGACAAACCTTTAGCTAGACTGATGAAAAAAAAGAGAAGATGCAAATAACCAAGTCGGAAATGAGAATGGAGACATTACTACTTTCCTTACAGAAAAAGGATTATAAGAGAATACTATGAGCAATGTATAATAAATTTTATTAAAATTTTTTTGATTTATAATATTTTTAAAAGAATCTGATGTATATTTTGTATTGTTTTCCCCAGGAACTTGATAAAGATCTTCAGTATCACCACTTATACCTTCAAACCAAAGATTTGAAAGCACAGATTGAGCATATGATGGATCTAGCTAATCTTCAAGAACAGCAGTATAGGCAGACTGAGATGTAAGTAAATAAATTTACCTATTCCAGAATTTTAGCCCCATAGACCTAAGATACGTTGAAGCATAGAAGTTTTCTGAAATCAGTAAAAGTTGATTTTTTTCTGGTGTGGGCTACATTATTTTTTAAGTGTCTGCCAGCATCAGAAAACATGCAAAAAATAAATAAATAAACAGTATATGTGGTTCTTTCCCTCTGTCTTAGTCGTCTAACGCTGCTCTAACAAATACCGCAAGTGGATGGCTTTCACAAAGAGAAATTTATTTTCTCAAACAGTCTCGTGGGCTAGAGGTCCAAATTCAGGGCATCAGCTCCAGGGGAAGGCTTTTTCTCTATGTTGGCCTTCTTCTCTTTGGTGTTCCCGGGACTAGGAGCTTCTCTGCGCACAGATCCTCGTCCTTTCCGCGCTCTGCTCCCAACACTGCTTTCTTGATGGGATGAGGTCCCCCTATCTCTCTGCTCACTTCTGCTTTTTATATCTCAAGGGATTGCCTCAGGACACAATCCAATGATGTAGATTGAGTCCTGCCTTACTAACACTAATGCCACCCATACTCCCTCATTAACATCATAGAGGCGGGATTTACAACATATAGGAAAATCACACAATACCGGGATTCATGGCCCAGCCAAACTGATACATTTTTGGGGGAACATAATTCAATCCATGACAACCTCCAACTAATTTTTACAATGTTTTATAGTATTGAAAGCATTTTTTCTTGAAAAAATTTATTATTTATATAATATATGCCACGTAATACAAAATTCAAAAGATACACAGTGAAAATGTCTCTATCTTTTACTTTTGTCCTCTAGTTGCCTCCCTTTTTAGAGATAATGGCTATTAATCCCTGCTGAATTTTAAGTAGGCGATTTTTAAGCATTCGTAATTCCAGAATGATTTTTTTGCTATCATTAAAGTGAAGTTTCTTAAAAAATGTATATTTTTTAACATCAGACATCCCAAATTTTTGTGTGATCCTATAATGTTCTTTTATGCTCCTTTTATTGGCTCAGTAGTAATGTCTTAATTGTTTGATTTTTGAGACATAATAGTAAAAGATGTAAAACTTTATTTTTATTTTTTTACCTTGGATAGATCAGTCAACTCCTTGAGCTTCATTTTCATGCTTTTTCTGATTCACAGGAAACCATATTAGGGATAGCTGTGTTAAAAAAGAAGAAAAAGGAAAAGAAAAAATTCAGGGAGATACTCTTCTATGCATAGAAGCTAAGCCTAATGTCTCCATGCATTCTACATCTGTACCTAGGACAGACACTGAAAATTTATTTATTAGCCGTCAAACTGCTTTCAAGAGCCATAGTCATTAAACATTAATTTATTTTAACCATTCCCTATTTGCTATAACAGATTAATACATTTATACATTTAAGATAAATTTTTTACTTCAAGTATAGGGAAAAAAAGGATTCTAACTCTTACTCATTTAGAAAACTGGGGAATCAGATCATCTCAGATGTAATGTGGCCTAACAGAGTTTGAGTTTTAAAGTTGATCTCGGGTTTGAATTCCAGCAGATATTAGCAGTGTAACCTTGCGTAAATTATTGCATTTTGCTAAGCCTTAATTTCCTTATATTTAAAAATAGATCATAATACTTAAAAAGCTTTTGAAAGAATTAAATAACATAAATAATTCACATGACATAGTACCTGTGTCAGTGTCCCCAAAACCACCCCCGAGGTTTGATGATTCACTAAGAGGTGTCACAGTACTCAGCATATAGTCATACTCACAACTATGATTTATTACAGCAAACGGATACAGAGGAAATCAGCAAAAGGAAAAGGCATGTGGGGCAAAGTCTGGAGAAAAACTGACACAAGCTTCTAAGAGTCTTTTCCCAGTGGAGTCACATAGGATGCACTCAGTTCCCTCAGCAACATGTGTGACATCGTGTGTGACAAGTTGTCTACCAGGAAAGCTCATTAGAAACTAATGCCCCAGATTTATGTTAGGTCTGGTATCATGTAGACACCCTCTGCTTAGCACATACCAAAATTTCCAAACTCCCAGAAGGGAAGCACATGTTCAGCATAAACCACATTATTTGTACAAACAGTTTAAGCACAGTGAGCCATTCTATCAGTTCTAGGAATGATAGGAACCCTCCTGAATTCCAGGTTTCCAGACAGCCAAGAGCCAACTTTGCAGTCAGGCATTTCTAAGGATAGTAGTTGCAGGCCTGCTGAGTTAACTCTTTTCTGCACAGTACCTGATTATTGTAGGTGCTCAATAAATAATCGTCCTTATTGACTTTCTGATTGACTTTTTTCCCTATACTTGTTACCTACTTGGCTTAAATGGTGTACCTGCCCCTACAAAAAAAGTCTCAACTATTTGTTGTTGTTTTTGTTATCGTTGTGTGTCATCCACTCAATTCTGACTCATAGCAACCCTATATTACAGAGTAGAACTGCCTGATAAGATTTCCTAGGCTATAATCTTTATGGGAGCAGATCGCAAGGTCTTTTCTCTCACGGAGCAGCTGGTGGGTTCGAACTGCCAACCTTTTGGTTGTTGTGAGTCAACTGGAATATCATATATTCACTGCCTTAGTATACCAGGACTGAATCATCTCAAGATCATTCATGTATTTTGGTGTCTTCCTTGATCTAAAAGTTAAAAACCATTGGTTGAGTGTACAAGTTTTCAGTTGTTTAGCTGTCACTTCATTTCTTCAGTGAAAGCTTATATGGAGGTCTAATACATAAAAAGATAAACTAAGTACTATTCTGATTGACAGGGATATGGAAGGTTTTGAGTTAAAGCCAGGAATCCAGTTCTCCAACCATTCCCCATATCCACCATCCCTGTCTAGAACTTTCCTCAAAATCCCTTTGAATCCCTTTCTGAAAGCCATTGGTTTAGGTCACGAAGAGTTAACTTGAAGGAGAGTGGGGTTTTATTCTCTCTCTTTTTTTTTTTTTTTTTTAATGTTATATAGCTAAAATATGAGTCTCGTTGTTCGACATAGTATATTAGTTTTTCATTTCAATCCCATGGTAATTATTAATAATAACAACAATATCTTTAATTTTTTAAGCACATTATGCTTTGCAAAAAGCTTTTATTTGTTTTTAACTTAGTCTTCAAAACAATCCAGTAAGTTGAGCAAATGACTGTCAAGTTGTCCGCCATTTTATAAAGGGGGAAACTTCGGTTTGCGCCTTGTCCAAGGTGAGATAGAATTAAAAAGGACAAGCTGAGACTGGAGCCTAGTTCTTGTGATTTCTATCCCAGATTCTTTCTACTCTATTCTTAATATTTTAAAAATATGTGGAGGTGTTTGATTGAAAAAACATATTCTAAAAGAAAACGTATATGGGGAATCATTTTAATGATTTGCTCATACTTTTGAGTGATACTTAGAAGAACTAAAATAATGTTTTTAAAATTTAGTTTTTATTTCTTTTTTCTTGGCCCTTTCTGTATATAGAGTATTGAATGCTTTACTTCCAGCCTTCAGAAAACAGTATTGTGCATTAAAAGAAGCTGGCCTATCAAATGCTGCTTTTGAGTCTGACTTCAAAGTGATTCAACATTTAGTTGAGAGGAAAAAAATGGTGGCTTGGGCTGACCAAACTACTGAATATCCAAAGCAAAAGGATCTACCAGGGGTTTCTGTTCTTATGACCTTTCCACAACTTGGACCAGTTCAGTCTACCTGTTGTAAGTCTGGATTTTGTTTTATCAAGTAAATAGTAACATTATTTCTAAAGAGTAGCCTCCTTTATGTACCAGTCTAACCAGTATCTTCCAGGAGTCTATGACCAAATGTGCATTGATGTTTTAAGTAACTTTAGCAATAAAACCTTAAAGTTATTTTACCCATTTTTAAAGGAAATCATTTTATTTCCCATCTTTCTTTAACATTTAACCCTACTAAAGATGGATGATTGTAATTAAGAATATTGTATTATATAATACATAATAATCTGTTCTTAAGATCAGCTAAAAGTATAGAAGTTACTGTTTTTCTGTTGATCAATTGATCACTCTCTCATAGAAGTGTGCATGGGACAGTTTAATTGCAAAATAACATCTAATCTCATTTTAAAATAATTCAGGCAGTCTGAAGAACATAATGTAAGAAGTAGAATGCCCTCTTTTACTATCCCAGGAACCTCAGTATTATGCCCTACCTTAGAGATAAAAGATATTAGCATTTTGGTTATCTTAGCGCTATATATATGTAGTATTTATATTAGACAACCTAACACTAGCTTTTTGTTAAACCTAATAAATGTGAATGCTAGCACATTATACAACTTTTTTATTTCTGTATTATGGACATTTTAGGAAATGCACATGAAGAATCTACCTCATTTTAACAATTTTGAAAATCCAGAGAAAAATATACAGTACTTTATTTAACCATTGCTTTATTCAGGGACATTTCATCGTACATACCATTTTACAGTTGAAAACATTACATCAGAGAACATGCTTGTATATTCACATTTCTGCATGTGTACCATATTCCTAGAAGCTGATTTGCTGGCATCAGAGGACAAATAAATAACAAAAACAAAAAACTACATCCTGTCAAACTTCTCTTCATGAGAGGGTCTCCCAATAACAAGACCTGAATTCCAGTGAGACTATCTTTCAGATAGAGAAAATTCAGTGAGAACCAAAAGAAAACCTATCCAATGAGCTAAAGCCATGGGAAAGATAGATATCCACGAGCCTAATATGAGGAAACTACCTCAAAAAAGACCAGTCACAAGAAATGATCCAAATAGTGACCTCAAGATTTGGGAGAGAGAAGGGCAGAATCAAAAAATGAAGACATTATAACAGTGAACAATAAGCCTTACTGTGTATAAAACCAATAAATCAAACCCATTGCCGTTGGGTCAATTCCGACTCGTAGTGACCCTATAGAGCAGAGTAGAACTGCCCCATAGGGTTTCAGAGGAGCAACTGGTGGATTCGAACTGCCAACCTTTCAGTTAGCAGCCGAATGCTTAACCACTGCGTCACTAGGGCTCCATAGATTTATTATCTATGTATAAATAGATAATAAATCTAAATGGATAATTATTATATACTTTCTGAGAATGTGTAATATAAGTACTAAATAAGGACTTTTAAAACAGAGGGAATACCTCAGGGGAAACTCTTATAAGAGTTTTATCTTAATTCTAAACTGTATTAGGAGTCCCTGGGTGATAGCAAATGACTAATATGTTCAACTGCTAACCAAACTGTTGGAGGTTCGAGTCCACCCAGAGGCACCTTGAAAGAAAGGCCTAGCCAATCTACTTCTGATAAATCAGCCATTAAAAAATGAATAATAAATAAACAAACTGTGTCATCAAACTTTAGGAGTTGGGGGGTAGAGGAGGAATATAAAGTCATTTCCAGAGCACTCATCTCGAGATAAGAGATGAGAAGTGAAGTATTCTTAGATCTCTTCTTTGTTGGATTGGAGAGGAAGTAGGCTAGTTGGGAAAGAGTCACTTAAGGAAATTTGTTTTCCAATTAAAATAATAGGGTACTATGTTTCTGCTTAGGAGTAAAGGGTAATAAATGGGATAGTGGAACTTCCAAGTTACCAAAAAAAAAAAAAAACATATATGAATAAATATCAGCTTGATCAAATCTGTGAAAAGAAACAAAATTTTTCTAAGTGAAACAAGAAAATAATAGTAAGTAGTAGTATAGAAATGGAAACAAATCAAGTATTTCAGTTATGACTTTAAATGTATGTGTTTTTAATTTCCATATTTAAAAACAAGCTATCTTACTGGGTTAGAAATCAAAAGCCTGCTATATACTATTTTCAAGAAACACGTTTAAAATTAATATTTTTTTAATTTTAAGGTTTGAAGTAAAGTGATAAACACAGATATGTCAGGCAAGTGCAAAGAAAAAGAAACCAAGAATGACAAAACAAATTTCTATTAAGGTAAAATTTAAAGTTGAAAACACTGAACAGGTTTAAAGAGAGACATTGGAAAGTGAAAAAGGCACAATTTAATAAGATATATTCATAAACCTATATGAATCAAATAACATACCAACTAAATACGTAAAGCAATAATTTAAAAATGCAAGGAGAATGAGATAAAAATATAATCATAGTAGATTGCAATATACATCTTTAAGAATTGGAACTATCTAATAGCAGATAGTAAATTTAAAGAAACTAATTTTATTTAAACTTGATTCAATTGGTATACATAGAAATTTAAATCCTTCACTGAATAATATATATAGATATAAATATACAATTTATGTACATTAATCATAATTAATCAAAATAGCAAACATTTTATTAAGCTAGGCCTGTGAATAGGTCTCATTAATCCTGTCTGGAATTGGTGAGGATTTGAATTCTTTAAGTTCAAGTTTTCATTGAATTCAGGGAAATATTGTTCTGTTATTTGTTTAATTATATATATTCTCTTCTCCATTTGTTCCTTTTTATCCCTCTGTAGAGATTTTTACAGGCTACGTGGTTTCTTCATAATCTAATAAATTACAAGTAATTAAAAGGTGATGAAAATCTTAACTCTTTTAAAATCAAGAATAACATTTCTAGAAAATCTCAAAAAACAAAATCAAAAGTGCAGCAAACTATGTAGAAAACAGGAAAAAGCAACAAAATCTCTAGTCAAAGAAAAACTTAGTTTTAAATTTCTTCGTTATTAAACAAGAAATTTGAAAAAAAATTAAGAAACCTATTATTCGTTTTAACAAATTTCAGAAGGCACAAAAAAAATAGACCAAGAGAAGCTAAGAAGAAGGAATAAGATAAAAGCAGAAAAATAATATAGAAATTTAAAAATTGTAGAAAGAACAAATAAATCCAAAATCTAGTAGTTTTTTGCAAAGGCAAATAAGAAAAAAAAAATCAACAATAAGTTTTCTGAGTGTATTTAAGGGAAAATAAAGGGCAAAGCATGTGTTAAGAATGACAAGAGATGAATTCACAGTGCAATGTAAAGATTTACCAGAGAATACCAGTAGCAACACTATCACAACAAAACTAAAATATTTAGTGAGAAATTCCCAATTTCTTAGCAAAATTTGAATTACCTAAAGTGGCCCCAAGAGAAGAAATCATCTTGAATAATTTTCCTTATGGGTCTAGATTTTATGCCTTTCTTAGGAAAGTCTTTCCTATCACAACATTATCAAAATATTTGCCTATGCTTTTCTTTAATTTTTTAATAGTTCAAGTTTTTGTTTTTTCTTAGCTTTACCATCCAGATTATCAGTTTTGTATTACAATTGTGTCCTGTCTATTGTTTAGCCCTTCTGTTGAGTTTTTTACATTTTTATTTCACCAGTTGCTTTTGAATTGGTAATTGCTTGTCTTGCAATTTATTTTCTGATTACTTCTTTTGAACAGAAATGTATTCTGACTTATTTGAATATAATATTCTGTTCTCTCAGGATATTAATTGAGATTTTTCAAAGTTTTTTTTTTTTTTTTTAAATTCTCCCATCATTGTATCTTCTTCTTTTCTGCATCCTTTTCTTTCAAGCACTTGGTTTTTAAATGTCTAGTAAAACTTCATTGTCATACTTATGTATTAATAAGTCTAGGCTGATTATGACTGGTTGCTGTCTCTGGACTTTCTCGGTCCCTGAATAATTCTGTTTCTTTCACTAGTCTCTTTCCTAAATGAGCATCCCGTCTATGGGCTTCTCTTTTGGGTGCATGTAGGGAGGCAAATAGGCAGTCCCTTATATTTGCAAAAGTAAGAAATGCTTTACTGTAAGGGTAGAGTTCTTCTGGTTATAACTGCCCTTCTGCTGCTCTATTCCTCCATCAGCAGTTTGTGTGTCTGTCTGTCTTCCCAGAAGTCTGCATGTTCCCCAGACTCCACTGTACTTTTCTTTGTCTCCAATGCTGATGCTAGGTGGTCTCTATTTTGTTTAGAGTTTTAACTTGTATTACATAACCACAGTCATCTAGTAAGCTGGTAATCTACTAATTATCACTGACAGTCCCCTCATAGCCTATTCCTCATTCTTTATTTCTGAAGTTAGAGATTGGGGAAGAGCAGTTCACAGCGGGGATCATGCTTTTTGTCTTTAGTTTTCCCATTAATCTGCTCTCATCTGTTTTTCATCTTCCAGAAATGACCCAGTTTCTGATGCTGGTAACCATTGCTGTTTTCTAGCACTGATGTTTTGTCAGTGGATTTTAAGGGGAGGTGAGACAAATCTCTATAGATTTGTGTTTTTGCTTTTATTTCTTTTGGGTATGGTTTCTCTCTTCTGTCAGAACTGTCACTCAATATTGCTTTATTTTTCTCTCTTGTATGTTTGTTTTCTCTTTCATTGTTTCTGTTCTTTTCTTTACTCCTATTTATTTTTCCTTCCTTCTACTTTAATTGGGTTTATGTTACTGTTTTGTTGTTAATGCTTAAGATGAATTGTTTGTTCCTTAATTTTCAGCCTGTTTTCTAATTTGTGCTTTTATGGCCATAGATTTACCTCTAAACACGGCCTTTGCTTTATCCTACAAGTTTTGATATATAGTGTTTTTCATAATCATTCAGTTCAAGATATTTCCTGAATTTCATTGTAGTTTCTTTTTGACCCATGTGATATTTCTTAATTTCAAAAGCCATGGCAATTTTCTGTCTCTTTGTTATTGATTTCCAACTTAATTGTAGTTAGAGAATGTACTCTATGTTACTTTAATACTCTGAAATTTGTGGAGACTTTCTTTATGCCCAGCATATAGATGTTGTTGACTGTACAAAGGGACTGGAACACTGTGATCCATAGGGTTTTCATTGGCTGATTTTCAAAAGTAGATTGCCAGGCCTTTCTTCCTAGTCTGTTTAGTCTGGAAGCTCTGCTGAAACCTGTTCAGCATCACAGCAACACACAAACCTCCACTGACAGACAAGTGGTGACTGTGCTTTAGGTGCATTGGCCGGGAATCAAAACCGGGTCTTCCCACATAGATAGTGAGAATTTTACCACCGAACCACCACTGCCCTCTAGCATATAGTTAGTTGGTGTGAATGTTTCATGTATGGTTTTAAAGAATTTATATTTTGCCATTGTTGGTTGCAATATTCTGTATAAGTCAGTTAGGTCAAATTGCTTAATTATGTCCTTTAAATCTTACTCTTACTGATTTATTTTTGTATGCATACTCAGTTACACACATCAGTTACTGAAAAGAACTATTAAAAAATTTGTACTGTAACTGTGGATGGATTTTTCCATTTTATATTAGTTTTGTATTATTGCCACAACAAATTAACACAAACATGGCAGCTTAAAGTAGCACCAACTTTTTATCTCACAGAATTGTAGGTCGGAAGTCCAGCAGGCTCCTCTAGTTACTTTGCTTAGAGTCTCACAAGGCCAAAATCAAGGTGTCAGCCAGCTGGGGCTCTTATCTGGAAGTTCTGGGGGGAAATCTTCCAGGCCTCCTTCTGGTTCTTGGCAGAATTCAGTTCCATGCAGCTGTAGAGCTGAGGTCCTTGTTTCTTTGCTTGCTATTGGCCAGGAGTCATTCTCTGTTTCTAGGGGCTACCCATATTCCCTGGTTTGTGGCTTGTGACCCCCTTCATCTTCAAAGCCAGTAAAGGCAGGTGGAATCCTCAGACTTCAGATCTCCCTAACCACCCCCCGCCCCCATCACTGACCTCATGTCTCCTGCTTTCAGTTAGAGAACATCCTTTGCTTTTAAGGGCTCATGTGATTAAAGAGCCTGGTGGTGCAGTGGTTAAGCACTCAGCTATTAACCAAAAGGTCAGTGGTTTGAACCCATCAGTTGCTCCAAGGGAGAAAGATGTAGTAGCCTGCTTCCGTAAAGATTATAGCCTTTGAAACCCTATGGGGCAGCTTTCCTCTGTCCCATAGTGTTGCTATGAGTCAGAATTGACTGGATGGCAATGGGTTTGGTTTTTGGTGGGGTAATTAGATTGGGCCCAGCCAGATAATCCAAAATAATCTCCCTAATTTAAATTTTATAATCTCAATTATATATGCAAAATCCCTGTTGCCATGAAATATAGTCACAGGATGCAGGATTTAGGGAATAGATGATATTCTACTCTTTTAGCCTTTAGTTTTTAGCATTTTTGCTAAAATCCCTATGTGATTTTACTTTTACTTCTCTTACTTGGATTCATAGGACTTTCTAAATTTGTATCTGGATTATCTTTCATTAGTTTTAGGAGGTTCTTCATTTTCTCTTCAAATATTGCTTCCACTACTTTTGCTCTTTCCTCTACTTCCAAAGGAATTCCAATTGCATGGTACCTTTCAATGTATCATCTATGCCCTTTTTATTCTCTCCTCTGTTTTGTATCCTTTTATTTATTCCTGGATACTTTTTTCTCATATTCTCCATTTACTTTTTCTTTTGTGTGTCTTTTCTTTCTCTAATCAAACTTCTCTTAAATCTATCAAGTTCTTAATTTCAGTTCTAGAATTTCTATTTGATATTTTCTTACAGTTTTCATTTCTTTCCAAAATTCTCATTAAACACAATTAATGTGATTATTTTAAAGTCCATGTCTGAGAATTCTAAAGTCTGGAACCCTCTGGATCTGTTTCTGTTGTTTGTTTCTGCTTGTTTTCTTTCCTTTGACCTCATCTTCTAACATGCCTAACATATATATGCTAATTTGTTTTTGTACCAGACATGTATTTGCAAAATTATTTATAGAAATAATTTGAGGCTTCTGATGATGACGTCCTTCTTCAGAGAGAATTTACATTTGCTTCTAGGCTTCTGGTGCAACTGTCAATCTGAGATCACCTCAGTCCAACTTTAAAGATTAAGATGATTTGAAACTGAACTTCAGTTTCTTCACGAGCCTGCTTACTTCTGATATACCCTTAGGGTAAATCTTCTGGCTCCCAACCCAAATGAGAAGAGTTTGTGAGGGACTCCTTTTAGTAGGCCCTAGATTCCAGTACCAGGCACTCCAGTCCCACGAGGCTCTTAAAAATGTTGTTAAGCATTTTTGTCACCTCCTCCAGCGTCAGCAGACCACCTCTAGGGAAAAGCAGCTGCAAGTGCAGAGATACCTTTTTTGAAATATTTTGTCTGGAATTTTTAGTTGCTGTCAGTAGGGAAATTGGTCAGAATTACCTGGGTTTCAATTATTTAGCAAAAATCCCGTGTGTTATATTTTTCCATGAAGATGATAGGAAAGTTGGATAGATTCTCTCTCTCCTTCTATATGTATATACATATATATATGTATATATACACACACACACATATATACATAAATACACACACACATACATATTAGTCATTAGAGCTGACCTAGCTGAGATCTTTAAAAGGAAAAATTGAGATTTATTCAGAATCTCTCACGCCTTTTGGGCTTTGATTCTTTATATTCAAGGTGTTGGAGAAGAAATAGGGTTTTTATACCAAGATTGAGAAATTCTACTACTGTTGTATGATGGTCATTATTTCTTATGGAAAATTTCATATTTTACATACAACATAATTGCATAGGCTATACTTGTCAACAGTCAAAATGTTTATTTTACTCTTAATTCCTTTTCATAACATTACCAGAATGAAAGACTATTGAAGTCATGTTACATTTGTAAGTATGTATTTTCTTTTGAGAACATGTCAGAACTAGTGTGTGGATTTTGTTTTATTACATTTTGTTCTTGGTTTGTTATTTCAATGTTTTGTTCAAATGATTTCAGAGATTATTTGCATAGTATGTCTTGTCTATTCTGTGAATTATGTGTCTTGTATGCATTATAAACAAAGAGTCAAGGTGTATAAAAGTTAGTTCACCTAAATATTTACTGTTCTTAGAATATTGGGGTAGTTCATAGAACAAAGTATAAATAGTGTAATTTTGTTTACATTTCTAAAGAGATAAAGCAATACCCAGATAATATACATTACTAGAATTATAAATGGTAGTCTTAGCAACTTTCAGAGGGAACATTGAAGAGATTCAACTTGTACAAAATATTAGTCGATTATGTGGCAATCAGATTAAGCTTAAACGTGTCACTGATTTTTTTTTCCCTTATATTCTCACAAACAGATACTATCTAGTGATTTTGTCAATTAATTTCAAAACTACTAAGTGGTGTAGAATTTGTTGTTGATTTTTTTTTTTTCCAGGTGCCTTAGGGACATTTAAAGAGTATTTACTAGATCAAGTACACACACACAACACACACACACACAGGGCTTTTAAATGTCTGATGATATTTAAAGACCTGCTACAGTGAAATGGATTTTGACTCATGGCGACCCCATGTGTGTCTAGAACTGCGCTCCAGAGGGTTTTCAGTGGCTGATATTTCAGAAGCAGATCATCAGGCCTTTCTTCCAGGGTGCCTCTGGGAGAACTCGAACCACCAACCTTTCATTTAGCAGCAGAGCTACTCACTGCACCACCCAGGGACCTGATGAGATTAACCATAGTTAATTTAAAGTGTACTCTCTTGTTGGGGATTTAGGTTGTTTAATAAATTTTATTATTATAAATAACATTTTAGTAAACATGTATGTGTTTATCCTGGTGCTTATATCTGATTATCCCTAGGATAAATTTTTAGAAGTAGAATTTCTGGCTCAAAAAATATGTACATTTTTAAAAGTTTGTAATAAATATGCCAAATATCTTCCTCCCTTAGATGATTATACCCATTTTAACTCTTAGCCACAGTGTAAAAAATGAGCTACTTCTCCTTTCAGTCTCACCAGCTTTTGGTGTTAATATAATATTTTTAATTTTTACTTTTTAGAAATTAATTTTTAATCATAGAAGTACAAAGGATATTATCCTGAATAACATACTTTGCCAATTCTAATTTTTTGGTATTTATTTGACTTAGAGTCTTTACCTCCAAACTGCATGTCTATTGACTTGGAGTAAAACATGCCCCTTTTTTGGGTCTAGAAAACAGAAACAGTACTCACTGAGTGTTGTGCAGGATGGAGGTGCTCGTGTAAGGTTTATTTACAAAACAGATTAAATTTCTGACATTAAATGAAAAATCAAGATTTCCTCATTATCTGTCTCAAAACTCACATTTAATAAGTCTATAACCTTCCTTTTTTTAAAATTTTGCACCCCTTGTCAGCGATTTGATCTTAAAGAACAATAAAAGAAACCGTGTTAATAGAACCAGTCTCTCATAGTACAGATATTCTAATCGAATATAGAGTTCCAACATAAATTTAGGTTTCCCCTAAAATTACTTGACAACAATGAAATTTCATGTAAAAATTGGGAAATCTCTAGACTAATCCCTCATTTTAATCTTGTTATATGAAGCTGCAGAAATGTTACAGAGCTAAATTTTCCATACTTTTTCTCATTTGGCAACAGATTTTAATCATTATCAATAGACTACAGAAGTCATACTTATAGCCCTAAACACATTTTGTTTGACCCTTAGTCCTCATGTACATAAGACATTGTTCAGTTATCCATCTATAACTACAAATATCACTGTAAATGAAAAGACTGTTTGCATTGTCTTTTTTCCCATCTTAAATAAGCATGAAGTGGGAAAATGAGACTAACTTAGAGGAAAACATGGTATCTGGTATTTCGCACAGAGACAAATATAAAAAGGTTAAGGTTGATTTATTACTCAAAGTGGTGAATTCTTTTAAAGGACTGTGACAATTCTTTAATACATGGGAAAATGTAGTCCCTCTTTGTAATATTTGTATATAACTGATGCTATCTATAGAGGTATTACTGTAATACTACAGTAATCACAGTAGTGTCTTATGAATGCATTTTAAAATTTTTCAATTAGTTTTGGTTAATTTAGTGGTACCTTAAGATTACATATTTATTGAATAGTTAAAATTCATTCACCTATATCATTTTCAGCTCTGAATTCCTGAGTCACAAAGCTGTTAAAAAGAATCAGATTTATGATTAGTACAGTAATTGTATCAATCATTTGTAGCCTGGAAATGTTTATTGAAATGTATATATTGATACTTGATTTCACTTTATAACTTTGCCAACTGATTTTAATTTAGTGTAGTTTCCCAAAATACCTCTTCACGTACATATCAACATGAGTGCTAGAAAAAGAAAAATCCCTGCCATCATTTTGTCCCAAACCTCAATTAGATCTAATCCCATTCATCAGTGTCTCCCTATCATGAACCCTACTTTGCAGCCTGTGACTCATGTTTGCTAAATACCACATTCTCCTTTTTACACTAACGTAGAGCTCTATAAATCTTTCAACGTTTGCAGTGTTTAGCTTTTGATAAATTAGTTCCTCTGGGTAGAATCATTCAGGACACATGATATAGCACATCAAAGAATCACCCCAAAAAGCCTGCCCATTTTTTAACAGAGAAATTTTTAACTCATTAATGATAAATTATCTAGTCTCTTTATTTAAAGAAACCATCTGTGAAATATTTCAAACAGCTAAAAAAATGAATATAAACCCCTCTACCTAAGAAACCACATGAAATTGCCAGTGGTTGTGTTGATAGATTTATTTAAAGCATAGAGAGAAAAGAATGGTGTTTGTTAATATAATTTATTTTAAAACTTTTTGAGAGAATTTGATTTAAGAAATGAATAATTATAGTGACATCTAAACTAGTTTCCATTTCTCTTGTCTCTCCCCTCTGCAGTCCAGCCTTCACACCATGACCAAAGTGAACTTCCTAATAAAGCGCAGACCCCCTTAGGAGAGCCTTCAAAGGCTCTTGCAGTCCAATATCAAACTACAGACCCAGTTCCATCCAGCAGTTGGTGTCACAAACTTCCCTTAAGCATACTTTGTGCTTCTTGCAAGCTTTTTCTGCAATCTTGAATGCTGCTTCCCCTCTTCCATCCCACATTCTGGCTTATGTTATGAAACCTTTCCTTTAATGGCTCCTCTCCCTGCTCATACTCCTTTGCATTTCCATTGCATTTTTTAATTCTGTATACACAATCATGTCATCTGCAAGCAAAACATTTTATTTCTTCTTCCTAATCTATGTACTTTTTATTTCCTTTTTTTGTCTAATTGCAGTGTCGAATAGGAATGGTGAGAAGGGACATCTTTGCCTTGTTCCCAGTCTTAGGGGGAAGGCATGTAGTTGCTCACCTCGTAAATATAATGTTAGCTGTAGGTTTTTCATAGCTGTTCTTTATCAAATTGAGAAGATTCCCCTCTATTCCTATTTGCTGAGAGTTTTTATCAGGACTGGACGTTGGGGTTTTTTGGGGTTTTTTCCAGATTTTTTTCTGCATCTATTGATATGATTATATGATTTTTCTCCTTTAGCCTATTGATGCGATTGGTTACTAAATTGGTTTTTGAATGTTGAACCAGCTTCACATACTTGGAATAAATCTGATTTGGTTGTGGCGTACAATTCTTTTTACTGGATTTGATTAGCTATTATTTTGTAGAGGATTTTTGCATCTATGTTTATGAGAGATATTGGTTTATAAGTTTTCCTTTCTTGTAATGTCTTTGTCTGGTTTTGATATTAGGGTAATGCTGGAGTCGGAATCGACTCAACGGCAATGGGTTTGGTTTTTAGCCTCATATAATGAGTTAAGAACTATTTCCTCTGCTCCTATTTTCTGTAGGAGAGTAGAGAATTGGCATAATTTCTTCCTGTGATGTTTGGTAGTATTCACCAGTGAAACCATCTAGGCCTGGTACTTTCTGTTTTGGAAAGTTATTAATTATTGATTCAATTTTTTTATTAGATGTAGGCCTATTCAGATCATCTATTTCTCCTTGTGTGAGTTTTGGTGTAGATTTTGTCTTTCAAGGAATTGGTCCATTTCATATAAACAATCCAATTTAGGGCATAAAGTTGTTTATAATATTCCTTTGCTATCCTTTTAATGTCCATGGATCAGTAGTGATGGTCCCTCCTTATCCTTTCTAATGTTAGTAACTTGTGTCTTCTCTTTTTTTTCTTGGTTAACCTAAGGGTTTATCAATTTTACTGATGTTTTCAAAGAACTAGCTTGTGGTTTTGTCGATTTTCTCTTTTAAATTTGATTGATTTATTCTCTAATTTTTGTAACTTCTTTTCTTCTACTTACTTTGTATTTAATTTGCTTCTCTTTTTCTTTTCTAATATATGCATTCAGTGTTATAAATTTCCCTCTAAGTACTGCTTTCACTGCATCCCACAAATTTTAGTAAGTTATATTTTTATTTTCATTTAGTTCATTTGGTTCAAAATATGTTTTTAATTTCTTCTGAGACTTCTTCCTTGACACATGCGTCATTTAAAAATATGTTGTTTAATGTCCAAATATTTTGGGATTTTTCTAGCTAGCTTTCAGTTATAGATTTCTAGGTTAATTCCACTGGGGTCTGAAAGCATATTTTGTATGATTTCAATTTTTTTAAATTTCTCATGGTGTGTTTTATGGCCCAGGGTGTTATCTTTCTTGGTGAATTTTTCATGTGAGCTTGAGAAGAATTGTACTGTTGGTGTATGATGTATTCTATAAATTTCAGTTATATCCAGTTGATTAATAGTGCTGTTCAGTTCAATTATCTTCTTTCTGATTTTCTGCCTGCTGAATTTGTCAATTACTGATAGAAGAATGTTGAAGTCTCCAACATTAATAGTGGATTTGTCTATTTCTCCTTGCAGTTCTATCAATTTCTGCCTCAAATAGTTGCTCTGTTGTTAGGAGTTTACATATTAAGGTTTGTTATGTGTTCTTAGAGAATTGATCCCTTTGTCATTATGTAATGCCCCTTTTTATCCTTAATAATTTTCCTTGTCCTAAAATTAATATAGCTGTCCCAGCTTTCTTTTGATTGGTGTTAGCATGGTACATCTTCTCCCATCCCTTTACTTTTAATATATCTGTATCTTTATATTTAAAGTATGTTTTTTATAGATGACGTATATGATGTCTTGTTTTTTTTACCCCCTCTTACAGTCTCTGTCTTTTAATTAGTGTATTTAGACCATTCAGTTTTAAAGTGATTATTGATATAGCAGTTTAATGTCTTCAATATTTGTAACAATTTTCTATTCATTGCTCTTCTTTTTTTTTAATCTTCCATGTTTTTGCCGCCTTCTCTCATTTTAATAAACCATTTTATGATTCCTTTTCTCTCTTCTCTTAGCATATCAATTTTACTACTTAAAAAAAAATAATAATGGTTGCCCTAGAGTTTGCAGTATACATTTACAGCTAGTCTAAGTCCAATTTCAAATAACACTATACTACTGCACAGGTCGTGCAGCTACCTTGTTACAGAGTATCCCCAATTCCTCCATCCCGTCTCTTATAACATTGTTGTCATACATTTACTCATAAAATATAATCACCAAATACATTGCTCTATTATTATTTTGAACAAATTTTATCTATTAGATCAATTACGAATAAGAAAAATAAAATATCTTATTTTACCTTCATTTATTCCTTCTCTAACACTCTTTATGTAGATCCAAGTTTCTGACCTATACCGTTTTTCTTCTCTCTGAAGAGCTTCTTTTAATACTTCTTACAAGTCAGATATACTGGTGACAAATTCCCTCAATTTTTGTTTGTCTGAGAAAGTCCTTATTTCTCCTTCATTTTTGAGGTATAATTTTTACTGGATAAACAATTCTAGGTGGGTGTTTTCTCATTTTTGTTTTTTTCCTTTCAACACTTGAAATATTTTGCACCAGTCTTTTTGCTTGCATTACTTTTGAAGAGAAATCCGATGTTAATTCGTATCCTTATTCCTTTAATGATAAGATTTATTTTCTCCTTCTGGCTTCTTTTAAATCTTATATTCTTTATAATGTTTTTAAATTTAAATTAGTTAAGTTTTTAAATTCCGAATCATTCTTTCTGGGATGGCAAATTTTGTTCAGCATTACCTTGGCTCTTCGTTCTATCACCCAGTTGCAGGTACTCATATATTTAGACCATGTTTATTTTATATTTGAGTAAAAATATTAGTAGGCTAATTTAATACCACAAAAGTATTCTGTATGTTAATATTTTAAATATGGGCCATTTAACTTAGTTTAGTAGTAATAAAGCCAGATTTGAAGTTTGTCATAATCAAGAACTTAATTTCCTTTCATAAATGTGGTCTATTTCTGATCATCTGGAGGAGTGTCTAAGAAATTAGATTGATCTGCCCAAAGATTGATCTGTCAATGAGGGAAGGGAAATCAGTATTTATTGAGTACATATGTTATCCCATTTAACCTTCATGGAATCCCTATAAGGTAGATTTTGTCCTCATTATATACTTAAAGGCCGAGAGAAGTTAGATGTTACCAAGGGTCACTTGTTTGCTTGTTTATATAATTTAGTCTTAGAACCTTTTTAGTGAGATTTTTTTATAATAAAAATAATAAAGAATATTTTAAAAGTAAGAATATACTGATATTTTCAAAACTGTTATAAAAATAGATATGATACAACTCTATTTGTCTTTTATTGTTTGTTTGTTAATTTCCTACTTTCTAGTGGAAGCCTTTAAGAGTCCTCAACTAAATCTATAGGATAGACTTTTTGGAGAAATGAATATTTGAAAGATAGAAATATTGAGATAGACTAGATTTTGCGTACAGGTGGACTTAAATCTCTTAAAGAACAATTCAGCTAATAAACACATTTTTAGATATTTCTCTGAGGCAGTTGGTACATCAGTTTAGCAAAGGTCTTTCATATGCATTCGTCAGACTCCTATATTTCATCAACAAAGTCAAAATGTCCAATTTGTTATTTTTATTACACTGCCATTAGTTGATCATATTCCTTAAAATCCTAGGGTTTTCTTAGGAAGGATGGCAAGTGGCAGGGGAATGTCTAAACTTTGCGTATTTCTTGGTTAACCCACTTAACCGATCATTAAATATCAATTCATAATTTCTTTAAAACACTCAACAAGTGTATTTTAGCGGGCCAGACAAATTAATCCTAATTTCATTGCAGTTTGCACTTTTTTTTGTTTTTATTTTAAACTGTGGTTTATGTTGATAGCATATTTTATGTTACACTGTAGCTCACAAAATGTACATATGTTGTAATCCACATAATATTGTGTTAGAATCTGGACTATTAATGATGAAAATGTTTGTATTCTTTCTCAGTCTAATCCATGACTTCAGTGCTTGCATTTACAGTTAATTTTAAAAGTGGTTTTAATACTTAAAAGTCTTTTGAGAGGCATCTAAAACTTGGCAGTCTCAGCAAAATGTTTTTGTCTGACTTCTTTTTAGTCTCTCTATGGACTTACAGTAAACAAACTTTTTGAAACGGGAATTCTAGCCATAATGCAAGAATAGATGAATAGATCACTAACCACTTTATCCTGAAATGCACATTTGCATTTGAATATAAGATTCCCTAAAGCATCATATAAATGTAGTATTTTGAAATGTTTCTTAAACTGTTAACGGATAAGTACAAAACTAGAATTGGATTCATTAAACAAAGCTTACTTTAGGGTTTAGAAGAGAAACTCTTCTGTTTCTTTCAGTAGATTTATCCCTGATCACTTTTAAAATCCTGGTTTGAACTGTAGCACGTAATCATTTTGAAAGGTTATATTACTTTCTCATATAACCTCCTCCATCCAAGTCCTTCCCCAAGTTAAGAGTTTATCAATAAGTCTAAAGTGCAAAGCTCTAGTATTGTACGTACATTCTTATTAAGTTATTTTTAAGAAAGGTTTTCATGAGTCCTAAGACTACACAGTACAATGCATAGTTACTTCATTAGTTATAGCCTTACTTCATTAACCTACCTTCAACTGCATGAGGTATTAATAAGCCTAAAAAGATCATCTTAAAGTTCAGGATAGCTGAATTAGACTTTTATAAGTAAAGCAATATTGAAGTTATTTTTCAATGAACAATTTCTCTGTAAATAGTCCCAAACAGTTCTTTAGAATTACGTATGTATCAGTTAATTTGCATGTAGTGATGGAAAATCTTTTGTTCTACCCTTAAGGTGATATCATTTCTGTTTAATCATCTGAATATTTCTTAATAAACCTGTAAAGAAATTTAAAAAGTGTCTTCATGTAGAATCTAAATGTGAAGGTAAAGATAGGCATAAGAAAGCTAGCCTAAAGCTGGAGATCTTTAAAACACTTAAAATATCTGAAAGCAAACTAATTAATTCAGTTCTTAATAAAATACATCTTTTATGTCTTAGAGTTTTTGCTATCCTAAGCTTTATTTTTATTTCTATTGTTATTTTCTGTAAGCTTTTCAGCATTTCAAAATGAGACATACTAGCATTCAGATTTCACATGTGGTTTCTCTGTTCCCTACAGAAAAGGAATTTTCCTTCATTCCTGGGACTAGTGACTTCAAGTTTATTGAGTCCATTTCTTGCCATCTTGAATGAGTTATTGCTGATGATTGATTGGTTCACATTTTTTTTAACCCTGTTAAAATTCTGCTAAATAGAGAGTTGTTCAGCCTTCCTTTTTTAATATAGCTTATGGAAAAAGGGAGTGAAGTGGTAAGCCAGTAGACAGAGTACTAAATAAAGAAAAGATCTTCCTCGCCTTTTCTAGGGCTAGAGTATTCATTCTGTCCTTCAGTTAGATTACCCATTCCATGTTATTTGTTCCATTGTTTCAGTTAAACTTTTGAATGTAAAGCTTCATAGCTTTGGCTGATTGATCCTACTCAGAATCCAAGGATTTTAAGTAAAGCTACCCCAGGACAAGCGAGAGACATATGTTGGTCTGCTTTTTTACTTTATGGCCCCAAAGTTTGATTAATTCTTTTCCATTAAAAGCCTCTGCCTTGGTCCTCTATCTATCTTCTCCCTTCCTTCTCCCTCTCTTCACCTCTGTCTTAAATTCAGTTCATATTTTTATCAAAGTAATGCCCGTATGTAGTTTAGAAAATTAACAACTACAATAATATTTGTAGAAGTAGTCTCTGACCTATTGCTGCCCATTCCCAATTCTTGTTCCCCTTTTAGCTGGGTTTTTTCGTTTTTGTTGTTTTTTTCTGATTTTTCTCCTAAACTTCAAATTTATACTGCTAATTTTTGTTTGTTTATGTTTTGTTTTTTTAAGTTTTAGATATCTGTTTACTGCTGTTTATCCATAATGATTTAACTCCTATACATTATATCACTCAAAGATATACATTTCCTCCCCAGCTCCCATCTTGCCAAAGAAGTTTTCACCTTTTTAAAAATAAATTCGTATTGAGCATCTCTGTGTAAATATTATTATTCCCTGGTGAGCCAAGAACTATAAATTTCTTTTCTTGTACAACTTTATGGTCTTTCTATTTAATACTTGCCTTTATCCCCCATCTTCTTTCTTGTTCTTCTCCCTTATTATGCAGAAATAACGTCCTCCAATAATATCTTCTAGAGAATGGGTTCATAGGAAGTAAATTTAAAAAATATATATATTACTGATTGCTTGACTAAGTATCGAATACTAGGTTGAAAATATTTTTTCTTAGAATTGTGAAGACATTGCTCCACTGATTTCAAAATTCCAATGTTGTTGTTAAGAAGTATCATATCATTTTTCTTCTCAATACTTTGTATGTAAAACTTTCTACCAGGAAGATTTTGGGATCATCCTTTTATCTGATGGTATTCTGAAATTTCACGTTGTGCCTTAGTGTTGATCTTTTCAAATTGATGTACTAGACTCTGGGGCTTCTCTCTGTGAAAACCTTCATCTTCTCAGAGTAAGAAATTTTCATGTATAGACACACACACGTGTGTGTGTATATATATCCATATGTATACACATGACACATCATTCTCACACATACATTTTATACATATGTACACGTATACTTCCCTTTTTTCTGTTCTGTCTCTCTCTGGAACACTTATTAATCAGAAGTTAGAGCTCCTGGACTGATCTTCTAATTCTATCATCTATTGTCTAGTGTTCTAGCTCTTTTGGTTTCTTGGTTCTTTCTGGAAGATGTCCTCTACTTTATTGTATAGCCTTTATTTTAATCTTTTTTTGCTCTCATATTTTAAATTTCTGAGGACAATTCAGTGTCTTTTTCCACAGCACTTTTTGTTTCGTGAATGTAATAACTTTTCATCTCTATGAAGATATTATGGCTATTCTAACATTTTCTTCTATTTCTACATTGTCTGTTTCCTTTACTTTTTTTTCCCCCGTGTGTGTATGTGCACGTTTGTGCGTCCATCTGATCGTCACATTAAGACACATATCCTTAAATGTCTGGTTTTGTTCTGTGTACTTAATTAGATCTTATAAACTAATGGGCTTAGCTCTATTGTCATCTTCAGAAAACTCGTTTGAGTAATGTGCAAATATCAGTACCTTGATCTTTTTTATTGTTATGGTTCATCAGTGATAACTCTTTGATCTCTTTATTTGGAAGGTGTATAAACCTAGCTACCAGTATTTTAGGAGCCTTGGTGGCCCAATTGTTAAGCCCTGTGCTACTAACTGAAAAGTTGGTGATTTGAATCTACACAATGTCTCTGTGGAAGAAAGACCTAGTGATCCGCTCCTGTAAAGATTACAGCCTAGAAAACTCTATGGGACAGTTCTGTTCTGTTACATGGGATCTTTATGAGTAGAAAATCAACTCAATGCACCTAACAACAACACCACCACCAGTATTTTACAAGTAGGAGGAAACGCTACATACATCCATTATTGAAAAGTTACTTAATACCCCTAGTTCAGCTGTGCCTGTTAGCACCAAGACTACAACCTGTTCAGAGAGTAAAATCTCATGTCTTCTTTGAAGGTGAAGAAAGGGCAGTCACCTGGCAGAGCAAGTGATGATGAGGGGAATCTGGGGATCCAACTTCCTTAAACAGACTTTCAACCAATTCTATTTTTAGCTCCACTCTTTGCTTTCATAAACAACCTCATAACTCTTAATTCCTGAGACTTTCTCAGGGATGAAAGAGCTTTTTTTTTTTTTAAATTGATTTCCTATCCTCTACATCATTGCTTCTTTTTTTTCCATATTTTGTCTTTTATAATTTATAGAAACATTATATGTTTATTATAGAAGTAATAGATTTGTAAAAACGAAAATAAGATCCCTCAGAATTTTCCCAGTCAGCTGTAACCTTTATTAATATTTTGATGAATTAGTCTATATTTCCTTTTTCCATTTTCTGTGACTTTTTTTGGCACAGGGGTTTTTGTGTATATACTTTGATTTGTTTTCATTTTTTTTGTTTTATTTTTTCAAAGTTGGGATCATACTGTATGTAAAACTTGTATACTACTTTTGTATGCTATATGTAAAATTTGTGTACTACTTCATGCAGTGAACATTTCGCCGTGTCATCAAATAGTCTCTAACATTATAATAGCAGCATAATTGTGAATGTTCATGTTTTATTTAGCCATTACAAAGGGTGGAGCTAAAACTAGAAGTGATTTCATTCTCCATGTGGTAGAGACTCAGGATCGTATAGTGATGAAGAACTTGGCATCTATACTGTCAACCTATCACCTTTTTTATTTTATAATCCCTTCCTTTTTGATCTTATCCCTTTATTTTAACCACATTTTTATAATTATCTTCTATTTGTTTTCTCTGAGTGCCTACTTTTTTAAAATTTTTTATTCTTTTGCATATTAAAGGCATTTAAGGTTTTCAATTTGTAATGTATATCTTTGCTCATTCTCCCAAGGTTGATTTGTATTGTTCGCATTGTTAGAATTTTCCAAAACTCTGTAATATAAGCCTGAGTTTTACTTTTACCCTAATAGGTTTAATAAATGGTCCATAGATGTTTGTTAAAAATAAAAAAAAGAAAGAAAGAAAAGATGTAGTTTGTAGAAGTTATAAAGTTTAAAATATATAAATAAAATATACTTCCAGTCTTCTTCATTGGAATTAATGTACTGATGTCTACTGCCATTTAGGTTTGTTTCTTTGTTTTATCCCCCAGTTGTTCGCTGTTTTTTATCTCCATATATCTGGCTTGACTTCAGGTTATTCTTCAAGATTGCTTGTTCTTATTTAATGAATTCATTGTCTTCTAGAATCTTGTTAAAACAAAAATCCCAAATTTTCTAACATATTCTTCTTGTTGTTAGATGCTGTCAAGTCAGTTCCAACTCATAGTGACCCTGTGTACTACAGAAGGCGAAACACTGTCCGGTCCTGCGTCGTGCTCACAATCGTTGTTATGCTTGAGCCCATTGTTGCAGCCACTGTGTCAATCATCTCGTTGAGGGTCTTCCTCTTTTTCGCTGACCCTCTACTTTACCAAGCATGATGTCCTTCTTCAGGGACTGGTCTCTCCTGACAACATGTCCAAAGTATGTAAGACACAGTCTTGCCATCCTTGCTTCTAAGGAACATTCTGGTTGTACTTCTTCCAAGACGGATTTGTTCATTCTTTTGGCAGTCCATCGTATATTCAATATTCTTCGCCAACTCCACAATTCAAGTGCCTCAATTCTTCTTCAGTCTTCCTTATTCATTGTCTGGCTTTTGCATGCATATGATGCAATTGAAAATACCATGGCTTGGGTCAGGCGCACCTTAGTCTTCAAGGTGATATCTTTGATTTTCAACACCTTAAAGAGATCATTTGCAGCAGGTTTGCCCAATGCAGTGCATCTTTCGATTTCTTGACTGCTGCTTCCATGGGTGTTGATTGTGGATCCAAGTAAAGTGAAATCCTTGACAAGTTCAATCTTTTCTCTTTATCATGATATTGTTTACTGGTCCATTTGTGAGGATGTTTGTTTTCTTTATGTTGAGGTGTAATCCATACTGAAGGCTGTGGTCTTGGATCTTCATCAGTAAGTGCTTCAAGTCCTCTTCACTTTCAGCAAGCAAGGTTGTGTCATCTGCATAATGCAGGTTATTAATGAGTCTTCCTCCAATCCTGATGCCCCATTCTTCTTCATATAGTCCAGCTTCTCATATTATTTGCTCAGCATACAGATTGAATAAGTATCGTGAAAGGATATAACCCTGACGCACACCTTTCTTGACTTTTAACCACATAGTATCCCCTTGTTCTGTCTGAACAACTGCCTCTCGATCTATGTACATGTTCCTCATGAGCACAATTAAGTGTTCTGGAATTCCCAGTCTTCACAATGTTATCCATAATTTGTTATGATCCACACAGTCAAATGCCTTTGCATAGTCAGTAAAACACAGGTAAACATCTTTCTGGTATTCTCTGCTTTCAGCCAGAATCCATCTGACGTCAGCAATGGTATCCCTGGTTCCATATCCTCTTCTGAATCTGGCCTGAATTTCTGGCAGTTTTCTGTTGATGTACTGCTGCAGCCGCTTTTGAATGATCTTCAGCAAAATTTTACTTGCGTGTGATGTTAATGATATTGTTCAATAATTTATGCATTCAGTTGGATCACCTTTCTTAAAAATAGGCATAAATATGAATCTCTTCCAGTTGGTTGGCCAGGTAGCTGTCTTCAAATTTCTTGGCATAAACAAGTGAGTGCTTCCAGCACTGCATCAGTTTGTTGAAACATCTCGACTGATATTCCATCAATTCCTGGAGCCTTGTTTTTCACCAATGCCTTCAGTGCAGCTTCGACTTCTCCTTCACTACCACTGGTTCCTGATCATACGCTACCTCTTGAAATGGTTGAACGTTGGCCAATTCTTTTTGGTATAATGACTCTGTGTATTCGTTCCATCTTCTTTTGTTGCTTCCTGCGCCGTTTAATATTCTCCCCATAGAATCCTTCACTATTGCAACTTGAGGCTTGAATTTTTTCTTCCGTTCTTTCAGCTGGAGAAATGCCGAGTGTGCTCTTTTCTATTGGCTGTCTATCTCCAGATCTTTGCACGTGTCATTATAATACTTCACTTTGTCTTCTCAAGCCACCCTTTGAAATCTTCAGTTATTTTACTTCATTATTTCTTCGTTTTTCTTTAGCTACTCAATGTTCAAGAGCAAGTTTGAGTCTCTTCTGACATCCATTTTCGTGTTTTCTTTCTTTTCTGTCTTTTTAATGACTTCTTGATTTCTTCATGTATGATGTCCTTCCACAACTCCTCTGGTCTTCAGGCATTAGTGTTCAGCACATAAAATGTATTCTTGAGATGGTCTCTAAATTCAGGTGGGATGTACTCAAGGTCATACTTTGGCTCTTGTGGACTTGTTCTAATTTTCTTCAGTTTCAACTTGAACTTGCATATGAGCAATTGATGGTCTGTTCCGCAGTCGGCCCCTGGCCTTGTTCTGACTGATGATATTGAGCTTTTCCATCGTCTCTTTCCATAGATGTAGTCTGTTTGATTCCTTTGTATTCCGTCTGGAGAGGTCCATGTGTATAGTCCCTGTTTATGTTGGTGAAAAAAGGTATTTGCAATGAAGAAGTCGTTGGTCTTGGAAAATTCTGTCATGCGATCTCCAGCATCATTTCTATCCCCAAGGCCATATTTTCCAACTATAGATCCTCCTACTTTATTTCCAGCTTTCACATTCCAATCACCAGTAATTATCAATGCCTCCTGATTGCATGTTCGATCAATTTCAGACCACAGAAGCTGGTAAAAATCTTCAATTCCTTCATCTTTGGCCTTAGTGGTTGGTGCGTCAATTTGAATACTAGTCGTATTAACTGGTCTTCCTTGTAGGTGTATGGATATTATACTATCACTGACAACACTGTACTTCAGGATAGATCTTCAAATGTTCTTTTTGACAGTGAATGCACCATTCATCTTCAAGTTGTCATTCCCAGCATAGTAGACCATATGAGTATCCGATTCAAAATGGCCATTACCAGTCCATTTCAGCTTACTAATGCCTAGGATATCAATGTTTATGCATTACATTTCATTTTTGACAATTTCCCATTTTCCTAGATTCATACTTTGTACATTCCGCATTCTGATTATTAATGGATGTTTGCAGTAGTTTCTTCTCATTTTGAGTCATGTCACATCAGCAAATGACGGTCCCGGAAGCTTGACTCCATCCACATCATTAAGGTTGACTCTACTTTGAGGAGGCGGCTCTTCCTCAGTTGTCTTTTGAGTGCCTTCCAACCTGAGGGGCTCATCTTCCAGCACTATATCAGACAGTGTTCTGCTGCTATTCAGAAGGTTTTCACTGGTTAATTCTTTTCAGAAGTAGACTGCCGGGTCCTTCTTAGTCTGTCTTAGTCTGGAAGCTCAGCTGAAACCTGTCCATCATGGGTGACCCTGCTGGTATCTGAATACCAGTGGCATAGCTTCCAGCATCACAGCAACACGCAAGCCACCACAGTACAACAAACTGACAGACACATGGGAGATTTTCTAATATACATCCCTCTTAATTCTGTAAATTTCTTGAGGAGTTTTTCCTATAATCCTCCTTGTGTTGTAACCATGATATCCTTTTATAGATCCAGTGAGTTTTCTGTTTGCTTGTTATAAATATGCTTTACAATAACTTCCTGATAATCAAATAGAAATTACAATCCAGAAATAGAGGGAAAATACATTCCTATTTGCAAATCCAACAACCTTAGAAGTGAAGGAGCCAGAGCCATAGGTAGACTCAGCTAAAATGTTTGCCTCTTTGCCCAAGAGGTTCTTGTTCATGCATGATTTAGTCACCAAAACTGGGAGCAAGCCCTGTAGGGTATGGGAACTTTCTCTTTCAGTATTCCTTTCTGGATCCAGGCAGCTGCATCAAGTCCATGAGGCGGCAGGGAGCAAATTTCAAGACACTACAAAGTTCCTAAATACCGTACAGGACTTCAAGCCTGATTGAGGGCATTGTGGGGGGAATGTCAGTAACAAGAGAATGCCAAATTTGAGGGAATGACAGTTAGAACCATTTGAACTTTTCTGTAATTGTCTGCCCACAAATCGTTTATGGTTTCATGGAAAACTGTCAATTTATGTTGATTTGCTTGTGTAAAATGAATATATACAATTCATTTGTGTGAACTCTTTATCTCTGTGCTTTCTTTTCATGCAGCTAATCACTTTTATGTATATCTTTAAATATCTTCTTAATTTATATAATTTTTATCTGATTATTTGATTACAATACCCTTCTCATATCTCTATCTCCAATGTTACCATTCTGCTCCAAGCTCTCATTATCTCTTTCCTGACCTGTAGCAATAGCCTTGTTTCTGATTTTTCTGATTCCTTTCTTGCCCATTCATACTCTACACAGCAATCAAAGCAATCTTTCTAAAACATAAGTGAAATCGCATTATATCTATGCTTAAAATTCTCCACAGACATCCCTGCACACTTGGAATAAACTCTAAGCCCTTATCATGTATATAAATCTTAACATAAACCAGCCCCTTTCTGTCTCTCCAGCTTCTTCTCATTTCTATTCTCCCTCTCACTCACCGCATTTCACCCATACTAGCATGCTCTTTCCCTTGAGCTTAATAAATTCATTGTTGGCTTTGGGTCTTTATACTTCTCTTTTCTCTGCCTTTTTTTCTACGTCTTTGTATAGCTATGGCTTCTTCAGAGTCATTCAAGTCTCAGATCATATGTCCCATCCTTAGAATGACTTTCTCTGGCTATCAAATTTAAAACGCCCCTCCTACCTCCCCATCTCTCTCTATTCAATTTCTGTCTTATTGTCCTCTCGGCACATTTATCATTAATCTTAATTTATTGGATTTGCTTATTGTTATCTGCCCTTTTTTTTTTCTCAAAAATGTAAGATCTTAGCTGTCCTGTTTATTGCTATAGTTACAATACCTAGAAATGTCTAGAGCGTGGCAGCTGCTGAATGCATTTTGGGTGGATGGACAAACAGTGAATACTTTTTATGTAGGTTCAGTCTTCTTAGATTGTTGCTCTTGTACCATAGCTGACTACAACTATTTTTCTTAAGTTAAACATTGATCCTGAGTTGAAAATATTAGTAACTTTTTTTTAAATGTCTTGACATTATTGTTATTATTTGGACATGAATTTCAACAAGTCATATTCACTTACATCTATGGGTTATAACCATTTCGGAACAATAGAAATGCAGTACACCTACAATATGTTGGGGAGTTAAAGTCCAAGAAATGATCTACAAATAGTAAAATTATTTGAAAACTATGAGGTACACCACCACCCAGTGCCTCCTGTACTCAAGTATATGATGCACTAGGTTGATTCCTTAGATAGACCCTAGAGACTGCCAATCCTCCCAAGTGACTCCAATTTTTCGTATCCCAGTTTACATGAGTGAGTCTACCATATAACAATGCAGTTTTAATCTCCTGACCCCTCCTGAAAATATCATAACTTCTGTCAGGTGCACCTTAGTCCTCAAAGTGACATCTTTGTTTTTGAACACTTTAAAGAGGTGTTTTGCAGCAGATTTGCCCAACGCAATATGCCATTTGATTTCTTGACTGCTGCTTCCATGGGTATTGATTGTGGATCCAAGTAAAATGAAATTCTTGACAACTTCAGTCTTTTCTCCAGTTATTTGTGATGTTGCTTATTGGTCCAGTTGTGAGGATTTTTGTTTTCTTTATGTTGAGGTGTAATCCATACTGAAGGCTGTGGTCTTTGATCTTCATCAGTAAGTGCTTCAAGTCCTCTTAGCTTTCAGCAAGCAAGGTTGTGTCATCTGCATAATGCACATTGTTAATGAGTCTCCTTCCAATCCTGATGCTGTTTTCTTCATATAGTCCAGCTTTTCACATTTTTGCTCAGCATACAGATTGAATTGTTGTTAGGTGCTGTCAAGTCAGTTCCGACTCATAGTGACCATAGGTACAATAGCAGGAAATACTGCCTGGTCCTGCGCCATCCTCACAATTTTTATTATTCTTGAATTCATTGTTGCAGCCACCATATGAGACCATCTCGTTGAGGGTCTTCCTCTTCTCTCACCCTGTACTTTACCAAGCATGATATCCTTCTCCAGGGACTGATCCTTCCTGACAGCATGTCCAAAGTATGTAAGACGTAGTCTTGCCATCCTTGCTTCTAAGGAGCATTCTGATTGTACTTCTTCCAAGACAGATTTGTTCATTCTTCTGGCAGTCCATGGTATATTCAGTGCTCTTTGCCAACACCATAATTCGAAGGCATCAGTTCTTCTTTGGTCTTCTTTATTCATTATCCATCTTTTGCATGCATATGAGAAGATTGAAAACACCATGGGTTGGCTCAGGTGTACCTTAGTCCTTAAAATTACATCTTTGCTATTTAATACCTAAAGAGGTCTTTTGCAGCAGATTTGCCCAATGCAATGCAACATTTGATTTTTTGACTGCTGCTTCTGTGGGCAGATCGAATAAGTATGTATTTTCAGTTGCCTCATATGCATATGAAAGCTGGACAATGACTAAGGAACACTAAAGAAGAATTGATGCGTTTGAATTATGGTGTTGGCAAAGAATATTGAATATACCAGGGACTGCTAGAAGGACAAACAAATCTGTCTTGGAAGAAGTACAGGCAGAATGCTTCTTAGAAATGAGGATGGAGAGACTTCGTCTCACATCCTTCGGACATGTTATGAGTAACATGTCACTGGAGAAGGGCATCAGGCTTGGTAAATAAAGGGTCAGCAAAAAAGAGGAAGACCCTTGATGAGATAGATTGACACAGTGGCTGCTACAGTGTGCTCAAACATAGCAATGATTGTGAGGATGGCACTGGACTGGACAGTGTTTCATTTTGTTGTACATAGGGTCACTGTGGGTTGGAACCAACTTGTCCACATCTAACAACAATAACAGCCCCTCCTGTGTAGTAATAGCACTGCTAGGGTGTTTTTCTTTTCTTTCTTTCTTTTTTTTTATTATGTTCTTTTTCTTTTTTTTTTATTGTACTTCAGGTGAAGGCTTACAGAACAAATAGTTTCTCATGAAACAATAGTACACATATTGTTTTATGACATTGGTTAACAACCCCACAACATGTCAACCCTCTAACTTCTCATCCTTTTTTTTTTTTTTTGGTGCAAATACACATAGCCAAAGATACACCATTTCAAAAATTTGTACATGCACAGTGCATTGACATTGCTGCTATTCTCACTTAAGATGAAAACTTACAGAACAAAATAGTTTCTCATTTAACAGTTACTACACATGTTGCCCTATGACAATGGTTAACAATCTCACAACACATCAACACTATCCTTACTCAACCTTGGGTTCCCTACCACCAGCTTCCTTGTCCCCTTCTGCCTTCTGGCCCTTGTCACTGGACTGCTGTACCTCATTAGTCCCATTTGGTTTTACGGGGCTGTCCACTCCTAGGCTGAACGGAGAACCTCAGAGATAACTGCTGAGCTAAAAGGGTGTCTGGGGGCCATACTGTCGGGGTTTCTCCAGTCTCCTTTAGGCCAGTAAATCTGGTCTTTTTTTTTTTTTTGTGAGTTAGAATTATGTTCTACATCCTTTTCCAGCTCTGTCCAGAACCCTCTGTTGTGATCCCAGTCAGAGCAGTCAGTGGTGGTAGCCGGGCACCATCTAGCTATACTGGACTCAGTCCGGTGGAGGCCTTGGTAGCTGTGGTCCATTAGTCCTTCAGACTAATCTTTTCGTTGTATCCTGTTCTCTTCATTCTCCCTTGCTCCCGAAGGGATGACACCAGTGGAGTATCTTAGATGGCTGCTCACAGGCTTTTAAGACCCCAGACACTACTCACCAAGGTAGAATGTAGAACATTGTCTTTATAAACTGTTATGCCAATTGAGCTAGATGTTCCCCGAGACCATGGTCCCGACAGCCCTCCACCTAGCAATTCAGTCCCTCAGGGAGTTTGAATGTGTCTATGGGGCTTCCATGACCTTCCCTTGTACAAGTTGTGCTGGCTTCCACTAGGGTGTTTTTCATTGACCACAGTCACTTATTAGGATTCCTTGTTCTGAAAGTTTGCAACTGCATAATTCCTTTCCTCATCTTATTGGGCCTTTCTAAAGGAATTGTAATCTGCCTATAGGTTCCTTCTTTGTCACTTCCACTCTATAGGCCCAAGAATTATGGAATCTTGTTAGATAACATTTTCCCAGGCCAAATCAGGGGAACTATACAACCACCCCATGCCTGCTCTTCTGGAAAGTTACTGTATACCTTTTTACTCTAGTGGAAAAGTACAGTAAATCTCTTTCATAGACATAGACCTGTCTTATCCAATAGTTCTTACGGACTTAAAACCTACAAAAACCTAATCCAATATTCTTTACTTATGGTACTCAACTTATAGTGCGTACTCACTGTATTACTTAACTAGCCAAAGAAGAATATTTATTTTACAATTGTATTATATATTTTACAAATTACACTCAAGTGAAATGTCAATTGTTTATTGTGTTCTTTTAGTTTTCATTGATAAACGGAGTATTTATACCTTTATATTGATAGAGTTACAGTGGATTGACTGTTGGACTTCTATTTAAGCCCTTAAATCTCACTTTTGCTTCTGGTTATCCCTAAACCTTTCTTAGCACCTGGTCAGCCTAAGTAGTCCTGAAGTGACTATCTGCTTTCTGCCCTCTTCTTATTATTTGATCTCTATTTAATAATTGAGGTAATAAAAGAAAAAACCCTCTAGATTTGCATTTTATATGCACTGTGTATCTATAACATCTCTTTCTCCAGGCCCAGTAAACAAAAACATGTGAATCTATATTAATGACTATGTCTCCCTGTTTCTCCTTCATTTTATGATATCCCATCAGAAGAACAGAATTATGGCTAAAGATATATGATTGTGACACTGCAGTTCCTTTCGCCGACAAAATGTTACTTAGTCTAATCATGTAAAAATTTGATGTTAGATGTATGTTTAGATTATCCCGGAGGACAGCTGGATATTTTTTCAGTGTAAAGACTCCCTCTTCATGCTTTTTCCTAGCATTGGGAAAAAGTGGTCCACTCTCATGGGAATTCGCCCACGGGAATTTACTGCTCCAGAGATTGTCCCCCTCTAGATATGTGCAAGAAAAATAGTGACTATGGATTATCCTTTTTCCTTTAGATTTCATGTTCCATTGTGTACAAAATTTTAGAATGTTGTTACAAAACCTACGTTTCCAAATAACGCTGAGAGGTGTCTGGTTTAACAGTAACTTTTGTTTATATTATAATTTATTATCGGCCTTGATAAGTTGGATGTCTGATACACAAAAGTAAGATATTGTTGGAAATGTATTGTTAACTATAAGTTATTTATTGATGGAGTATTAGAAAGTAAATTATAACTTTCTTTGTGAAAATACTAATACTAATGGTTGAAACATACTTATATTTCTAGAAACTTTCCTTGAACTTAAGTGTTTTATAGATATCATCTGATCCTAGAAAATTCCCTGTACATGAAAGAGTAGTATCCCTTTTTTCTAGGGGGTATTAATGCCCACACTGCTTAAGTGAATTGCCCAAGGTCACTCAGTGAGTCGTTGGTGGAGCCAGAAATAGAATCCAAGTCTCCTGACTCCCAATTCAGTTTTCTATCCTTGATGTAGTTTTCTATCCTCTATACCCCTGCTGCCTCTCATGGGAAAAGAAGTTAATCTTCCAGCTATTAATAGCCACCAAATTGGTGGTAGCAGCACAGTGGAGAAAAGTAACTGTCTTTACACTGCAGCATTAGTATAAAAATATCTGGTAATGGAAAATTTGACAAATGCCACGTTAAAGGGAGTGGAAAATTATTTTAAGATCTGGATCTCATTTATCTAGTTCTCAGAAAAGTGAAATTCCTTAGTAGAACAGAGATCATATTTTTCTTCCTGTTTTTAAATTGTATTTCCTAGAGGGTAATTGTCAACCTAGCCATAGCAAAGCCTATTGTCAACCAACATAAGAATAATGCCATATGCTGTTGGTGATTGCTATAAGTGTATTTTCTAACTTGATTGAAAGCCTGAATTGCTTTATTGAAATACATGACACTTATTTCATTCAGCTTTGAGTATTATTCATTTAAGTTAGTAAAGCAAATATAACATCATTTGGGAATTTTACTTCATGAATATAAAACAAGGGCAAAAATACACATTCTAGTTTCTTCTCCGGACAATACATTCCAAGCAAAGACACTTCATGGCAGACAATGCAAAGTTCACCAGAATGAAATAGGCAGAGCAGGAAAAAAGGTAATTAAAAATGTAAGATACGTACACTGGAGCTGATCAAGTTTATTGTTATGTATGTAGTCAATTCTTTATTTTCTGCATTAATAAAAGGTGTTTGTGAAGTATTTGTGTACTTAAATATTTAATAAGCATATCTGGTATTGTGGGAACACACACTTAAGTTAAAAGAAAACAATTTACTCCTTAATTTTTGACCAGAAACCAAAAATTCACCTATTAAAAATCTGAATATTGTTTCTTTCTAAAGATTACTAGAAATCTTTAATCAGAAGAATGATATGATCATAATTATGTTTTAACTGTAAGTGGCAGAGAGATAGGATTGGTGGAATTTGGGAAATGCAAGGGAAAAGGAAAAGGTAAAAATCTAGTTATTTGGAACCCAAGATGACTGAGAAGGTAGTGGCAAAAAGAATAATTAGAAATAAAAGTGTGAGTAGAGTAAGAAGACTTAAGGATCAAGTATGACTCCTTAGGGAAATGTATCCATTTACTGGATGGAGGAAGAAGAAATACTCTGGGTGACAGAGACACTGGAGAAGTAGTCGGATTATCTTTGAAAAGCTATAGAAGTTGTTGCATAAATCTGAGAAAAGGTCATTTAACTTGGTAAGCACTTGACATTTGGAAGAATTGCTTTGGCAGGGTAGTGAGGGTTGAAGTAAGAGTACTCTGAAAGTCTTTGAAAAGAAATGAAATTCACTCATTTTTGGTATTAAATCTAATTATTTGTAAACCTATGAATTATCTTGTAGAAGATAAATCAAGTAACTAGATTGTTTAATTAGCTATCATACCTGGGATAGTAACAGATACATTCTTTCATTCACTTGCAATTTTACTGGTCACTGCCATTCTTACTTATTCAAACTAACTTCTACTCAGTTAATAACAAATAGGTGATATTTTCAGTATAACAAGTTACTAATTTCTGTGCCTACAAATGTTGAATTTTTTTTGTTATCTTAAACCCAAATCAAGCATGAAAGCTAAGAAATTAGGAATTTTGTTGGAATGGGTTGGAAATTTGTTTTCATGATTACCTAATATCTCAAGATGGCTATATAAATTAATATCGATATTAGCAATTTATTAGTTTTTTTCTGTTATGGAATTCCTTTATAATGAGTTTATTAATATTATTTAAAGTTACTAGCAATAAACTTCTTTTTTCATTTCTAACTTATTTACTTTCAAATTTTTAATCAATTGCCATAAAAGTACTTCTCTATTGGTTTTTTTTTTGTTTGTTTGTTTGTTAATTGATGGGGTTATTAGAAAACTATCCAGGCAGCATTATTGATCTTCTTTTTTTAATTTTGTTGAACAGGCACATCTTCAAGTGAATCTAATCCACTTATGATTCCTCCACAAAAAAGAACTCGGAGAAAACTAATGCCTTCTCCCTTGGAAGCAAAACTTAACCAAAAGTCTATACTGTCTGAAAGTATTCAACTCAATGATTCTTTCAGCAAAGAACTTCAACCTATTATATATACTCCAGAAGACTGTAGAAAAACTTTTCAGACTCTGCCTACCGAGACCTTAATAAAACCATCATCACATACTATGAGTTTTCAGGCAATCAGCTCAAATATAAATAGTAATAACTCTCTGAAAATGTTATGTGAAGTAGATACTCCTTTTAATAGGAGAACAGAATGTGGACAGGCAGATTTGGACTCTACATTTATGATATGCGAAGGCACCAGGGGCTTGAAGAGTGAATTACCTGAAAAAGAATCACTGCCAAACCACAACAATAACATTTTACAAAGGTACAAGAAAAGAATATTTCTCAATTCTTCTTTTTTTATTTTTTTAACATAGCCTTTAAACTATTACCTCTCTTTTCCTTTCTTAGATATATTTGAGGTCTCTTTTATAGCTCAAGTATGCTATCTTGATTACAAAAGTCAGTGTTTTATTAAATCTTAATTGTCTTTCCTCTAAATATTAATCTGCTAACACAGTATTTTAAAGTCTTAAATTTGATATCTTAAGTCTGCTAACCCTTGTTAGGCTGGGAGAGACCTGGCCTATATATATTTAGTTTGTTTTTAATACTCCAGAGTTAGATAATATAAGCCATCATCAGAAGATTATGATGTTTATTATTCTTTAATATCTTCACTGAAAGAAATTCCAGTTTCTATTGAAGTTTAGGAAACCTCAACTTACTCTAAAATAGTCATAGGTCTAAGGTATGGTTGACTTCAGGTCATCCAAGCAAACATATTCTTCTCACTTCATCTGTATAATCACACCTAATCTAAAAAATGGAAAAAAACTAGCTTCACTATTCTATGCTGCTGGGAATACAAAAATCTGTTGATAGCAACTCCACCTATTGTGTAAAAAAAGAAAAGAAAACCCCAGGGTAAGAGAGGAAAGTTTTATAGTATGGAAAAGTGTTTTTCTTTCTTTATTAATAACAAATGGTTTTTTAATTATGAAAGTATCTACCTCCTTTTTTCTTCATAATATAAATAAAAATTTCTTTCTTTATTTTTCACTATTTAATATATAGACTTGACCCTTCTTCACTCCCAACTAAGCATTCTATGTCTATACCAAGCATAGTGCCATCCTACATGGCAATGACTGCTGCCGCCAAAAGGAAACGGAAATTAACAAGGTATGATTAAACATAAACTAGTTCAGTAACTGTGTATAAGATTATCTCTATGCTTTGTTTCCTACAGCTTTTTTTTTTTTATTTCTTATAGATTGTCAGTACATATCTAAGCATACATATGATAAATTGGTCTGAATGAGCACTGGATTTGTATTATCAATGGGAGATATTACTCAATAAAGCCCAAGTATTTCACTTGATATTTATATTAAGTATTCCATATTTTAGATTATTAAAAATAAATTGAAAAGTTTCCTAGCCTTTAAAAAATGTCACTTAGTTTTAGCTTTTCTTCTGGTAACAGTTTTTACTCATTTGATTATTTTTCCTCTTAGACATTACTGAATTTCTTCATAGAATTAGTTTGATGAACTTTGATATGTGACTAAAATGTAGTAACAAGGGGACTTCCTTTTCTAGCTGTGATAATGTAGCTTATATCCAACCAAGCCTCCCTTTAAGAATATTTGAAAAAGCTGGATAAAATGCAACCAATGACTGCTTGAAGGCACTGGAGAAAAACCAAAACAGCCAGGACTTGAGGGGCCAAGGTTCCAGGAA
This sequence comes from Dugong dugon, assembly GCA_030035585.1. NCBI lineage: Eukaryota > Metazoa > Chordata > Mammalia > Sirenia > Dugongidae > Dugong > Dugong dugon. The sequence continues at coordinate 99,875,846 of CM057467.1, read as the reverse complement.
AAAATGGAAAACACACCATGGAGAGCTAGACTGTCTCTGACTTTTTCTTTTTTTTTTTTTTTTTTTTCTGTTTGAGCATTTTCTAATTCATGGCAAAGGGCAGAGAGGCAAAGCCGAAAATGAAAGCCTAGAGCCATCAGTAGTCTTACCAACCTAGGAAAATAGAAATATTTTGTGCAAGTTTTGCCCTCAAGGAATTTGCAGTGTTCTAAACTGTGTCGAATAAGGGGCGAAGAAATCAAGCTGAATGCAGCTACTATGAGGCTAAAGTACTAAGCAGAGTTTTGGCCTTCTCATAGGGCTGGGACACAGAAAACTGGAGTTCAGGAACCATGATGGAGAAGAAGCCCTATTAAACATCCCAACATTTTGCTTGAGACTGCTGAAGGGCTGTGTTCTAGGGGTAGGGCAAATGGAAATAGACCAGTTCTCAAAAGCTTAAAACCCAGTTTTAGAACATCTCAATCCCTGATTGGATCAAGGTGATTTGTCTCTACTCAACCTCCCTTCCAGAAGAAAATCAAATGTTTTCTGGAAGAATATACCATCCAGAGCCTCTACAGTTCATCATACACAGTGTTTAGTATTTAATCAGAACTTACCAAGTATACCAGAAAACAAGACCAAATGACTGAAATTCAAGAGAAAAGAACAAACAAATTAGAGATTTGTTTGTTCCATAAGTAACACAGATACTGGGGTTATTAGGGACTTAAAAATTTTAACTGAGTTCAGTAAAATAGATGATAAGGTGAGCAAAGGACTGAATTCTATTAAAATGAATCAAGTGACTATTCTAGAACTGAAAAAAAGCATAGAGTTTGTTGAAATTAAGAACTCAATAAATTTAACAGATTAGACACAGCAGAAGAGAATATTAATGAACTGGAAGCTAGGCTAATAGCAAATATCAAAACTGATGCACAGAAAAATGAAAAGATGGAAAATACAGAAACAAATGGAAGAAACATGGGATAAGATTAAAAAGACCTAGTGTTTGTGCATTTCAAGTCCCAGACGAAGACAAAAAAAGAGTGAGAGAAAACAAGAAGAAATGCTAACTGATAATTTTCCAAAACTGATGAAAAACATCAAATCACAAATTCAAAACACTGCAACCTACAAGCAGGATTAATACAAAGAAAAGCATACCAAGGTACATCATAGTAAAAAAGCTATAAACCATAGATAAGGAGAAAATCTTAAATATACCAAGTTATATCACATGAAGTCCATTATACATTTTTTTATATCCTACAACATTGAATGCAATGACAAGATAACAATCAAATGTAAAATGGGTCTGACTTGTTTTACCCCTTTTTTCTTGGCCATATGATTATAGGGAAGAGAGCAGAAGACCTTAAAATAACTATTTAAATTTCCTATTTTCCACCATGGACCTGTTGTCTTTTGGGCTAGAGGAAACAAATTTACAAATAGCCTATGTATTTGTGCCACACAGAGTATCTTCTCATAGGTGAATTTAGGAACTGTTCTTGCCCCTCCAAAACAAAATACAGCAGAGCCTTGGAATGTTTAGATTTAAACTTCATAGACTGATGATTTCCTAGATGTCTCTTGACTGTCCATGACAGTTGAAAATTTGTGTTTTGCTAAGGCACAAACTTGAATTTTTCAAATAGGCTCATCTATGGGAGTGAGTCATTTAATAAATGAGCCTAGCTAACCACCATCATCTATTTCATCCATTTTGTTATCGCTAATTTTCAATGTGTCATTCTCCCTATGAATTAATGTTGGTAAGTTTTCTAGTCCTGCACTGGTAGCATGCTCTGTTGTGTTAACTAAGATGTGGCAAAAGTTTATAACTAAGAGTATTTCCAAAATGTAAGCATTGTCATTGTCAAAATAAAAAATTTTTAAAGAAATTTCCAGGTATATGAATTGGTATATTTGGAGTGGTATCAGATAAGTTAAAGGGCTTCCACATGAGCAACTAATATTGTGAAATAATATTAAAGGACATGTAAAAAATATAACTCGATTTCTCCTAGCCTATTAATTGCTCTATTACATTCCCTCTGGTACCAGTAATTAGATTCTGCCATTAACTAAGGTTAAAAGAGATTAATGCTAGAAATGAACATAATTACTTTTTTGTTAATCTTCCTTTTCCCTAATTAAATCTACATGAGCTTGAAAGTAATAAACTCTGTTATTTTCCACTTATCAGTTTCATATACGTATTTAGGTATGTATATATTACAATATGGTTATAAAAAATAAAGGAGATGGTTTTATGTATACCTTTATTTTATTCTGCATCCACTTTTCTCTCTGAAAAATGTTAGAGTTCAAAAGCACTGGATATTCCAGAAACCTAGCAAACTAGATTTTTACTTGCTATTTAAGTTAGAAATATTGGTGTTTTTTTTTTTTTTTTTTTTTAAATCTTAACAACGTTTTAATATCACTGAATCAGCCTTTTTTTTTAAATCAATCACTCTACCAAATGTACCAACATAATATATACATATGTAAGCTTTTACTCATAAGTTATATTAATCAGGGTTTGGGGTTTTGGGATTTTTTTTGTGTGTGTATATGCATGTTTATTTGGTTGTTTGGGTTTTGTTGTTGTTTGTTTGTTTTGCCACAATCTTTCTTAGTAACCAAAAATGTCCTAACATTTGCTGTAAATTTTTGTTTTGAAAGCTGCCTAATGAGTCAACCTAGAAATTATTTCAGCAAAGAATATGAAATATATATAATAAGCAGAAACATTCCACCTATTTAAGAGAACAGAAAGTTAATTCTTAACTTTCATAAATGGTTATGGAAATATATTTGTAATGCAGTTGGAAGAGTCTTCACATTTCTTCTCACTGTAGTCTTTAAAATAATTTGAATTTTCAGTCATATCCATTTTAGGCCTTTTTATTTCATGATCCAACTTATAACAAATGCTAAACATTTTATCAGTAGTCTATTTTATCTAAATCCTAAAAATGTTAGGGTATATTTGATTTTAATATAAATATGACTTACTTGATTAAGCTTGGATTTTATTCCAGTAAATATGAACTTTATTCAAATGGATTTATTGGAAAACTTTATTTTCAAGTAAGAACTTGCTGTGAGTAAAAATTGTTATTGTTAGGTGCTATTGAGTTGGTTCTGACTCACAGTGACCCTTTGCACAACAGAACGAAACACTGCCCAGTCCTGCGCCATCCTTACAATCATTGCTATGTTTGAGCCCATTGTTGCAGCCACTGTGCCAATCCATCTCATTGAGGGTCTTCTTGTTTTTCACTGCCCCTCTACTTTATCAAGTATAATATCCATCTTCGGGGACTGGTCCCTCCTGATGACATGTTCAAAATATGAGACAAAGTCTTACCATTCTTGTTTCTAAGGAGCATTCTGGCTGTACTTCTTCAAAGACCAGTTTGTTCATTCTTCTGGTAGTCCATGGTATATTCAGTATTCTTCGCCAACACCATAATTCAAAATCATTTGTTCTTCGGCCTTCCTTATTCATTGTTCAGCTTTCACATACACATGAGGTGATTGAAAATATTAAGGTTTGGGTCAGGTGCACCTTAGGCCTCAAAATGACATCTTTGCTTTTTTAATGCTTTAAAGAGATCTTTTGCAGCATATTTGCCCAATGCAATATGTCGTTTGATTTCTTAACTGCTGTTTCCATGGGCGTTGTTATGGTTCTAAGTAAAATGAAATTGTTGACAACATCAGTCTTTTCTCCGCTTATCATGATGGTGCTTATTGGTACAAGTTGTGAGGATTTTTGTCTTCTTTATGTTGAGGTATAATCCATACTGAAGGCTGTAGTCTTTGATCTTCATTAGTTAAAGCTTCAAGTCTTCTTCGCTTTCAGCAAGAAGAGTTGTGACATCTGCATATCACAGGTTGTAAATGAGTCTTCCTCCAATCCTGATGCCACATTCTTCATATAGTCTGGCTTCTCAGATTATTTGCTCAGCATACAGGTTGAATAAGTATGGGCAAAGGATACAACCTTGACACACACCTTTCCTGATTTTAAACCATGCAGTATCCCTTTGTTCTGTGTCTGAGTGAAAATTAAGATCCTGGAACTAACCAAAGTGAAAAATTGTATCATAAAATAATAACGACAACTTTAAGATAAATTGTAGGAGAAAACACCACTTATCAAAAGGAATCAATGGCATTAATCTTTATGCTTTATCACCACTTTGGTCACTAAATAGCCAAAAAAGAAATAGTAACTTACTTAATTCATTTAGCACCATTTAGGAATGAAGAATGTCTACAACTTAATTTGTTTACGCCTGTAACAGTAGTACCTTACTGTAACCATTTTGGATAGGTATCATTTGCATTCTTGAATATAGTAGGCACAGTCACCACTGTGAACACCATAGTCATTTTTCTCAGGAGCGCTATAAAATTAAGATATATCAACTGAGTTATTTTTCACTGCCTTCAGTGCGCTCATCTTTGTTTTCTTTTCTATCGTATTATATTGCCATTCATTACAGCTTTCAAAATTGTTGTTAGATACCGTCAAGTCGGTTCCAATTCATAGCGACACTATGTACAATAGAACGAAACACTGCCTGGTCCTGCGCCATCCTCACATTCATTGTTATGCTTGAGCCCATTGTTGCAGCTACTGTGTCAGTCATCTTGTTGAGGGTCTTTTTCGCTGACCAACTACTTCACCAAGCATGATGTCCTTTTCCAGGGACTGGTCCCCCCTCATAACACATCCAAAGTGTGTGAATCATAGTCTTGCCATCCTTGTTTCTAAGGAACATTCTGGCTGTACTTCTTCCAAGACAGATTTACTCATTCTTTTGGCAGCCTATGGTATATTCACTATTCTCCACCAACAGCATAATTCAAAGGCATCAATTCTGCACTCTTCTTTATTCATTGTCCAGCTTTTGCATGCATATGAGGTGATTGAAAACACCACAGCTTGGGTCAGGCGCACCTTAGTCTTTCAAGGTGACATCTTTGCTTTTTAACACTTTAAAAAATCTTTTGCAACATATTTGCCCAGTGCAATGTGTCTTTTGATTTATTGACTGCTGCTTCTGTGGGTGTTGATTGTGGATCCAAGTAAAGTGAAATCCTTGACAACTCAATCTTTTCTCCGCTTATCATGATGGTGCTTATTGGTCCAGTTGTGAGGATTTTTCTTTTCTTTATGTTGAGGTGTAATCCATACTGAAGGCTGTGGTCTTTGATCTTCATCAGTAAGTACTTCAAGTCGTCTTCACTTTCAGCAAGGAAGGTTGTTGTCATCTGCATAATGCAGGTTTTTAATGAGTCTTCCTCCAATCCTGATGCCCCATTCTTCTTCATATAGTCCAGCTTCTCATATTATTTGCTCAGCATACAGACTGAATAAGTATGGTGAAAGGCTACAACCCTGATGCACACCTTTCTTGACTTTAAATCACGCAATATCCCCTTGTTCTGTTCGAATGACTACCTTTTGGTCTAAGTACAGGTTCCTTATGAACAGAATTAAGTGTTCTGGAATTCCCATTCTTTGCAATGTTATCCATAATTTGTTATGATCCACACAGTTGAATGCCTTTGAATAGTCAATAAAATACAGGCAAATACCTTTCTGGTATTCTCTGCTTTCAGCCAGGATCCATCTGACATCAGCAGTGATATCCCTTGTTTGAAGTCCTGTTCTGAATCCAGCTTGAATTTCTGGCAGTTCTCTGTTGATGTACTGCTGCAGCCTCTTTTGAATGATATTCAGCAAAATTTTACTTCTGTGTGATATTAATGATACTGTTCAATAGTTTCTGCATTCAGTTGGATCACCTTTCTTTGGAATAGGCATAAATATGGATCTCTTCCAGTCAGTTGGCCAGGTAGCTGTCTTCCTAATTTCTTGGCATAGACGAGTGAGCAGATTTGCAGCAGATTTGCCCAGTGCAATGCATCTTTTGATTTCTTAACTCCGGCTTTCATTTGTTGAAACATCTCAATTGATATTCTGTCAATTCCTGGATCCTTGTTTTTCATCATTGCCTTCAGTGCAGCTTGGATTTCTTCCTTCAGTACCATCGGTTCCTGATCATATGCTTCCTCCTGAAATGGTTGAACATTGAACAGTTCTTTTTGGTGTAGTGAGTCTGTGTATTCCTTCTATCTTATTTTGCCTCCCATCTTATTTTGATGCTTTCTGCATCGTTTGATATTGTCCCTGTAGAATCCTTCAGTATTGCAACTTGAGGCTTGAATTTTTTCTTCAGTTCTTTCAGCTTGAGAAATGCCGAGCTTTCAATGAGCATACCACTAACCCATCTTTTCCCTGTTGCACAAATATAAACCCACACCAGTTTATCACAGGGTTGGGATTGCCAGAAGAGCAAGTTATTGCCATAAAATGGAAGTCCCCAATTGTTAATCCAACTGAAAATCAAATTAGCATTAACTTGTATAATGGTATATAGTATCTTTGTTAGCTAGAAGTTCCTCAATAGTGAAATTAACTTATTTGAATAAGGGTACAGTAGTATCCATCCCCCATGCTACACTTAATCCTTCAGGGTTAGGAAGGATTGCTGTTTTTCAGGGCCCAAATCAAAATCATCTCATCCACAAGATCTTTTGTTTTTCTCTCTTCCCCTAAACTCAAGAATCTATAGCTTCTTGTAGATTGAAAATCTGCGGCTTTACTTTTATTACATCTTGTATTATTTTGTGGATTTGTCTTCGTTTTCCCCATCCCCACCCTATACCTGTTAAATATGCTTTTAGGACAGAAGTTGTTTGTTCCTTACTCATTTGTATATCCTGTAACACCAGGCCATAATAGATGTTCAGTAATATGTCAACTCTGAGTTAGAAATTTGGCCCATTCACAATGTGAGATTGATATAAATTTTTGAAGATAGAACAAATGAAAATGTGTCATTCTTTTCAGTTTCTACAATTGTAATAAGCACAGAGACATTTTCTGTCTGTTAGCATGCTTTGATTTAAGAACAAGTTTTCAAAACAGTCCCACTTGTTTATATTTTTCAGGTTAGGATACTTGTTCCAGATTTGTTACATGAGCTTAGTTTTTCACCTCTTGTGATTAGGCTGCTTATCTCTGCACTTCCAATAAGTGTCCCCACTGTATTCCAGCAGTGAGCTTGGGAAATGTCCTGCTGCAGAATTGTTATATACACCTACAATTTAATACCCCGTTTGAATAAATAATTACTTTATGGGATTTCACAACTTAATGCATTGTTTAGTATTTTATTTCATTAATTTTTGTTGCATGTAAAATATGTATTAGAAGTTAAAGATATATTTAAAAAAAAAATGCTTTACTAAAATATTTATTTTTCCCTGAAGTTCTGAACCAAATACTTCATTAACTGCTTCAGTAAATTCTGGACTTGCCAAACGTGTTCGACAAGATAATTCAAGTAATAAGCATTTACAAGAAAACAGATCAACAGTGGGTATGTCTCAGCTCTTAATTTGGTATTTAGTATAGTATTATACATTTTTCCAAAGCATCTCCTTTTATATAATCGTCATCTTTATTGCATGGTTGAACAAGTATTATTATCCACAAGTTACATATACACATAAAGAAATTTAAGACCCAAAATCTAAATCACTTATCCAAGATCACACAGACATTTCGCAGTGGAGCCAGAACTCAGAGCTAGATCCCCCACCTCCACTTTTCTGTACCCTTTGTATTATACTATACTGCCTCACATTGTAGTAGAAATGGTAAATAATTTAGCTAATAATTGAAATGATTAGATAAATGTATCATTTAAAAGGTTAGTGATTAAGTATCTTTCACCAATGAACTAAGAGAAAGTTTTCTCTTAACCTATAATTTTTAATAATTTGTACTCTAACTCATTTGTACAATTACTGAGAGGCTCCAGTTTCTGTACCTTGGTAGAATCATATTGTAATTCCCATTGGCAAGTTGAAAAAGATACTGATGGAGGGTATCTACATCCTCTCAACCACATATAAGGGTAACATGAGTGAGTCTTTTGTAACAAAACCATATCTTTAGTGAAACTAGAGAGTAATGAGTGTTTCTAAGAATAACATGAAAACTACTGTTACTTTTCTACCAATGCTATTTCTTTAGCATAATGTAACACATTTCAATAGCTTTGTATTAATAAATGCTTACTTCCTGTAGTAGCACTGGTAGTTTTTTATATAAGTTCATGGAAATGCCTTTCATACAATGTAAAAATCAAATAATAAGGTCCTGAAAAGTAAAATTTACTAAGATTATTTGATTTGACATGCCATATTTAATAATGTGTATATGTAGTTACTGTAGATATATACTGCTCCGTTAGTCTCCTGAAAAATTCAGAAGAAGTTATAATTCTGCATGCAAGTAATAAATTTATGAAAACTTTCAAATAGAGATTTGGTTTTTCTAATATGCTTATTTTCTAAGGATAGTATAAAATATATCAAACGTCTCATGGATAAAGGGAGGCGAGTTAAAAACTACTGTGGAGGAAAAGGAGCCCTGGTGGCATAGTCGCCAAGAGCTAAAGCTGCTAATCAAAGTCAGCAGTTTGAACCCACCAGCTGCTCCTTGGAAACCCTGTGGGGCAGTTGACAGCAGTGGGTTTGGTTTGGTTTGGTTTGGTTATGGAGAAAAAAGTGGTTTAGATGATATTAAACCAAAGTGTTTGCTAATGAGTAAAGACAACATATGTGTCATTGAGGATAATGGAGAGCTTAGAGGTATTAGTTTGTAAGGGAAGATAATATTTTATGTACATTAGGAAACCCAAGTAAAAACACCTTAATACATATCAAGAATTACTTTAAAAGTGAGAGAGAATTGGAACTGCCATCCTTAGAATGTATTCAACTGAGTTATCCAACTGACAGGGTACAAATGAAAAAACAAACGTACCATCAGCAGAAAAGCAAGCAATTGCTATTGGCTGAGCAGTTAGAGAAATAAGAAATAGTGTCAAAAGAATAGAGTGTCCCTAAAACCAAAACCTAATGTGACTGAGAAAATGGATAAGATGTTAGACTGATCCAGAGAGAAGTTGATGGCAGCCTGTTAAAACGACATTTTGTTGAGTAGAGAATCATTGTGAAGGCGAATGAAGAAACCTAAGAACGCTGATTGATAGAACATATTTGAGAGGTAGCAGTGAAAGGATAAAGGGCTTTGGGATGAGGATCATCACTTGAGGAAGTAATGATTTAATCAGTTACTTTGAAGTTTAAAAAATCCGAACGTTTAAAAGCCCTGGGGAAGTGATCCAATGAATGAGAAAAAAAATTGATGATGTAAGAAAGAAAGGGAACAAATGCCTGTGGAAATAGTTTGTCATTAGTTCAGAAGGAATGAAAGCAAATGTAGTAGTTTATTCAGTGACTTCACTTGGGGTGTGTATGGGGTGTGTGTGTATGTGTACTGAAACTTTACTTTGCGACTAATGGGGCACAACAGTCCAGGGACAAGGACTAGAAGGCAGGAGGAGACAGGAAAGCTGGTAATAGGGAACACAAGGTCGAGAAGGGACAGTGTTGACATGTCGTGGGGCTGTTAACCATTGTCATAAAACAATATGTGTACTGTTTAATGAGAAACTATTTGTTCTGTAAACCTTCATCTAAAGTACAATAAATAAATAAGTAAAACAATTATTAAAAAATGAATTATGAGAAAGAAAAAAAAATTCTGATTGATAGTTCTACCATATTTATATATCTTTTCATTTCTTTTCTAGAATATAAAAGAAAAAACCATAAAATAAATTCAAGCTTGGTTAGAAAATTTGGAAGAAGCATTTCAAAAGGAAATCTAAGATAAGTTATTTCAGAATTAAAGAAAATGAAATGGATCAACTCTGATTTTAAAAGTATTTATTGTCAGTGCCCTTTCAGAAATGTAAAATATTGGAAAGAAGACTGTCTTAAAACTAGGTTTACCCAAATACCTTCAGCAAGCAGAAAATGAATTTCTTCTGTATTCTAAACAAATACAAAACTTCCATAGACAAGGTTATGTTTTGAGTTTCTAAAATGTTTGTTATTCTTTAAGATCCTTAAATCAGCAGTGTGGCAGCGTAGTTTTACTGTGTTTCAACAAATGGATTAGGACATTTTAGAAAACAATAGTTAAATTATCCTTATTGGTTTTAAATAAGGAGAATTTAGAAGTGGTAATTATGGCCCAGGATATATTTAGTTTTTTTATTATGTTTCTATGCATTATTTTAATCATAAATATGACTTTCTTTTCTAAAAATGCTTTGATGTACAAATGTATTTGCCCATAAAGTGGTTGTAAATATCATTTAAATAGTTGTCACGAATAAAATACTAATATTGTTCCTTGCTACTTGATATATTAAAGATTTAAATCTTGAAGTGTTTGGTTTTTCTGTCTCTTTACTGCCTCTCAATGAGCCCTGCTGGCACAGTGGTTAAGTGCTCGGCTGCTACCTGAAAGGTCAGGAGTTCAAACCCACCAGCTGTTCTGCGGGAAAAAGATGTGGCAGTGTGCTTCTGTAAAGATTACAGCCTAGGAAACCCTATGGGGCAATTCCACTCTGTCCGATAGAGTCACTATGAGTCAGAATCACCTGGACAGCAACGGGTACTACCCCTTAAGTGGTCTAAACTATTATTTTATATAAAATGTGAATTTTGTAGATTTATATTTCAAATTAGGCCAAAATATGTGGCACCAGAATGAAGCCTGAAAAAAATCCATCAGTTCTTTACTGATAATGAAAAAATGTTTTTGTCATTCCTGCTACTATAGAAAGTACATAGAGCTGCAACTTAATTATATAATCTTGTTTACCTGCCTTGTCTGGCCTGTTTATTTGCTAAATACAACAAGTATTTGGTTAAATGCACTTTAATTTTATGCAGCATAGGAAACCCTGGTGGCATAGTGGTTAAGAGTTAAGCTGCTAACCAAAAGGTCAGCAGCTCGAACCACCAAATGCTCCTCGGAAACCTTATGGGGTCAGTTCTGCTCTGTCCTGTAGGGTTGCTATGAGTCAGAATCGACTCGACAGCAACAGGTAGGTTTAGGAAACTTACACCAAAGCAAACGACCCTAGAGCAACCAGTGAAACATTTTAAACCTTTCAGTCAAGTTTTGATTTAAAATATGGTTAAGAGAGCATGAGATGGAATGATCTTTGATGTCCCTTCCAACTCTGATCCTGGTGATTTTCCTTATTCATAGAAGTATGTGAGGACGTGTCAGAGGGAGAGCTCCCATAACATTTTTTTTTTTTTGGTCCCTTTTTCATGGCCTTTGGTTGTGTCACCTGTTCAACAATTACTTTCTCCTCTCAGTTATTCCTTTCTATCTATTTTAGGCAGTTATGTGCTTCAAAAGGAATGTTTTTACCAGATACTGATGAGTGGCTAACAGGATTAATAAGTAACCATACCTCATAAGGTATGAGTGATTCTCTTATATGTCATCTTTTAAAATTAATTAATTTATGTTTTTATTGTGGTTAAAAAATATTCGTAACAAAACGTACTCCGACTCAAATTTCCACATGTAAAATTCAGTGACGTTGATTACATTCTTCATGTTATGCAACCATACTTGATATTCTTTTCCAGATCATTCTACCACCATTAACAAACTCAGTGGCCCCTAAAAAACTTCCCCTTTCACCCTCTCTCCCACCCCTAATAGCCACTAATAGTCTTTGGTTTTTTTATACTCGCTTATTTCATATAAATGTGATCGTACCATATTTGTCCTTTTGCAACTGACTTATTTCACTCAGCATGAAGTTTTCAGGATTCATCCATATTATGGAATGCATCAAGACTTCATTACTCTTTATGGCTGAATAGTATTCCATTGTGTGTATATACCATATTTTGTTTATCCATTCATCTGCTGATGGACATTTCAGTTGTTTCCACCTTTTGGCTATTGTGAAAAGTGCTGCAATGAACATTCGTATACAGGTTTCTGTTTGTGTTCCTGCCTTCATTTCTGGGTATATACCTAGGATTGGGATTGCTATGTCATATGGTAGTTCTATGTTCAACTTTTTGAGGAACCACAGATTGTTTTCCACAGTGGCTATACCATTTTACGTTCCCACCAGCAATGGATGAGGGTTCTGGTTTTTCCACAACCTCACCAACACCTGTTGTTTTCCATCTTTTTGATCTTCTATGCCATTTTTATCAGCTAAGGGTTTTCTATAAAAATTAGTAACAATACCTTTGCAGTGCAGCCATATCAAGGAGAAATTAGGGAGAATAAATCATAATGAAAGTGGGAAAAGAAAGCTATTGAACGTATCAATCAAGAGAAAATATGTGCATTTAAACTAGAACAAGAATACTATTCAATAAGTCACTGTGAAACAACTTTTAAGTAAATTATTTGTGTAAAAACTGAACCAATCATAAGTATATAGCTCAATGAATTTTCACAAAGTAAACACAGGCCTGTAGCCAGCACTCAGATCAAGAAATAGAAAATTATCAGAACCCTGGAGGCCCTCCCTTCTTCCCTCTCCCAATCATTACCTCCCATCAAGGGTAATCATCCTGACTTTTAATGCCATAGGTTTTTTAACTAACATAAATTATCTTTGTTTTTTTATTAAAGCACAATATCTTATTCTCAAAAATGATACACTAAAATGCATTTCCTCTTCACCCCCTTCCAGTATCACTCCCAGTTATAACTACTGTTAATGGTTTGGATACCCTGTCGTTTGTCTTATTTATATACAAACATATTTTTATTTCTTATAAAAAGTGGATCACACTATTTATATTGCTCTGCAACTTGCTTTTTGATTCACATTTAAAAGCATCATAGACATCTTTATAAAACTTTTAAATACTGCAAAGTGACAATGGCTCTTAATAACAGCTATTACCTGTTGCTGTCAAGTCAATTCCTACTCATAGGGACCCTACGGGAGAGAGTAGAACTGCTCCATAGGGTTTCTAAGCAGCGGCTGGTGAATTTGAACTGCCAAACTTTTGGTTAGCAGCTGTAGCTCTTAGCCACTGTGCCACCAGGGCCCCATTAATAACAACTGGCAACAAATAATTCTTATATGGCAAATCAGTAGATCAGAGAGAAACCTAGATGACAATCTCTCTTTACAAACACTGTTCAACGTTTCTGAGAATACTTTGGAGTAGTCATTATCATTTCTACCTCATTGTGTTCAAAAGACTTACCTGGGATACTCAGCCAAGAAAAGGGTTCCATGTCAAAGAAGAGTGGGAAACGCAGCATACGGGGAGGTTGATAATTCACATTGACATCATAAGTCCCTGAATTCTTGCAGTCAAGAACTTGTTTAGTATAACCTAGTAATTCCCAAATTCCTTTGAACTTTCAAACTTAAAAAAAAATTTTATATTATGAAAAATTTCCAACATACACCAAAAGTGAGGAGAATAGTATAGTGATCCCTTGTGTAATCATAACCCTGAATCCAATTATCAAAATTTTGCCACATTTACCTGGAGTATCCCATTTTATTTTTAAGATTTTTTCCTTTATTGAAATATTTTAAAGCAAATCCCAGCCATTATTTCAGTTTATCACTATTTACTTAGGATTCTCTAAAAACTATAGCCATTTTATTATTTAACACAAAAAATCTTTTTAAGAAAGTCTTGATAACATCCCTAAGAACATGCTTTGAACAACGATGTTCTAGATTAATAATGGCTATGAAATTAACAGATTAGAGAATCAAGATAGTTATGATGATGGTAGTTATGATTTAATGGAATATATGCAAGTGAGTTTTTATTTACCAACTTGAAATAATCGTTTTAACACATTGATGTTAACTTCACCTATCTTTTTCATTCCTTTTTATTAAATTAAGACCTAATTCAAACAAAATTAGTTTTCATTTTTTGTAGAGTAACATTTTAATAAGTAAGATATTGTATTCTCCTACATTTTAAAATCAGTTGCAGAATATGTTCCTATGTGCCTGAATGTTGTGTTAATGTTGCTTACATGCCACAAGGTAGGTACAGTACACACTAAGCATGAACGACAGCTAACTCTGCTATAGCCTGGCATATGTATTCCTAAAAATCACCATGCTATGTAAAAATCGTGTAATAAAACCGCAAGATGGATGGGAAAAATGGGACTAAGGGCACAACACTGAAAAACTTTTATTGACATGTAAGAATGACAGACACCTAATAATAACAGTAGCACAGTTTTACACATGTTAAATGCTTAAGAACTACATAAATACTACAAAAAATATGGCACTCTGCCATGAGAAAGACCTGAAGCTTGCTTACAGAAGTGAGCTTCAGAAGGGTTGCAGCTTGTGAGTTACTGTGAAGTGATGGAAATAGGACATTTATAACTCCAGATGTGAATGGGTGTGGCTCAGTGTCCTTGTGAGATGTGTGAACGGCTGAGGTGCAGTTTTCTGTGTTCACCTAGTGTTTCATGTGGATGAAATCTCACATAAGTGAACACAAAATCTGCCTTACGTTTAACTTGTTCCCTAATATATTAATGGGATTCAAACAAATCCACATTTTCAAAAGTTATAGCAGAACTGACTATATAGATTGAATATATGTTTAAGAATCTAAAGAGGGATTAGTATTCATAAGAAATATAGTTGTATTTTATTTTAAAATATCCTTTGTTGCCTTCATATTTGAATAACTTGAAAATACCTAAGGTAACTTCTTAATAAGAACTTTGATGTTAATAGAGTTGCAAGTCAGAATCAAGTACGGTATTTTAACCTTATGCTGAGAGAGACGTTAGCAGCCGCATGCCTTGTTAGCTTATATAGTGTTCCATCATTTGCGAAGGGGCCATCAGTCAATAGATATTAATGAACACAGAATAATAGTGACAAATGTTTGAGCTCTCATGTCATAAGTGCTTTAAATGCATTTTTTTTACTTATTCCTCATAACAAGCCTTTAAAGAAGATACTGTTGATAGATGTCAAGTCGATTGCAACTCGTAGCAATCCCATGTGTACAGAGTACAACTGCTCTATAGGGTTTTCAAGGCTATGACCTTTCGGAAGATCACCAGGCTTTGCTTCAGAGGCATCTCTGAGTGGATTCGAACTGCCAACCTTTCAGCTAGTAGTCAAGCACTTACCCCTTTGTGCCACTCAGGGACACCTAAAGTAAATATTACATATCCACAGTCCCTCATTCACAATCCCAAAACTTTGGAAGGATTTTGAGAATCACAAAGCTTTTTGTAACTTGGCAGTTAAAACCTGACTTTTGCTAATTTGAGACTACTGATAGTCATTATTCATCCCACTTAGTGTGAACATTCAAAGGTTTTGTTGCAGAAATGGTAATGTTTAATAATGAGATGTTGCTCCACACTCCTCTTAGGGGTGTTACATAAATACAGCATATGCACCAGGTTGCCTTTCTAAAAATTCTGAATTTCCAAGATGTCTAGCCACAGCATTTCAGATGATGTTTTGTAGACATGTCTTCATTTTACTAATTAAAAAAGAAGGATCAGCAGGTTAGAAAGGTTAAGTAATTTGTCATAGATCCCAGAACTAGAAAGCGACAGGATCTTGAGCTCGGGTTGGTATAAAATAGTTATTGTTATCTCTAGAGTATACACTGCCTCTGTCTACAGCGTAGTTAGCAGTCCACGTGTGGATAACTATACAAAATGCATCTCTACTACAGAAAACAAATTCAAATCACATGTTAACCTGTGATTTGGTAATTAACTTGTGGATGAAGATCAGCAAGATGATTGTACTCTAGGTTTGGTGGAAAGATTTATTCAATGTATTTTATAATTATAAGCAAATTATATTTAGCTCACGTGGTTGTTTATGTAAAACAATTAAATTCATCACCTCCTATAACTTTCCCCCAAAGGTAGTAGAGAGATAGCCCATACTTCTCAGAGTGAACCATCATTTTACAAACTACTCAAGCCTCCAAAATGGCAAGTTCTGCATAACAGCCATAGAGGGATTAGTCCATCACGTTAAGAGCTGTTGGGAAAGGTTAGTTCTGAGATATTTCTGTATAGATAGATAGACTGACTGACTGTATGTACCTAATGACATATAAGACATAATTAGCCAGAAGTCATAATTTTAAAAAATAGTTAATTCTCATACTTCCAAACAGAAGATGAAAGAAGATTAGTGACATGAGGGGAGAAAAACAGTTCTATGATCAGGACTTTGGGCAAAAATACTATGTCCTCAGCCTCATTTCTTTTCCTTGCAGATATTCTTACCCTCTTCAAGCCACTTCTCAAATATGAAATTTTGAGAGTCTCCTAATACAACCACATTTGGCACATGTCCCTTTCCCATTCTCCCCTTCATGTGGCTATTTAAGAATCATAGTATTTTAAAATTATTATTAAAACATAATCTTTCAAATAACAATTATTCCTTTCTGATAACAATTATTAATGTAGATTCTTATCTCCCACTCTAATTCTTACTCAATTCAATTATACTTGAAAAGGCTCTTTCATTCCAAGTGCATTTCTCCCCTGAATTCTTCCTATTAAAAATATCAGTCTACTCAAAATAAGTCTTAAAAGTCTCTACCTAACTGTTCTTATTATTACCTGTTCTCGCTGCCTGCTGCCTTTGCTTTCTGCAAATAAGTCTGCCAGTCCATTCCACTTCCTCAATTTTGAGACAGCTGAACTGTTTTATTAGTCCCCACTTAGCTGAAATTTTTGCCCCTTCAGTTTGAACGGGATCTTTTCACGTAAAGTGCATTCCTGGCAAACAACAAACCCCTTTACTGTCTTGCTTAACAGAGCACTACCTAAAATGTCCCCAACTCAGCTACCACTGTGCTGAATACATACTAATCACAGTGTTTCTTTTGCCTATGAAAAAAGCAGTTTCAAGGTTTGAGTGCATAGGGGAGTATTTTTAAATACTGGAGTCAACATCAGAGGGCCTCTACTTTTTTCAAAAACTTCAATTTAACCTGTTTCAGCTATTCAACATTTTACCTATAAAAGTTTAGCTGTCTATATATTTTAAAGACCATGGTGAATTTCTAATTTTTTGTTATCAATTATACTTCCAGTGCAATGTTGTCAATTTTCATTTTGCCAATTATCTTGGACTGTGTTTCTGGTTGGATTTTGGTTAATTACTAAATTTTGTTCGGCCTTTCTGATCTTTACTCTTTTTTCAAAAAATAAACTCAAATCTGTAACAATTCCTTGTTATACCAATATCCGAATATTTTACAAGTTAAATTATCAAGTATTTATACATAGTAGAGTTGTCACTGTGACATTTTAGTAGTGTAGCAGACGTCTGTTGTTTTGCCAGGCCCCATTTACCTGATTTTGATGAAAATGCCTCACTTTTCTCTTTGGGAAACCACTCCTATCCTCACAGAGGTCCTAATGGAGCTATCCCTGCACCTATTCCTCCAGCCCGTTATGGCCAGTCAGTATATTCCATCCTCTTTGCAACAGTGATTGGTTTCAAGAGGCCATCTGATTCAAAATTCAGAGTCCTCCCTAAGATTGGAGAATTTTTCTCTCTCCCGTGTCACAAGGTTTGCAGATCATGTAAGAAGACTAAATCTCTGGTATCCTCTCCAGCTTCATGGAGAAAAGTGTCTACAGAATGAAGTCAACACACAAAGACAAACAGAACCTCAAAAATAACAGAGAAAACTCCTGATGACATTGCTTGAGCTCCTGTGAATAAAGATAAATAGATTCAACCCCTAGATTTCCCAATTCCATAAACCAGTGCATTCCCTTTTTCGCTGGAGCCACGTCTTTTTAACTTTTTATTTTGAGATAATTATAGATTCGTGGGAAGTTGCCAAGATAGTATAGAGAGGTCCCATATTCACAAGAGTTGCAAAGATACTACAGAGAGGTCCTATATTTGCCCAGTTTCCCCCAGTGATTACATCTTGCATAACTATAGTACCAAAACCATAGTAATTGACATTGGTACAAAGTGTGTGTGTAGTTATATATCATTTCACATGTTTAAATTCATGTAACCACCACTGCAATCAAGATACACAACTGTTATCATCTCCACAAAGACCTCCCTCATGCTACCTCTTTATAGTCACACCTGCACCACCCCCTAACATCCTTTCCTCTTGGCAACCACTAATCTGTTCTCAATCTCTATAATTTTGTCATTTTGAGAATGTTATGTAAATGGAATCATATGGTATATCACCTTTTGAGACTGACTTTTTTCACTCAGCATAATGTCCTTGAGATCCATCCAAGTTATTGCATATATCAATAGTTTGTTCGCTCCTTTTTATTGCTAAGTAGTATATCCCATGGTATGGATATACCTCAATTTGTTTAACCGTTCACCTACTGAAGGGCATTTTGATTGTTTCCACTTCTTGGCTATAATAAATATAGGTGCTATAAACATTCATGTACAGGTTTTTATATTTTCTGTCACTTGCAACTGAAAAAATTTTGAATAATATGAACGAAAATACCAAAAGAATGTAAGGAAGAAAAATTTTCTCCATCTTTACACATTTCTTCATTTGCCCATGATATAGGAACTTTTTCTCCACCCTCTTATTTTTTCTTCTCCAAAGAGAAGTCATTTATCTAATCTGGAATAGTAAAATCCCAGCATTGCTCTGTTGGGCTGGGTTAAAGTATGGGGCATTACTGCTGTAGCTCATGTGTAGTCTGGACTTTTGCTACTTTCTCTTGCACCTCTGCCTGCCTTTTCATGGCCTGTGTTCTCAGTTTCTATTTCTATGCAGTAAACAGGCAGGGTCAGAACATAGGCCAAGAGCCCTGTTGCCCTCTCGATATTCCCATTTTTTCTCATGTGTGTTCAAAGGCCATTGGTAAGCCCTGTTTCTTCAGGAGGCTGGCTGGGTAAAAATCCCAAGATCTAAACTTGGGGGGAAGATAAAACCCCACACTGTGTTAGTGCTCCCCTCCCAGATGTTATGTCTATTTCTCAACTGGTTTTGAACTCAAGCTAGGAGATGCAAGGAATTAGTTTTTCACAAATTTCCCAACATAAAATGCTTACTTGTATGCATGACTTCTCAAAGATGTTGCCATAATTAAACTGAAATTATTATTTATTGTATTAGGATGATCTCTTGAACTCTGATCTGTTCATACACTCTCTCCCCTTTCCCCTCATCTCTTCTTCTAAAATATGTATACACATATGCACATACATACATATATAGAGATATATATGTGTGTGCATGTATGTGTATATGTGTATATATATATCACGAAGAAAGGCCTGAAGAACTGCTTCCATAAAGGATTACAGCCAAGAAAACCCTATAGAGCAGTTCTATTCTGTAATACATGGGGTCACCATGAGTTGGGAGCCAACTCAAAGGCAACTAGCAACAACAAATACATATATTCCAAACATTGTCTTCTAAATTTATGCATTAAAAAAAAAAAAAAATCACTTCCCATGCACAGGTGACACGTAATTATTCACTTCTACATGGCTCCATCTACAGAGTAACTATTCTCTAGTTTCTATCCCAGGTCCAACACACTCACTCACCTTTATTATATGATTACTGATGCCTTTTTTTTTTTTTAACTTATTACTGTTCTTCACCAATTTATCTTGCAAAATTCCACTAGTTTTCCTTCATAACCATTCTTCCATCCTTTCCTAATAGCCTAATCAAAGACAAGAATTGGTATCAGGGGCCAGCCCTGAAGCTTGCATGCCCTGCCTGGCCATTACAGGCATATGAGCAGCAAAGCCAGAAGGAAATAGAAGTATCAAAAAGAGATATGCATGGTGGGAAAAGGTAGAATGCCCACAGGAAATTATAGTGGCGTTGGTCTACATGTCCTGACCATCTTTTACATGGACTTTTCCAAAATCAACTCTTAACTCCAAACTAATCCTCTGCCAAAGCCATCTATTTGGCTGTTAATTTGATGAAACCATCCTGAGTCTTTCTCACTAGAATATAAATCATTCAAGCAATTGCATGCTTACACTGCTGAAGGCTAAAAATCCATGATCCTAACTCTTGCTTTCAAAACTTATAATGACAGTGTTTTCCTTTCACTTACCTTTACTGTTTTAAAGCATTGACTAAGCCTAATTAGCTCTTTGTGGTACCCCGCCAGCCTAAGATACTCTCTTAAATACTTTAAATACTTTGATGATCTTTACTCTTGAAAAAATACACCATTGCTCTTCTCCATTTCATAGGAAGATTTAAAAGACAAGTTTTGAGAACTAACTGAACCAGATAAACTATACAGGTGAACGTTAGTACTTCTTTTTGACCAACACAATACTTTCTGATTCCTGTAACAATAATTGTCCTCAGGAGGCTGCTTCCTCATGTCTGTAAGTTTCATTTGGCAGGAGATATGGTGTAATGCACTTTTGGTTTTATTCAGTAGTCATCATAACTCCCTAGATTGACTCATTCTGCCTCCCCAAAAAAGAAATTATGGATAACAATTCATGATATTAAATATCTTTTGTAGGTATTGGGTAGAATTCATCAGCTTTTTTCCCCATTATTGGAAATTAATTTTTAACTAAGGGTTGGTGGGAAGTGATGGCTGTCAGAATTAGTTGGAACGCTTTTGAAAATTCTCCATCTGTCAGTAGTTCAGCATCATTGCTCACAGACCCAAGATGATACAGCTGATTGCATAGAAATGACATTTCCAGGTGAAATCCATTTACAAAAGTAAACTAATTCCCAGCAATGACCTTAATGACCATTAGAGAGAATCCCTCATCAACCAAAAGTAAGCTGCAAAGAGAAGATGAATCCAATAATTCACTTGGCATGCACCAGATATGAAAATTTTCTAGTTTTTTTCCCTCAAATCATTTAATGCTCATTTAGAAATGCACACCCAAAAGGATTTGATATTTAATTCTTTTATAAACTGTAAACACATCACAGTAGTATTTGGATATCTTACAGACTTTGTCTGTAAACAGAAGTTGCTTCAAGCCATATTCCAGATACTTGCTGGTACAGAATTTTAGATGCTTAACAAGTTCTTCAAATGAATGCCAATAATTTTTAACATTTGGAGGAGAAAAGCACATTTGATACAATGAATCCTGTAAGTGTTTACATTTTAGCGGCCATCATAAGGGCTGTCTGTAGAATATATTTGCAAGATAAATCCTGAATTTTAGGTAGTACCTTGAAATGTATCTATACTTGAAATACATACTTAAATAAAAATTAGCACCATATTATCTAATGCTAGATAAGATGTAACATAATATTGCATAACTTAGCATGACTCAGAAACGCAAGTGGCTTGAATTTTGAGTATTTTCAATTAGAAGTGTCATTAGAAAGAAAAATTTGAGGTTGGAGGAAGGGGAGAAACTTGTGAATAAGCAACTTTTCAGACCATTATATTGATGAAGTCAGTTGTAGCATTAGCTACCCAGTAGCAAATTGGACCTTTTGTACCCAAACATGCCAATGTGTGAAAAGACTTATCAACCTTATTTTTACCCACAGTTGGACAACATTAAGAGGACTTCATAACTGGTTGAAATGTAAAAGAATATGAAAAGAAATCAATGATGCAAACATGAAACTACCTATACCTTAGATGTGACCAAGAAGTCTAGTAAAAAAATATACATCGCAAATATCTGTGAGGCAATCAGACTTTGGAAACTTAGATTTGATATTATATAATTAGCTTATGTGTATAGGGTTTATGAATGTCATTCACATTTATTTTACTTAACTGAAAGCAAAACCAACAGTCTAATAGCTTTGTATAGCCATAAATGCTGGACAGAACCTATTGGCTCATTTGCAGATAAACTTGCGTTTCTTGGGAGTGAGCCTGTTTCTATTTACAGTTCGAAAAACAGGCAAGAAATTATTTCACATAAAAAGAATAAATCAGTAATTTCAGATTTCACTGTATTTTCTTGTGTGATGTCCATGGCAACATGACTGTAAGCTCTATGAAATCCAAGATCATGTCACTCTCGTCACCCTTGTACTCTAGCACCTAGCCAAGGGCCTATCTACGGAAAACAGCACCTATGGCAATTAATTTTAAATTGCTGAATGATCTCTCACAGCTAGTGATAGAAACTGTGATGGTCAACAGAAACTGCTCATTGGTGCCTCTCCTCAAGCGGTGCCCAGGGCACATGCCATAGCCACCATGCCTTGGTTACGTCTCTGCACCTAGTACAGTACACGACCCCACATTTGCCTGTGTTCAAGAAATCCAATGGCAGACCTATTATGCTTGGCATTTCCCAGACAGAAGCAAATTGCTTAATTTAGTGGAACACAGTTCCAAAGCTGTAAAAATGGCATAGTGAATTTTTTTTAACCAGTCAAAAAAAGTGACTTATTTTTTACAATAATCTTTTAAAATATGTTCTGACTCCTCCAGAATGGCCTGGGTCATATATTCTCTATCTTCCAGGTAATGAGTGAGTCATACAACTTGAGAGGTGTATGCCATTCTTCCCCTCTGTGTGGGCAGAAGTATATGTGGCTATGCCATTCTTGGCAAGGCTCTCATTTTAGCCCTAAACATTGAAATTTTTTAAATCATAACTTTTGTTGAAATAAAAAAAACACATCTTAACATATTGGACTTTTCTATAATGTCAAGATTATAAAATAATAACCTAGAATTTTAACTGTAATTGTGCTTACAGGGTATTTTTAGCTAAAAGTAAAGAATTCCTTTTTTTTTTTTTTTTTTACTAGATTCAAACTCAAACAACGTATTTAGCAGGCAGAGATTGCTAGAATTTCATTAATTCTGTGTAAATTTACCCCTTGAGTATATTTAAAAGTCTAGATTTTATACTATAGTCCTATTTTTCTATGCCCATTGACTCAAAGAAGAGAGAAAAAAATCATATTTTTATATGTAAATGTTTCATTTTTATGAGTGTGAATCTGATGAAACTACCATTATCTCCAGCTGCCTAGGATCATATGAGGAACTGGAGTGCTCTGATTATTAGAATTTGAGCTTAGCAGTTTTAACAAAGGAAAAGCCTTTTTGATTTGGACCCTCATTGTTGAAAACTGATACTAAAACCTCAGGGTAAAAAGGAATCATAGGAGTTTCTCATCTAAACTTCCATGCAGTGTTGGAATCCTTTCTATGGTGTTCCTGCCTCTTCCTGAACATTTTAATGGACAGGAAACTAACCTCTTTGCAAGAGAGCACACTCCATTAATGGAATACTATAATTGTTTCTGCATTGCAATGACAATGATTGCTTTTGGCACTCTTTTTTTCACCATTACTGGAGTGATAGTCTTTTATGAAGTATGCCGGAAGTCAGATGAATTGTCTATTCTCTAACTGGAAGAAACTCCAAGGCATAGAATTGGCCAGAATCAGGCTGAAGCTGTTGCAGTGGAGACACTAATAGCCAGCACCTCACTATAAACTTTATTAACCTTGGATGTCATTGAGCCTTTTGATTTTTTTAAACTCTCTTGAGCATTTTTAAGTAGAAATAAACTTTGACTTTTAAAAGGCTGAAAAAAAAAAAAAAAACCCATCAAGCTGTGGAATACTCTGGATGTCTACAAGTACATTGTCCAGGACGAGAGCCACTAGCACTGGATGTCTTGCTTCCATTTCTCACTCAGCAGCAGCAACCCCATCATCGTCTCTTATGGCAGGGACAAGTTGGTCAAGGTATGGAAACTGGCTAACTGCAAGCTAAAAACTAAACACATTGGCCACACAGACTACCTGAACAGTCTCCAGATGGATCCCTTTGTGCTTTTGGAGGCAAGCATGGCCGTGCCATGCTATGAAACCTCAACGAAGGCAAGCACTTCTATACCCTAGATGGCAGGGACATCATCAATGCCTGTGCTTCAGACCCAACTGCTGCTGGCTCCGTGCCAGCACGGGCTCCAGCATCAAGATCTGGGACATGGAGGGCAAGATCATCATAGATGAACTGAAGCAAGAAGTTATCAGCACTAGTAGCAAGGCTGAGCCACCCCCAGTGTACCTCTCTGGCCTGATCTGCTGGTGGCCAGACTCTGTTTGCCAGCTACACAGATAACCTCCTGCGAGCGTGTCAGGTGACCATTGGCACTTGGTAGAAATTTACAGCAGAGCTTTAAAAAAAGAAAACTGGCTTTCCAATTTTTACAAATTAGGGATAACATTGCAAAGAATGAGAATTCCAGAACACTTAATTATGCTCCTGTGGAATCTGTACATAGACCAAGAGGCAGTCATTCAAACAGAACAAGGGGATACTGGGTGGTTTAGAATTGGAAAAGGTGTGCATCAGGGTTGTATCCTTTCACTGTACTTATTCAATCTGTATACTGAGCAAATAATCATGTTGGACTATATGAAGAACACAGCATCAGGACTGGAGGAAGACTCATTAACAACCTGTGATATGCAGATGCCACAACCTTGCTTGCTGCAAGTAAAGAGGACTTGAAGTACTTACTGATGAAGATCAAAGACTATAGCCTTTAGTATGGATTACACCACAACATAAGGAAAACAAAAATCCTCACAACTGGACCAATAAGCAACATCATGATAAGTGGAGAAAGTACTGTATTGAAGTTGTCAAGGATTTCATTTTACTCGTATCCACAATCAACGCCCACGGAAGCAGCAGTCAAGAAAGCAAATGATGCATTGCATTGGGCAAATCTGCTGCAAAAGACGTCTTTAAAGTGTTAAAAAGCAAAGATGTCACCTTGAGGACTAAGGTGTGTCTGACCCAAGCTGTGGTATTTTCAGTCACCTCATATGCATTCAAGAGCTGAACAATGAATAAGGAAGACCAAAGAAGAATTGATGCTTTTGAATTATGGTGTTGGCAAAGAATATTGAGTATACCACAGACTGCCAGAAGAACGAACAAATTTGTCTTGGAAGAAGTGCAGCCAGAATGCTCCTTAGAAGCGAGGATGGTGAGTCTTCGTCTCATGTACTTTGTACATATTATCCAGAAGGACCAGTCTCTGGAGAAGTACATCATGCTTGGTAAAGTAGAGGATCAGCAAAAAAGAGGAAAGCCCTCTACGAGATGGATTGACACAGTGGTTGCAATGAAGGTCTCAAAACTAGCAAAGCTTGTGAGAATGGTGCAGGACTGGGCACTGTTTCATTCTGTTGTATATAGGGTCGCTATGAATTGGAACCGACTCAATGGCATCTAACAACAACAAATAATTGTTAGAAAGTTATAGTTGTATTAAATCAAAATCTGGCCCTCTGAAATTTCTGTCCATTGGTTCTAGTTCTGTTCTTGGAAGAGATAAAGTTATACCCTTTCCCCCATTTTACAACTTAATAATAGGAAATCTTTTGTGCAGTGTCATTAACCGTTGTTATGAGGACTTAATAATGTCATTAGGAAATGTCTGGTTCCTGATTGTTTGCATATGTTGTATAAGTCAGAAATTCTTTCAGCTGCAAGGAAGAGAATACCCAACTACAATAGCTTAATAAATGAGGACTTACTTCCTCATATAACTAAGAAACTAGAGATTGTCAATTGCTGGTGTTTGTTCAGCAGCACAGTGATGCTCAGGGATATTATCTCTGCAATTCTCCAGGCCTTTTGGGTCACTTCCTATATTTGAGGCAAGAAGAAAGGGAAAGGACGAGGATGTCCCCAGCTTCAACTCCCATTTTCTCAATGAAACAAAAGCTTTCCCAAAAGTACTCCAATCAGCCTTATTTATCATTGTGTTCCCAGCCCTTAACAGAATGCTGGCACCTAGTAGGTGATCACTAAATGATTTGAAATCAATACATGAATGAATGTCTGACTTCACCCTCACCATGTGAACAAAATTCTGACCTTAAAGAAATTCATGCTAGAAGGAGAAGTGAATATAAAATCAAAATACAGAGCAATCCTAAAGCTCCCACCTCTCTTTGAAAGAGAAAGGAAAACAACCAGAGGGAAGAAGCTAAAGTAAGAATTGTTTAAATGTTATTACTTTCATGCTAGCAATTTAAAACTGACAAAAGGTGTTCTAATGGTACACATTTGATGAGCATCGTTTTCAAACAAAAAATAATAATAATAAACAAAGTAAGTAAGCAATCTGTTGTTGTTGTAGAGATTTTCCTGGTAAACTTTCAAAACATCCGGGGTAAAAAGAAAGTATTAAAAGTTTCCAGCAAAAAAAAACCTGGGAACTTGTTAGAAATGCACAATCTCACCCCCAGACCTCCTGAATCAAAATCCCCAGGTAATCTGTAATGTGCATATCCTTCCATCATCAATTTTTGTTACTTATTATATAATAAGTGTTATGTTCTTTTACACAATCCTACTACGGACTCTTAATATTACTATTATTATGAAGATATGATTTATATAGAAATAATTAGTATGAGCTAAGGTGAAGAAAATGTAATATCCTACAGCAGGGTTTCTCAACATCAACACTGTTGACTATTGTAAGGGGTGAAGACATACCTGTCCTGTGCATTGTAGGATGTTTAGCAGCATCCCTGGCCTATACTCACTCAACGCTGGTAGTAATGACTCCTCCAGTTGTGAAAACCTAAGATGTTCCCAGACACTGTCAAATTTTTCCAGAGGTCTCTATATTAAGACTGCCATTTGACAGAGAAATCTTCCAGCCAGCTTCCCTTAATTACCTTCTGTCTCTTCCTTTATTTTTCAGTTCGTGCCCAGCAGTTTACTGCATTTCATGTCATTCTGTTTATTTGGATTTGGTTTTTATTTTGCTACTGTATCTCCTTGAGTAATTCTTTTTAATACAGGGTATGTCAATGGTAAACTTAGTGAGCTCTTACTTGTCCAAAAAAAATCTCTACTTGGTCCTTACAGCTAACTACTATTTTGGATGAGTATAGAATTCAGTGTCCTTTCGTCCCAGAACAATGAAGATTTTGCTTTATTCACTCATTCAGTGTTGCTAATGTGAAGTCTGATGTCAGTGTTGTCATTATTCCTTATATATTTTGGTTTAAATATGCTATATTACTATATATATAGCTTGAGCTATATGAAAATTGCCAATATTTAACTACTTTACCCTAAAAAACAGCAATGTCATACGATTAAACTTAGTATTTGTTTTCTGTTAGTCCTGCTTACTCCATACTTCTGTTTCTGGCCTTGGTCGCCTTCTTTTGGATTACAGGCAGTCCCCAAGTTACAAACGAGATACAGTCCTAACTATGTCTTTAAGTCAAATTTGTATGTAAGTCCGAAACACAACGGCTGCAACAATGGGCTCAAGCGTAACAAGGATTGTAAGGATGGCGCAGGATCGGGCAGTGTTTCATTCTGTTGTTCATGGGGTGACTATGAGTCGCAACTGACTCAATGGCAGCTAACAACAGCAACAACAACAAAGGTCAAGTATGAGTTGTATTTTTTATTCTTACATTGTTCTCCGTTACTTTGCGTATATTTTGTACTATTACTAATTACACTAAAAATCACAACTTGTATTGTCAACGTTGATATTTTATTAATGTTGATTGTATCTCAGACAATATAAGGATCTTCAAATACTTAAACTCCATTTACCTCCCTCCTGACTTATATATTCTTATTTTATACATGAATTTGCTCTGTATTTTAACCTTCAAACAAAAGTATTATCATCATATACAATGTTTATTTAGATTTATTTCCATTGTTTTGCATGTCATTTGATTTTCATTCCTCTTATACCTTCATTCATCCATCAAAGACTCTTTATTTATTTATTGTGCATGTATGTGTGTGTGTGTGTGTGTGTGTGTGTGTGTGTGTGTGTGTGTGCGCGTGTGTGTGTGAATTCTATGAGTTTTTATTTACCCAAGTTTATCTTATCCCATCTTCTTAACGGATATTTTCACTGGTTGTAGAAGTCTAGCTTGGCAAGTGTTTTCTTTCAGCACATTGAAGACCTCAATCCAGTGGTTTCAATTTTTGCTCATGAGAAGTCAGTGTCAGTCCTGCTGCTGCTCCTTTAAAGATAATCTGTCTTTTTCTCTGGCCATTGTTAAGACATTCTCTTTATCTTTGGCTTTCTACAGCGTCACTATGTTTGAGTGTGGATTTCTTTTTATTTATTCTGCTTGGAATTCACTGGGCATCTTAAACCTCTGGGTTAAGATTTTTTATCAGTTTGGGAAATTCAGTCATTATCTCTTCGAATACCATTTTTCAACCTGCTCAAGACACCATCAGTTATAACTTGCATCATTAATTTATGTAACCAAGAAAAGAAAAAACTAACCCATAGCCAACTAACACCCTTCAAATTCTTATACATTTTGCAGAAGTTCTTTTTATTAAATAAAATTTTTTATATGTAATTGTTCATACCCAAGAAGGAAAATATAAGCAAAATAAATTGCTATTCCTAAAATTTCTTCCCATGAAGAGTCCAGATCTTCTGAATCACCTTTTGACTACTGTCTATATATAGCATTCTTTAAAGTTCCATAAAGAAAACAAAAGCCATTAGTGATGGCTCTTAATCTGCCTTTGCAATTATGTAGAACTAACCTACTTTTGACTTCCTCTTAGACAGTGTTGTTAAACATGTCTAATTGATTGCCTTCATTCCCTCTCCACAACCATTTGTTTCCTATGAAGTGAAAAAAGTGTTCCACTGATATCTCTAGGATTTTCTTCTAAGTCACTGACCCCCATTCTGAATGTTTTGATGCTGGCACTTTTGACATTCAGATATGCACAGGCAATGATAACTGAAAACTGCTGCCCAGCTTCCACTACGGTAAGATGACATCAATTGCAAGATAGATCCTGATTTCAGAGAAGGTAAAATGTGGGGAAAAAAGCTAAAAACAAAAATGCATCTCAGCATTGATGAAATAATTTATAACCTCTGACCTTTCTCTTCTGGAATCCCAATTAAATGCATGTTAAACCTTCTATATATTTAAGTATCTTTACTGCCAAATTTTCCATCCTTTTGCTGCAGCTAAATCCATCCTTTGAGTCCTTAATTTTTATTATTGCACTTTTCAGAATTCCTAGGTGATTCTCTTGCAAATAAGCAATCTCAGAATTTTTATGGTTTCCAGTTACTTGCTAAAATTTTATTTTTGCCTTCTAGCTCCAGGAGTATTTTTGGTATTTTTTACAATGATATTTTATAAAAGGACAAACAGCTTTTTTTTTTTTTAAATAGATAACTGAATACATTCTATGGCATAAAAACCATATTGCATAACTTGCAGCCACATGCTAAATACTTACACACAACAGATCATAAAGGATCAATGATGGATTCTGCTATCAGTTTCCAGTTCCTCCCTGCTAAGGAAGAAGGATAGCATAGTGGTTACAAATAGAGTCAGTTGGACAGATGTGAGTTTGAGTTCTGGCTGTGTAACCTTGGGCAGTTGCATAACTTCTCTAGTTTAACTACCTAATCAATAGAATGAAGGTAATAACAGTAGAGATCTCACAGCGTTGTCTTGGAATCAAGTTAGAGGAAGTAAGGATCAAGTAGGTGGAGACTAATACAGTGCATGGCACATATTAAACATTGAATAAATGTACTCCATCATTCTTCGGGAATTGGTGGTAACCAACCTCTGATCTGGGACAGTGTGTCTTCCTGTAGGAATCTCACACACTTCTCGCCTGTGCAGTATTATAGTGCTGGGATGTGTACTTTTTTTCCAGGATCTTCCCACTGAGTCTTGAGCATTTTCCCAAAGTTTTCGCTTTAGGTACATACTTAAGTTCTAGGGCTTTACCTGCTGATGTACAGCCCAGAAAGCCTTGCTTCCTCCCATCCTGCTCTGCAAAATGCTGACCATGTGTCATGCTGCAGGTTTGTGTCTCTCTAATGGAAGTGCTCTTGTCTACAGGAGCCTTGGCAATTGGGAAATAGAGAGGAAGAAGTTGGAAAAGTACATCTAAATTCTCTCCGGAAATACAAGCCACTTCCTGCCTAGGGTTCAAATTAGAAGCAGATTTTCCAGTGCACAGAAACAAGGGTGCCGGGATAATTCCTGGACCATTTCACATTCACTGCCCATCAGATTTACTCAGGAGAGGGTCATGGGTGTTTCTGCTCTGTTTTGTGGTTTAAACTTAAATGTCAAATCTCCAAGGGGAGGAGCATATGCCTACCAGTGAAGCCTGGGAGGGTTCTATGGCAGCACTGGGCCATCATAGAAATGAAAATGTTAGCCAGAGGTATGGAAGATTGGGCTTAGTGTGGACTAACCTCAGAAGGCCCCCTCTATTTTAAAAGAAAATATGCAGAACCCTCAAGATGACCTTTTCTTCTTATTTGCCTTCTTTTCCCTCTTAAACTTGAATACAGACAAGTTCCAATTAGTTGGGTTGGGATAATAAAAATATGTAATTTCTATGAGAGTAGGGCTCATGCCTCATTTATCTCTGTATTCTCAAGGCTAGCAGTGTACCTGGAATATTATTGCTACTTCTTAGTTCATAAACAACGGTTTTGTTGAATTTGCTATACTCTAAATGGTTTAATCTCTGATTAATCCATGTTTAAAGGGAAGTAACAATACGTGCCTTGTTCCTCCCAACACAAGTTCTAGTGAAGAAAAAAGTGAAATATTTCTAAAAATACCACTAGACAGAGTCAAGATATTTATTGCTCTTATTATTTATGTAACTTGGGGCCTTAAACAACCCATTTCTCTTCTCTGTTGTAGCTGTTCCATTCTCACAATACTACATTATGTAGTGAAGATTAATATTGTGGGAGAAAATTATAATTCCCTCTTTACAAATTCATACTCAGCTTAATCTGTAACATAAACACAGATACACTGGTCTCAACCTTCTTGGAGGAAAAAGCACTGTGATTTTTTTTTTTCTGTTACAAATGTTTTTCCCAGGCCTTTCCTTGGTAATAATCACTGGGAAATATTTAGTGCCTGGTTGTGTGCGTAGCCCTAAAAGAAATGTGATGATAGTCACTTGGGGCAGATATTGAATATCACTTATTATTAACCTTCCCCCTTTCCAAGGCTAATCCCTCCACCTGTGCTCTGGTCCCCTCCCCTCCTTCTCACTCCTGAAGGAGTGTTGCATAACTGTTGCATCAGTTACACAGTTTTGCACTTGCCTCTCTCCTCCTAGGCTCCTTTCTCATAGCTCTATTCTTTAGTTCCACAAACTTCAGCTAAACATCTGCCCTATGCCTGGCATAATGCTGGACACTAGGGTAGTTTCAAGAAATGCTGAGACATTGTATTGTTCTAGATTCTAGAAGCTCACAGTATAGTTTGCAAGGTTGACACATAAACAAAATATTGAAACACATATTTGTGGTACCAGAATCATCAAAAAGTTGACATGGGAATAAATATGGTCAGCTATCGCTCATCTGATCTAAAGCAAGTATAGACTTCATTTTTCCTTTAATTATAGGGCTCCTTGAAGTAATATTAGCCCTATATGTAGATTTCTTACTATGTGGCAGGCATTGTGCTCAGTGCTTTTACCTGTATTATCTCTTAATTCCCACAACAAATCCAGAATTAAGTTCTATTATTATCCTTACTCTACAGATGAGGCAACAGCAGCAGACAGACTCAAAAACTTGTCTTAGATCTCACAGCTACGAAATAGAACCTATCTGGATTAGTTAAGATGCTTCCAGTCACAAGTAACAACAACAAAAACCCTCAGGCTCGATTAAATAATCAAGGAAATCTACTGGCTTATAAAACTAAAAAAGTTAAGATAAGCTTCAGGTAAATTTCGGTCCAGCATCTCAGTGATGTCACCAAGGGTCCGCTTTCTATCCCTCTTGCTCCTTTGCCTTCCATCCAATTGGCTTCATCCTTAGGCTGACTCCGCTTGTGGCAGCAGAATGACTGCTGCAGGAGCTTGTACCACCTGCCTTTTTCATCTTTTCCTGAAGAGAGAAGTCTCTCCTCCAACCATCAAACAAAGATTCTGGGCTTCCTTTTGATGATGTCACTTCCTCTCCTAAACCAAATATTGTATTAAGGAGAATTGGAAGTTGGGAGATAACCCACATTGCCTCCTATATCATAGTTGTTGGATTATATGGGATAATGAAAGAAAACTTTAATGTTCCAGACACTGTACTAGATGCTGAGGATATAGAAGTGAACAAAACAAAGTCCCTGCTCTCCTGAAGCTGACTTTCCAGTAGGAGAAAATTGATGAATACGTATATGTATAATTAAAAAATAAAAATTGAATATGTACTAAGAAAAAGAATAAGGGTAGGTATGGGACTATAGAGCAACAGGGTATGGGGATACAGGATATGGCGTCAGAGAAGGTCTTGCTAATAAGTGGCATTTGAGTGGATGCCTGAATGAAGAGAGCTGAGGAATCATGTAGGTATCAGAAGGAAGAGCATTCCAGCAGAAGGAACAACAAATGCCTTAACTACTGGGTTTGCTGCTACCTTTCAGGGATCCAGAGAAGATGCAGGAATCACAGATTTCTGGCAGTGTCTCCAGCACCAGGATAATTCACAGAAAAATGCCTGGAACTCGCTATAAAATTTCATGTGTGTTAAAGCCCATGTATCTTTCTGTGACTGCCTGAGAAGCAACAATACAGCTTCCACTTTTCTTCCTCCTTCCAACCTTGACACTAGTACTTTGGGGAAATCTAAGCTAGTCCTCAGCTGGCAAGAATTCCAAGAAATGCAGTTTCCAGGCTTCCAGTCTTTTCATGAAAACAGTTGACATGATTCAGATGCAGACCTGTAATGCAAATGGTCAACCTCCATTATTGCACCTATAGTGCAATTGACTTTTGATATATATACATATATATATGCATATGTGTGTATATATATGTATACCACTAAATGTGAACTATGTGAAGACAGAGTTAATTTTTAAAGATCCTGCATCAAGCACAGTGCCTAGTGCATAGTAAGTGTTAAACAAATGATAAATACAAAAATGAAGAAATGAATGAATAAAGAAGTCATCTGAGTTCCAATGATAAACATGAGATTTTTCCACTTGGACTGGGATGTGAATGGGTTTAAAATTCCTGTTCTGGGGGGAATTATATCTGCTAATCTCTGCTCATTGACCCATATGTGACCTTTGGCCGTCTCATCAATCCTCTGATTACCTGATGTGATGGTTAATGTTATGGTCAACTTGGCTAAGCCATGATTCTCAGTATTATGTAATTATTCTCTATTTTGTGATCTGATGTAATTATCTTTCATTTTGTGTTCTCTCATAAGTAATATAATGTAATCACCCCTATGATGTGATCTGATGTGATCAGCCAGTCAGGTGTAAGGGGAGTTTCAGGGGTGTGGCCTGCACCCAATATATATATATATATGGACGTTCTGGCAAAGTTTGATTTCCTGCTCTGGATCCTGTTTCTGGCTCATCATCATCTGACCCCCAGTTCTTGGGACTTGAGCCAGCAGCTTGTCGTTTGCCTTTCCAACTTTGGGAATTGCCAGTTCCACAGCCCTGTGAGCTGGAGCTGCAGTCTCAACTGCCAACTCTGGGCTCATCAGCCCCAGCACCCATGTGAGTCAGGAGAAGCCTCCAGCTGATGCCTGACCCACAGTCCTTAGGACTTGCCAGCCTCCACAACTACATGAATCATTTCCCTGAGATAAATCTCTGTATATATATATGCAAGCTTCGCTAGTTTTGCTTCTCTAGAGAATCCAGCGTAAGACACTTGATATCCCTTAGTAAACTGAGCTGTTGAGAAGGAGAAATAGGCTAAGGCCCTGGGTCAAATGAGTAGAAAGTGGAGGGGGATCATATTCTGGGACTAAATGCTAAAGAATTGGTAGGTATCAGTTGTTTGAGGGGAAAAAAGTCTTGACTTCATCAAATCTGGGGACTCTCAGTGCAAAAATCATGCTAACGTTTGAGATTGCTTTCACTTGTCACAAGCCTCTTTCCTGTCATCTTATTTGTCCTAAGACAGAAATAATCTGCCCTGTGAAACAGATAGGGGACTATTTAACAAAGAATTCTAAGAAGAAAGTCAGCTGATCTGAAGGGGAAAAAAAAAGAAAGAAAGCAGCACTGGAGTTAAAAAACTGATGTTCTAATCCTGGCTCTACCCATCTTTAGCAGGCCATCCCAGATAATTTGCATATTCTTCATTAACCTCAGTTTCCTCATCTATATTGTGGGGCTAAATTAACCTCTTACAAAGTTATTATGAGGACTAAATGAGATATTAAATGTAAAAAATACCTTTTAAATGATAACGTTCTCTATAAAATGTGAGATAATTTTTTTCCAGAAAAAGGATATTAACAAATATGTAACCAGTACCAGTTGTTATCGATTCAAGTCATGGTGACCCCACATGTGTTAGAGTAGAAAAGTGCTCCATAGGGTTTTCAGTTTCTGATTTTTTGGAAGTAGATTGCCAGGCCTTTCTTCTGAGGTGCCTCTGGGGGGACTCAAACCTCCATCCTCTTGGTGACCAGCTGAGTGCATTAACCATTTGCACACCTGAGTACTCCTACATATATAAGCCTAGTATACATTTCAGTCCTCAATCTCTATCTCAGAAGCACAAAAATTCCTTTTATATAATTAAACTTAATTTATATGCAGTGCCCTGGGCCTACTTGAACTTCCAATGAGCGGCTATTCTCTTGAGATGTCTCTGAACCTTAAGAACTACTGTGAGAGGCGGGTCCCCTGCTCACTCGATCTGCTTTGCCTCAGCCTTGCAACTCAGCCACTACTGATTTCCTCTTAACTTCTCGTAAGTGCCCTGAGCGTTCCTTCTACTGCCCTCCCCTCATTCCTCATGTAGCACTGGCTCACAAATCAATGCCAAAATGGCCACATTTGATCATTCCAGTTGGACATTGCCCTCTTGTCAATTAAGGAAGCAAACCCATTGCTCCCCTTCATCAAAATCAGTGCAAGGCTAGCAGCACAGGCCTTGTCTGTCGGAACAGTGTGGCTAGGATTTGTTACAAAAGGACAAGTTCCAATGGCAACCCCTTGGCTTTGGCCTGCTCTAGACAGCCTTAGTGAACTGAGCAGATTGGAGATTAATTTTTCCCTTCTGTCTCTTAAATATACAAAAGTTCTTTGTTTTTCCCTAAATTTCTGTCTGCCACCCCTTTCCCCATCTCCCTACCCTTGACATCTCGGCTGGTAGCATTTTGAAAACAATGTTTCCCTGCATGGACTCTCTGACTCACTCCTTTTCAATAACACCCTCTTCCTTGATAAATCAATACCTGCACCAAAGTGATGGCGCATTTAGGTCATTAAGCAAAGTAGTCATAGCAGTAGAGATGAGATGCAGCTTCATTTCCAAGGCACTTTTACTTTTGGTTTTATTTACCAGGATAATGTAGTAAAAGTACAGCTTTTAAAAACTCACTAAGGAGGAAACTAAGAATCTGAACTGCTAGGTTTAAGTTGGAGTGCCTGGGAGGTGCACGTAGTTTATGCACTTGACTGCTAACTGGAAGGTTGGAGGTTCAAGTTCACCCATGGTTGCTTCCTAGTGAATTTGTATGAGTATGCATGTATGGAATAGAATTTCCAAATCAAATTTGCAAAGATATATAAGAATTTTTATAAACCCCAAAAAGATTTTGAGAGCACAACTTCTTTCCAGTTAGAATATACTCAGTCAATAATGTAAATCAGCATCAAGAGCCCCATATTTATGAGGTCTCTGAGAAAAGCAATTTATAGTGTTGATCTTTTATAAGAAGATGAGGTGGCCATGTTGGGGTAGGCCATGGGTGGTTTTGAACAACCACACCAAGTGGACAAATGCCTCAGGCTCTCTTGTAAGACCAAGAGGTGCAAGGATCTTTTAGTTTCATCTTTGATTGGACATTTATTATTAGACATCAATTGTATGTACAATCTCATGCTCTGCATGGGGGAATGATGAAGAAGCATAAGAAATGTCCTATCTTCCGAGAAACTTATAGCGTAAGTTAATTTTTTTTTTTTTAAGCTCTAGAACTTACTTTTTCAAACAAAAATCTTATGCTAAAAACAATATATAAAATAGATGAGTGCAGATTGTTCTGGAAGATCCAGAGCTAGAGGCCTGGAAATCCACCCACTTGGCCCCACTACTTCATACTTTTTTCCCTGGTGGCCCCTAAGGACATCATAAAATCCAGTATGAAAATCTACAGATCCAGGAGATGCATGAATCATAGATAAGTCTATGTGTGTGGATATGAGTGTGGTTGGTAGTGGTGAAGAAACCATATTTAATAATCTCCCTCTGTGCTCACTCTTAGTGGGGCTTTGCATATATCAATTCATTTAATTCTCACGACATTCTTGCTATGTTGGTGTAAGCATTCCTATCTGATGGCTAAGAAAACTGAAGTTTGGAAAGATAAAAGAACTTGTTAAGTTGCCATCAAGTTGGCTCTGACTCATGGCAGCCCCATCCACAACAGAATGAAACATTGCTTGGTCCTATGCCATTGTTACTATCACTAGTATGATCGAGTCCATTGTTGCAGCCATTGTGTATTTTGAGAGCCATCCAACCTAACACTCATCTTCTAGTACTGTATCAGGCAGTATTCTGTTGTGATCCATAAGATTTCCGTTGGCTACTTTTTGGAACTAGATCACCAGGCCGTTCTTCCTAGTCTTTTTTAGTCTAGAAGCTCTGCTAAAACCTGTTCATCATGGGTCACTCTGCCAGTATTTGAAATACCAGTGGCATAGTTTCCAGCATCATAGCAACACACATGACAGGTGGCAATTTGTCTAATATCTTATACCTGCATTTGGAATGCCTGAGATTCAGACACAAGTCTAGCTGATTCCAATATCCGTGACCAACTCTCATGCCTAAAAAAAATGGAAGAGTTGAATAACTATACATACACACACACAAAAAAAATCAGACTGCACAAGGACATACTTGATTGATTGTCAAATGAGAGGTATAAGCTAGGACTAGTGTATCTTAACCAGTGGGAGGGGAAGTGGTAGAATTACAGCTAGAAGCCTAGGCATTGCATAAAGTTTCTGGGTGTAGTCATAGGGTATGGCATTGAAGGGAATGTATCTGGTAGCCACAATGGTTAAGCACTCAGCTGCTAACTGAAAGGTCTGCAATTCCAACCCACCAGTCACTCCACAGGAGAAAGATACGGCAGTCTACTCCTGTAGAGATTACAGCCTTGGAAACCCTATGGGGTAGTTCCACCACTTCCTGTAGGGTCACTATGACTCAGAATCAACTTGAGAGCAATGGGTTTTTTGGTGGTTAGTTGCCTTTGAGTTGGCTCTGACTCACAGAACCTTATGTATAACAGAATAAAATGTTGCGCTGTCCTGTGCTGTCTTTGTAAGTGTTCTATAAATCTAAAATTATTTCAAAATAAAAAGCTTTTTTAAAAATTATGCTCGAAATATGAATGGGGGCAGAAGAGTTGGAAAATGTTTCCAGTTGGGGAATTAGTGTTGATAAAGGCTCAGAGGTTGGAAAGTGTAAGATGAGTTTCTATGGTTAGTTCGTTTAACTGGTTTAGAAGAAGCCAAGGAACTAAGTGTTGTTAGTTACCTTCGAGTTGGCTCCGACTCATGGCAACCTTATGTATAACAGAATGAAACTTTGCCTCTGTCTTGACTTCTCCTCATGATCATTAGTATAAGGAACCAAAAACATCAGCAAAGCTTAAGTCTGTAAAGATGCTTTGGGGTGAGACTGCAAAGAATCCTGGATTCAAGGTTGAGAAATCTGGACTTGGAAAAAATATCGTCTAAACCGCATATGTACTTCCAAAAGGACACTAAATTAGTAAAAAATGGGGCAGAAACCACAAATGAGGCAGAGGGAATAAATATTACAAGATACAGGTAATAAAATAATAGGCACTGCATTACCCTTTTCTGATAATCAAGGCAAAAAGAAATATATTAGATTTCATTGCTGTCATTCCCTGACAAAAGAAAGCTAAATCATTCATTTGCAGAAGCAAAAAAAAAAATGTCTGTTGCTACTTTTAAGGTAAAAACAAGCATGCAGGCCTTTTATTAGCTCATTTGTGACCAAACAGGCAAGTTTTCAACTTTGTAAAAGACCCAGAGAGGCTGTTCAAATAGATGATCCATGTACAGGTCTTTCTAAAACGGCTTCATGTTTACAATCAAATGTAACTTAACGAAGGTACTCCTGCAAAATCTGAGATAATGTGAACAACTAGTTTGTCCTATGACTATCTGAAATGATTCTGAGAAAATTGCCTTGAAGAATCGAAAAGAATGAATAGTTAAGCACTGCTTTTATCACTCCTCTCTCTTACTAAAAAGATTTCAATGATTCTCCATTACCTACAGGCTTAAAACTAAATATAGTAAAAGAGCTGTACCTCAGAGACTTGTTAGAGAATGCTATCATAAACTATTCTGAGTTCAGCATTTGCCAAAGGCTTGTATATTACCGACTACAGCTGTTGGAAAGCATCTAACAGATTTGTTAAGGAAGGACAGGAGACTAGATGGGATGGGATCTGGAAAGCCCTACATTCTAGAGAGTTAAGTTGGGAAGCTACTGGGGCCTTCCCAGCACCAGAGGATATGAGTTTTCCCCAGAAAAGTAGCAACAGGAATGAAAAGGGTAATGGGCATTATATAACTGCATTCACTTATTCAAAAAATATTTATTGAGTACCTATCACTGTTCTAGATGCTTGGGGGTACATCAATAAATAAAACAGACCAGGAAAAAAAAAGACTTCCCTTATGATGCATATGTCCTAGTGGAGGGAGGCAGACAGTAAACAATTAAATGAGTAGGTAAATTTTAAAGTATGTTAGATGATGATAAGTATTATGGAAAGAAAAAAAAGAGAGGAGGATAAGGGAGATTAGGAGTGCAGGGTCTGCATGGATGGGGGATGCAATTTTAAATGGGTGGCCAGGGAGGCCTTTCTGAAAAAGTGGACTTTGAACAAAGCTTAAAGGAGCTGAGGGAGTTAGGCATGTAGATGTATGAGAGAAGGTTCTCACCAAGCCAGGGCTGAGGCACAACCTGGAGTTGAGTGAGCTGGGGGAGAGGAATAGAAGGTGAGGTCAGGTAGGTAATGTGGGGCCTCAGGGACCACTGTAGGAGCTTTGACTTTTACTCTGAGACTAATGAGGAGCCACAGGAAGGTTCCACATAGAAGAGTGACTTGTTCTGACTTTCAGAAGGAATAATCCCACTTATATGAAATATCTAGAATAAGCAAGCATATAGAGACCAAATAGTTAACAGTAATAGTTAACAGGGGTGGGTGGGAGGGAGGGGAAAGGGGGACTTGTTGCTTAGGGGAAACTGAGCTTTTGTGAAGGGTGATGGAAAAATTTGGAAATGGATAGTGGTGATGGATGAACAACGTGATGAACATAATTAATGTCACTGAATTGTACATTTGAAGAATGGTGAAATAGCAAATATTTTGTTACGTATATATTTGCCACAATTTTTAAAAAAAAGGAAAGAAGTACTCTTACTGGGGCAAGGGTAGAAGCAAGAAGACCAGTTGATGAAAGAAGATCCATGGAGCCATGCAATTCAACAATCAAGTGCCAAGGACCACTTGGTGAATGGCCCTATCTGAGCTGGCCACAGGAGCTTGTCACAGCATGAAGCTGACAAGAGGAAAGCTCTTTCCCTAGTTTTCCTGGTTGCAAGCATCTTTGGTGGTTACATTGGACTTGAGTACAATTCCTGGGTATCCTAGTGACCATGAAGCTGGCTGCCTTCCCTGACTACCCAGAGCTCAGTCCTATGGTCATATGTGGCCACTGTGTTTTCTTTTTCTTTTTTTTTTGAGACAAAGGGAGCTTTTAAAATCTCTTCTGTGGCTTTTTTCTCAGGGCATAGATATCCACAGGGGCCTCTTCCCCTGGGAAGGATTATCTTTGTTTGGCGCTCGGGGCTGGGGAAAGGGAGCAGTAAGACATTTATTTAGACAACTCCAGCCTACCTTCTGAATCACATTAAAGTGATCCGAATGCTATCTTGCTGGGAGAGGCATTTCCCTGGTGCCCCAGCTCTACAATTAAAGAGGGGTTAAGGAGGTTAATACTGGCTTATTCAAGACAGGACTTTAGAGAAGCACACCTAGTAGACATACAATGCGAGCTACCTATGTAACCTTAAATTGTCTAGTATCCACATTTTGAAAAAGTAATAGATGAAATTAACTTGAATGATATGTTTTATTTAACTCAATGCATCCAAAATATTTCTTCAATATGCTATCAATATAAAAAATTATTAATGAAATGTTTTACATTCTTTTTGAATACTAAGACTTAGAAATCTCCAGCACTTCTCAATTTAGACCAGCCACATTTCAAGTACTCTCAATAGGCACATGGGTCTAGTGGCTACTGTATTAGATAGCACAGCTCTAGAGCTACAGATCCCAAGAGGACTGTATTTCTCTAGGTCGACCAGCTTTGCACACAACTGTTTGGTGCATCAAGTACTAACGACCTGTAAAACTTGAATTGTGAAATTGAAATATTGCTATTACATAGTGGACGGCAGATAGAGACACCTGGATCACATCCCACCCTCAACTGCTGTGCATCTTCCACTCCCCACATTGAGCATGTGTATAAATGAGAAAGAGCTTCGGAAACAGAAAAGTCTTTTGCCCAAAGTTATTACTATTATGACAACTGCTGGTTTTGTATTTGGAGCTTACCTACTACTATAGCCAGTATGTACTTGACAAGTGAAAAGGTTCTCTGAGAACAAAAGGTCTTCAGGTGACAAGGGTGATGGGTTCACTTCAGAGGTTTAGCTGCCAGAAGATTTGAGACTCTAACACCAGGCAAACAGATCTTGATTAGAGCCAGCTTTTCTCCGGTTGTCACTGTCAGGGTAATTTATGGCTAAGATTTGGTGTGTTTTCACCAGGGCAATTTATTTCCAGACCCTATCAAGGGTCTCCATATTGCCTGTCAATGATTACTGGTCCCAGGTGGGGGATGTCTCTCCAGCAAACAGCCAACAGAGTAAGAGCTTGGGCTTAAGCAGATGTTTGTGTTTGGCAGACTGCAAGCTGTGAGATGGAGGGAAGGCAGCAGAGAGGTGTTTCTGTAACTCCATATGGCTTATGGAGTTCCTTTCACTTCCTCCTAAAGTCAGATTCGGGCTGTTGAATAAATCCAAGAACAAAGTGCTAAAATTGCCAGGCAGGCCAAATCAACAAGGGTGTTGAGGTCACTAGAGGGAAGAATTATGAAAACATACAGGTATTTTAGTAGACTCTAAGCTGGATAATGAATAAGGAAGAGCAAAGAAGAATTGATGCATTTGAATTTTGGTGTTGGTGAAGAATATTGACTATACCATGGACTAGTAAAAGAATGAATAAGTCTGTCTTGGAAGAAATACAGCCAGAATGCTCCTTGGAAGAAAGAATGACAAGACTTTGTCCCACTTTGGGCATGTTAACAGGAGGGAACAGTCTCTAAAGAAGGACATCATGCTTGGTAAAATAAAAAGTCAGCAAAAAAGAGGAATACCCTCAACAAGATGGATTGACAGTGGCTGCAACAATGGGCTCAAACACGGCAATGGTTGTGAGGATGGCACAGGACCAGGCAAAATTTCATTCTGTTGTACATACGGTCAGTAAGAGTTGGGACTGACTTGACAGCACCTAACAAAAACATAAGCAACTTGAGGATAGGATCCATTTTGACATACCTCCCCCCCTACTTTGTTGAGTGAATGAATGATGTAGCTAATGCATCTTACTATTCTTTGACTCAAGACAAAAATCTGTTTAAACCCTTGTGCCTCTCACAAAAGCAAGCTATAGAATTCAGAAGATTGTGTAATTGGACCAGATGACCTTTGAAGTCCCTGACAGAGACTCTATAATTCTATAATTTGACTGAAAATGTGCTAATGAGTATCAAATATCATTAGGCCTAAAAAATGCAACCTTTGCTTGAGCTTTGGAGTAGCCACTAAAAACAATACTTGTTAATTTTTCTTGGCCTACTCTAACCCAAGGGCTGAGCCTGAACTGGTGCAAATATAAGACTACTGAATGAGCAGGATTTTTAATGTTTTAGGCTAGTAGATAAAGAACTGAGTATGGAGGCTCATGATATTCATTTCTGGCCCTGAGTCTGTGTGACCTGGGCAATCACTTCACCTTCACCTCTGTGGCCCTATTATTCATAACAGGACTAGATGATCTGTCCAGCACTTTGGGCTCTGACTTTTTATATGAGTTAATGTGAAGAAGCTGCCCAGGGCCACATCTTTGCCCAAGGGATGTGACAAATACCTTTAGGTACTGTAATTCTCCAGATAGTTTATGGGATGCTTTTGTTTTCTCCAGGTTCTCCAGGCTCAATTTAAATGTGCAGAAAGAATGTTCATATTTGCAGCAGTGAAGGTCATCAAATTCCAGGAATTCCAAGACACTCTGAGAAGCTCAGGAGAGGAGCCATTGGTTTGAAAACTGAGCAGTTGACTGACTCAGGGGCAGACATTCCCAAAGGCAGGCAGTGGTCTAATTTTCCTCTAAGCAGCCTCTGCCTACACAATCCACACCACTGCAAGAGTAAAAGCCCTAAAACAAAAGTCAAAGTTAGTCATTC
This sequence comes from Dugong dugon, assembly GCA_030035585.1. Classification (NCBI taxonomy): domain Eukaryota; kingdom Metazoa; phylum Chordata; class Mammalia; order Sirenia; family Dugongidae; genus Dugong; species Dugong dugon. Next base: position 99,833,236 of record CM057467.1, on the reverse strand, counting down.
TCCACTTCACAAACCCTTGGTGGCTCTTCGACACCTGCAGAATGAAGTATAAACACCTTAGTGGGAGATTTCAGGTTATCACCATCTGACCCAAAACCATCATTCCAATTTTATATCATGTTACATCCCTCCATGCACCTTGGTAATGGCCCAGCCCACCAGGCATCCCATCATTCCTTGAATTCACCATGAGTGTTTTCCCTGCATCTCTGGTTTTGACTGCAATACTCTTCCATACCTTCCTGGTCTGTTGATACCTTTCTCGTTTTTCAATGGCACACTCAAATGATTCCCCTGATGTCTACAGTCTACCAGGCATTCCTGTCCCTCATAACATATTGCTTACATCTTATTATTGCTTTAATTTAATTCTGCCACTGATTAGAGTTTATTATATAAACGTCTGTTCCTCCCTCCTCTGCAACTTTGTAAGATCTTTGATAACACAGATGATGTCTTACTAATTTTTGTTTTTCCCACAGCTCCTATTATATGGTCTTGATCATTGTAGGTGTCCGGATAATGTTTGTTGGATAGATGAATGAGGAGCTGACTTACGTCTCTTATTTAAGCTAGCATTCTACGTGGCATTGGTGGAATAAGATTTGTGATAAATGCTTCACTGCTTAAACAAGAGGGTACAATTTGGAAGAAGGACTTTGTGGGAGAAAGAACACAGGAGAAAAATTCAGATGACTTGCATTTGGATGTAGGCTGGGGAGGCAGTGTTGCCAAATGGTTGGGGCAGAGACTACAGGTGGCCTCCCAATATCCATTCTCCTTACTTGGTAAGACAATGCCCATGTTTTTGCTGGGCTCATGACTGTCCAGCTGAACACTAAATTTTTAGTTATCCTTGAAACCAGATATTGAAGTTCTGGCCAAAGGGATGTGAGCTGAAGACATATGAGTGCCCTTACAACAAAAAATGCATACCCTTCACCTCCTGTTTATCCCTTCCCACATGGAGGGATATAGAATTAGAGGGCACGGGCAACTCCATAACGTTTGATGAAGCAGCCTGCTCCCCCTGCAGTTTTCTCTATCTCAGTGTATTGGCAGCTTCATTCTTCCAGCTGTTCAGTTTAAAAATCTTGGAGTTATCCTTGATTCTTCATTCTCTCAAAGAAATAAATCTAATTCATAAGCAAATCCCATGGGCTGTATCTTCAGAATATATCCAGAATCCATCATTTCTCACCACTTCTACTGGTCCAGCCACCATCACCTTTCACCTGGATTAGTGCAATACCCACCCCAGGTCCATTTTTAATAGCTCAGGCAGGTGATCCTTTTAAACCCTAAGTCAGATCAATTCACTCTTCCTCTTAAACCCTCCAAAGGCTTCTTAGACATGAGAGGTTCTTACCGTGGCTTCTAAGGCCCTACATGGTCTGGCCCTGTTACCACTCTGACATCATCTACTACATTCCACTCTCTTATCTGCTCCAGCCACACTGGCTTCATACTGTTCGTCACACACTTGGCACACTCTAGTCTTTGACTGGTTGTTCCCTTTGCCTAGAATGATCTTCCTCCAGATATCCACATGGCTTACTCCTGCACTTCAAGTTGCTTTCTCAAATATCACTTTCTTAATCAGGCCTACCCTGAAAATCCTATTTAAAATTGCAACCCCATCCCTCTCTCAGTCCTCTCCATCATCTGTTTGTTTTTTCTCCATAGCACTTATCATTTTCTAACATTCCCTGCAATTTATTTACTGTTTTGTCTATTTTCTGTGCCCCCCCCCCAATCATAATGTAAGCTAAATGTGGGTAAGGACTTTTGTATATACATATATATGTTGTTATTGTTAGCTACTGCCAAGTTGGCCTCAACTCATGGCAACTGCATGCACAGTGGAACAAAAAACGCTTCCTGGTCCTGCACCATTCCCTGATTGGTTGTGGATCAGACCACTGAGAATCGTAGGGTTTTCATTGGTTGATTTTTGGAAGTAGATCACAAGGCCTTTCTTCTTAGTCCATCTTAGTCTGGAAGCTCTGTTGGAACCTAGTCAGCATCATAGCAACATGCAAACCTCCACTGACAGACAGGTGGTGGTTTTGCATGAGGTGCGTTGGGTAGAAATTGAGCCAGGGTCTCTTGCATGGAAGGCAAGAATTCTACCACTGAATCACCACTGCCTCCATATATATGTAGGTATACGAAGGAAGCAAAAGAAATTAAAGAATTGTATGGACAATGAGCCCCCACGCATCTGTCAGTTTGTCATACTGTGGGGGCTTGCGTGTTGCTGTGATGCTGGAAGCTATGCCACCGGCATTCAAATACTGGCAGGGTCACCCATGGTGGACAGGTTTCAGCTGAGCTTCTAGACCATGACAGACTAGGAAGAAGGACCTGGTGGTCTACTTCTGAAAGGAATTAGCCAGTGAAAACCTTATGAATAGCAGCGGAACATTGTCTGATATAGTGCTGGAAGATGAGCCCCTCAACAATGGGCTCAAGCATAACAACAGTTGTGAGGATGGCGCAGAACTGGGCAGTGTTTTGTTCTGTTGTACATAGGGTTGCTATGAGTCAGAACAGCACCTAACAACAACAACATATATAAAATTCATTATAATACAGAAATAAATTCTTGCTTTTTCAAGTTAGGTCTTAATTACATCAGCCGACTCCTCATCCTAATTAATTCAGAAGGTAAGAAAATGGGCTTTGGACTCCGGAAGACCTGATTCAGTCCAATCACTCTCCTGCTTACCCTCCAGTGACTGCTCATCACAATTAAAAGAATTCTAACTCCTTACCAGGTCAACAAGACCCAATTTGATCTGGCCACTGACTTCATCTTCCACTTCTTCTCATACTATATTCTACCATGTTTGTTTCCTCATTAGAGCCTTTTCACCCATTGTTCTACCCACCTGAAACACTCCTCTCCATCCCACGCCACCCCACCATAGGCCCCATCTTACAGAACTGGCTCCTTGTCATCAGGTTTTAATTCAAGGTCCACAGTCTCAGAGAGGTCCTCCCAGAATTGTCTGCCTATAAATAAAAATTGGGAGTTTATCCATCAGCCCCCATCCTCTGTTGGCTGAAGTTTGTATCTAGGGGTGTTAACCCCTTGCCCATGTCTGAGCTGCTATGGTTCAAGATATCTCCAAGGGTAGAAAGCAAAAATGCTTGGTGCCCATTTGTGGTGAGACTCTATTGGTGAACAATGGAACTTTCTACTACATGTAATAATCTGCTTTTTCTACATAATATCATAAAAATGTCTAAGATGGTGCATATACATATACATCAGCATTTAAAAAAATTTTATTATGGAAAAATTCAAACACATAAAACAGAAAGTATATCCATTACCCATCATTACCACTATTTTTAATGACTGAAAAAAATTTCCATTGTACAAATGTAGCTTCATTTATTTAACCAGTTGCTATATTGGATATTAGACATTTTTGCCACAATAAACCATGCTGCGATGAACATTCTTAGTCATAAGTCCTTTGTTATTTCATTATTTCCATATGATAAAATCCTCTTATCCTTTTAATGACAGCTTCCCAGACCCACTTTCCTTCCTACCAATTGACTTCCTGGGTTGCTGTTCATTCCCACACAGTCCACAGTTCCAAGATAAAGCAATGGTTAGGGCAGCAGGTCACACTCAAACAATATGTTTTTCTATCTTCAACAACACTCTAGACCTATGTGTATTTTAATGGAAATATGACTAATAATAACTTATCAGGCCCAATTACAGTATGATTTATGATTCAAGAGTTTAGAGTCTCTTAAAAGACCATTTAATTAGAAATTTATTAAAAAGCTGTATTTCACCAGAAGATTCTATCTGCTAACATACATTCCTTTATTTGAGTGAGTACTTTGAGTGAGGGCAGCCTTGTGGTTTGATGGAAAGACATGAATCCTAGTGTCAGGCACAAGCTCCAATATGTATCTATAAGTACTGTGACCTCAGGCAAATTATTTAGCCTCTCAAAGCCTTTATTTTTATTTTTTTATTGGTAAAGTGCCGATTGAAACTCACAGGTTTGTTGTGACGTTTAGATAACAAAGTGTTGGTGAAAACATCTATTACTGGGCCTGGCATATGTTGGATGCACAATAAAAGTTCCTTTCCTTTTTATTCTCTTTCTCTTTCATTTTCAGAATATACTCAAGGCATGAGCATTGTAGTGATTTTGAATGAACATGTTCATATTACAGGTCTTAACAAGTACGTGTCTTCTTTGAGGACACATCTAGCAATCAAAAAAACTGGTTTGAAATTAGTGTTTTTCCATAACAACAAGACCAAATTTTGGAAAATTCTTCCAGTTAAGTCCTTTCTTTGGAAAATTACCATTCCCTCATTTGCAGCAGCCAACTGCTATTTAACCCAGGACCCAACACCTTTCAATCTGTTATTTTCAATGTTAATAAATGATTTAGTTTATTTCCTGTTTTCCTCTACTCACCAACCTACCAGCAGCAGTCACATGCCGACCTTAAAATAACTGCACTGGTAAACAACGGACTCAAATTATTAGTAGAATACCTGTAATTGTATTACATAGTCAACCAAATTGGAAATGGGCAGACATGGTTGTGTGATTTGGTGAATTAGGTTTAGGAGAGCTTGGAAAGAAGGTTGTCATAAAATGTGAAAAGATATGTTCAAAGTTGGTGAGAATAGAAGACTCTGTCTTGTTCTTGTCATAGTCTTCAGAGTGCCTGTCATGTGCCTAACACACAGTTGTTGTTTTTAGTTGCTCTTGTGTCGGCTTGGATTCATGGCAACGTTATGTATAACAGAAGAGAACGTTGCCTGGTCCTGCACCATCTCCAAGGTCTTTTTTTAAGTTTGAGCCCATTGTTGAGGCTATTGTGACATCCATTTCGTTGAGAGATTTTCCTCGTTCTTGCTGACCCACTGCATGATGCCCTTTTCTAGCAATTGGTCTTTCCTGATGACGTGTCCAAAGTAAGCAAGACGAGGTCTCGCTGTACTGGCTTCTAAAGAGCGTTCTAACTGTATTTCTTCTAAGACTGATTTGTTCATTCTTCTGATTGTCCATGATATAGTCAATAGTCTTCGCCAAAACTGCAGTTTCAATGCATCAATTCTCCTTCTGTCTTCTTTTTTCATTGTCCAGCTTTCCATGTATATGAGGCAATTGAAAAGACCATGGCTTGGGTCAGGCTCACTTTAGTCATCAAAGTGACATTAATAAACACATCCTTCCCTAAATTCATTTTTGCTCCAAAATTTTTTCGAGACCCTTTCTATGTTTTTAGTATATTTCATCACTTGTGGTTTCTTCAATCCTGTTGTTAGACTTTTTTTAAAATATGTTTATCACCATACCTAGAGGAGAAGATGGCCATCAGAGATAGTTCAATAAATGTTAGTTGAATGAACGAAAGTACAAAACATCTTCTGCAAAAGATTCAAGAGGCTAAACTTTTAATGTTTTCTGAGGAAGAAAGAGCATGTGCACGAATAAGCTGGAACACATAACTTTGTGCATAGGTATTTATATGGGATGATTTTTTTTTATTGTACTTTAGGTGAAGGTTTACAGAACAAATAGTTTCTCAGTAAACAGTTAGTACACATATTGTTTTATGACATTGGTTAACAACCCCACGACACGTCAACCCTCTCCCTTCTCAACCTTTTTTTTTTTTTTTTTGGTAAAAATATACATAGCCAAAGATACACCATTTCAAAAATTTCTACATGCACAGTTCAGTGACAGCGATTACGTTCTTCCAGTTGTGTTGCTATTCTACCTTAGATGAAGGTTTACAGAACAAAATAGTTTCTCATTAAACAGTTAGCATACATGTTGCCTCTGACAATGGTTAACAACCTATATGGGGTGATTTTTAAGTGCTCTCCCACAAGGTGAAATACCAGATCACACAGTGTAATTTTATTCATGTCTTCATGATGTTGAAATTTAATTAAGAAAACTCTAAGTAGCATTCAAATCAGGTTTCTCAATAGTGATTTTGATGACTTTAGTTGTATTTTTTTCATCCTTATTGCTTTCGGATGCACATAAATCATCTTCCCTCTCCATTTTTTCTTTTTACCATGTGTGTGAAATGTGATAGTTTTCATTATTTTTAGGTTCTTTTGGAATCCAGGCTTTTCATTTCCTCCACATCTGCTGTGAAAGCAAATACTGATTAATGTGACCTGTAAGCCTCATTGGTTAAGTGGGGCCAATGACCCATTGCTACTCTTAAATTTTTTTAGTATCGTCTATTAGTTTTTCCAATCTCTCTCTTAACAGGGCTTTTTAAAAATTTTTTTCCATCTTCTTCGGTTTATGAAAAGATTAAAGGAAAATTATAATACCAGCAGTAAAGTTCTCAACCACATCTGAGACTTAAATTCCAAGCCTGTTGACTAACGTTAACACAGACTGTCTCAGTAAATTCAAGATAGAAGTGTTTCTAACCATAACACTTCTGTCATATAAAAATTACAGTGTGATGAAAAAATATACACAACCTAATCTTCTCCAGAAGGTAGTTACTATTTCTTTGAAAGATTCCAAAATACGACGGAGAATAATTAGCAATAAAACAGGACCATGACTCAGTAATTCTACAGGATGAAAATAAACTTATGGAGAAAAAAAAAATTGTAACCCTCTACTTAGACTGGTGAAAAGAATGCTTGCTAAAGACTTGGGGAATGACTCTTTTCCTAAACACAATAGGATGTGTATAGTTACAGTGCTACCAAATTTCAGGGTGTGCCATTTACCTAGAATATATGAGACTGGGTTCCTCTGCTGTTGTACAGCATGGCTACCTGAATGTTTGCATACAAATGAGCAGAGTCTTTCTCAAAGTCACTTCTTCCATAGACAGCAGACTTAATTAAAAAATACAGCCTTGTTCAAAATTTTGGAATTACCTTAAAAGTCTGTTACATTGTTTGGAATGCCCTTAATAGCTACAAACAATCCTTTGGTGGTGGATTTGAAATTTGGAAATATTAAAAAAAAAAATCTTTGGGTGTCAATTTTCATGTAAAGAGTGGAACAACATAGGGAATTTCCTTTTCTATTAAAAAAAATTCTGAGATTTTTAGATTAACTTTTCAGAGTTGCTCAAGTGACTCTGAAATCTTTCCCCAAGAAAAGAGGAAAAAGTTGGGAATAAGGGAAGCCGAGCTTCAATAAAATAAGCGTATGGTTTCCAAGTGGAATGATTTTTGAGGGGAACAATCTTAGTTTGGGTATTGTGTATTTTTCCAAGTCTTATTTTGTTAGCATCACATCCAAATCTAGTTTGAGAGCTGATACTGCTGCTTCGGTCTCCTTAGGGATAACGTAGGAAGAATATATTTTAAAGGGGCTGTTTCCAGGAATGTGTAAATTAAAAGATTGATGGGTTGCTCTGGAGATTTCAAATAACAATCTAGATAAAGAATTCTCTCGGGAAAACCTCTGTCTGGCGGCAAATCACTTGATCTCCTGCCTCATGCCCATTATGAGTTTATCAACGCTAAGTGGTTTATATTCAATATCACCATTTTGCAGAAGGGATGGTGAGAGATAGCCATTACAAGTTAATATGACTCCTTGAAAGTTGCATTTTCAGACTTTTCAGGAGGCGGGGCCAAGATGGCAGAGTAGTCAGACGCTTCCTGTTGTCCGTCTTACAACAAAGACCTGAAAAAACAAGTGAATCTATTATATATGAGAAATCTAGGAGCCCTGAACATCAAAGCAAAGTTGAGGAATCAGACTGAGCAGCAGGGGGAGGGGGAGATGGTTCAGAAGCAGTGAGGAGTTGCCAGACCTGACCCACCTGGAACTGGCACCCTGCAGCTGGTGCACGTGGTGAGGCAAGCTGTGGCATAGGGATGCATTTTCCACACTGGGAGAGATCCAGAGGTGGAGAGTCTATTCAAGCCTCCAGAACAAGTGAAAAGTTGCGCTCAATTAGCAAAAGATAAGTATATGCATCTGACCTACCACAAGGATCAAAAAACACCCCCTTTGGCCATTTACCTGGCCCCTCCCCACTTTGCAATGGGTCCCGGGCTGGCTTCAGGCATTGCTGCATACCCTGGGCCGGAAGTAAGGACCCATCACACGCCCTGAGTGATTCTCCCGGCCTTGGAGAGGGAACAAATTAACAAACAGGAATAAATAATCTGTCAGATCCCACAAGCTAAGAACTTAGGGTAGGTGCAGCTCCTTTGCCTAGGCACAGGCATAACGGGTCCACGGACTTTGAATGCCTTTCACCCTTGCATAGACCTATGTAGGCCTACCCATTTCAACAGTGTAGGCCCTCATTAGCAGAGTAAAACAGGGTATATACCTGAAGGCTAACTACAACTGTGTCAGCTATATGGTGGAGTGGCAGGTTGATGACATTCGACACTGCTCTGCCCAATAAGCAGGGTCCTCACCTACCCACATTAGGGGCCTGAGGGCTGGTGGCTCCACCCACGCCACCTAGCCACCTGCGACAGAGGTCCAAGAATAAATGGTGCCTCCCAGTCCTTACAGCCAACAGCATTGGGTGCTCATAGTCCAGCTCCAGCTGCAAAACCAAACCCACCAATGTACTCAAGGGAACAGGGACACACTTTCCTCCCAGATACTCTGGGGCAGCTGTCACCCCCCTGCCTTGCTCAGCATGTGACCCCCTACTGCAGCCAGATACCTGTGTGTACACCAGTTACCCCTGCCCGTCTAGGACTGTAGGTGAGAGCCTGCACCACACATTTGATGACCAACTACCTGGACACCTGAGCTGAATCCATACAAGAAAAGTAGACAGACTCCTGGGCTCACAAACCTAGAAACAGATCTAACCACCTGATGACAGGACGTTAGACTTCAAAGGTGCCAATAATCAAACTAGCTCATATGAGCAGCCTATCTGGACATATCAAAACAAAACAAAACAAGAAGCTAGGACACAGTAAGCAAACATAAAATAAATAAATATAATAACTTATTGATGGCTTGGAGACAACAGTCAATATCAAATCACATAAAGAGGCAGACCATGATGATTTCAGCAAGCTCCCAAAACAAAGAAGCAAGAAACTTTCCAGAGGAAGAAAACTTCTTGGAATTAGTGGAGGTAGAATTCAAAAGATTAATATAGAGAACTCTTCAAGAGGCAGGAAGAGATCGGGCAAAATGCAGAACAAGCCAAGGAAAACACAGACGAAGCACTAGAGGAATTTAAGAAGATTATAGAACAGCATAATGAAAAATGTAACAGGCTGAAAGAATCCATAGAAAAACAGCAAACAGAAATCCAGAAGATTAACAATAAAATTTCAGAATTAGACAACTCAATAGAAAGTCATAGGACCAGAATTGAGGCAATGGAAGTCAGAATTAGTGAGATTGAAGATAAAGCACTTGACACCAATTTATTTGAGGGAAAATCAGATAGATAAAAGAATTTTAAAAAATTAAGAAACCCTAAGAATTATGTGGGATTCTATCAAGAGGAATAACCTACTAGTGATTGGAGTACCAGAACAGGAGAGGATAACAGAAAATACAGAGAGAATTGTTGAAGATTTGTGGCAGAAAACTTCCCTGATATCATGAAAGATGAGAAGATATCTATCCAGGATGCTCATCAAAGCCCATACAAGGTAGATCCCAAAAGAAAGCAAAGCATATCATAATCAAACTTGCCAAAACCAAAGATAAAGTGAGAATTTTAAGAGTGGCTAGGGATAAATGAAAAGTCATCTACAAAGCACAGTCAATAAGACTAAGCTCGGACTACTCAGCAGAAATCATGCAGGCAAGAAGGCAATGGGATGACATATATAAAGCCTTGAAGGAAAAAAACTGCCAGCCAAGAATTACATATCCAGCAAAACTGTCTCTCAAATATGATGGCGAAATTAGGACATTTCCAGATAAACAGAAGTTTAGGGAATTTACAAAAAACAAACCAAAATTACAAGAAATACTAAAGGGAGTCTTTGGTTAGAAAATCAGTAACATCAGATAACAACCCAAGACTAGAATACATGACAGAGCAACAAGATATAAACCCAGATAGGGAAGAAACAAAAACAAATTAAAGCTAAACACTGAAAACAGGGAAACAGAGTTGTCAATATGTGAAAGATGACAACACTGAAACAAAAAAGAGGGACTAAAAAATGTAGTCATAGATCTTTCATATGGAGAGGAAGACAAGGCGATATAAAGAAATAAAAGATTGGTTTAAACTTAGAAAAATAGGGGTAAATATCAAGGTAACCACAAAGGAAAATAACAATCCTACACATCAAAACAAAAAACAAGAAAAATATAAAGGCTCAGCAAATACAAAATCAACAACAATGAAAAAGATGAAAAGAAAATACATAAAGAGAAACAACTCTGCAGAAAATTAAGTGGAACAAAGAAACTGTCAACAACACACAAAAAAAGACATCAAAATTACAGCACTAAACTCATCCCTATCAATAGTTACGCCAAAGGCAAATGGACAAAATGCACCAATAACAAGACAGAGAGTGGCAAAATGGATAAAAAAACGCAATCCATCTATATGATGCCTACAAGAGACACACCTTAGACTTAAAGACACAAACAAACTAAAACACAAAGGATGGAAAAAAAAAATATCAAGCAAACAACACTCAAAAAAGAACAGGAGTGGCAATACTAATCTCTGATAAAATAAACTTTAAAATAAAATCCACCATAAAGGATAAGGAAGGACACTACATAATGATTAAAGGGTCAATATGCCAGGAGGACATAACCATAGTAAATATTTACGCACCCAATGACAGGGCTCCAAAATACATAAAACAAACTCTAACAGCATTGAAAAGAGACAGAGGCAGATCCACAATAATAGTAGTAGACTTCAACATACCACTTTTGGTGAAGGACAGAATATCCAAAAAGAAGCTCAATAAAGACACGGAAGATCTAAATGCTACAATCAACCAATGTGATCTCATAGATATATACCGAACACTCCACCCAACAGCAGCCAAGTATACTTTCTTTTCCAATGCACATAGAACATTCTCCAGAATAGACCATATATTAGGCCGTAAAGCAAGCCTTAACAGAATCCAAAGCATTGAAATATTACACAGCATCTTTTCTGACCATAAAGTCATAAAAGTAGAAATCAATAACAGAAAAAGCAAGGAAAAATGATCAAACACACAGACACTGAACAACACCTTGCTCAAAAACTACTGGGTTATAGATGAAATTAAGGATACAATGAAGAAATTCATAGAATCAAATGAGAATGAAAACACATCCTACCAGAACCTTTGGGACACAGCAAAAGCAGTGCTCAGAGGTCAATTTATAGCAATAAATGCACACATCCAAAAAGTAGAAAGGGCCAAAACCAAAATTTTAACCCTAAAACTTTAACAAATAGGATGAGAGCAGCAAAGAAGCCCTTGGGATCCAGAAGAAAGAAAATAATAAGAATTAGAGCAGAATTAAATGAACTAGAGAATAGAAAAGCAATTGAAAGAGTTAACAAGACCAAAACCTGGTTCTTTGAACAGATAAACAAAATCGATAAACTATTGGCCAAACTGACAAAAGAAAAACAGGAGAAGAAGCAAATAAACTGAATAAGAAATGAGATAGTTGATATCACAACAGACCCAACTGAAATTTAAAGTATCATAAAAGTATACTATGGAAAAATGTACTCTAACAAATATGAAAACCTAGAGGAAAATGGACAAATTTCTAGAAACTCACTACCTACCTAAACTAACACAAACAGAGGTAAAATAACTAAATAAATCTATAACAAAGGAAGAGATTGAAAAGTTAATTAAAAAACTCCCAACAAAAAAAAAACCCTGGCCCGGATGGCTTCACTGGAGAATTCTACCAAACTTTCAGAGAAGAGTTAATATCATCACTACTGTAGGTATTTCAGAGCATAGAAAAGGATGGAATACTCCCAAACTCATTCTATGAAGCCACTATAACACTGATACCAAAACCAGATAAAGACACCACAAAAAAAGAAAATTACAGACCAATGTCCCTCATGAACACAGACCCAAAAATCCTCAACAGAATTCTAGCCAATACTATTTAACAACATATCAAAAAAATAATTCAACATGACCAAGTGGGATTTATACCAGGTATGCAGGGATGGTTCAACATTAGAAAAACAATCAATGTAATCCATCACATAAATAAAACAAAAGACAAGAACCGCATGATCTTATCAATCGATGAAGAAAAGGCATTTGACAAAGTCCAACACCCATTCATGATTAAAAAACTCTCAACAAAATAGGAATAGAAGGGAAATTCCTCAACACAATAAAGGGCATTTATGCAAAGCCAACAGCCAACATCATCCTAAATGGAGAGACTTTGAAAGCATCCCCCTTGAGAACAGGAACCAGACAAGGATGCCCTTTATCACCACTCTTATTCAACATTGTGCTGGAGGTCCTAGCCAGAGCAATTAGGCTAGAAAAAGAAATAAAGGGCATCTAAATTTGTAAAGAAGAAGTAAAAGTATCTCTGTTTGCAGATAATATGATCTTACATGCAGAAAACCCCAAAGAACCCACAAGAAAACTACTGGAACTAATAGAAGATTTCAGCAAAGTATCAGAATACAAGATAAACATACGAAAATCAGTTGGATTCCTCTACGCCAACAAAGAAAACTTCAAATATGAAATCACCAAATCAGTACCATTTACAGTAGCCCCCAAGAAGATAAAATACTTAGGAATAAATCTAACCAGAGACATAAAAGACTTATACAAAAAAAACTACAAGACACTACTGCAAGAAAACAAAAGAGACCTACATAAGTGGAAAAACATACCTTCCTCATGGATAGGAAGACTTAACATTGTGAAAATGTCAATTTTGCCCAAAGTGATTTACAGATACAATGCAATCCCGATCCAAATTCCACCAGGCATTTTTTAATGAGATGGAGAAATAAATCGCCAACTTCATATGGAAAGGGAAGAGGCACTTCATAAGTAAAGCATTACCAAAGAAGAATAATAAAGTGGGAGGCCTCACACTACCTGATTTTAGAACCTATTATACTGCCACGGTAGGCAAAACAGCCTGGTACTGGTACAACAACAGATACACAGACCAATGGAACAGAACTGAGAATCCAGATGTAAATTCATCCACCTATGAACAGCTGATATTTGACAAAGGCCCAAAATCCATTAAATGAGGGAAAGACATTCTCTTCAACAAATGGTGCTGGCATAACTGGATATCCATCTGCAAAAAATTGAAACAACATGCATACCTCACACCATGCACAAAAACTAACTCAAAATGGATCAAATATAAAATCAAAAACAATAAAGATCATGGAAGAAAAAATAGGGAGAATGCTAGGATCCCTAATACATGGCTTAAACAGAATACAAACCATAAGTAACAATGCACAAACACCAGAAGAGACACTAGATAACTGGCAGCTCCTAAAAATTAAACACTTATGCTCATCAAAAGACTTCACCAAAAGAGTAAAAAGACAACCTGCAGACTGGGAAAAAATTTTTGGCTACGACAAATCCAGTCAGACTCTAATCTCTAACATCTATAAGATACTGCAAAACCTCAACAACAAAAAGACAACCTGATTAAAAATTGGGAAAGGATATGAACAGGCACTTTGCCAAAGAAGACATTCAGGCGGCTAACAGGCACATGAGGAAATGCTCATGATCATTAGCCGTTAGAGAAATGCAAATCAAAACTACAATGAGATACCATCTCACCCCTTCAAGGCTAGCATTAATCCAAAAAACACCAAATAATAAGTGTTGGAGAGGTTATGGAGAGACTGGAGCACTTATACACTGTTGGTGGGAATGTAAAATGGTACAACTACTTTGGAAATCGATTTGGAGTGTCCTTAAAAAGCTAGAAATAGAAGTACCATATGATCCAGCTATCCTGCTCTTTGGAATATATCCTAGAGAAATAAGAGCCATCACACGAATAGATAGATGCACACCCATGTTCATTTCAGCACTGTTCAGAATATCAAAAAGATGGAAACAACGTAGGTGCTCATCAACAGAGAAATGGATAAACAAATTATGGTATATTCACACAATGGAGTACTAGGTAACAATCAAAAATAACAATGAATCCATGAAACATCTCATAACATGGATGAATCTGGAAGGCATTGTGCTGAGTGAAATTAGTCAGTCGCAAAGGGACAAATATTATATATGTAAATAAACACAGAAGAAAACATTCTTTGATGGTTACAAGGGTAGGGAGGGAGGGAGAGGGGTATTCACTCACTAGATAGTAGACAAGAATTATCTTAGGTGAAGGGAAGGACAGCACACACTATAGGGGAAGTTAGCACAACTGGACTAAAGCAAAAGCTAAGAAGTTTCCTGAATACAAACAAACACTTCTAGGGACAGAGTAGCATGGGCAGGGACCTGGGGACCATAGTTTCAGGGGACATCTAGGTCAATTGGCACAACAAAGTTTATTAAGAAAATGTTCTGCATCCTACTTTGGTGAGTGGGGTCTTAGAAGTTAGTGAGCAGCCATCTAAGGTGCATCAACTGGTCCCAACCCACCTGGAGTAAAGGAGAATGAAGAACACCAAAGACACAAGGAAAATATTAGCCCAAGAGACAACAGGGCCACATAAACCAGAGATACCATCATCCTGAGACCAGAAGAACTAGATGGTGCCCGGCTACCACCAATGACCGCCCTGACAGGGAACATAACAGAGTCCCTGATGGAGCAGGAGAAAAGTGGGGTACAGAACTCAAATTCTAGTAAGAAGGCCAGACTTAATGGTCTGACTGAGACTGGAGGGACCCCGGAAGACATGGCCCCTGGACTCTCTGTTAGCTCAAACTAAAACTGTTCCCGAAGCCAACTCTTCAGACAAAGATTAGACTGGACTATAGGACATAAAATGATACTCGTGAAGAGTGTGCTTCTTAGCTCAAGTAGATACATGAGACTAAATGGGATGCTCCAGCCTGGAGATGAGATGAGAAGGCAGATGGGGTTGGAGCTGGTTGAATGGACATGGGAAATCTGGGGTGGAAAGGAGGAGTGTGCTGTTACAATATGGGGACAGCAACTAGGGTCGCATAGCAGTGTGTGTATAAGTTTTTGTATGACAAACTAACTTCATCTGTAAACTTTCATTTAAAGCACAATAAAAAAAAAGTTGCATTTTCATACTTCTGTTGATTACATATCAAGGATTCTGCAAAAGATTTCCAATTGTGGACAGAATTATCAATCAACCAACATTGTTCCTTTTGATTTAATAATGAATTCACGGGATAATTAGATTGCAAATGTTGGAGTTCCCTGAAAACCAGGAAACCACCCTGCCTTTACAAGGGAAAGCCACAAACTCAGCAAATAAAATCATTCTTTGCACAAAGCACTGTTACTTCTACCAACTGAGAACCTATTTCCTAGTTTACCTCTGGAATAGAATCTGTTCAAGTCAGTCAGGGCTGGAGGTGTGTGGTGGGGTATGTGTGTCTATCTCATGTTGATCTTCTATTGTCGTGGCACTCATAGGATCATGGAAGGCAGTGCTGAGTGGCCCATTTTATGTCTAGACAGACAGTCATAATGAAATAGATGTCTGGCTCTTGAAGCTAACTTCTTAGTCTGGAGGTATTTTGGTTTACAAAGGCCCAAATAAGAATGGATGACATTGTCTTGGGTGAAGTCACAGAGACTAAGAGGAAAAATGAGTAGGGAATGGGGAGAAGGGAAGGTGATCTCCTCTTGAAAGTTAAAGTGTTATTGCCTAAGTCAGGATACTGACTATAGTAAGAATGCTGTGTGTTAAACTATATCAACCTGCCCTTCGAATCCAAATTTCTCAGACATTCAAACAACTTGCCTTGATCTTCTTAATGCCTCAAAGTGGTTGTGAGTTTTCTTAATGGCTTAATTTTCCTTTGGCGTGTTTGAACCCTCGATTTTAGCAGAAGCTAGAGCAAGACTCTGGAGATTCACATTACACAGCTTCCATGACCATTTTAATGAATTTCTTCACAAGCAAAGCCAGTTGGACAAAGCTTGTGTTTTTCCCATATTCCACCCCCTCTCAGTTTCAATACTGTGGAATGACATTTGAGAGAGTTTTCTCATGACAAATCTGTTTTTGTCTGTTAATGAAAATGCATCATCCATTGCTTAGCCAAATTTAATGACTACTTTACCTAGAAATGAGGGTGTAATAGACTAGAACAAGTTAAAATAGAGTGAGCAGATATGAACGTACTTTGTTTTAAAAAATCTCCCCCTTTTTTCCTTTTAAAGCCTTTAGCGTCATCTGTCTACCAGGTGGAACTTATTTGGATAATATAGCACAGATGTACCTTGTTGTACCCAACAGATGAATTCCTGAAAAGCTGCATTTGATAGAATTTTTATAAATTGAATCACATTTTCCTGTAGACTTGCATTATAGTAACAGAAGCCATTATCCACATTTGACTGATCTTCAGTTGGCAGAGGCCTCTAACACTTGAGCTTCAAGTTTCTCAGCAAAATCTCTCTGTCAAACAGTTAATGATCTGGAAATAATAAGCACGTATGTGAGCTAGGGGAGCACTATACTTAAAGAAAATTTGATTGTATTCCTCTGGAAATGAATCTTTATTGCATAGCGTAAATTTTCACTTATGGAGTCTTAGGCTATCAGGAACCTCAGAGATTTTGCAGTTCAAACCTCTCTTTTTGCTGATGAGGAAACCTAGGTTCTGAGTGTTTATTCATCTCTGGTAGCGTATAACAAAATGATATAAGGGAAAGAATTTCAATTTTGAGGTTGGCAGCCTTGAATTCAAATGCTGCCTCTTCAGAGTACTAGTTATTTGGGTTTGGGCAAGCTGTTAGAACCGTCTGAGCCCAATATCCTCATTATTAAAACAGGGATAATATCACCTACCTCACAGAGTTGTTGGGAGAATTAAACGAGGTAATATATATATAAAGTGATAGGACAGTGCCTTGAACACAGTAAGGGTTTAATAAATATCTTCTCTTCTTCCCAATTCCCCTTTCTGGATTTCTTTAATGTCATGTGTTTAAAAGATGTGTTTCTTTTTAAATTGCAAAGGTAATAATGCTTGTTGCTGAAATTTAAAGAACGTCAAAGAACGTAGAATATAAAGCAAATGATCCCTTTCCATCTTCCCAACGTGAAACTCCTTTCCCCAAATCTTTTTCTAATGGGAAGCCTTGTTAACAGTTTGGTTTTCTTTGTATCCTTCCAGAATTTTTTCTTTACCATCTTTAAGGTAAAACATATCCTGTAGTAAAGTTATTATACAGATCTTCAAAAAGTCTTTGTATCAGTCAATTATTGCCATTAAAACGTGGCAAAACATAACAGCCACAAAATTTCAGTGGCATTCAGCCACTAGCGTTTATTTCTCAGTCATACAACTGAGGGTCAGCTGAGCTTGGCTAGGCTTGGCTCCAGATGGCAGGTTTAGTTTGGGTCTGCTCCACATCTGGGGCTTGGCTCCAGAGTCAGTTCAGGTGGGCTTGATGCATTTCTCATTCATCTGGGACCATCAGAACACCTGGGGCATATTCTTTTCATGGCAGAGAAGTCTCCTGAGAGATGAGTGGAGACATACAGTGTCCCTTGAGGACAGCTTGCAGCTGGCTTGCTGTCACTTCTGCCCACATTCCATTGGCCAAAACAAGTCATACACCCAAGCCCAACAAGTGACAGTGGGGTGGGGAAGTAACTCCACCTCTAGGGAGAGGAACCACCAAGTCTCTTGGCAAAGAGCACAGATACAGGGAAGGGTGAACAATTGGGAACAATAGCATAATCCTCCATAGTCCCAGAGAGAGCAAGTCTACTTGAAAACAGGACGTTTCTCTTCCTCTCACCCCAGCTAGACTATAAACTCTTCAAGGACAAGGACCATGTTTGTTTTTCACTCTGCTCCCAGCATCTAATCTGGAGACTGGAAATCTCTATTAAGACTGTTGAGAATCCTGGTCCAGGAACATCCAGGAAAACAGACACCAGGAATACTAACCCAAAATGTTATTTGTGTGTGTTTGTCAAGTTGTCTCTTTTCCTTCAGAGCTCAACTCGCATTTACCAAAACGTGAAGTTGGCAACCAATATTCAGAGCACGCCAGAGGTTCTGGAATTGGCTCTCCATCCATCAGCCATCAGTTTTATGCCAGTGTAAACCTTTGCTTAATTGCTCTGGCCTGAGCATCTGAGAATAACAAGCTCGTCAGTAACTGCTGGAAATATAGAATGCACCCACAGATTACCTTTAAATGTCAGCAGTATAGCTGTGCTGTTGGCCTGAGATTTGTTGTGTTAACAGACAGAGATGGTAAAGGGACTATTCTGGGCTCACCTGAAGGGAGATGAGCGACTGAGGCCTTGGAAAGGACTTGGTCCTGTCTGGGGAGTAGGGGAGGCTGGGCAGGGAAGCTGGAACCTCCCCTGTAACCTGTGGTGCTGGGATCCCATTGCCAAGGCTATCGTTTCCCTTCTGATTCCTCTCGCCACCTCCTCTCAGGTTTGCCTCAGGGCCATCCCAGCCTGTTTGTGTGTTACTTAACGTTATCTTTCAGATAATCGTGGTGTATTTATATAATTAGCCTAATTGTGGGTAATTGTGCATTGGCACTGTGTAATTATGGAAACCTAGCCTCCAACACAGTGGCACAATCTGTAGGCAAAAGACATTGTACATGCAAAGCAGCCACTTGATCCTTCTTTCCATTTGGGGGTTTTCTCCTTTCAAGGTGCCAGAAATAAAAAACAGGCATCTTTGTAATTTCATTATCTGCAAAACAAGGCTGCAGACAAATACGTTTGCACAAAAACAAGGGCTTTGTAAAGAACCTTATGTTTTGGCACTAGAAGTCACAACCTTGTGTATGGGGAACACTGTGTTGTCTCTAGCGAGTAGCAAGGGGGTCGAACTGCATCTTATCTCCCTGTGATTTTAAACTGCGGCTGTGTATACCAAAAAAACCAAACCTGCTGCCGTTGAGTTAATTCGGATTCATAGTGACCCTATAGGACAGCGTAGAACTTTCCCCATAGGGTTTCCAAGGCTGTAAATCTTTATGGAAGCAGACTGCGACATCTTTCTCCCGTGGAGCTGCTGGTGAGTTCAAACTGCTGACCTTTCAGTTAGCAGCCTAGTGCTTAACCACTGAGCCACCAGGGCTCCTTGGAGCTATGTATATGCTGCCCTTAAAGTAGGCTAATTAGGATGAGTTTGGAGGTAGTGGGAATGGCCCTCCTTTACTAGAACATCGCTGGCATCAGCCTGACCACAAATGCCGTCATCGGGGTCTCACACTGGTCATAATTGTGTATGTTGAATGTCTAAAATCTGCCAGGCCAGGCATTCTCCTGAACATTTACACATGTTATCATACTGAACCTTAACAACTCCCCTGTGTGGTAGGAACTATTGTTATCCGCATTTTACAGATGAGGAAGTTGAGGCTCAAAAGGTTATGTAACTTGACCGAAGTTCCATAGCCAATGAGTAGCTTCATAGCAGTTGGAATCCATGTACTTTTGCGTCCAGGGCTCTTGTTCACCCCATTTCTTTGGAATGAAGGATTATCTATTTGTGTGCGCTTACTTTTAATGTTTACTCACATGTTACTTTCATTGGCTGCCTGTGGGGATGGGGTAGGGGATTAAGTAAAGGGCTGCTGGGAGTGGCGGCAGGGTGCACGGTAGAAAGAACATAAGGGCCCTGGGGACTAGTGGATGGAGTCAAGAAGAAAAACTGAGTTTAAGATATTGAAGGGGAAGGTAACGAGGGACAAAGAAAAGCAGTTGTGCCAACAAACAGATCTGGTGTTGGACATGCTGGGTATATCAATCACCAACTCCTAGAAAAGGCCTGCCACTCCAAGAGATGCTCAGTAAATATTAGTTGAATGAATGAAGGTCCTGGATGGGGGGTGCATAACAAACTCAGATGCCTACAGTGTCCGAGAAATTATAAAAATGAATGATGCTGGCCAGATTAGATACAAACACACAAACACAGCACAGAAGTGACACATGACACTTATGTCTGGGAGATAGTAGGGGCTAAGGCCTGGAGAGTGTGTGACTTCCCTAAAGTTAGAAGGCTAGTTAGTAGCAGAATTATTAATAGCACCCAGACCTCATCACTTTCTGTCCAGTGTTTTTTTTTCACTACCATTGCTACTCAAGCTCATCAGATGTGTATTTCTTGCGTTTGTAGTCACAAATTTGTTTAACTTAATCCATTGCCCTCATTTTCAATGGGGAAATCAAGGCCCAAAGAGGGAAAGGGACTTGCCCAGGATCGAGTAACAGACGAGTGGTAGATCTCCTGGCTATTAGCCTAAAGGACTCTTTTCTACCAATCCACAGGGCCTCAAGGAATCCCAGGAAGTACCCTGGCTTTGTGGCCAACTGAAACACTGTGAGATTTCGTTAGGCTTTTCTCCTACCTGAAAACCAAGGCACATTTTTTATTATAACTTGGGAAGTTATATTTAATTACAACTTGGGATTTATATTCAAGATAGTTCTCCCATGGCATCAGAGAAAGATCTGGAGGAGTCTTTAGAGAGCAAAGCATCCACCACTGTCATATTACAGACAAGGGAACCGAGGCCCAGAGGGACAAATAAAGAATATTATTTGTCGTTTGCGTTATGCTACTATCTCTTCAGGGTCCCTGGGTAATCAAACAGTTAACACACTTCAGCTGCTAACCGAAAGATTGGAGGTTAGAGTTCACCCAGAGGTGCCCTGGAAGAAAGTCCTCACAATCTACTTCTGAAAAATCAGCTGTTGAAAATCCCACAGAGCACAGCTCTACTCTGACACACATGGGGTCACCGTGCATCAGAGTTGACTCAATGGCAATCGGTTTTTTATTGTCTCTTCAGAATTCTTGAGTGTCATTCAGAAGTCACTCACAAATGTCCCCTTTCCCCTGGAGCACTTAGGGCAGAGTAATTACCAGCACAGAGGGAATGAGATTTCAAAAATGGACACCAGCAGAAGTCGGTGATGCCCAATATCTTTATTCCTGCATGAAGAAAGAGTTGATCTTCATAGAGAATGTTCTTCCATGCTTGGGAGAAGGGAATCATTCCAGGAAGACAGAGCCTTGAGCTAACCTTTGAAAGAGAACTAGAGAAGGAAGCAAGTTTGAGGGTGGTGCTGCTGCAAGCTCTCTCACATCATATCACAGTCAATCAAGAGTCTTCAATGGTAAAACCTGGGCTGGAAATGCAGAAGTAAACCAGGGTTCAGCAGGTGCATAAAAGAGGGAAATGGAAAGTGCTTGTCTCATTTCATCATCAGATACCGACAATGGCCATGAGGGAGTACTGGCATTATTTTTAAAGACAAGATAGACATCTGATTTGTTTTTCTTCTTTGTACAAAAGCTCTTGGTTTTTAAACATTAGGAACTAATTACATGTTTTTAAAAAATGTGATGTAGGGGAACAAAAACCCACGTCTGAGGTCAGAGTTGGCTACTGGCCTGCCACGTTGCAACCTCAGTTTTAGAGCTTAGCTGAGCTGCCCCCACCAGGTCAGCATTTGAGTCCTTGGTGGCTAAGGTGGGACAAAAGAGCAAGATGTGTAGGAGGAATTTTGGATTCTCTGTAGAGAATTAAATTGTTGTGAAGATCCAATTCCTCTTTTCCTCCAGAAGGGAAATATATTATCTGTGCTAGAGACAGTGATGTTACATAGAAAGAGAACTGGCTTAGGAGACAGGTGTTCTAGTCTTGGTCTCTCCATT
Organism: Dugong dugon; assembly: GCA_030035585.1. Lineage (NCBI taxonomy): Eukaryota > Metazoa > Chordata > Mammalia > Sirenia > Dugongidae > Dugong > Dugong dugon. The sequence continues at coordinate 99,811,401 of CM057467.1, read as the reverse complement.
TATTGGCCCTGGGTGAATCTCTCTCCTCTCTGACCTTCCAACTGTAAAGTGAGGACCCTCACCATGACTTAATTACCTCACAGGTTTATTGGTGATCAAATAAGATAATGCTTGCAAAAGTACTTTATAAACTGTAGAAGGGTATGCAAATAAAAGGGAGTCTTAAAAGTCTGATGAATCAATGTTTTATGTAGGAACAATGGTGATATAATGGATAAAGCATGGATTTTGAGTCAGATAGAACCTAGGTTCAAACTCTGGATTCACCACCACCAGCTATACTGCTTTGAGCAATTTTTCTATTTTTAAACTCAGCTTCCTCATCTACAAAATGGGATAATAGTTGCTTCTCTATATAATGTTATATACAGCATTTTGCTCTGTCATACATAAGGTTGCCGTGAGTAGGACCAGACTCTACAGCATCTATCTGTCTGTCTGTCTGTCAATCTATCTAAGTAAAGCATATAATGCAATGCCTGACATACAGTGATGTTCAATAAATGTACAATAATGAGAGAATTAAATGAAAGTGTATATGTAAATCCACCACCTGTCAGTTTTTGTACTATGGTGGCTTGCGTGTTACTGTGATGCTGGAAGCTATACCACTGGTATCAGCAGGGTCACTCATAGTGGACAGGTTTCAGCAGAGCTTCCAGGCTATGACAGACTAAGAAGAAAGGCCTGGCAAACTACTTCCAAAAATTAGCCAGTGAAAATCTTATGGATCACAACAGAACATTATTGACTCATTTGCTTTGAACACATCATCAGGAGGGATAAATCACTGGAGGAGGACATCGTGTTTGGTGAAGTAAAGGGCCAGTGAGGGTGAGGGAAACCCTCAGTGAGATGGATTGGCACAATAGCCACAACAATGTACTTGAACATGTCAGCCATTGTGAGGATGATGCAGGACTGGGCAGCGTATTGTTCTGTTGCATATAAGGTCGCCATGAGTCAGAGTCAACTGGTCAGTATCTATCTGTCTATCTGTCTATCTATGTAAATAAAGCACTTACAATACCTGGCATATAGAAGTGCTCAATAAATGTCATTTCCTTTCTAAATATATAATTAGAATTCATTGATTCAGAAGGGCATGACACTATAAAAAAGAATTAGTAATTTTCTCTATTTCTGAAAGGATATGATGCCAAACAAAGGAGAGAAAGAGATTTAGTAGGCTTTAAAAAAAAAAAACTCTGAGATGGAAACAAAAGGTCGTGGAAGGTTGTTACGGGGAACCAGTTAGGGAAAGCTTTAGCCAGGAGGTAACATTTAACTTAATCTTTTGAGCATGAAAACGTACTTGGAAAATTTACAGTGAGTTATGGAATGAATCTTCCAAGTAGAGGGACTAGCATGGGCAAGACCCCGGAAGACAGAGCAGGCTGCATCCAGGAAACAGAAAGGTGGGACATTCACGGTATCTAAAGCATAGCTCTTGGGTGGTAGAAGGGAGTGGGGACAAGGCAGGTGAAACTATAAAGGTAAGCAAGCCTTGTTTGCTTTTCTAAAATATTTATTCAGTAGAGTGTGAATGCCATCCAAAGATTTAACACAGGAAGAAACATGATCAGACTCACTTGGCAGAAAGAACTTTCTGGTTGGAGCATGCAGGATGGATAGGAAAGGAGCAATAGTAGAGGCAGAGACACCCATTAGGAAGCTGTTGAACTAGGACAGTGGCGGCATGAAGGAGTGGAGGCAGAGAAGATTCTATAAACATCTCAGAGTCTAATGCTGGATTTGAATTGCACCTCTGGAACATAGATGAATTTTGATGTATTATTTATGGGAGAAATATTTCCTTTTCCCAACTGGACTGCCTTTAAAAACCATTATTATTCTGGTCAATGATAGAGAATGAAGGAGGCTTCAATTGGCTTCCTGAGCAGATCAATTTTTATTATTAAGATGGTTGACTAAGGATACCAGTGATAATAAATCTCATCTTACTAATTTCTGTCTGTGTTTCTCCTTCTGATGGCCTCTTTTGAAATAATAGTATGTGACTCATTATGTTCCATCATTCTAAAATAAAGTAAAAAATGATTCTATTTTACTCTAAAACTTAAAGCAATAAGGTGTCATTAGTAATACCAAAAGGGATTATATTAAAGTTTAATATTAAAATGTTAACATCTGTTTGGATCTCTGGCATCATTGAACTTTTCAAACTTTTAGATAAAGAAATATCAAACTTTAAGTGAAAATACACTGAGTGAATAAAATAATTTTGTCTCCTTGGTGATGGTGGAAGAGAATAGGAGATATATTCTATCTTCAGGGAGAGATAAAAAGAGAAGAGTTAAAGAGATTTTCTACACTGAGTGTATGAAGTGCTCCATTTAGGGTTGGTCTGTGCCACCTAAGTGGATTTTGTTTTAGAGGAAATAACTTTGCCCATCTAGATCTTAGGTTCCATTTCCCAGGCTGTATCAATCCAAGTCCCAACACAAAATAAATGGCCACTGGAATGGGATAATTCAGGAGCATATAATGATGGGATTATTACAAAAGTGTGGACAGGATAGTGGAAAACCAACAAAGGATGGTGAAGCACCTTGCTTCGAGTAACAGCTAGGGCCCCAGGAGCCATTACCACTCCTATGCCCAAAGATACAGAGAAGGGGGTGGTTATGGGAATCTGGAGAAAGCTGTCAACTCCAGGAGAGGGCCATTTGATATGAGCCATGGTATTGGTAGAGAAACATTGACACTGCCAACCCATGACCTGATGGAATGAGAACTGGGGGAATGAATACCCTGAACCCATTCTCCTCGATCACCATCCTACCTCCTACAGTCTCCTATAGATACCTCCCATTGGCCAAACCCAACTGAAAGCTAGAGTACATAGAAGCGTGATGATGTTTTCCATGAAGGCCAGTGTCTTGAGCACAAAGCAGGGTGGAAAAAGGTGAAGAGTGGTTATGGAGGGGCAAATATAGAATATTTAGTACAAGCCAGGGGATAACTGGACCAATAAGCAACATCATGATAAATGGAGAAAATACTGAAGTTGTCAAGAATTTCATTTTACTTGGATCCACAATCAATGCCCATAGGAGCAGCAGTCAGGATATCAAACAACGTGTTGTATTGGGAAAATCTCCTGCTAAAGACCTCTTTAAAGTGTTGAAAAGCAAAGATATCGCTTTAAGGACTAAGATACGCCTGACCCAAGCCCTGACATTTTCAATCACCTCATGTGCATGCAAAAGCTGGCCAATGAGTAAGTAAGACCGAAGAAGTGACGCCTTTGAATTATGGCATTGGCGAAGAGTATTGAAGATACCATGGACTGCCAGAAGTACGAACAGATCTGTCTTGGAAGAAGTACAGCCAGAATGTTCTTTAGAAGGGAGGATGGCAAAACTTCATCTCACATACTTTGGACATATTATCAGTAGGGACCAGTCCCTGGAGAAGGACATCATGCTGGTAAAGTAGATGGTCAGCAAAAAGGAGGAAGACCCTCAATGAGATGGACTGACACAGTGGCTGCAACAATGGGCTCAACATAACAACAATTGTGAGGATGGCACAGGACCAGGCAACATTTCATTCTGTTGTACATAGGGTTGCTATGAGTCAGAACTGACTTGATGACACCTAATAACAACCACAACAACAACAACAGCCAGAGAATAATAAAAATAGCTTTATGAGTTTATCATACCAGACATGCTAAGGAGGTAGTTGATGTGGTAAAGAACTTGGGTCTGGAGTCAGACGGTCGATATTCCTCAGTTTTGCCATTCATTACTTTGTTAGTCATGTGAAGATTTCTCATCTGTAAAGTAGAATTTAAAATAGAACCCATCTCCTAGTGTTAGAAGGTGGAATGAAATGCTGAGTGTAGATGGCTTGGCATAGTAACTGTCCCATGTTACCGATTTATAAGCCTTTGTCCCTTTCTTACCCTAGAGACCCTTCATGTACCTTGGGTTTAAAGGGGAGAAGTGTCAAGATATTGATATTGATTAGAGAAACACTTATAAATTTCATCATTCGAAATCCAAATGTCAATCTGACAAGCAGAAAGAATTACCAACCAAACAAATTTACAGAAAACCTTGGAGGTTTAACTTCATAATACTAGAATAAATCATCTGTTATCAGAAAATGCCTTTGTGGGCCTCATAAATAATTTTTTTTAACCTTATCTGCCTGAAGCACAGATGTTGAAAAGAGAATTGGGTAGGATATTTGTTAAATGAATTAAGTATTTGAAAAATTATCATATGCCAAGCACTCTAATAGTTGCTTTACAAATATTATTTAATTCTTGCAAAAACCCTGTGAGGATAAGTATTTTTTGTTTTTTTCTGGAGCAGAGAGAAAATTTCTTTATTCATTTATATATAGATAGGAAAGTTTTAGGATGATGAAGAAGAGATGTTTATTCCTTCACCAGTACCACACTGTCTTCCTTACTGTTACTATCCTCATATTTAGTAACCTGAATTCCTTGACTTTGTTCTTTTTTAGAATTGTCTTGGCTATTTTTGGGTCTTGTTCTTTAATATTAATTTTATAGTCAGCTTGCCAAGTTCTTCAAAAAATTCTCGGGATTTTGATTTGCACTGAGGTGAATTTATAAATTAATTTAGAGAGAATGGACTTTCTTATGGTATTAAATCTTTTAATTTATGAAAAAACATATATCTATTTGAAGGTCCCTGGGTGGCGCAAATGGATCGTGCTCAACCACTAACCGAAAGGTTGGCGATTTAAACCCACCCAGCGGTGCCACAAAAGAAAGGCCTGGCACTCTGCTTCCATAAAGATCACAGCCAAGAAAACCTATGGAGCAGTTTTACTCTTTGAAATATGGGGTCGTCCATGAGTTGGAATCAACTTGACAGCAAGAGGTTTGGTTTTATAACTCTATTTAATTATCTTTTTTGTTGTTGTTAGGTGCCGTGGAGTCGGTTCCGACTCATAGCGACTCTATGTACAACAGAATGAACCGCTGCCCGGTCCTAAACCATCCTCTGTGAAGATAAGTATTATCATCACCGTTGGAAAAAAGGAAACAGACTCCAAGTCATAAGGTAATCTCCAAGGTCACAGGTGATACTAGGACCTGGAGGAACTAGGATTCAGATGCGGGTATGCAGGACTTAAAAGCCCCATAATCTCCCCTGTATCTTGCTGCACAGCGTGAAAATGCCCCGGTGACCCAGCTACACAAAAACAATAATGTTTTTAAGGTGTGATTGTTTTCTGAATCACCGTCTATCAGCTCTTTCATTTATCCCAGAAGTTCCCTCATTTTTGTTGACCAGTCTATGAGCATCAAGTAGTAGCAAGTGCACAGCCTTTGATGTGAGACAGAATCTGAGCTTTTTTTTTTTTTTTCTGTTCCGAACATTATTGCGTTTTAGGTGAACGTTTACACAGCAAATTAGATTCCCATTCAACAACTCATACACAAATTATTCTGTGACATTGGTTTCTATCCCCACAATGTGTCAGCACTCTCCGCATTTCCATCCTGCCTTTCCCATTTCCATCCCTCCTGTTTCCCTGCTCTGTGCCTTCTCATCTTTGCTTTTGGGCAATTGTTGCTCCTTTGGTCTTGTGTAGTCAAGTGTTCTAAGGGGCACATTCCTTACAGGTGTTATTGTTTATTTTATAGGCCAATCTATCATTTGGCTGAAAGGTGACCTCCAGGAATGGCTTCAGTCCCAGTTAAAAGGGTATCTTAGGACAGAAGTTTCAGGGTTTCCTCAAGTCTGGTCTTTTTCACGAGTTTGACTTTTGTTCTACATTTTTCTCCCATTTTATCTGGGACCCTCTGTTATGTCCCTGGTGAGAGCAGTCAGTGGTGGTAGCCAGGCATCATCTAGTTTGTCCAGTCTCAGGCTAAAGAAGGCTGTGGTTCTTGTGGGCTGTTAGTCCTGTGGACTAATTGCTTCCTTGAGTCTTTGGTTTCCTTCACTCTCCTTTGCTCCAGAGGGAAAGATACCAGTAGTTATATCTTAGATGGCCACTCACAAGCTTTTAAAACCCCAGGCACTACTCACCAAACTAGGATGCAGAACATTATCTTTATGAACTGTGTTATGCCAATTGACGTAGATGTCCCCCAAGACTATGGTCCTTAGCCTTCAAGCCCTGTAATGCAGTTCCACAGGTTGTTTGGATATGTCTAAGAAGTTTCCATAACTGTGCCCCCTAAGTGCTCTGTTATATATATGAATATATATGTAGCACACACAAATATGTATACAGGCAGTCCCTGGGTTATGAATGTCTGACTTACAAACAACTCGTACTTAAGAATGGACTATCGTAATGCCTATTATATTAAAAATTTGAGTTAAATACATACAGTGGTTGGTAATAACAAATGCGCACACTACTTTGTGACACTCATGAAAACACTGTGTGATGTGGAAGTGTTTCTTAAGTGTTTTATATGCATAGAAAGGTAAAATATATACTATGTACTAAGACAAACATTTGACTGATGCTAAAGAAGAACCGTGTATACCTGTCCGACTTACCTACAAATTTGGCTTAAAGACAGACTTAGGAATGGATCTTGCTCGGTACTTGGGGACTTCCTGTATACAAATGCCCACAACTATACCTGTATATGCACACACATGTACTCTCATATGCCCTCTCACACCTATATAGCATACATATCTACCTATGTAACCACTCAAAAATTTTTGGTTGTTATCACTGTTGTTGCAAAATTTGTATGTTACAGCATTTACCTAGCTGTCCTTTATTTTTCCATATCTCTCAGTGCTGTCATTTACCTTAGTCGTGGTGTACTGACTTCCCCCATATTGTGTATTGCCTTTCCCTTCACCAGAATTAACACTTCTACTATCTAGTAAGTGATTCTCTCTCCTTCCCCCTTCCATCCCTAGTAACCATCAAAAAACTTTGCTTTCTCTGTATAAACCTATTCTTGACTTTTTATAAAAGTGGTATCATACAATATTTGTCCTTTTGTGATTGACTTATTTCACTCAGCATAATGTCCTCCAGATTCATCCATGTTGTGAGAAGTTTCACGGACTCATTATTTTTTACTGTTGCATAGTATTCCACTGTATGTATGTACCATATTTTCTTTATCTATTCATTGATTGATGGGCACTCAAGTTATTTTTGCTATTGTGAACAATGCTGCAATGAACATGGCTGTGCATGTCTATTGGTTTGATGGCTTTTATTTCTCTAGGATGTATACGTAGGAGTGGGATAGCTGGATCATATGGTATTTCTATTTCTAGCTTTTTGAGGAAGTGCTATACCATTGTCCATTGTAGTGCCATTTTCCAATCTTGCCAGCAGGATATAAAAGTTCCAAACTCCCCATAACCTCACCAGCATTTGTTGGTTTCTGTTTTTTTGATTATTGCCATTTTTGCAAGGGTAAGATGGTATCTCATTGTAGTTTTGATTTTCATCTATCTAATCGCCAATGGTTGTGAGTATCTCTTCATGTATTTATTTGCTGCCTGAATATCTTCTTTGGTGAAATGTCTGTTCATGTCCTTTGCCTGTTTTTTGATTGGTTTGTTTGTCTTTCTGTTGTTGAGGTACTGAAGTTTTCTATGTATTTTAGGGATTAGGCTCTTTATATGTCACTGCCAATTTTTTTTTTCTCAGTCTGTAGGTTCTCTTTTTACTCTTTTAGTGAAGTCTTTTGATGAGCATAAGTATTAATTTTTAGGAGTTCCCAGTTATCTAGCTTATCTTTTGTTGTTTGCTCATTTGTAGTTACGTCTGATAGTATATTTATGCCATATATTAGGACACCTCACTTTGTCCCTGTGTTATCTTCCAGGAACTTCACAGACAGTCCTCAGGTTATGAATGTCTGACCTACGGACAACTTGTACTTAAAGCCTATTATATTAAAAATTTGAATTAAATATATACGGTGGTTTGCAATAACAAATGCACATACTACTTTGTGACACTCTTGAAAACATTTTGTGGTTTGGAAGTGTTTCTTAAGAGTTTTATATGCATAGAAAGATAAAATATATACTATATAGTAGGTGTCATAGTGGTTAAGAGCTATGGCTGCTAACCAAAAGGTCGGCAGTTTAAATACACCGGTAGCTCCTTGGAAACCCTATGGGGCAGTTCTACTCTGTCCTATAGGGTGGCTATGAGTCATAATTGACTTGTCAGCAGTGGGTAAGACAAACACTTGACTAACTGACAGTAAATAAGAACTGTATGTACCTGTCCGGCTTACCTACAAATTTGACTTAAAGATAGACTTAGGAATGGATCTTATTCATAACCTGGGGACTGCCTCTGTAGGTTTAAGTTTAACATTTAGGTTGTTGATCCATTCTGAGTTAGTTTTTGAGTATGATGTGCTTTGTGCTGATCTTTCTAAGAGAAATTAGTCATTCAGTTGGTGTCAGGAGTGGGATTCATTGCTATGGCTTCAGATTTGTGGAAGCATGGGACTTTGTAAGAGAAAGAATGAAGAGGTGTGGGAAGTAAAACTTGTGATTCATAGATGGTTACTTTGGTTGTTATCTGTCATGGCTGAAAAGAAAGTAAGAGATGTTATGCTGCTGGTAAGGAGAAAAATCTGCATCTGGAGTGGCTTGGGGCAAAAGCCAGGCCACATAAACAAGATGATTGATGAGGGGCCAGGATCTTCTAGTTCTACCCAGCCAGAGGCTCAAGTCCACATGCATATGAATGGCAAGATAGTCAAGGTGTAAAGAAGAGATGATAAAACTAGAATGTTTTAGAAAGGGTTGTGTGTTTATTTGAATGTGCTATGGATATCGAATGTTTCTCCTATCTAGTGTTGTAAAACAAACCTACATGTATGATGGAAATAAACATTGGGTATTATAGATAACAGAGATCATTTAACTCTGCTTTCAGCCAATACTTCATTGGATGTGCTAAAAGGGAAACTAGGGTTTGCCCAAAAGAAACCCAGGCTGAATGATTGGGTGGTACTATGCAAATAAGGCGTATGGTAATTGTGATGGTTAAGATTATATGTCAGCTTGGCTGGGCCATGATTTTTAGTGGTTTAGCAGTTATGTAATGAGGTAATCTGACAGTTATGTAATGATTTGTCATCCTCCATCTTATGATCTGATGTAATTAATCTCTATTCTGTGATGTGTTATAAATCCTAGTCTCTATGCTTGTGGTGGAAACCCTGATGGTGTAGTGGTTAAGAGTTCAACTGCTAAACAAAGGTCAGCAGTTCAAATCCACCAGATGCTCCTTGGAAACCCTATGGGGTAGTTCTACTCTGTCCTACAGGGTCACTATGAGTCGGAATTGACTCTACGGCAATGGGTTTGGTTTGAGTTTTTTTCATGCCTGCAGTTATGGTCCCATTTGGGAGTGAGTTGCCCATTATGTTAACGAGGCAGGATTAGGGTGAGATGTATCTTGAATCACCACCTTAGTAGAAGGCGTGGCTCAAGTTACCACTCTTAACTCAGTCACCATCCTTACCAACCTTATTCAAGTCGTGCCCTTACTTGAGTCACACCTTTTATCTTACAAGAGATAAAAGGATAGAGAAGCTAGCAGATAGGGGGGACCCACTGCCAACAAAAAGAAAAGCTTGAAATGGATTGTGTCCTTTAGACTCGGGATCCTTGTGTGAGAACCTCCTAGATTCAGTAGACAAGAGCAGTAACACTGGAGATGGCGCAAGATGGCAAGAAGCAGCAGCAAGGGCAGCAAAGAACTGGTAGCTGCAGAACCAGAATACTGACCTGAGATGGCATGGTGGGTTTCTGAGCCCACAGAATGAGGTGGCTACAGGGGATGTGCTGACCCATGGAGTGAGAGAGCTGAGTGCCTTTAGGCAGAAGGCTTCCTAGCAGAGTGGGGTGCCTCCAGGCACTTATTGGAAGAGCTAAAGGAGTTTGTAACCCTGCCTGAGCAGGGCAGAGGCCAAATTGAGGGGCCAAGGGGATGAGGGTCAGAGGGCTGGAGAGAGTGGCCTGCCTGTGGGCACGGCTGAGAAGAAGCTGTCTTGACTGAAGAACTGTATCCTAAGTTGTTTCTGATCCTGAATTAACCTGCTACTTCCCTAATAAACCCTATAATCATGAATATTATCTTTGAGTTCTGTGTGATCATTGCCATGAATTCTCGAACCCAGCAGGGAAGTAGAGAGTGCTGTGGGAGGGACATCTGGTGTCAGAATTAGTAAAAATGTTGGAGAGAGGAGGTATATCTGACCTCTGCCTCATAGGAATCAACCTTGGGCTGTTAATGCTGATAATGATTCCCTCACCCCCTCGTGAAGTTAGAGGAGGTCAGATGATGACAATGTGCCATCTTTACAGGTGTGGATCCTGTTTCATTTTTCTGCAAGTAGATATGCAGCACCATTTGTTAAAGAGACTATCTCTTCCCACATTGAATGTTACCCTTTGTCGAAGATCAGCTGTCATAGCTAGATGGATTTACCTCTAGGTTCTCAATTCTGTTCCATTGGTCTGCGTCTCTGTCATTGTACCAGTGTCAGGCTGTCTTGACTATAGTGGTAATCATGGATTGAATTGTGTCCCCCCAAAATATCAGTCAGCTTGGCTGGGTCATGATTCCCAGTATTGTATAATTGTGTACCATTTTGTAATCTGATGTGATTTCCTTATGTGTTGTAAATTCAATCACTATGATATAATAAGATGGATTAGCAGCAGTTATACTGATCAAGTTTACAAGATTAGGTAGTGTCTTAAGCCAATCTCTTTTGAGATATAAAGGAGAGAAGCAAGCAGAGACACATGGGAACCTCATACCACCAAGAAAGCAGTGCCGGGAGCAGAGTGCGTCCTTTGGATCTAAGGTTTCTGTGCAGAGAAGCTCCCAGGCCAGGGGAAGACGGATGCATCACAGGGACCTTCCTCCAGAGCTGACAGAGAGAGAAAGCTGATGCCGTGAATTTGGGCTTGTAGCCTACTGGATTTTGAGAGAATAAACTTCTCTTTGTTGAGGCCATCCACTTGTGGTATTTCTGTTATAGAAACACTAGATGACTAAAACAGTGGTTGTATAGTAAATTCTGAGATTGGGAAGTGTGAGGCCTTCTACTTTGTTTTTCTTCAATAATGCTTTAGCTATTCAGGGCCTCTTTCCTTTCCAGATAAAGTTGGAGATTAGTTTTTCCGTTTTGGTAAAGGATGTTTTTAGGATTTGGATTGGGATTGCATTATATTTATAGATCACTTTGGGTAGTACTGACATTTTCACAATGTTAAGTCTTCCAGTCCATGAGCATGGTATGTTTTTCCATTTATGTAGTTCTCTTTTGGTTTCTTGCAATAGTGTTCTATAGTTTTACTTGTGTAAGTCTTTTATGTCCCTGGTTAAATTTATTCCTAGGTATTTTATCCTTTGTGGGGCTATTGTAAATGGTATTGTTTTCTTGATTTCCTTTTTGGAGCTCTCCTTGTTAGTGCGGAGGAATCCAACTGATTTTTGTATGTTGATCTTCTACCCTGACACTTTGCTGAATCCTTCTATTAGAGCCAGTAACTTTCTTGTTGAATATATGGGATTTTCTATGTATAATATCATGTCATCTGTGAATAGGGATAGTTTTACTTCTTCCTTACCAATTTGTATCCCTTTATTTTATTTTCTGGCCCTATAGCTCTGGCTAGGACTTCCACTACAATATTGAATAAGAGTGGTGATAATGGGCATCCTTGTCTCATTCCCCTTCTCAAAGGGAGTGTTTTCAATCTCTCTCCATTGAGAATAATGTTTTGTATATACACCCTTTACTATGTCAAGAAATTTCTCTTCCTGTTTCGCTGAGAGTTTTTATCAGGAAAATGTGTTGGATTTTATCAAATGCCTTTTCTACATTGTTTGAGATGATCATGTGATTATTTTCCTTTGTTTATTTCTGTGGTGGATTACATTGATTGATTTTCTAATACTGAACCACCCTTGCATCCCTGGTATAAATCCCACCTGATTGCGATTTTTTTTGTTTGTTTGTTTTGAGATGCTGTTGTATTCTGTTGGCTAGAATTTTGTTGAAAATCTTTGCATCTATATTCATGGGGAATTTTGGTCTGTAATTTTCTTTTTTGTGGTATCTTTGCCTGGCTTTGGTATCAGTATGAATTAAGGAATATTCCTTTCTTTTCTATATTCTGGAATAGTTTGAGTAGAATTGGTGTCAACTCTTCTCTGAATGTGTGCTAGAACTCTCCACTGAAGCAATCTGGGCCAGGGCTTTTTTTGTTGTACTTGGGAGTTTTTTAAATTACATTTTCAATTTCTTCTTTTGTTCTGGGTCTCTTAGGTTTTCTACTTCTGTTTGTGTTAGTTTAGGTTGATAATGTGTTTCTAGAATGTCCATTTCTTCTAGGTTTCAAATGTCTTACAGTACAATTTTTCATAATATATTGTAATAATCCTCTTTATCTCAATTGACTCTGTTGCAGTGTAGCCTATTTCATTTCTTATTTTGGTTATTTACATCTTCTCATCTTTTTCTTTTGTCTGTTTGGCCAGTGGTTTGTCAATTTTATTGATCCTCTCGAAGAACCAACTTCTAGTTTGGTTGATTCTATTGTTTTTCTATTTCTTTTATTTCTGCTCTGGTCTTTATTATTTCCTTTCTTCTGGTGACTGTGGACTTCTTTTGCTGTTCTTTTTCTATTTGTTCAAGTTGTCAGTTAACCTGCTGATTTTGGATCTTTCTTCTTTTTGCATATGTGCATAAATTTATTGCTATAAATTTTCCCGAGTAGTGCTTTTGCTGTGTCCCAGAGGTTTTGATATGTTGTGTATTCATTCTCGTTTGATTCTAAGAATTTTTTAATTTCATTTTGAATTTTTTCTGTGACCCAGTAGTAAATAAGTAAGGTGTTATTCAGTTTCCATGTATTTAATCTTTTTCCTTGCTCTTTCTATTATTGATTTCTAGTTTTATAGCATTATGGTCAGAGAAGACACTTTGTATTATGATGATGTTTTTTAATTTATTGAGGCTTGCTTTGTGGCCTAGAATACGGTCTATTCTGGAGAATGATCCTTGTGCATTGGAGAAGAATGTGTACTGTACTGCTTTTGGGTGGTATGTTTTGTATATGTCTATGAGGTCAAGTTGATTGACTGTGTTATTTAGATCCTCTGTTTCTTTACTGAGTTTCTTTCTAGTTGTTCTGTCCCTCATAGAAAGTGGTACATTGAAGTCTGCTGCTGTTATTGTAGAACTGTCTATTTCTCTTTTCAATTCTGTTAGAGTTTGTTTTATGTATTTTGGACCTCAATCATTGGGTGTGGAAATATTTATTATTCTTGGTGGATTGACCCTTTAATCATTATGTAATGTCCTTCTTTGTTTCTTATAATGAATTTTTACTTAAAGTCTATTTTACCCAAAATTATTCTTGCTACTCTTGCTTTCTTTTGGATATTGTTTGCCTGATATATTTTTTTTCCATCCTTTGATTTTTAACTTGTTTGTGTCTGTGTCTAAGATGTGTCTCTTGTAGGCAACATGTTGATGTGTCATGTTTTTTTATCCATTCTGCCACTCTCTGTCTCTTGACTGGTGCATTTTATCTGTTTATATTCAATGTGATTAAAGATCGGTATGGATTAATTACTATCATTTTGTTATACTTTTTTTGTGGTGTTAATGCTTTCTTTGTTCCTCTTAATTTTCTGTCCTGGGTTCTTTTTGTATATGGATTTTCTTTTCCTATCATTTGTTGCTGTTTTTGTGTTTACCGAGTCTTTTTGGTTTTCTTCTTCTTTTTTTGGTGAGTATAGTTATTCCTTTTCTTTGTGGTTACCCTACGGTTTATCTTAGTCTTCTTAACATTAAAACGGTCTGTTACATCTTGAAATTGCCATGACTTCCTCCTCATACGGAAGTTCTACTACTACATCTTTTATTTTCCCTTTTGTTTTAAAGTTGTCATTTGCAGCTAAACTCTTCTGGTGCCCTGTAATCAGATGTTTAGCTTTATTTTGCTTTTGTGAAGTCTTTGTCTGGGTGAGTATCTGGGTGATGTTGTCATGTATCTTTATCTCAGGTTATTGTCTGATGTCATTGGTTCTCTATCCGAAAGACTTCCTTTAATTTTCTTCTAAGGCTAATCTAGTTTTTACAAATCCTTTTAGTTTCTGCTTTTCTGGGAATGTCTTAGTCTCACCATCATTTCTGAAAGACAATTTTGCTGGATATATGATTCTTGGTCAGTGTCTTAGTCATCTAGTGCTGCTATAAAAGAAATACCACAAGTGGATAGTTTTAACAAAGAGAAATTTATTCTCTCACAGTCCAGTATGCTACAAGTCCAAATTCAGGGCATCAGCTCCAGGAGAAAGCTTTCTGTCTCTGTCGGCTCTCCAGGAAGGTCCTTGTGATGCATCAGTCTTCTTTTGGTCTGGGAGCATCTCAGTGCAGGAACCTCATGTCCAAAGGACGTGCTCTGCTCCAGGCACTGCTTTCTTGGTGGTATGAGGTTCCCATGTGTCTCTGTTTTCTTCTGTCTGTTATATCTCAAAAGAGATTGGATTAAGACACTATCCAATCTTATATACCTCATCAGTATAACTGCTGCTAATCCATCTTATTAGATCATAGTGACTGAATTTACAACATATAAGGAAATCACATCAGATTACACAATCATAAAATACTGGGAATCATGACCTAGCCAAATTGATATACACATTTTTGGGGGAACACAATTTAATCTATGACAGCCAGCAATTCTTTTCCTTCAGGGTTTTGTATATATCATTCCATAGCCTTCTTGCCTGCACAGTTTCTGATGAGAACTCAGCACTTAGTCTTATTGGTGTTCATTTGTAAGTGATATTTTGTTTTTGATGAGCTGCTTTCAGAAGTCTTTCTTTGTCTTTGGTTTTGAAAAGTTTAATTATGATATATCTTGGTGACTTTCTTTTGGGGTTTATCCTGTATGGAATTTGTTGAGCTTCTTAGATGGAAACCTTCTTATCTTTCATGATAGTTGGGAAATTTTCAACCAATATTTCTTCAAAAATTCTCTCCATACTTTCCTTTTTCCTTCCTCTTCCAGAATTCTTATGTGTAATTTATTCCTTTTGATGGTGTCCCACATAACTCTTACACTTTCTTCATTCTTTTTTTTTTTTGATCATTCTACAAACAAATTGGTATCAAGGGATTTGTCCCCTATTTTGCTGATTCTTTCTTCTGTTGATTCAGTTCTACTTTTGTATTCGTCCATTGAGTTATCTATTTCTGATATTTTATTGTTAATCTTCTGAATTTTTAGTTGTTGTTTTTATATGGTTTCTAATTGCCTATTGAATCTGTCATTTTGTTCTTGTATTGTTTTCCTGAATTCTTCTAGGTTTTTTTTTCTGTGTTTTCCTTGATCTCATTGAGGATCCTAAGTATAAGGATTTTGAATTTCTTCTCAGGTGGTTCTATTGTTGTTTCTTCCTCTGGAAGATTTTCTTTTCCTTTATTATGCTCACTTGTTGGAGCCATCTTATCCTGTTTTTTCATATGATTTGTTATTGTTTGCTGTCTCCAAGTCATTAAAACAAAAAACCAAACCTGTTGCTGTCAAGACTTCATAGTGACCCTATAGTACAGAGTAGAACTGCCCCATAGGGTTTCCAAGGAGCAACTGGTGGATTCAAACTGCTGACCTTTTGTTAGTCGTTGTAGCTCTTAACCACCACTGCATCACCAGGGCTCCTGTTCTGGGCTTCAATTCCGAGGCATTAAGATGTTATTTTATTGATCAGTTGATTGCATGTTTGTTTGCTTTGCCCTGATTTTTTGTTTTGTTTTGGTATATCAGGGCAGGTAGAGTGAGCATGCTCCGCTGATTGCTCATCTGGTGGCATGGAAGCAATCACCGCCTGTCACTGGGTGGGTGAGGCAGCAGTGGGCAGTGTGAGCACATGTTTCTGTTCACTGGGTGTGTGGGGTAGCTGGGGGTGGGCTAGGTGGGCATGGGCCACTGCCTGTCATTGGTCCAGCAATGGCGCTCTCTTGGGGCATGGGGCAGCAGGTCGCGTGGGTGTGGCAGGCAACCAGCAGTGTTGGCCCACTCACTGCCACTCACCAGGTGAGCAGGGCAGTGGGTGGGGGTGTGGCAAGCAACTAGGAACACAGGAGCACTCACTGCCAGTCACCAGGTGTATAGGGTGGCAGGTGGGGGCTGTGGCAGGTGACCAGTGTGTCGGAATGCTTTCTGCTGCTCATTGGGTGGTCAGGGTCATGGGCAAGGGGCCTGGCAGGCAACTGGAGGTGTGGGAGTGCTCACTGCTGCTTCTGGGTGGGTGGGGTGGTGGACAGGAGCATGGGAGCACTCACTGCTATTTGCCGGATGGCCAGGGTGGCAGGTGGAGGGTGTGGCAGGTGATCAGGGGTGCAGGTGCGCTCTCTGCTGCTTACCAGGGGGGCAGGGGGGCATGCAGGAGGGATGTGGTAGACAACCAGGGGCACTGGAGTGCTCTCTGCCACTCACTGGGTGGGCAGGGCAATGGGCAGCAGAGGTGTGGGGGTTCATGCTGCTAATTGCCAGGAAGGCACGGGGAGGGAAAGCACACTTCTCAAGTCACTGGGCGTGGGTGCCTGGATACTTTCTGTTTGCTGCAGCCAGCATTGGGACCTGGCCCAGACCAAGTGTGAGGAGGGAGGTGCTGCCCGGAGTCTGGTCAGTTGGGGGACCTCCTTCTGACACTCTTTGGATTTATGGTTCTGTGTGTACCACCCACCCTAATGATCAGGGACTGCCACTGCTGAGTAGTCCTGTCTCTGGATCCTGGCTTTTTCCCCGCTCTGTAGACACCAGGATCCCTGGAGTTCTCACCTTCCTTCCTATACTTTCCCTCCTTAGATCTGGTTCATGTCCTGCTCATCTTGCTTCACTCTGTGTATATCTACACAGTTTCTTTGTCTCTTATTGGAAATTCTTTGAAGTTGACTTCCTGTGCTTCTCACCCAGGATTGCTGCTGGCTTTGCCTCAAGATGACCACGCTGTGCTGGGCCAGCTGACAGGGCACGTCCACTCTATATCTCTCCTCATTTGGTTTTCATTCAGTTTATTCTTCCAACTGGTGTTTGATCTAATTCTTTAGCCTTCTGTTTGATGTTCAGGGTTCCAGAATTGTCATCTGTATCTGTTTCACTTGATTTCTCGGGTCTTTGCTTAGAGGGTCAGCATGGTATGTCTGATTAAGTCACAATCTTGGTCTGTCTCCCCAGAATCTGAGTTTTGAGTTCACCAGTTTCTATTTTCCCACCTTGGGAATGTCATTGGTCCTTCTGTTTGTCTCTGTACCTTGGGATAAAAATACTTACCTGACGGGGGTAGTTGTAAGAATTGAACCCAATAGTGAATGAAAAAGAATTTAGCACAGTGCTTGACACAAAAGTTAGAGAGGGAGACTATTAGACCAGAACTTTCATTCAGTTCAAGCAAGATCAGTTTTTCAAAAGCAGCCTGATATTTTAATATATTAATGGCCCTCTTCTGTGGACAGGGTGGGTTGGTATAATTGACCAACAGTCTAAGTTATTTGATACAAACAATGAAGGTCTATCTAGGTGCTACAGTCTGGTGATTCATTCAGGTTCATTAATATGTTTTTCATAATTATTTTTTATAATCAATATAAACATTTACTTGTGTGTTCATCTCTTAATTTTTTCTTAGCCAACAGGTGAAGGGAGAACAGAGAGCTAATCTATAATTTCTCCACTGGGATGTAAGTTTCACATGGGCAGGGACTTTGTTTTATTTCCTAACATAACCTCCAGCTTCTAGCACAAAATAGGCACTCAATATGGATTTTTTGTTGTTTGTTGTAAATGAATGGAAACCTATTTTGAAAAAAAAAATGGATTGCAAAATAAAGGTATCTTGAGACCATAGCAATTGAGAACTTCCCTCTTTATAGTTTTCAAAAAAGCATGTTAAATCTTTTATATTCTTTTTGGAAATTTAGAGAGCTAAAGGATAATGTTCAAAGATATTGGGTATTTATGGATTTTTCTCCAAAACACTGACCCTAACTCATATCAAAGATGTGCCTGTGGTCTTGTGCCAGCCCATACGGGAGGCAGAGACTTAGACCTTGGATCTAGGAGTCAGGGCTCCCCTGGGGAGGAGATCTGAGCATTGTTCAATGTGTAAGAATGTTAGTCTCTGTTGGCTCAAGCCCTGGGGAGAAGTCCTGACTCAATAGTTGGGCTATCTCTCTTTCTGGGTGCTCATACTATCTCTCTTTTGTGTCAATTATGTTTTAAGGTTTACCAAAGATCAAATTATGTGTTTTACCTGAATTGATAGCTTAAAAATTTGCTGTTTGTTGTTGGTCTAGTCTATGAAGGGGGAAAAGAAAGATTGGATTCGATGCATGGATTTGGTTACCTATTCATCAAATTAGAGGTATTGATTGCAAGTCACTACACCTTAGCATCTGATACTCTTAAGATGTTTAAATGGGTACTATCTCATTTCTCCAAGGGACTAGCATTCCATAGCAAATGTATTTTCTAACTAGTTGCTTCCCAGATAAGCAGCATTGGAAGGATATTTAATGAGGCTTATTCTGTTTTTATTGTAACAACATAAAATATGATTAAAGGGTTTCTAAAGGAAAAATAACTCACTCACTGATAATACCTATCTTATGTGTTTACTTATGTCATATTTTCTTCTAAAATTTTTTCACTTACATGAGTATTTTTCTTAATTAAAAATCATACTGTAATAAATTTTGTTCTGCTTTGCTCCTAATCTTATGGTATAAATATCTCTTATACTCCTGTATCATAATTTACTTATTAATTTCCCCTTTATTGAACAAATAGGTTTTTCTAATTCTTCTGCTATTATAGGTAAAAGTACAAAGAACATGTTAATTCAAAGTTTTTAAAAACTTTTATTCTGTTTATTTCCTTAGACTAAATATACAAAGGAGGAATTGCTATATCAGATGTGAATGAACTGAAATCTGTTAGCCCTCTGATTGCTAATATTATTCTGCTCATCTGACCATCCAGGTAGTTGTCCCCTTTCTCCCTCACTGTTCCATTTGTGTGCTATAAGTAAACACTACTCATGTTCAGAATGTCTGCCACTGAATACACATTAGTAATGTTTTCCAGTATCTCGTTTCCACAGGTGAGAAATACATTGTTGTTGAGTTAATCCCTGTGTGTTACTAGCCTATACTGACTGATATACATGTGAATTTACCTGAACAATCTCTCAGGGTGTATTCAGAGAATCAAAGAGTATTAACGTTGCTAATGAATCCAAGTGTACCCCTTGGATACTGCTTCAAAAATGCTGTGAAAAACACTCCCAAACCCAGTGGCCTAATACAATGATTATTTAATCTCTTGGATCTGCAGGTTGGCAGACCTAAATTTGACTCAGCTGGGCACTCCACATATCTCTCATTCTCCTCCCTGACCAGAGGGTTAACTTAAGCATGCTCTTCTTCTGATGTGGTAAAAGCTTTGGCGGCCACACCCAACTACACAAGCACATTTCAAGCCCCTATTTGACTCATGTCTGCTGACGCCCCATAAGCCAGAACAATTCACAAGACTGAGCCTACAGTTAGGGCGGGAAACACACTCTACTTTTAGAGGGAAGACTGAAAAATTACATGGCCAAGACTAGGGGGAGGAACACAGGATTAAGACCAATTATCCAATCTGTTCAAATATGTAATGCTGTAGTACTTAACCAAAGAGTGTACCAAATTGCTTATCGACTACATCCCTAAGTGTCTTAGTTATCTAGTGCTGCTATAACAGAAATACCACAAGCAGATGGTTTTAACAAAGAGAAGTTTATTTCCTTACAGTAAAGTAGGCTAAAAGTCCAAATCCAGGGAGTCAGCTCCAGGGGAGGGCTTCCTTCTTTTCAGTGTTCTCATCAGTGTTCCTCCGGACTAGGAGCTTCTCGGCACAGGGACCCCAGCCTACAGGACACCCTCTGCTGCCAGCACTGTTTCTTGATGGTATGAGGTCCCCCTGTCCCTCTGCTCACTTCTCTGTTTTACGTCTCAAGAGATTGCCTCAAGACACAATCCAATCTTGTAGATTGAGACCTGCCTTACTAACACAACTGCCACACATTCTCTCTCATTAACATCATAGAGGCAGGATTTACAACACATGGGAAAATCACACGATACCGGGAATCATGGCCCAGCCAAATTGATACACACATTTTGGGGGGGACATACTTCAATCCATGACAATAAGTGTTGCATTTTCAACAAACTTAATGGCACTAGGTGTTATCACTGATGTTTTCTTCTTGTTTTAGTAGATGTACAATAGTATTTATTACTTTACTTTTTATTTATTTAAATATCGTGAAGAGAAACATTTCCCCATGCATTGGAATACTTCATTTGTACATCAATGGTGACAATTCAGGAATGAAAAAATGTGTTAGTCTTCCCTAAGGCTAGAAAAATATATTTGGGTTAATTCTGAGCTCATTAGAACAACAGTGCTCATTCATTTACCTGAAATAATCATCATCAAGCTCCTAGTGTCATGGTATGAAAAACTCCTTTTAACTCAGCTGGAGAACTTTCTTTCCCTACAATATTCTGTTTCTTTTCCATAAACTTTTTATAGTTTATGGTGAAAACCATTATAAAGGCCTAAGTGTGGAATACAGTTCCTTTTGTTGGTTAGATAATGCTTTCCCCTTGTCTGTATACAAATTTCCAGCCTATTTCCTTCCCTGAAATCTACACTTATAAATCCAATTGCCCACTTGGTATTTTGACTTGAATGTCTAGTAAACATTTTAAACTTAACATGTCAAAAATTGAACCCTTACCTTGTCGCATTTCAGTAAATAACACCTCCATTCTAGTCGCTCAAGTTAGAAACTTTGGGGTCATATCCATGCCGTTCCTCACACTCTGTATCCAATCCAACAGCAAATCTTGTCAACTTTTCCTTTAGAAT
Organism: Dugong dugon; assembly: GCA_030035585.1. Lineage (NCBI taxonomy): Eukaryota > Metazoa > Chordata > Mammalia > Sirenia > Dugongidae > Dugong > Dugong dugon. The sequence goes on along the minus strand of CM057467.1, from coordinate 99,790,414 downwards.
ATAACCTAAATCTGACCACTCCTACTCCAACCACTGCTACTACCATAGGCCGAGTACCATTATTTTTCACCTAGAATATTCAAATAGCCTCTAAAGAACTCTCCTTGCTTCCATTCTTGAGCCCTACCTCCCCACTGACTCTATTCTCAACACAGTAGCCAGAATCATCCTTCTAAAACCTAATCAAATCATGTCCCTCCTGTGCTCAAAATCCTCCAGCAGCTTTTCATCTCACTCTGATTTAAAGCAAAAATCCTTACAGAGGCCTACAAGGCTCTACATTATTTGACCTCTCCTCCAGTCTCTTGAACAGTATCTCTTAATTCTCTCCCCATTGCTTATACCTATCTAGCCACATTGGCCTCACTGTGGTTCTGTGAACATTTCAAGAATGATTCTGCATCAAGGCCTTTGCTCTTGCTATTTCCTTTGCCTGGACTGTGGTTCTACCAAATACTGGCATGGCTAGTTCCCCTTTTTCATTTCCTTAAGGTAACTACGTTAGAGCTTCTCCCTAACCCATTCTAGGGTCTCCATGCTCCTTATCTATTTTATTTTTATCAGTGGCATTCATCACCATATGGTATGTACTTGTTTATTGTCTAGATGGTCAGCCCCGTGTGGTCAGGGACATAATTTAACTCACTAATGTATCCCTGGTGCCTAACTCTGGCACACAGTACGTGCTCAGTAAATACTTGATGAAATGAAGAAAGAACGAACGAATACACTGGATTTCCTCAGTGAAAGAATACTTCCTGGAACTTGTAGTTCTTCTGACACAGCCGGTGGAAATTATCTGGTTGACCCCAAACAAAGATAATGAGAAAGTCATGGCTCAGTTAAGCCCCTGTTCAGAAGATGAATTCCACTATTTGCATCTGTGTGGTGCTTGGATTGCAGAGATTTTAAGTGATCATGCACTGAGAATTTTTTTCTCTCTACCCTAACTTCCTGAATTCTGAGAATTTCTTTGTGACTAACGGAGATTAATTTTTTTTCTAAAGTTTTTTGTTGAATAAAGTATCTTAATAAAGCCATGGAGTTAGCATTAAAGAAATTGCTAAGATGGTACTTTCATAGCTGTCTGCCCACACAGTGACCATAATAAAACGATTGCAGGAATACTGCAAAAGCGACTAAAAAGTCCTTGGGACAAAATATGACCAGAAAGGGCACATGCCTGACATGAATGAATGAATAAATGAATGAAAAAACATTATCAACTGGTTTCTTGCATGACTGCTTCTTTTATAGAAGACATGTCTATAATGTTTTAAATCCTACAGTGATGACCAGGGTTCCTCTTTTTCTTTCCCATCCTACCCTTCATCCTTCAACCTTACGTCTTTCAAAATAATATTCTCTCTTTTGCCTCCAAGCATTTGTTCCTGCTGTTTACTTTGCCTGAAATACTCATCCTTTACTCTCTACCTCACTCCTACTCATCCTTTAGCTCTAAGCTTAGACATCATTTCCAATACATATGGGAGGATTGTAAATCCTAGACTCCTTGTGGTTGGGTAGGGGTGTCTGTACTTGGCCAATGTGTTGTGGACAAAAGTGACATGTGTAACTTCTAGGCTGTAACATTTAATTGCTAGTTCAAGATCCTCCTGAGCTAATTTTGCTTTGTCATTGATGGTTACTCTATTAGCCTGAGCGTTCTGCCAACCTGCACTGGACCTATAGCATGAGTGAGAAGCAAACCTTTGTTGTTTTAAGCTGCTAAAATATGGGGACTGTTTGTCACCACATCATAATCTGGCCTACCCTGACTGATTCACTGGGCTGTGTGCTCATCCTATGTCCCTCCATAGCAGTGGACTTTTCCCATTCTTTATAGTTACCATATCTTTACTGACTAAGGTATATGGGTTATGTCTATAATGTTTGCCATTATATCCTCAGTGTTTGGGACAAAATGTGCTCAATAAATACTTGTTGAGTTGACTTTCATATTTTTATTTAAACATCTCCTAAGAGTATGAGTTTATGAAGAATTGGTAATGATGTAAAATTCATAGATACTGCAAAGCCTGACTTTAAACCTTGATTTAAACTTGTTCTTTACCAAACCAGTTAACCAAAACCAAATTGGCCAGAATCAGATTCTTCTTCTCTCCCTGACACCCCTGCCTTTGGGAAGAGACAGGGAGTCCGAATACAGAAGGAAAGACCTAGAGGGGAAATCTACCACTGTTCAACAGGTGGTGAAGGACCACAGACTGGCTTACAGAAGTGATGAACAGGTGTGAACTTTGCATGAAAGTCCTCCACATTTGGGGGTTCAGGAAGAATAAATGGTGACCTTTAGCCTAGATCACATGGCAAAATCTCAGTGCTTCTCAAGAAGCAGAAGAAGCAAAAACAAAGTAAGGAAACTAGCTGATAGTTCAATAGGAGAGAGCATTGCTAACAAACTTGAGGAGACACACAAATGACGTGGCCCATTTGAGAAAACTTGATTTATATAATAAGAGATGATAAATGGCAGGATTGGGACAGATTATTTACCAAAGAATGTGTCCTTCCTTCCTTCTTTCTTTCCTTTCTTCCTTCCTCTGACAAACACTTACTGAACAGACACTGTGACGGACATTTCGTATGAAGAAGGGAAATAATTCACAATTAGCAAGATAAACAAATAGGAAACATCAAAACAGTTTTATAAGAACAATAAAGTGGAAACCACAAAATGTGAAACCATATAGGAAGGATATCCAACCCAGCCTAGAGGGTCTCAGCTTTCCATGCGTGTTCTCTGCTATGGACAACATTTATCCTAATGAAATTCAGGATGGAAGATCAGCACGTTGGAACCAGAGCAAAATGGGATAATTCTCTCCCTTCCTCCATCCTCTGTAGCCCGACTGACCTTTTGGCTGTTAACATGTCAAGTTCTTTTCCTTTGCACAAGCTGTTCTGTTTGCCTGAAATGACCACCTTTCTGGCTTCTTACAGTCTGGTTCCTTCTTATTCAGATCTCTGCGCTGATATCTCCTCTATAGAGTTCTTCCCATGGGCCCCATCTAAAGCAGCCTTCTTCAGCACATCAAATTATCTTCTTCTTGTGCATCCTTGTTTATTTCCTTATCACACACAATCATAATTTTGCTTCCTTGCTTATTTACTATCTCCCAGACTAGAGTTTAAGGCACGTAAGGGCAGGAAACACATCAATCTTGGCCATTAGCACACCCCTACTGCTTGCAATATGGCCTGAGACATGAAAGACCTTCAATAAACCACTCCTGACTAACTGAATAGACAAATGAATAAATGAACAGATCAAAGTAGACCAGAAGCAGGAGTCTGGTTTGATGAGCATAGATCAAGTTCTTTAAGGTCAGGTAAATCACACCAGAAATCTGGGGGTGGAAGGGACACCTGGCAGGTCAGGATGCAAAAAGCTTCTAAGTATGCAGTCACATTCGCTCCCAACATCTTTGGGCTCCCAGGCGAAACACCAGTAGCCTCAGCTTGGCTGACTGCAGCTGGCTTATTATTGTCCCAGAATGATAAAAAGAGACAATGCTGTGACTATGTTTGTATATATAAAAATGAACAGTTTTTTGCAGGCACAGAAATTTTAGATTTAATCTTAACTCTGCCACTTACTAACTGGGTAACTTAGAAAAGTTTACTTAATCTCTCTCAGCCTTCATCTGTTCATTTGGACGTGGTGAGTCTAAAACCCAGTTCTCAGTTTTTCTATGGATAAAAGTGACAATGACATAACCCATTTAGCATAGTGCCTCACTTGTAGTAAGTTCTCAACAAATGGTAGCTATATAAGATGAAAGTATGCTTACATAAGGGTATGTAGTGATGTGCTTGGTTATAGTGGTGGATGCAAAATCAAGTGAAACAGCTAGTCTCCAGAGATGGTTCCACTGAGCCACACCTGCTGGTATTCATGCCCTTGTGTGTGCCCTCTCTGAATATAGGTCGGTCCTGTTACTTTTATCAGGAGAATGCAGCAAAAGTGACACTGTGCCAGTCTGATGCTAAGCTTTAAGCACCAACAGCTTCTACTTTGGGGCTTTAGGGAGCCCCAGGCCATCACATAAAAAGTCTAGCAACCCAGTTGGAAAGATAATGTAGAGACAGTATATAGACAGGGAGAAGAGAGGCCCTGAGATTCCTTGGAAGGATAGGTCTGCCTACCTCAGGGTCGCAGCTGAGCCCAGCCTTACAGCTTTCCCTACCAAGGTGCCAGATATGGGAGTGAGTTATTTTGAATATTCCAAGTGACTTCAGCCCCAGCTACCATTTAATTTCAACTCATGAGACACCTCAAGCAAGACAAAAAATGAACTGTCTTGCTGAGCCCAATGAACCCACAGAAGTGCAAGAGAGAACAAAATAGTTGTTGTTATAATCCATTAAGTTTTGGGTCAATCTGTTTTGTTTCCCTTCAATAGATAACCAAAACACTGAGGTTCTTAAGATTTGGTTATCAGGATCTGGGTTTTCTCTTGGCTCCTTGCCTGACCTGGGGCTAGAGATGGTACCACATGAAGGCATGTCCCAATGTCATAGCCACATTTGCCAGTTGCATTAGCAGGCCTGATTAATTAGCCAAAGCCTCCAGCTGGTCTCCAAATTTGAACCTGGAACAATATGAGCCAGGTGTCTCTTCAAGGTGAGTAGGTAGCAACTCAACAAAGTGGGTTTCAGCTGGAGTTTGCAGCCCCTGTTCTTGGCCTGCAAAGTAATCCTGTGATCCTAGCCTGAGTTTAGCAGCCCTGGGACGTGAGAAGCAAGAGCGAGGTTAGGGGGATGTCACAGATTGCTCCTGTCTAGCAACTGGACAGTAAACCTGAGACTGAGGGATCTTGTTGAGATGAAAACTAAGTAGTAAAATAGGACCATCTGACTAATATTGGATTTCAGCCCTCAGACAGTGGGGTGAGTGTTATTGGTGTTCAGCCCTTTCTGAATGGCTTCAGAAGCCCGCGTTGCTGAAAAGATAGTTAAGGAGCTATTATATTCATTGGGGAGCAATTACACTAAAAGTGCCAGGGAACCAGACGCCCATAGCATGCTCCTGTTGGGGCAGGTTTAATTTCATCCGGTTTAACAAGGTCACTCAGAGAAAGGGTGGAGGTGGGGGGGAAATGCCTGCAGCAGGGACTGGGAGAAAAGTTGGAAGGCTATCCTGTCAGTCCCCTTTCCGTTCTCCTCTTTCTTGGTGTCTGGAAGCTCTGCCTTTCAATAGATGTCCCCTCCAGCCCCAGCATTATCCTCACAGTAGTAGCTGTCAGTGAGAAAAGTTAGGCAAGTAGGGACAGAGAGGCAGGCTCTACAAATGGTGGGTCTCGGGTTTTAAAGGGTCAAATTCTCAAGTAGGAAAAGTTGCCTTTGGCAATTGTGGGTGGGATAAAGAGCCACTGAAATATAGCTTGATGGTTAAGAAAGTTATTCTGACATCAAACATCATCAGTTCAAGTCCTACTTCTGTCTGGCCTTGAGTGAGTTATTTAATCCCTCTGGGTCTCTGTATTCTCATCTATCAAATGAGAATAATAATAATAATAATAGTGCCAACTTCATGGAACTACTATTTAGAGACTTAAATGAGATAGTCCATGTCAAACACTAGCACAGGGCCTGCAAACAGTAAGCGCTCACTAGGCGGTGGTGGTTTTTCTTAGTAGTAGTAATAGTGCCATCTGCCCTGTCTCTGCCATCTCCTGGGAAAAGTCCTAATCATCCTTCCAAAGCCAGAAAGCCACCCCTGACCTCTGCTGTCCCTGGAAAGAATTCACCATCCTCTCCTCCATGCCTTCGATTAATCTGTTACTGTACTTCTTACCCTATCTGCTAATGGTTTCATGGTAGCACTTCGCATGTGGTAGGCATTGTCCTAAATACATATATGAAGTCACTTAATTCTTGGAACCATCCTACGTGAGGTAGAAACTAATATCATCCCCCCAACTTTACAGACGAAGCAACTAAGGCACAGAGAAGGTTAAGAAATTAAGGTTAAGTAAAGGCTGGAGCAAGAATTCCACCCGGGCAGGCTGACTCCAGAGCTTATGTGGTCTGCTTTCTCCATAGCTTCCATTTCTTTGCTTCCATCTCCCCTATTGGACTGAGGACAGGGACAGTCTTACTCGTTTCTGTATTGCCAGTGCTTAACACAGCACCTGCCACAGAGACGGCGCTGCTGGAGGTTTGTTGAATTTAATGGCATTCAATGTGCATTGAGTGAGGCTGGTTTTCAGCATGCTTCGAGGGCTTTCTTCAGTCCAGCCTGGATCTTGAAATTCAGATGTAAGCTTTTTCCCAGAAAGCTACCCCTTACGTATTGTCCTAACCCCAGAGTTTGACAGGAGGAAAGACCATGAGTTCTCCCCTTCAATGTACAAATTAAAATATAAAAACCAGAGGAATTAATTATTTAAGGAGATGCAGGGGGATTATGAGTTCTGATGGAGTTGATACAATAATGGGTGTAAAGTCACTGTCACATAGGAAGTGATCAGTGAAACCAATTCCTCCTGCTCTCCTCTTTCTGCAGCTCCTCCCCTCCCAGACGGGTGGCTTTTGGCCTTGCACAGGCAGAGCCTTTCAATCTGGGTAAAGCAGCTTCATGAGTATGCGTTGTTGAAAAGAGAGATTATCTGGTACTGGTCCCAACTCTGCCACTTTCAAATTAAGTAACTTTGGGTGAGTTGACCGACAGATGTGTTGTGTCTGCCTTCCAGGAATCAAGTCTACTGGACCCTGAGTTTGTTTATGCAACGGGGCGATAATACCTACTTCCTAAGGCTGTTGTCAAGATTGACTGATATAATAATCTGAAATAAATTTGAATGCTGTGCTCTATACGTGCTTGTTATTATTGGTGCAAAGAGCATCTGACTAAGAGTTAGCACGTGTGGATACTGACAGAGCCTAAGACAGAGCCCAAGTCGGGGATCATGTGCATACCACATAACCTCCCTGTGCCTCAGTTTTCTCATCTACAAAATTGGGATGATGATCTCCAACCTTCTAGCCTCATAAGATGGCTGTAATTATATATATGGATGTATGTATGCATGTATATGCATATATATGCAAAAGAAGGAGTGCTGTGCAAATTAGAAGGATATCACTGAATCTTTCAAACAGTCAATTTGGCTGTTACAGTGGCCTATTTTCCACTTTCGCAGGTGTGCCTATGCATTTCTAGCAGTCGTTTTCCTGGCTGGGGGTCAAATTAATAGGCTGACAAACACTGACTTCTGAGGGTAGCTGAGGACATTTAAAATACCCGATGCTGCATGAATGAGCAGCCTACAAAGGCTTCTAATGAGGGAAGTCTCATTTTACTTAAGTTCTGGAATTCTCCCTTCCTGGGGTGGGTGAAGGAGGGAGGGAGGATGATGCCTGAAGGGATCTTAGAAGCCATGGGGCTTTACAAACATGCCAGCAGAGGCCTGGAGAATTGAGGTGACTTGCCCAAGGTCACCGAGTTACAGGCAGAGATGAGAACTTTTTTCTCTATACCACATACCTCCCTGGAGCCAGTGTCTTTTTAAAAAATCAAAGACTGTAGTCAGGTACAGGGATGGAGAAAGTTGGAAGGCTGCTTCTGAACTAGAGTGCCCTACATCATGCTACAGAATGGGGTGTGGTGACAGTATTATCCCAAACAAAGGAGGAAACATGGACCTTGATAGATGAACTTGGGCCCAAGGGAAGGAATTTCAAAACTGTCCAAGGCAGCTGAAAAAGACAGTAAATTATTATTATAGCTCATAGTCACGGGGACTTACTATGTACCAGGCATACTTTTAAGTCTTTTAATCCATTTAATATTCCTAACACTCCTATGAGAATAGGTATAACCGTTACTCACATTTTGTTGTCAGCTGCTGTCGAGTTGTCCCTGATTCATAGCAGCCTCATGCACCATGGAATGAAATGCTGCTGGGTCCTATGCCATCCATAGGATTGATTTTTATTGGCTGATTTTTGGAAGTAGATCACCAGGCCCTCCTTTCCCATTTTACAGGTAAGTACATTGAGGCACAGAGAGATTAAGTAATTTACCCAAGTTCACAGAGCAGTTAAATGATGGAATCAAGGCTTGAACCCTGTGCGTGTCCTTGGTGTTATACTGGTGCCCCCCTTGCTGTGCTGCAAGGCAAGGGAAAGAGCACAGGGTTTGTCATCAGGCAGATTTATCATATCTAGTAGCCTCGTTAACCTCACCATAAAAGGAGATAATTTATGCCTTTCTTACAAGTCTTTTAAAGAGATAAGAAATGTAGTACTTCATTCAGGCTTGTTTCTTAGAATGTTTCTTTCTCATTGCCAAAGCCAGGATGTTGTACAGAAAAACAGAGAGCTAAAGTTTTCCATGAGGCACAACACTCAACTACAAATCAACTTGTTTTCCAAGTAGAAAAAAAAAAAAGACCCAATTAATGCACATACTTTTCCCTCCTTATAAAATATTTGGAAACATATTCTTGGGGCAATAGGTTTTTTCTATTTTCAGTTTTCTTTTAGGAACCTGAGGCCAATGACTTTGATTGCAATACAAACTTTAGCTACAACCCAACGAACAACTTGTATATGTCTCAGTGGTTCTCAATGGAGGCAGTTCTGTACCCTGGGGAGCATTTTGGAAATTTCTAGGGATGTGTTTGTTGTCCAGTTATGGGTGCTGGTGATGGGACAACTACTGGCATTTAGTGGGCGGGGGCCAGGGATTCTAAATGTCCTATGATATGCGGGCAGTTCCACCTGCGAAGAATGGTTGCTTGTGCCTGACATTTGAAAGCTTCACTAGGCTTTCATGAGGTAAATCAAACAAACCAAAAACCAAGACCAGTTGTCACTGAGTCAACTCCAACTCATGGTGACCCCATGTTGCAGAGTAGAACTATGCTCCATAGGGTTTTCATTGCTGTGAACTTTCAGACGCAGATCACCAGGCGTTTCTCCCAAATGCCTCTGCGTAGGCTCGAATGGTCAACCTTTCTGTTAGTAGCGGAGCACTTAACCATTTGTGCCATGCGGGGACTCCTAATCAAACAAACAACTTGTTAATAATTATTTGAGCTTAAAATCTACCTGAATTTTATATGTAATCACAAAGTATACACTAAATTTTCTAACAAGTCAACTATTGTGTGAATAGAGAGAAGACTACTTTATCCTGTGGAGCCTTAGCAAGAGTAGTTCAGCTTTTGAGAAAAATCACATCATAGATAGCAATGCTACTCAGGGTATTTGAGATATCACTTCAGCACCTCCTTATCATTCTGCATTTGTAGCTGTCACATTCCTAGAGATTCTAAGTATAAGTGCAAGAGTGATTACTTCAGTATATCTTCTGGTGTAGTCACAGTGAAGCATTTACATATTGAGATAGATGGTAACTTAAATTGTTTTCCTTTTATTTCTGTATGTTAACAGTTAAGACATCATATTCATCTTTCTTGAAATTTTGTGTATAGTTAGGCTATATTATCTATGAATTTCACTTTAAGATGACAAAGGGAGTGTTAGAAAATATTTATAGAAAGGAGGCATTCAGTCTGATAGAGTTGGAACGTTCTGATATGGTGAAGATCATTGTGAAATCCTATTTTCTGCAGTAAAACACACAAATTCACCTGTTGTAGATTGAACCGTGTCCCCCTCCAAAAATGTTAGTAAATCCTAATCTCTATGCCTGTGGTTATAATCCCATTTGGTAATGGATAGTCTTTGTGTTAATGAGACAGGATTAGTGCAGGGTGTGTTTTGAGTCTAACTCTTGTAAGATATAAAAGGAGCAGATTAAGGAAGCAGAGATGGGGGGAAGGGAGATACCAAGCCACTGAAGACCAGGAGCAGAAGCTCAAAGAGACAAGGACCTTCCTCCAAAGCTGGCAGAGAGAGAAAGCCTTCCCCTAGAGCCCAGCACCCTGAATTTGGACTTCTAGGCTTCTGAACTATGAGAAAATAAATTTGTTTGTTAAAGCCACCCACTTGTGGTATTTCTGTTATAGCTGTTACCCGTTGCTGTCGAGTTGATTCTGACTCATAGTGACCCTATAGGACAGAGTAGGACTGCCCCATAGTTTCCAAGGAGTGCCTGGTGGATTCGAACTGCCAACCTATTCGTTACCAGCCGTAGCTCTTAACCACTACTCTACCAGGGTTTCCTTCTGTTATAGCAGCACTGGATAATTAAGACAGTACCTCAGTACCTATTAAAAAGCTTTTGACTTGGCTGAAGTGTACCACTAACTGCTGATAATGGAGACTTTGCTAACGAATTGAATGGTACGATATTTCCTTCAACAGTTCTGTAGAACTCTAGTTCCAGGTGAATTGATAGTTGTATCTAAAAGAAAGAAAAATTCATAGTCAAATTACTTTGGGAAGTTGCTGAGTATGTAAGCCAAACAGACTTTTTAATGCAGGACTTCTCAGAGTCATCGATAGGCTAGTCTACAGTGTGTCTCTCAAAGAGGAAAACCAGCATGGAATGTTCCTTTGACCGTGGAATTTATGAATTGTGGAAACTCTTCAACCTTCTTTAAAAAACAAACTTTCTAGCCCTGATGTAATCTTTAAGGCTGAAACCAAAAATATCTCTTGAAGTCTTCTTAAAACCAAACAATAGTTTATCTTAACTAGTAAAGAATGTCTATTTTGAGCATTGTGCTCTTTTAAGAACTATCTATATGGGATCAAATTAACAACAGCAACTCTAAAGATTAGACAGGAAAATTAGGGGGCAGTGAGTTTATGTTAATAGAGGAGGAACAATTTGGAAAAGGAGGATGAGAAAGGTTCCACAACTTGAAGAATGTAATCAATGTCACTGAGTTGTACATGTAGAAATTGTTGAATTAGTGTATGTTTGGTGTATATTCTCAGTAATAACAACAACAAAAATAAATGATTAAAAAAACTTTCTAAATGACAAAATACATTTTTGTTTCTATGCTAATGGGTATTGCTAATTACTAGTAGATTTTTTTTTTCTTGAGAAGATTACCTATAAATGTGTCTTGCAAATGACCCAATTCTACAAATGCGAAGTGTTATGTAGAGAGAACCTGTGGTGAACATGGGCTGTTTTTGTCTGGCCAGCAGCCTTTCCCCTTCTTCCTAACTGTGCCAATACCCCATTACCTTGGTTTAGGGATCTGCACCTCCCTCTCTTCTGCTTATGATTCAGCTGTGCTTCATGGTTAAGCACATGGCCCAGATCTGGCCAATTGTAGTTACTCATCCCCTTGGCTATAAATGTTGGTGTCTTAGTCAATATTCAAATATCTGAATACATATTTTGGGGGGCATAATTCAATCTACTCAAATATCTAACATGTATTTTGAATAAAAAATATTGAAATAGATTGAATTATGTCCCCAAAAATATGTGTTAAAATTCCAACCCCTATACCTGTAGAGGAGCCCTGGTGGCACAGTGGTTAAGTGTTCAGCTGCTAACCAAAAGGTCAGCAGTTCGAATCCACCAGACCCTCTTTGGAAACCCTATGGAGCAGTTCTAGTCTGTCTTATAAGGTTGCTATGAGTTGGAATCGACTCTACAGCAATGGGTTATACCTGTGGATGTAATCCTACCGGGAAAAAAAGGTTTTCTTTTTTATGTGAATTAGATCATACACAAATAGGGTGGGCTTTAAATCTAATCACTTCTGAGTTGTAAAAAGACCATATTGAAGGATTCTATAGGGAAAATATTGCATCTATAATCCCCTGGAGGGAATTGTATTTTTTTTTTTTAAATCTAAATTCCTGGGTTTTACCTCAGACCTTTTGAATAAGAATCTCTAGCCTTGATGCTCAAGAATCTGCATTTTAGTAAGCTCCCCAAATGATGCTTACGTATGCTGAATTTGTAGACTCACCATGCTAATGGAAAGAGCACCAACAATAAATTGAGAAACTTAACGTCCAATTAAGGAGCCCTGGTGGTGCAGTGGTTAAGTGCTCAGCTACACCAAAAGGTCAAGGGTTGAACCCACCATCTACACCTTGGGAGGAAAATATGGCAGCCTGCTTCTGTAAAGATTACAGCCTTGGAAATCATATGAGGCAGTTCTATTCTGTCCTATAGGATCACTATGAGTGAGTATCAACTCCAAGGCAATGATGAATAATGTCCAATTATAAGGAACTAGTTTATTAACAAAGAGCCCTGGTGGTGCAGTGGTTAAGTGCTTGGCTGCTAACTGAAAGGTTAGTGATTCGAATCTACCAGTCGCTCCATGTGAAAAAGATGTGGCAGTCTGCTTCCGTAAAGATTACAGCTTGATTACAGCCATGGGGTAGTTCTACTCTGTCCTATAGAGTCGCTATGGGTTGGAATTGATTCAAGGGCACACAACAGCAACCATTAATTAACGGTGCATAAAAAGTTTAAGGTCTAACTAAAATGCATAACTCATAAAATTGTTGTGTGTGATACACTGTTAAGGGGAAAAGAAACAAGTTGCAGAACAATATATGTAAACATACTTCCATTTTTGTAAAAAAAAAAATGGTGTAATTTATGACATAAACATCAAAAAAATTGAAAGACTATTCTTAACAGTAGCAATTACTTCAGAGGGCTAACAAGGTACTTTTACTTCATACATGTCGACAGTGTGTGAGTATCTCACAGAGAGATTGTATTACCTAAGTCATCAGAAAACAATTATAAAGATTCCATCCATCCATTCATACATCCATTCATCTTTCTCCATGAAAAAACACCAGTTTGGGCTTACAGCTCATTGGGTTACCAGAAATAGCATAATGTTAAGAGCATGATCTCCAGATTCAGAAAGACTTGAGTTTCCAAAACTGACTCACTCACTTATTGGTAGCATGACTTGGAGTAATTCTCCTTATGCCACTGAGTCCTTGTTTTCTCAATTGCAAATGAGGATTAAAAAAAAAAACCAAAATCTATCTCACCTCTCCAAAACCTGTAACCCCAGTCTGACCATGAGAAAAAACATCAGAAAAATTCCTATAAAGGGCCAGCCTACAAAATACCTGACTGGAACTCCTCAAAGCTATCAAGGTTATCAAAAACAAGAAAAGTCTGAGAAACAGTCACAGACTAGTGGAGACCAAGGAGACATGACAACTCAATGTAATGTGGTATCCTGGAAGGGATACTGGAACAGAAAAAGGTTATTAGATAAAAACTAATGAAATCTGAATAAACTATAGACTTCAGTTAATAATAATATATCAATATTGGATCATTAATTGTAATAAATGTGCCATAGTAATATAAAATATTAATAATAGGGGAAACTGGGTGTGGGGTATGGGAACTCTCGGCACCATGTTCTCAATTTTTCTGTAAATCTAAAACTGTTCTGAAAAATAAAGTATTTAAAAACCAAAAACAAGGAAAAAAAAAACCTACCTCATAGGGTTTCCATGAGGCTTACTTGATAGAAATTTTACAAATTAGTACCTTGTTCAGACAGAATAGATAACCAATAAACCATAGTGGTTACTATTATAATCTAATGTCTCTGCTTCTCTCTTTCCCTGTCTGTAATCTGTGGGGATTAGATTTGACGCTTTGTAAAATCCCTTCCAGCTCAAGAAGATTTTAGTCTTCTCTCTCTCCCTCTCCCTGTGCCTCTCTGGTTTAAATTCCTCAGTCATGATTCTCTGGGTGTGAGTCATGCTCAATGACCTTTCAGCCTCCGTGGATTTGTCTCAGTGACACGGTACCTTGCTATTTACTTTCTTCATTATCGAGCTATATGTTACACTTACGATCATTCATTAGTTTATTTTATAAAAGACGGAGAATCAGAACTACCAGCCACACATATTGCCCCAAAGGGCCCCATAGCATTTCCAACTAGGTCTAGATTCTGATATCAAAAAGAATGGGCCACTATTGTCTCTATTATCAGGCTCTGTGCATCTATTCCTGTGATAAGAAAAGCCCTGGAGAGAGAGAGAAAGAGTGGAAGGGGCCACCAAAGACTGTTCAGAGAGAAAGAAGTCCCCCTTCTCCTCTGCATAAACCCGGGATCCTCAGACTATCTTCTTGCCTGTCCATTGGAGGGCTGCTTCATGTTCCATTGCCTCTCTTGGAACTTAATTGTTTGTAGAGCCCCATCAGCTCTATCCCAAGCAGAGAAATTAACAAAGTGCAAGCTAAAGTGTGTATGCTATTCTGTGTGGCCCCAGAATGACTTGAATCTCCTGAATGGAATTTCATACATGTGTTGGGTGAGGTGATTTATTATGGGAGGTAATGGAAATTAATTTCACTTTGAACTCTGGGGCACCAGAAAATGCCTAAGTGCTGAGCCATTTTCTGTAAGTGGACTATAAAGCTGCTACTTGCTTCTGGCTGGGCGGCGAGGTGGCGATGACCACTTGTAAAACAATGAGCTGGAAGAGGAGGTTAATGGGCCCTGGCAGTCAGGCAGCCTCCAGTGCACGCCCCTCCAACCCCTGCTGTCATGGGACTCTAGTCTTCTTGGCGCCGCAGATAACAGGGATACTGGAGCAATCCCTGTATCCAGAAGAAGAGCCAAAGACAAGGAGAGGGAGCATTCCTCAGGGGGCCAATGACCGTGCTTTGACCATGAGGATTTGACTGGGTGGTGTAGCCTCATCTCTAGGAGTTCCCTTAGTAGGAATCAGAGTGGCTCAGAGCTATAAATAGGCCCTGAGGAGATTCTGTTTCTAAAGATGACCTCAGTTCAGGCTCTCAGTACTAAATTTGTGAAGGACAGTGTTTTCCAAGAGAGTTTCTGGGCTCCAAGGACTCCCACCGTGGCCTTCTGATTTACAGTTTTCAAAAGGTATCCCAGCCACTATTGGGAGGCACAAAACTTAGGGACCATGCTAAGGCTTCTAATGAAGCCATTCCACACACCCTGCGGTTATACCATAATTGTGAGGCCTTGGGAGGATGGGGCTGCTCCTGGTATTCATACAGAATTCAAACGTGATTATTATACTCGTTATACTTGAAGAGCACTTACTACCTAATATAATAGATCAATTACCTTGTTTATCATTTGTTCCCCCATTAGAATGCTTTGTTCACTACCATATTTCTAGAGCTTAGAACAATGCCTGGTAGATAAAAGGACCTCAATAAATGCTTGTGGAATGAATGACTGAATTAACCATAGTAAATGCTTTGGTGAATGTAAAGATGAAGAAGGCATAGAATAGGCCTTTAAATAATTTTCAGCTTATTAGACAAAGCAAACATTAATTTCATTCATTCTTTCATTTTTCCAACCAATATTTAATGAGTGTTTACTGAATTCCAGGCACCATCTAATACTCTGGGACTTTAATAGTGAATAAGATATAGTCTGGGCCCTAGCTCATTTCCACTAAAACAGAGATAAATCTCAGGAATCAGTATTGTTTTAAAACAAATGATTCTATAGAGCAGCTAGCTTGAGGAGCCACAACCCAAAAGCACACAGGGCCACTTCCATGAGAACCTTAGGGGAAGAAGTTTCTTTTACACCTCAGAGCCAGAAAAAGCTGAGCTTCTGAAAAACAATAATGGTTTGATCTGCTGAACACTGTGTATCTTGTAACTAATCCATAATTCCCGTTTTACTTTATTCACAAAGAAGCTCAGGGTTGATTTAGTATGCAGTAATAGAGTTGATTTAGTAGCACAGATTTAGTAATGGTTATGTAGTTTAGTAACTCATGGTGCTTGCATTTTTCATTTCTATGTATTAACTTTCCCCTTCAATCATTTTATATTGAGTTTGCTTTTCCTCTGATTTTTATTTTTTATATTTTGATCTATCTTTTTTCTATCTGTAAGAGAAAAAAATACGCATAGTCATAAAAACAAAACAAACAAAGCTGTTGCCGATGAGCTGATTCCAACTCATAGTGGCTCTAAAGGATAGAGTAGAACTGCCCCATAGGGCTTCCCAGGAGTGGCTGGTGGATTCGAACTGCCAACCACTTGGTTAGCAGCCAAGCTCTTAACCACTGCACCACCAGGGATCCCTAAGGTGACTCAAATTCTTTAGGGAATGACATAGGTAGGGCATGAAACCATACGAGTAAAAGTGCGTTTTAGTGTATTTATAAATATATCAGATGGAAATAGCTGACTAGATTTTCACCGAATTTGGAGACTCTGTCTAAGATCATCAGACCTAAAATATAGGCACTGGGCTGTACATGGAGCCCTGGTGGGGCTCAGTTGCTAACCAAAAGGTCAGCAGTTCGAATCTACCAACCACTTCTTGGAAACCCTAGGGGGCAGTTCTACTCTGTCCTAAGAGTTGGAATTGACTCCATGGCAACAGGTTTGGTTTTTTTTGGTTTGGGTTGTACATGAAATTCACTTCAGGGTCCTGAAGGGCACTTCAAAGATATGATCAGCTGAAACTGAGGTAGTGTGTTTTCTTTTGCTTTGTTTTTACAGTTGCCGTCGAGTTGATTCCAACTAACGGCGACCCCACGTGTGTCAGAGTAGAACTATTCCCCATAAGGTTTTCAATAGCTGAGTTTTCAGAAATAAATCCCCAGCCTTTTCTTCTGAGGCACCTCTGGGTGAGCTCAGACCTTTCAGTTAGCAGCCAAGTGCATTAGCTGATTGTACTACCCAGGGACTCTCAACTTCCCTTTAGAATCCCCAAAATGTCTGTAGTCATACCAACACTATTTTGACATGTAGGAGGGTGTGAGAGAAGGGACACTGGATGGAGAAAGAATGATCTTAACTTAGTGAAGTTAAAATATCTTACTTTTGCAAAGTTTACAATACATTCATGACCACAAGAAGACATTGTTAGGGCTCTCCCCAGGACTTGAAAGGGCTGACTCAAGTGAGGGGCCCTGAAGCTTAAGCTTCATTAGCTTGCCTGTCCATCTGTCTGCTGTGCTTTTGGGTATACGAACTTATTCTTGATGATCCATTTTTTTCCCAGTGTTTCTAGTGTATTTAAAGTTATCTAAAATATTTTTTATTTTATTTCTTTGCTAGATGGCCTTCCCAGGTTGCTGAGAAGAATAATTAGCCATTTAATTATTATTTAAATAATTAATCACTACTGTTACTTACGCTGATGCATATTACAGAGAGTTGCCCTTGGGAGATGCAGCAATTTGAAAGGTCTGTGCTTGTGACTTGCAATTTGGGACTTAAATTTAAAACTAAGTAGTTATCTCTGATCATGGCATCTTAGTATCTATGACACATCTTTTCTGTTTGGCAATAATTTAGACCTTATGTACCTTAGTTGGAGTCCCTGGTGGAACAAACAGTTAATGCGCTTGGCTGGTAACTGAAAGGTTGGAGGTTTGAGTCCACCCAGAGGTACCTTGGCAATCTACTTCTGAAGAAAGGCCTGGCAATCTATTTCTGAAACATCATCTATTGAAAACCCTCTGGAGCACAGTTCTACTCTGACACACATGGAGTTTCCATGAATTGGAATTGACTTGACGGCAACTGGTTTTTTAAGAGGAAGTTGAATCAGAGATACAAAGAATTTGGGATTGGTAGTCTATATGAATGTGGTCCCTTCCCTATACAGTTATGGCTGGCCATCCTAGTGTAGAGATATATTCCAGGAATAATCCTATTGCTTTCTATGTAGACTTACCTGGTGTCATGACATCAAGGTGCAAGGCCAGAGGTCATATTGTGATATGAATCTGTCTTGCAGCGCACTAGATGTATGTGAGAGTGAAGCGGAAAAAGGTTTGGAATGTAGGGAACCAGGAGCTGGTCTGTGGAAAATCCTTCCAAATCTTACATCTTAATGAAGTTTTACCTAAATTTGACAATTCTAAAAATTTAAATAGTATTACCTAAATGAGTTGTAAAGCTGAAAGAAACTTTTCTAAACTATCACTAATTAAAAAAAATATTTATACTAACTGTGCTCCTGGACAAATAGGGGGGAAGCCAATGACAGAAATGATGTGAGCCCCTTTCCCTGCATAGTAGAGAAGCCTGGAGACTTAGACTGAGAGAACCTCATTCTCAAGGATTTCTAAGAGCTTCTAGGGAATGCCGTAGCAGCAAAAGAGAAGCAAATTGAAAACATTTTCAGAAAAATAGCCTCTGTATTGGGACTGGGCTTTCTGAAACTTGAAGATCTGAGGGTGTTTCAATTCTGAGTAACCATGTGAACATTTAAGGATGATAAGATTAGTATGTAAGCTTTCTAGTGGAGAAGAACATGAAAAGCGCAAAGCCTTGGGTGGAGGCAGGGGGAGGCATGGGTCTCTGTTTTTTTCCAGCATCCACTCTTTTCTGGGAGAAAGGGATTCTCTCAGCAGTAAGACATGGACGCTTCTACTTCTTTAATGGAAATGAC
Source organism: Dugong dugon (assembly GCA_030035585.1). Taxonomy (NCBI): domain Eukaryota; kingdom Metazoa; phylum Chordata; class Mammalia; order Sirenia; family Dugongidae; genus Dugong; species Dugong dugon. The sequence continues at coordinate 99,772,094 of CM057467.1, read as the reverse complement.
ATGTAAACTGAAGACGAAATGTCCTATTTTTCCCAGACATATTTGGAGCTATAACTATTTGAGGTCATGAACCCACTTGTGAAAATAAATGGCCAGTTGTTCTTAGTACAGTTGGGCTAGGGGGAGAAAGAAGCTTCTGGTAGAAATGCTGCTCCAGTTTGACCTGCAGCTAGAACGGTCAGGATGCTGACAGCCAGCTCTCTCTAGATGTCTCTGCCCCTGAGTAACCCAGTGGGTAGTCCTCTTCCCTTTGTGGATCAGGAGACGAAGAATGCCCAGAGAGACCTTCTGGTCTTATAGTTCTGAAAAGGCTTGCATTCTGGAATTCCTGGACAAGAGTTCTAGTCACAGATCTTCATCTCTTCCGGGACAAAACATACGTCAAGCTTTAGTGCAAGATGATCAGCTTTGGAGCCAGTCAGCCCAGATGGAAGCACTGGCTCTGCTATTTTCTAGCTGTCTGACTTTAGCCAAGTTGTTGTTGTTAGATGCCATCGAATCAGTTCTGACTCATAGCTACCCTATGTACCAAAGAACAAAACACTGCTTGGTCTTGCACCATGCTCACAATCGTTGTTATGCTTAAGCCCATTGTTACAGCCACTGTGTCAATCCATTTAGTTGAGGGTCTTCCTCTTTTTCGCTGACCTCTAGTTTCCCAAGCATGATGTCCTTCTCCAGGGACTGATCCCTTCTGACAACGTGTCCAAAGTATGTAAAACGTAGTCTCGCCATCCTTGCTTCTAAGGAGCATTCTGGCTGTACTTCCTCCAAGACAGATTTGTTTGTTCTTTTGGCAGTCTATGGTATAGTCAACATTCTTCGCCAACACCACAATTCAAAGGCATGAATTCTTCTTTGGTCTTCCTTATTCATTGTCCAGCTTTCACATGCATATGATGCAATTGAAAATACCATGGCTTGGGTCAAGGGCACCTTAGTCTTCAAGATGGTATCTTTGCTTTTCAACACTTTAAAAGAGGTCTTTTGCAGCAGATTTGTCCAGTGCAACGCGTCTTTTGATTTCTTGGCTGCTGCTTCCATGGGTGTTGATTGTGGATCCAAGTAAAATGAAATTCTTGACAACTTCAATCTTTTCTCTGTTTATTATGATGTTGCTTATTGGTTCACTTATGAGGATTTTTGTTTTCTTTATGTTGAGGTGTAATCCATACTGAATACTGTGGTCTTTGATCTTCATCAGTAAGTATTTCAAGTCCTCTTCACTTTCAGCAAGGAAGGTTGTGCCATCTGCATAACGGAGGTTGTTAATGAGTCTTCGTCCAATCCTGATGCTCTGTTCTTCTTCATATAGTCTAGCTTCTCAGATTACTTGCTCAGCATACAGACTGAATTGGTATAGTGAAAGAATGCAACCCCGAAGCACAATTTACCTGACTTTAAACCATCAAGTATCCCATTGTTCTGTCCGAACAACTGCCTCTTGATCTGTGTACAGATTCCTCATGAGCACAATTAAGTGTTCTGGAATTCTCATTCTTTGCAATGTTATCCATAATTTGTTATGATCCACACAGTCGAATGCCTTAGCAGAATCAATAAAACACAGGTAAACATCTTTCTGGTATTCTGTGCTTTCAGCCAGGATCCATCTGACATAAGCAATGATATCCCTGATTCCCTTGTTTCCAGGGATATCATTGCCAAGTTGTTAACCTCCCTGAATCTCATCTGAAAAAATGGAGAGTAAGGCCATCAATTTCCAAAATTGTTTTGAGGATGGTACCTGGCATTCAAAGGTGCATTTATTAGTTCTCCATCACCCCATCCACTCCTGGCTTTTCATTTTTCTCCTACCACATATCCTTAAACAAAAAACCAAACCTGTTGCCATCAAGTCAATTCCGACTCATGGTGACCCCATGTGTTACAGAGAAGAAGTTCTTCATAGGGTTCTCTTGCGTGTAATCTTTGTGAAAGCAGATTTCCAGGCCTTTCTTCTGCAGTGATACTGGTGGGTTCAAACTGCCAGTCTTTGGGTTAGTTGTGGAGCACAAATGGCTTGTGCCACTGAGGACATTCATATGTACTTACACAAAACAAAACAAAACAAAAAAAAACAAAAAAAATCAAATCTGTTGCCATCGAGTTGATTCCAACTCATAGCAACCCTATAGAACAGAATAGAACTGCCCCATAAGGTTTCCAAGGAGAAGCTCGTGGATTAGACCCTTCTAAATGTAACTTTCTCCCAGTTTTCCTATGTTGGACCTAAATATAGTGACTGAGGCTCCCCGATTCAGAAATTTCAGAATGTCCACCACTACTCCCCTTGTGGATGGTCTTGACTGAAAGTGGTTTGTCTTATGCATTGTCTACTTAAGACTACCTCTGGGTGCTCCATTAAGGAAAAAAACTGGCCTCATTGTATCAGTATTTCTCAAATTTAAATAACGTATGGATCTACTTTAAAGAGAAAAATTATCTCATGGACTTCCAGTATTGACAAATTATTTTTAGTAGATTGTTATTTAAATATGTACAACATGAAACCAAGTATAAACTCCATATGCTTACAGCCCTTATAACATTATAAATAGAAATTCAGTTTAAAATTAAATATAAGCAAACTATAAAATTTAAATCAACAGCGTTAATATGACAAATGATATTTTGCTGAAACTAAATGGCCACTCTCTATATTGTGGGATATGTTTATACTACTTACTTTGTGTCATATAATTACTTAATTCTCTCACCACACTTACCTATTACAAATACTATGAATCCTTTGTACAATGTGCTATGATGTTGTTTAATCTTCATTTAATACATAATGATTACTTACATATTAAGTCTGTCTCTGTTAATAATTAAGTTAGTACTATTTAATGACAGAAGGAGCCCTGGGTGGTGCAACAGTTAAGCGCTCAGCTGCTAACTGAAAGCCTGGCAGTTTGAACCCACCCGGTGGCTCCATGGTAGAAAGCCCTGGTGATCTGCTCCTGGAAAGATTACATCCAAGAAAACCCTATGGGGCATTTCTACTCTGTCACATGGGATCGCTACCAGTCAAAATCAACTCATTTAACGATGCTACCTAATGTTAATATATAAAAACTTTTATGTAGCAGGCAGTGTTCTAATATATTAATTCACTGAATCCTCTCAAAAATCCTATGTACAAGGTACTTTAATTATCTTCATGTTACAGATGAGAAAACTGAAGCAAAGAGAGACAAAGTAACTTGCCCATAATCACACATATAGTAAGTTTCTGAGCTGGAATTCCAACCCAGAAACCCTGATCCAGGGTCTTTGTTCTTAACCAATAATGGTCTCTCAAATAGATTGTAATTATAAAAACAAAGTGAGCATGGGTGGTAAAAGCATTAAAAATGCGTGGCAGTACATTGCTGTAAGGTGATCATGGAGATTATCTAGTATTGCCTATATTACTTTTTTTTAGAGTGCTATAGAAATAAACATTTTTTAATTTCTATAAAGAAATCATGGAAACCTGAGAATATGTTGATGGAATTTTGCAGAGGGCAGACTAAATAAATATTAAACTAGATTAAACTGTGGATAAAAGTCTTCTAGGGCTGCTCAGGAAAGCTAATGTTCCAACCATGTATAGCACTTCCTGTTAATCTGCTCATTTTTAACTTATTTGTATTTGAGGAAGCATAATATATTAGATTCCTGCTCCCAAGTGGGTTCAAGCCAAGGATAACCATTTACTAGAGATACCGTAGTAAGGATTCATGTGTTGGCTGGATGGTTATACTAAATGATCACTAACATATTTCCAACTCTGATAAACCATATCTTTATACACCATATACCCTAGGGCTGGGAGGAGAAAAGGAAGAGGTGGGATTTTCCAAAATTGGGAGCTCAAAGGATTGACCTTGAATAGTTGGTGCTCAGACCTCTGTGAAGGGCCTACATACTCCAAGAGCTCAGAGGAGTGACCCTGCAGAACTGGGGCTCAGGCTCTATGGAAGAGCCTCCATCCATCTAAAGAGGTTCCACCTAGCCATGGTTGGCATAAGGTTGCTCTGGAACTGCCAGTAGAAACTGGAAGTTGGATCTCCCAGCTGTTGCTCGAACCAACTGCCACTGCCAGAGCAACACTGATGGGAACAAGGGAAGAAAATCTAGTGGTTAAGAGCTCAGCTGCTAAGCAAAAGGTCAGCAGTTCAAATCACCAGCTGCTCCCTGGAAACCCTATGAGGCAGTTTTACTCTGTCCTATAGGGTTGCTATGAGTCGGAATCAACTGGACGGCAATGGGTTTGAGTTTTTTGTTTTTTGTTTTAATAGTCTCTCTTCCTTGCTTTACAGTGTCACCCTAGTGCCTCTTATTGGCAAAATCTAACAGGAAGCTAAATGGCATGAGAATCTGGGAATGTAGTTCGCAAAAGTCATTGTACTGGAAGTCCTAGCATATGCAGTAAGGCGATAAAAAGAAATAAGGAGCATACGGATCAGAAAGGATGAAGTAAAACTGTCTTTATTCACAGATAACATAATTGTGCACATAGAAATCCTAAGAGTCTACGATAGAGCTACTAGAACTGATAGCAGTTTTAGCAAGGCCTCAGGAAACAAGGTGAATATACAAAACTCAGTCGTAATTCTATATACTACCAACAAACAATTGTGAAATAAAAAAAATTCAATATATCGTTTACAATAATATGAACAAAGATTAAAAACTTAGGGATAAACTTAACAAAATATGAATAAGACATGTGCACTAAAAACTAAAGAACTGTTGAAAGATTAAAAGCCCAAATAATTGGAGAGAAAAACCATTTTCGTGCATTGCAAGACTCAGTTTATTAAAATGTGCATTTCCCCCAAATTGACCCAGAGATTCAGCACAGTCCCAAACAAAATCCAAGCAGCTTTTTGGGAAATTGAAAAGCTGATTCTAAAATTTATATGTAAATATGAAGGCTCTAGAATAGCCAAAACAATTTTGAAATAGAAGGACAAAGTTAGACTTAACCTACCTGATTTAAAATTTTAGTATAAAGCTACAGTAATCAAGACAATGTAGTGTTGACTTAAGGACAGACATATAGAGCAATGGAACAATAAAGAGTCTGAAAACAGACCCACACAAATATGGTCAATTAATTTTTGACAAAGTTTCCACAATGGGAGAAGAAAAGTCTTTACAACTAATGGTGCCACCTTAGATAGCCACCTTTACACATAAAAAGAACCCTAACCCTTACCTCCAACCATACACACACACACACACACACACACACATACACATACACACAATAGCTCAACTTAATCATAGATCTAAATGTGAAAACTATAACTACAAAAATTTTAGAAAATATTTACAATCTTGGAATTTATTAAGACACACAAAAATCACTAATTATAAAGGGAAAATTGATAAATATAGACTTCATTAAAATTAAAACCTTCTGCTCATCATTAAGAAATTGAAGAGATAAGCCACAGACTGGGAAAAAATTCTCAATACGTATATCAGACAAGGGACTTGTATCCAGAATATATAAAAAACACAGCTCAATGATAAGTAATCCAATTAAAAATGGGGAAAAGATTTGACCAGACATTTCTCCAAAGAAAATATATGAATGATTGGGAAGTACATGAAAAGATGCTCAACATCATTAGTAATCTGGGTAAATGCTAATTAAAACCACAGTAAGAGACCACTATTAAAAAAAAAAAGAAAAGAAAAACCATTGCCATCAAGTCGATTTTGACTCATAGCAACCCTATAGAACAGGATAGAACTGCCCCATAGGATTTCCAAGGCTGTAAATCTTTACGGAAGCAGACTGCCACATCTTTCTCCTTTGGAGTGGCTGGTGGGTTCAAACCGTGACCTTCAGTTAGCAGCCGAACGTTTAACCACTGTGCCACCATGGCTCCTGTAAGAGACCACTCTACGTCCAACAGAGCCCTGGCGGCTCAGTGATTAAGAGATCAGCTGCTAACCAAAAGGTCAGCAGTTCGAATCAACTAGCCACTCCTTGGAAACCCTATGGGGCAGTTCTACTCTGTCCTATAGGTTCACTATGAATCAGAATTGACTTGATGGCAATGGGTTTTGGTTCTTATATATTCATTAAAATAGCTAAAAAAACAATTTTTGTTTTTCAAACTGACAATACCAAATATTGGCAAGGATATAGAATAGCTGGAAATTTCATTCACTATTAACGGGAAAATAAAATGGTACAAACATTTTGGGAAGAAAGTTTTTCTTTCCTTTTAAATAAATTAAGCATATACTTAGCATACAACTCAGCAATTACATTCCTAGGTGTTTATCCAAGACAAATAAAAACAGATCCCACGCAAAGACTTGTACCTGAATGTTCATAGCAGCTTTATTCATAATACCCCAAAACAGGAAGTAACCCAAATGCCCATCAAAAGATAAATGAGTAAACAAATTATGGTTATCCACACAACGGAATAGAAATCAGCAATAAAAAGCAACAAACTACTGATATATGCAACAACATGAATGCATCTCAAAAACATGTGGCTGAGTTAAAGAAACTAGATACAAAAGAGAACATACTATATGACTCTATTCACAATTGATTCTAGAGCAGGCAAAATTAATCTATTGTAACAGAAAGCAGATTAGTTTTTGCCTGGAGCTGGGCAGTGGAGATTGACTGCAAGGGGTATGAAAGAACTTTTGGGGTTGATGGAAGTGTTTTATATTTTGATTGTGCTTTGTTTACATGAGTGCATGCATTTGTCAAAACTCATCAAACCACACACTTAGCATAGGTGCATTTTACTGTATGTAAGCTATCCTTCAACAAGTTGATTTAAAAACACAAAAAGAATGAACTAGAGCTCATGGTAAATTCAAAGAATACCAGATAAACTCATAAAACCAAAGACATTATTTAATACATATAAGGTGATTGTAATATTGGTAAGGCTGGTCTGGGATGCCACAGGACTCCTGAAGAATCATTGATCAAAAACTTTTGCCTTTGATCTATGGATCAGAGTCTAATTAAATAAGGGAAAAAACAAACAACGTAAGTAGGAAGGCTGGGTTTGGAGAACAGAAGGGTGAGAAAAACAGTTGCTTGAATGGTAAACTTCCCAACTTACAATTATTAAGTGATGACAAACATCTTTACTTGTTTATTTGTATCAAGATTCTGGGTACTATATTATTTAGTGTTTGAGAGCTCCCACTTTTTAAACCATAGATTTCCTAAGTGTTTAGGGATGACAATATTAAAATTTCACCCACCCACTTGAAGTTTTTTTTTCATTCAGAAGGAATTAAAAAGGATATACTTGTATTTCATGGCATTAACAGAACCTTCAAAACTGTGTTTCTTGTCAAGACAAATAATATGAAGACAAAAATAATTTCTGATGCCAAATGGGAAACCCAATGAATCGATTTGCTATAACCACATTCCCATGGAGGGAGGAGGAGTAGCGTCTGAGGAAAGAAAGAAAATGGGGCATAGCAGTATAAAGGAAATCTGTCCTTTATCGATAGTCTCTTCAGAAAGGATAAGAATGATTTCTCCCTCTTAGAAGAATAGTTTGGGCTGAGCAATTACCTTTACGGCAAAGGTTAAGCAATAGTGAACTCTACCTTTACAATGAAATCATTAACAAAACCCCTTCTGAACTTGAAAGATGTTATTTAAGGCCAATTAAGATTTCTCAGCCAGTGCCTTCAGTCCTCTGGCATTGAAAGAGCATCAGCAAATATGGAGTGTGTGGGGGCGGGGAGGGGAGACGCTCGATGCTCTCCAAAACTATTGGAAAGTAGAAAAAACTCAATTTATTTACAGACACAGCACGATAGAAGAGACACCTTTGTAGCCACCCCCTACCCCGATGCTGGAGACCTGATACAGCCTGCTAGGAACCACGTTTGAGTAATGACGCTCTAGGCTTCCTGGGAGAGAAAAAATTTGGGGAACTTTGCAGCTGTTATTTAGGTTCACAGACGGTAAGATTAAGAGTATTAACTGAGGACACAGGTAAGGCAGGGAGAGGCTGACCCTTCTCTTGGAAGGATTGGGAAACTACCCTGAGGAAGGAGAAAGTTGAGATGCTTGAGTTTCATGTTACAAAACTGGTTTGAGATGAGAGTGTGGGAATTTTTTTTTAGCATGACACTGTATAAGACCAATCAAGTATCTTCCTATTCAGTCCCAGGTGGGGTGACCATATGTCCTGGTTTGCCTGAGACAGTCCCAATTACTCCTGTTGTCCTAGTGTAATTATTAATTAAACCTCAAGTCCAAAATGGGTGATAACTTAATTATATAGTCACATTTGCTCTAGTGGACTTTTCCCAAATTCTTCAGTACAGGCTATAGGGGAAACGGAAAGAGCCAGGCCACACTGTCTGGAGCATCATAAGTGACACACAAACAGTGGCGGGAGAGAGTCCTTGCCTGTCCTGGTGAGGGAGGAAGCAGCAATAGTAGCAGGAGCACTAGAGGCTGCAGAGGAGAGAGCAGCACCACTAGCAACAGAAGGAAATTTCCATGACTGCCAAGGAGATTGTAGCATCCATCTGGACAGTGACAATAGAAATGTTAGAAGGCTTGGGGGGGCCTTTGCACTCCTCAGACTACTGGGTGATATTTGTAGTTTGGAGTCCCTTGGTGGTGCAAACAGTTAACATGCTCAGTTGCGAACCGAAAGTTTAGAGGTTGGAGTCCACTCAGAAGCTTGTTGGAAGAAAGGCCTGGCAATCTGCTTCTGAAAAATTAGCCATTGAAAACCTTATGAAGCATAATTCTACTCTAACACACATGAGATTACTGTGAGTAGGAATCGACTTGACAGCAATTAGTTTTTTGGCTTTTTCATTTGTGGTTTAAGACCATTGCTGTTGGAGCTTGCATATTCCCTGGGCTGGCTTCATGGGCATGCAATTAGGGCCCTGTACTCAGAAGGACCCTGAACTTAGGGTTTAATGCTCTGTGGTTGCCATCTTGAATTTCCTAATTTTATCTTTGGTTTTATATTTTGTAACTGAAGTCCGATGGGACAATGACGCATACTCCATGGGACTTGGGGCCCCAGGCTGCCTCCTGTTGCCTCCTTGACTCCCCAGGATGGCTTCTTAGCCACCCACTCCTCTGTCTCCAGGTAATGGACTGCTTGGCCTCCCCTTCTCTTGCCCAGCAACTGCTGTTTCTTCTGCCTCTGGCAGGGGTCTGGGTATGGACACAAAAAGGGTCTGAATCAAGGTGAGGTTCTGTGGTGCTGTCCCCACCTCAGTAGAATCCAGGTACTGAGCGCCTCCTGGCACGGAGATTGTAATACATGGGGGCTGGCCATGTGCTGTAAGTTGGGGCAGTGGACCATTGGGAAGAAGATACTGGGGCACTGTGGGTTGGTCCAATGACTGGCAGGAGGAGAAACCTAGAAGCTAATGGGCTGCTCATGTGCTTGACACCTTGCAGAGCAGGGGTCCGGCGTGCCCGTAAGGGTCTGTATTCACTTGTATTCACCTTGTACCTGTGAGGGTCTGTATTCACCTATAGATCCCCATGCTCAAGGGAACATGATAGGAAATACCAAATAAACAACATCATGACAGACAGAGAGGCCACAAAAGAAAGGAATAAGAGTTATATTTTAGTACCTTTAATAGTACTTTTTTCCTGCTTTTTGGACAAAGGGTCACATGTTTTCATTTTGAACGGGGACCTTCAAATTATGTGGCCAGCCCTGCATATTCCCAAAAGCCCTGGAATTGCCTTTCAGAGAACAATCTGCATCTCCCTGACTGGTAAGCAAGTGTGTGTCCATCTTGGTAGTCCTGTGACCTCTCTCTGAGGAGATCCCCACCTCTGACTCAAGTTTCCTTTCTAGACCCCTCACCCACCCTCCTTCATCTGCATGCTTTTGAGACTCCAACTCTGGCTCCTGCTTTTCTATACTCTCCATCTGCATCTTTAGTAACTCCCTGGCCCAAACTTATTTCTGGTTATTGGTCTCTGCTATCAAACTTTATCATCAGTCTGGTTAGCTGGTTCACATCCGTCTTTAATCTGGGAGCCCAGAGTTCTCACCCCTCTTCAGGCACTGGTAAAACATTTGGTGTAATAGAAAGACATATTCACATGTCCTGGGTTTAATCCTGGCACTGTTATTCGCCAAATCTGTGAGCTTGGATGATTTTCTTTATCTACCCAGACCTCAGTTTCCTCATCTGTAAAAGGGGAAGATTAATCCTGATCTCCGGTTTCTTATTTGCCCAGGTGGGTGGGGGCAGATCCTGGTACCTATGCAAGTTATGTTGGTACTTCTGTAGCTCTTTTATTAGACATACTCAAAGCCTTTGTCACCATGTTCTTTAGGTCATAGAGTTCATCCAGCTTCCCATCCTCTGCTTCAAATTCTTTTACTCTTAACTGGTCTCTTAGTCTTCCTCCCAGGTGTCAACATCTAGAATCTCCCACTCTGCCTATTCCTTCCTAAATGACCTGTGTTGGGACAACCTGTCTAGCATTAATTTTGGTTTGTCCCCAGAATGTCTCTCTTTAGACTGCCACTCAGTTTCATGAATTGGATGGAGGCAAGAGACAAATGATACTTGCCCCCCATTTCCTCCCCCTTCCCCTCAAACCCCTTCTCTGTATCATATTCACAGACCCTGCCAGGAGCCTAGATCCTGAGATGCCTCATAAAGGGAGATTCAGCAGCACTACTCTGTTTTCCCCTTTGCACCCTCTGCCCAACCTCCTTTTTATCTCTGGACTAATGACACAAGGCTTAATTACATGGTCTTCTTAATCATTGTAAAACTAAGAGTTTTGAAAAAAGTATTGCTTATTTCACCAGAAGACATCCTATTTCCGAGAAGCACCCTCTGCTAATGAGCTCAGAGCTGGAGAATTTAGAACCATCCTTGCAGGCATCTTCCTCCTCCCCTGGGATGAAGCCAGCAGCAGCAGGCAGGCTGTGCCCATGGTTTTAAAGGTGGGAACCACAGGCATCGAGATGCTGAGTGAAGCTCCTGGAGATCAGAGAGATTTTGTGAATAAGGCTCTCCAACATGGGCTGGCTTATTTCCTGCATGGTTTTACAATGGAGGGGATTTATATCTCGGCTTTTCCTGTCAAAAGCCTCCAAGTCACGATATGATGATGAGTCTAATCCCCAGGGATTTGGGTGTGAAGACAGAATGGTTTTGGCTGCCCTTCTCTCCCCTTGAGTCTCTGCTACAGTGAAGGCAGTGTTCTTGAGTTAGGCAGGATTCAGAAATGAGGTCTGCACCTGTTTGCAAAACCAGCCTGGGGGAAATCCGCCTGATTATGGGTTTTAAGAAATGACCTTCCTGTGGTTCTGGCTCTTAGCTGAATATAACCTACAAGTTAGTGGGTCAAGATTATTTGGTCTCTTGACAATATACAATAAGATAGGAGACAACAATTGTAATCTGCACTTTTATTGCCTGAGCACAGCACCTGCCACATTGTAGGTATTATACTTGAGAAACGTGAATTGAAAGAAGGAATCTGGGCTAAAGGAATGAAACTGTTCAGTTCTGGTCAGAGAGACAAGGCAGGGAAATGTTCACAATGAGGACCAAACGGCCCTGCTATGGGCTGAGGAATCCAAGAGTACTGAGCTATTGGGAAATTTTTATTACACATCTCATCCATCTATCCCACCGTAAAGCCTGTGTCCGCTTCTCTCCATTTCTATTATTATGTCTTTAATTAAAGCCCTTAGCATCTACAGTCTGGACCACTGCAATATTTACCTAATTCATCTATCTGATTCTAGCATTGATCAACTTCCTCCACCATCCAAACCCTTCCTTCAAGCTGCCACCAAAGTGACGTTTCTAAAATACAAGTCTAATCATGATTCTCATCTGATTACAACGCTTCAATGACTCCCTATTTCCCACTATAATGTTTTCAGTCTTTTCAATTCCAGCTCCTCACACTCTTAGCTTTTAGAAGTCTTATCCTGCCAAGCTTCGGATATGTTCTGTGGTGGAACCTCCTCTCCCCTTTCTCTGAAATAGTAGATCACCAGTACCCTGAAGAAAGAGTATGTTATGTGTCAAGGATGAGTTTGCCAGCCTTTAATTTTGGAATGTGCATTATCAAAACAATGGGGACTTACAATATTGAAAATGCTTTGAAAAAAATATACCACTCCAAGATTGATCCTATTATTTCCTCCTAGGGATCTATCTTGGTGAAGGAGAAGATAAAATTCTTCCATTGCACGCAAGGTTTTTCATGATCTGGTCCCTGCCGACTTCTCTAGCTTTGTCTCCCACTGCTTGCCAGCCCACCCCACCTCTAGGGTCCCATCAACTTCCAGTGCTGGTCTGTGTGAAATGCTAGCAGTTTACCCATGTTGCCATGCTGTTTCTTGCCCCTATATGTTTGCATATGCTACTTCCTCTGTCTGAGCAACATTTACTGAGTACTTACAATGTACTAAACACTATTTTAAGTGCTTTACATGTTGTAACTCTTTAATCTTCAAAAAAAACTTTATAAGGTACCACAATAGTTACTCCTATTTGTAAAAAATAACACTTAGGCTCAGAGAGGTTAAGTAACTTTCCTAATCCACGAAGCTAATGGTGACAGAGCCATAAATTGGATCTATATTGTATGCCTCTATATCACACGTGTTTAACTAGTGTGCTTACAGCTGCCTTTCCTGTGGCTTCTTGGTGAACTTCTGTTCTTTCATCAATGCTCCACTCAAGCACCACCCTCTCCATGAAGTCCTTGCTGATTTCTGCAAGTAGAGTTGAACATAACTTCTTTTGTGCCCCACTGTACTCTGCATATATCCTCCAGTATAGCTCTTAATACAATGGAAAGAATTGTTAGTGTACATGCCCTGTCTTACCCTCCACCCATGCACCCTTGGAGATTCAATCGGTGAATTTTTAGTACCTAGGCTGGCGCATTGTAGATGCTCAATAAAGTTTTGTTGTATGGAATTTCATATCCTTAACATATGAAAAGAGTCCTGGTGGCACAATTGTTAAGCGCTCGGCCGCTAACCAAAAGGTTGGCAGTTTGAACCCACCAGCCAATCCACGGTAGAAAGATGTGGCAGTCTGCTTCCTTAAAGATTCAGCCTTGGAAACCCTGTGGTGCAGTTCTACTCTGTCCTACAGGGTCGCTATGAGTCGGAATCAATTCGACCACGGTGGTTTTTAACATATGAATCATTTCCTCTTTTAGTGTCAGCTTTGTGAATCAGCTCTGCCTCTCTGTTATCCTCAGCATCCCTCTTCTGGAATATGTTCTCAGCCATAGAATGCAAGAGCAAAACTTAGACCCATGGGAGGAATCTTGAGGTTCAACTCTAGTTAGAGCAGCAACATACAGATGGACAACCGAGTAAATAAGGCCAGTTTTATGCAGCTTCACAGAATGTGTATTGCTTCTTCCTCATGACATCCATGTCATGTTTCATACACAGTCCCACTCTCCCGGAGAAGCTGTGCCTGGACTCTGAGTTTAAAAATTCCTGTTCCAGTTGTCTACTGCAGCAAAAAAATAAATAAATCCTAAACTGTAATCATTTCTTTTACTCATGAATCTGCAATTGAGACAGGCTCAGCAGGAACGACTCACCTTGCCGCATGCTGGGGCATCAGCTGAGAGAATAGCTGTGGCTGGAGTAGCTGGGAGCTGGTCAGGCATCTCTCTCTCTCCTTCTGCAGTCTCAGGACCTGTCCATGTGGTCTCTCCACACGTTCTTTGCTTCTTTGCAGCATGGCTGCCTCAGAGAGGTTGGACCTCTTACACGGCATGACTTCCCCAAAGTGAGTGTTACGAGATGCCAAGGTAGAAGCTGCAAAGTTTCTTGCAGCCTAGCCTCTGAGTTTTAGAACATCACTTCTGCTGCATTCTAGTGACCAAGCAAGGCACCAAAGTCAGTCCAGACTCAAAGGGGCAGAAATTAGACTTTATCTTTCAATAGGATTATTAGTAAAGAAGTTGAAGCCGTTTTTAATCTATCACAATACCCAAAGGCCAAAGAATAAGCAGAAAATCAATTAAAAGAGACGTTAAGGTCTAGAATGTGGTAATTTAGAAGCCCAGAACAACAAAGATCCAAACGTAAGACTTGAACCACAGAAGAAGGGCCACACCAACAGCCCAGGGAAAAAGGAGTTTAAGGACTACTCTCCAAAGCTTCACGTTGGTCTATGCGATTGTCTCATAATGAGAAAAATAATAAGAGCTAATATTTATCAAGCATTTGCTATATATCATTTTCTATTTAAGAGGTTTATATCTATTAACTTACTTAATTCTTTTAATTGGAAACTGGAGCCCAAAGAGGTTAAATAACATACCCAAGGCCACATAGTTAGTAGGTATCAAAGCTAGAATTCCAGCTCCAACAGTTCATTTCCAGAACTAAGTGTGCTTAACCTCCATCCCATACTGCCTCAGTGTATCTCAATTCTATCTGTAAAGTCTAGGGCATCTGTGCTGGAGGGCACATGTGTGTGGAGACAGAGCATCTACTCAGTCTTTGGGTCAGTTATAAGTCCCTTAGTCTTTATCTTAAACAGAGATTTTTATTATATTTATCTGGGATGGAGTCTAAGTATATTTGCTTCCTAGATGACCCTAATGGGCAGCAGAGTTGAGAATCACTGGGCTAAACCACATCTCTGAGACTTGCAATTCCAAAAATTAGCCCTAGTTTTGATTTTTTTTTTTTTTTTTTTTTGGTATAGTTGCCCAAATGTTTATTTTCTTTCTGCCTCTGAATTTTATAGGGCCTTCTTGAGAGAATGCCTTAACTGAATACAGTGAAATAATTATATGTTAAGCATTCAGTATGTAAATAAGGCTAACTTGGAAAGTACTGTGCTAGATTAAAAAAACAAACGAACAAGGTATTCCTTCTTCAAATAGTCTTTACAGGGAGAAGATGAATCACCTGAGGAATCAGTTACTGAGTGACATAGGAATATGAGTAAGGGTCGACATGAGTAAGTACCTTAGTTGCTCAAGAATTGGAAGGGTAGGTAGTCTGGAGGGTTTAAAGAATATTTCTTGGAAGTCCTGGTTTGATTTGATGATTATGATACCCAGGACCCTAATTTAGGTCCTGGTTTATCAAGTGGGTTAGAGCAGAGTGCTCAGTGTGCCCCATAAGTGGGTAAATTTTGCTCACTAGTTTGCCCTGCATCAGCTCATTTCTTGTGTAGCATATTCCTCAGAGTCTGGAAGCACCATGAGACAAGGACTGTGTCTGACTTGTTCTCCACTGTGTCGTCAGCTTCTGGCAGAGTTCCTGCAGTCACCTAATAAAGAGATGCTGAATTAATGAGTGGATGAATCACAATCAGTGTCTGCAAAGACTTTAGGGTCTAGAAGACCTAGTTAATAACCTCAATTATACATTCCAAGAGAGTCTCAACTTACATGGTAGTGATGTTCTAAAGTATATTAGACAAAAATGCTACATAAACAGAATTACCTTGGAAAACCGTTATAAAGATGCCTTTGGTAAGACCAACATAGCCAGTCTTTCCTCCAGACTGAGCACCAGACCACGCTGGTTTGTGTTTAGGAAACATATCATAAGGAAAATATTGTTGATAGTTGCCATCGAGCCATCTCTGACTCATGGCAACTTTATATGTAACAGAACAAAACATTGCCCAGTCTTGCGCCATCTTCACGATCATTGGTATGTTTGAGCCCATTGTTGTGGCTATTGTGTCAATCCACCTAAATGAGGGTTTTCTTCACTTTTGCTGACCTTGTGCTTTACCAAAAGTGTTATCCTTTTCTCACAATTGGTCTATCCTAACGGTGTGTAGAAAGTAATCAAGTTGAAGTCTCAACATCCTAGCTTCTAAGGAACATTTTTGTTGTAGTTCTTCTAAGACCGATTTGTTTTTTCTTCTAGCAGTCCACAATATGTTCAATATTCTTTGCCAACACTATAATTCAAGTGCATCAGTTGTTCTGTCTCCTTTTTCATTGCCCATCTTTTGCATGCATATGAGGTGATTGAAAATACCATGGCTTGGGTCAGGTGCACCTTAGTCATCAAAGTGACATCTTTGATTTTTATAACACTTTTAATAGGTCTTTGGTAGTAGACTTTCCCAAATACAATATTTCCTCTGATTTCTTGACTGCTGCTTCCATAGACATTGATTATGGGTCCAAGTAGAATGAAATCATTGACAACTTCAATTTCTTCTCCATTTGTCACAATATTGTTTATCGATCCAGTTGCGAGGAGTTTTGTTTTCTTCCTGTTGAGGCATAATCCATACTGAAGACTGTAGTCTTTGACCTCCTTCTTCCTTACTTGAAGTAAGTGCTTCAAGTTGTTTTTATTTTCAGCAAGCAAGGTTCTGTTATCTGCATATCTCGGGTGGTTAATGAGTCTTCCTCCAATCCTAGAATCATCCTCCACTGTTGCGTCTTTTCTGAGAAGCACGTGGGAACAAAGACCCCCTAGGCCAACAGCAGCATCACGGCTACCATGGCAGATTCTCTGAGTGAAATGGTGGCCAGACAGCCCACACCACTTAAATTATTTCTATATTTATGTCATATTTATTACATATTTTATATTAATATATGATGTATTTATATAATATATATGTTCACTTTTTAACTTATTTTATTTTATTTGAATTCACGTTAAGTTAAATGCTCATATAAAGCCTCAGTTTGCTTCTTTCTCAAGCCAGTATGACTGCTCTGGTCTGAAAACAAAACAAGAAAAGGGGAAAAGGAACCATAAGAAAGAGAAAAGAAACCAGAGGGGACAAGAGAGGAGAGACATTCTTTCTACAGCACACACTCACTCTCCTTTTTGGCTTGCTCCAATAAAACCCCTATGACAATTCTACCCTGTCCTCTCCGTTTAATTAACAAAGTGCTCTTGGAGTGTTACTATGTGCCAGGCACTATTCTAAGTGCATTATAAATATTTCCTCATTTGATCCTCATTTAATCCTCATAATACCTCCATGAGCATACTATTAGTACTCTCATTTTACAAAAGAGAAGGCTGAGGCACAGAGAGGTGAATAATTTGTCCAATGTCATTAGCTAGTAAGGGACAAACCTGGGATTCAGACCCAACTAGTTTGACTCCAGAGTCCATGGTATTTACTGGTACTCCATGTCACCTCCCGTTTTATCACTGACATTACCCTGGCCCCCAATGTCTGTCAGATGCACCATTGCAGTAGCCTTCTTGCTAGTCTCTGCCTTCAGTCTTGCCATCTCAATCCTTTCCTTAAATTATTGCCAATGTAATCTAATTAAGTTTGGGTCTGAACACATTAGCTCTACTGCCGTATCTCTAGCAGTATTTGCTCAAAGGAACGCCTCAGCACTAATAATAGGGATATGGGACAAAATGTTTTGGGAAATGCTATATTCTCTTCTCCTTCTTGGGGGAGAGATCCCTTCGTATGCTAAAGGTGCTGGGGAGTCTAGGAGTAATGAGTTCATTTTAGTTCAACCCAGCACTTTCTACACTTATAAGAGTACAGATCTCATTCACATAGCAACTATTAACATCTTGCAAGATGAGTACATTACAGAACAGATCTTGGGAAATGTTGGCCTTCAGGATAAAATCTAAACTCCGTTGTTTGTTGAGCGTTGTCTCCTTTATGATCTGGTCTGATTTAACTTCTTCCTATGCTATCTCCAACCCCTCTCTCCCTGCCCTGCCTAGCTGAATTTCCCTTCTTTGAATCTGCCATCCCCTTTATGTCCTTTATACCCTTGCTTCTGCCATTCTTTTTGCCTGGAATGCCCCTCCTTTCTGCCTGGTAAACTCATAATCATCGTTTAAAACCAGTTCCAATATGTCCTCCTTTCTGCAGTCTTTCCCATTCGG
Source organism: Dugong dugon (assembly GCA_030035585.1). Taxonomy (NCBI): domain Eukaryota; kingdom Metazoa; phylum Chordata; class Mammalia; order Sirenia; family Dugongidae; genus Dugong; species Dugong dugon. The sequence continues at coordinate 99,754,221 of CM057467.1, read as the reverse complement.
CCTCTCCCCCCCCTTTAATTCCACGGTGGGATTAATACCTACCTACAGCCTCTGGATCTCATAGCTCTTTATTCATACCCTATTATGTCATTTTTCTTTTAAAACTATCATTACTGAGCGTGCAATTTGTGCCAAGCTCTGTATTAAGCATCTTTATGTGAATTTTCTCATTTAAGCCTAGTAAAAACCCTATAAAGTAGGTATTATTATCATTCACAGTCTAGACAAGAGGAAGTTGAGGATCAGAGAAGTCATGACATAAGATCACACTGCTCATCAGTGGTTGGAGTCAGGATTTGAATGCAGATCTTTCTGGGAAACCTCTGTATTTTTCCCTGGATTATGATGGCTTCAAGGTATGGACTTATGATGGACTTTTCTTACTCATTTCTCTATCCTTAGTTTGTAGCACAAGACCTGCTAAGGAGAATATAATAATTACTTGTGCTTAATAAATGAATGACTAGACATATGGGTGGAAAATGATCCAAGTGATGACTGTGTAGCCTTAAGAGTTCTCTTCCTCTGACTTCCACCCCATCAGGTGAAATCCTTCTTTCTGGTCTTTAACCTCTGGCAGCAAAGAGCAGTAACCTACAGAACTTTAGTTTTACAGCACTGGTTAAAGGTAGGATGAGCTCCGGGTCTCATATATTTTGCTAATACTGTCTTTTTTAAGTTAACATTTATCAAGTCCTTCCAATGTATCAGGCACTGTTCTGTTTTACAGGGGTATTTAACAACCCTGTAGTAGATGGTATTATTAACCCCACATTACAGGTGAGGAAAGTGAGGCACAGGGAGATTAAGAAACCTGCCCCAGGTCCCACAGCTAGTGAGTGATACAGCCAGAATTCCAAGCCAGGCAATCTGGCTCCGGAGCCCATACTCTCATCTGTTAGTCAATACTGCCTCTCCAACAGCCAGTGCAAAGAGAAAATAAGAGCAATTCTTATTCTAGAGAGTAAGAGAATGGGGTTTCAGTTTTGTTTTGGAATTTGGACTCTATTTCTGGCTTAGCTATTTTTTCTGAGGGTCCTCACTGAAGTGAGTTCTCTGCCCAGCATGAGGTTATATTAAACAGCAGCATGATGTTTCTCTGTGTCTCTGTCACTTCTGTCTCTGCTTTCTCTCTGTCTCCCTCAGGTCTTTCTGTTCTTTTCCCCCTCTTTTCGTCTCTCTTTATCCTTCCCTTTACCCTAAATCCCACTGGCTCAACACACACACTTAATAACTTGGGAGATTCACTCCTTCGGGGGAAAAAATTAGGACGCAGACTTTATAAGTAAATTCATTTTGATAGAGGTGGGCAGGAGAAAAATCTACCTCTGTTTGCAGAGGGATTTTGTGGAGGGGCAGAAGCAGCAGCCACGTCAGGTGAAACATAGACTGCAGAGTTAGAATGAACCTGTAACCAATTGGACGATAATTATGTCATTTATTACCTTATTGTCTAAATCGTGTCTTTTGAATTTCCTGACTCTTAATCAAAGAAATCTCTTCTCACTGCTCAGGTGGTAAATAATTTATCTGCCTTTCTTCTCCTTTCATTAACCTCACCTTCCTATGGGAATGCAGCAGTTACTAGCAACCTGCCCCAGCCAGAGCATGGCAGAGCAGAGCCAGAGGAGGTTAACCCCAAGCACTCCCAGGGATTTCAGGATGTGGAGATTAGTGATGGGGAGAGAATGCTGAAGGGTAGGTAAGAGCCCAGGCTTTAGAACCAGTGTGTGTAGGTTCAAAACCCAACTCTGCCCCCTTGGGTTCTTGGGTGAGTTATTTCACCTCTGTGTGACTTGGTTTCCATGTCTGTAAAACGAGGACAATGATAATATACACCTCATAAAATTGCGACAATTGCATGAGTTCCATATGTATAGCATGTGGAAGAGTTCCTGCCATAGTAAATGCTTTAAAAGTGTTTGCTTTTGCTATTGTTGTTATTGTTATTGGTGGATGGAGTAGTTGTTGGTGAGAAAGGTTGTTTAAAAGGAAAAGAACTCTTTTAAAAACTTTCTTTTATTTTTATTGAGCCTCCTTGATTTTTACTTCATCCAACATTTCTTGATCAGTATCTGGTCTAATGCTGAGGATTCAAAAATAGTTAAGAAGACCCCTTACCCCCAGAAAAAGTAAATAAATGACAGGTAGATATATAAAGATAGATAGGTAGACAGATAGATGATAGACAGACAGACAGAGAGATTGATAAAGACTGCCCTGTCTCCCAGACACTTACATCCTCCTGGTGAAGCCGGCACATTAACAGGTAACGACAATAAAATGAGTTATCTACTCCAGTAGACAAATACAGAAAATTCAGAGAGCCCTGGCAGAAACCTCACTGACAGAACAGCTCTGAGTCTCAAACCACAACAAGAATGAGTAAGATTGGAGTAGGTGAATTGAGGTAGTAATGGAATTCCATTGTGAGATCACAACATGAGTACAGCATGGTGCCACAAAACAGGAAGCTGTCAGTGAGGAGCTACAAGTCATGAGGCACTGCCAGATCATACCAGAGAGTTTAGGGACTGAGGCAGGTAATTAGGGGCCCAAGACATGATGAAATGACAAGTGTTCTTGGATTTTACTTGGAATTCACAGTTCCTATCTCAGGTAATAAAAGCTGAAATGAATGGTACCTCAAGCTCCTTTATAAAGAGTTCTTTTGACAAACAGTAAATTATCCATAGTGACTATTATTAGGGGATCAGTGCTTGATCCCAAGAGGGAGTCTAATTCCAGTTTGGGTCTGGTTTGGAATTGTAGAGGGAATTCTAGATGTTCTAGTTATCTATTGCTGTCTTAAAAAACACCCGATACTTAGTGACCTAAAACAAAAATTTATTGTCTCATGGTTCCCGAGGTTGACTGGACTCAACTGAGTGATTCTCAGCTGGTGTCTCTCATGAGATTATAGTTGTATGTTGACTGGCCTGCAGTCTCAGTGGGGCTGGATATCCTAGATGGCTCACTTACATGGCTGGGAGTTGATGCTGGCTGTTGGTGAAAAACTCAGTTGAACTGTCAACCAAAGCCTCTTCAGATGGCTTGAGCTTCTCACAGCATGACTGGATTCCAAAAGGGAACTTCCTAAGAGTAAGTGATCCAAACAGCCCAGACAGAAGCTGCAGAGAAGTCACACAATATCAGCTCAGCATCACTTCCACCACATCCTATTGGTCAAAGCAGTCACAGAGCTAACCTAGATTCAAAGTGATAGAAAAATAGACCCAGTCTCAATAGACAAGTAGCAAGAACCCATTGTAGAAGAGTATATGGGGCAGGAGATACCACTGCATCTATCTTTGGAAAATACTATCTGCTATACTGACAGAAGTTGGATTCATTCCCCCAGGAATGTTTTCAGAATCTATTCATGTTTAGAATATATGCTCTGTTTCAGACAAAGATTAGACAGGCCTATAAAACAAATAATAACACACATGAGGTATGTGCTTCTTAGCTCAATCAAATATATGAGACCAAATGGGCAACTCCTGCCCAAAAGCAAGACAAGAATGCAGGAAGTGACAGGAACTTGATGAATGGACACAGGGAACTAGGGGTGGAAAGGGCAAGAGTGCTGTCACATTGTGGGGATTGCAACCAATGTCACAAAACAATATGTGTATACATTTTTGAGTGAGAAGCTAAGTTGAGCAGTAAACTTTCACCTAAAGCACAATAAAATTTAAAAAAAGAATATAAACTCTGAATATGTTTGGTGCTCCAGGCAGGGAGAGATCTTAGTTCACCCAGAAAGAGAGTCAAAACTTTTGAGGACTGGCACATGGAGGAAAGAGCACTGGAGTAGGAGACTGGAGACCTGGGTCTGAGTTGATCTATTCTATTTATTAGAAGCCCTGGTGGTGCAATGGTTAAAGAGCTCAGCGGCTAACAGTGGTTCAAACCCACCAGCCATTCCACAGAAGAAAGAAGTGGCAGTCTGCTTCCGTAAAGATTTGAGCCTTGAAAACCCTATGGGGCAGTTCTACTCTGTCCTATAGGGTCTCTATGAGTTGGAATCGCCTTGATGGGAAAGTTTTTGTTGTTGTTAGGTGCCGTTGAGTCGGTTCTGACTCGTAGTGACTCTACGTACAACAGAACGAAACACTGTCTGGTCCTGCACCATGCTCACAATTGTTGTTATGCTTGAGCCCATTGTTGCAGCCACTGTGACAGTTAATCTTGTTGAGGGTCTTCCTCTTTTTCCTGGGTCCTCTACTTTGCCATTGACAGCAATAGGTTTGGTTTTTTGGCTTATTCTTATTAGCTGAGTGACCTTGAGTTTGTTGCTTTTTTCCAGACCTGTTTCCTTATCTGCAAATTGAGGGCATGGACAAAATAATCTCCAAAACTCCTTTTTCAGAAACAACTGGCATTTCAGTGAGATACTGTGAGGGGTTTTACCACAACTTTGTCTAGCCTCTATAATTTTTCTGCCAGCTGACTCTCTTCATATAGTAGTATGACTGTAATATTCCCTGGCTTAGCCAGGACAGTCCTGGTGGTGCACTGGTTAAGAGCTTGGCTGCTAACCAAAAGGTTGGCAGTTCAAATCCACCAGCCGCTCTTTGGAAACCCTATGGGGCAGCTCTACTATGTCCTATAGGGTCGCTATGAGTCATAATCGACTTGATGGCAATGGGTTTGGTCTTTGGTTTTTAGTCCCAGATTAAGCCTGTTGTTCCAGTGCAATTATGAATAGCACCCCCCTTTACTCTCAATTTTGGATGATAAATTGTATCGTTATTTTCATAATAGGTTATATGGTTTCTCCTTGAGAAGGAAGCTTCTAGACATCCTCTGTTATTACATATTAACAATAGGCTTATTTAGTTGTTGAACTTGCATTAGGTCTGAATGCTGACTCTCAGTCTAGGTTCTGACTGCAAGCAACAGAATTCAATTTAGACTAGCTTAAGCCAAAAATTGAAAGTATTAGATAGGTATTAAAGTATTTTGCAAAAGTTAAGGCTGTCTAGGCCTCTGGGGGCCTGGTACAAGGGACAGTAATGTTATCAGGTACACAGGCAGTACCATCTCTAGTTCTCTGAGGTTTATTTAATTTTCTTTCTTTCCAGACTAACTTTCTCTGCTTCTCTGAACACATGATGATCAGAAGATGGTTTCCTATGCTTATTGTTTCCCTCAGTTACAGCTCTACATAGAGACTAACTCATTACGTCTGACCCCTAATTAAGTTACTTGGAAAGAAAATGTGATTGGTGTATTCCTGGCCCAAATTGCTAGGGGTGGGGGTAAAGGAAAATCAAGATACTTGGGGATCACCCAGTGGGTATAGAGGAAAGTCAGAGAAAGTGGTTGTGTTAGTCCAAGACCTCCAAGAAGCAGATGCTGACACAAGATTAAGTGTGGACAACAAGTATTAAGGGAGATACTTGTGAAATAGAAGGGAGCCAGGGGCAAGCCATCAGGCCATTATGTAAATCTGACCCTGTCTTAGGCTGGGTTCTTTAGGGGAGAAAAACCAGTGAAGCATAAATATATATACATACAGAGAGATTTATTTCAAGGAAATGGCTCATGCAGTTGTAGAGACTGGTAAATTTGTAGGTCAGGTGTCAGGCTAGAGGCTTCTCCTGACTCATGTAGTTGCAAGGGTTGGCAAACCGAAAAGTAGAGGATCAGGAAGAAGGGTGCTGGCTTACATCTCAAGAACCGGAGGTCAGAAGATGATGAATCAGATGCAGGATCGAGAGCCAGCAAGCTTTGCCAGAACATCCATATATATTGAATGCAGAGAAACTCCCTTTTCAACTGATTGGCTGCCCATATCAGATCACAAAATGGAGGTGATGATGTAATATCTGGAAAACCACTTAGAATCATGGCCTATAACCTTAACCATAACAGACTCCAAGTGAAAGAGAGAGGGAAGGAAGGAAAAAAGGCTGGATGGAATTGTCTTAGATTGCTTCTAAGTTCTAAGGAGATTTCAGCAAGGCCATCGGGGAGTACTTAAGCCAAAGTTGCCAATCAGAGGAACTTCATGTCTACCACAAATAGGCCTGCAATAGTATTCCTGCTAGGCTCAGCCATTGGAAGCAGTCTTTGAGAAGAGTGGCCTTGAAGCAAACATGGCAATGCATTTCAGAGTCCAGCAGTGTAACTGGTCAATTACACTGTTAGAGATCTGAGAGGCAAATTTCCATGGCTCACAACAATTGTCACCGAGAGAGTTAACAGCCAAAGGTTGTCTAGTGTAGCTGGTTCCTCAAAGCACTCAAATGTTACCAAAGCGTGGGTAAAAATTTCTATTTCAGACCCAATTACATAGAAGGCAGGGGAAATAATAGAAGGTAGAAAGAGTGAAACTAGAGGCTGGAAGGGGGGAAATTCTAATACATTCATGCTTTAATTCAATAAATATCTATTGACTCTCTGCTATATATAGGCAATGTGTCAGGTACTGAGAATATAGTGGTGAATAAATCAGGAATTCTGTCTATAGAGTAGGGAAGGCTTATGGACCAAAGAGGCAATGACAATATTCTATGACAAGTGTTATTACAGGAATAAACACAAGATGCTAAGGTTGCACAGAGAATGGACACTTAAGCTTTATAAGTATTGGGCCATCAGGTAAGGCTGATGGGTACCTCAACATTATTTAGTTTACCTCTACCCTCGTATTATATTTAAGCCAACTGAGACGCAAGGAGGTGAACTGTCTTGCTCAAGGCCACCTGCTGGTTATTGGGAGAGGAGTCTTCAGAATTCATGTCTCTTGAGTCCTACCTTATTTCTCTGCCCTGCATCTGATGGCAGCTTAATCATGGCCATTCTTTAGGTAAGCATCCATTCCTCCCAGCAGAGCCAGGGGGTTGTTATTGTTTGCTTTGAACCTATCAAAAACATCAACAAAGATAGGGCTGATTAAAAACCAAGCAGAGGATGCTGCCTTTTAGAACTCTTTGAGGGTTTCAGAACAATCAGGAAACTTTAGCCCATATTTTCAGAATATGCTGTCAGGGAAGGTCATCTGAATCATATCCATCAAATGTTAGAGATGACTCACCATCAAAAAATCTCACTTTTAAAAACTTGTCTTTATAAATACACAAGAAGAAATCACTTCTGTTGCTTTCGAGAGGGTTCTTCATTTCCTCTACCTTCCCTTCTGGCCCCCATTCTGAGCACCTCAAACAAAAGGCCCTGCTAAAGAGTTCCACACATCCTAGTTGTCCACAGCCTGACTGGCTTCCGGTGCCCAGGGTCCTCCAGAGCAGCTGCCCTTCCTCCATTTTGTTCCTCTCTGACAGTCTCAGGACTGACTTACTGAAGCCTGAAGAAGGCTTTGCCTCCTCAAGGCCTGTGGGAGAAGAAAAGAGTTCTTGCTGGAGCCAGTGGCTAATTAAAACATTCACAGGTAGCCCAATGAGTGGCTATTGCACAGAAGAGGCCTCTAGCCAATTTAGGCCAAAGAGTGAATGTTCCCAAAGAGGAGCCTCAGGCTACCTTTTCCTTTATTAGGTCATCAGAAGGAAGGAGGTTTTCCAGGACACTGTCCTGGACTCACTTTCTTCCAGACTCTTCTGGGTGATTCCTGTATCTAAATTCCTCCTTGAGGGAAGGGCAGGTTTGCAGGCACATCCCAGTCTACCCAACCTCTAGCCTTCAGAAAAACTTTACTCAATGTTGCCAGAAAAATCCACATGCTAGGTCCCTAAAAATGCTCCAGCAAAGGTCATATTATGACAATTTTGGGGCTATAACTTCAGGAACAAAAAGCAAACAAATAAACAAAAATAAGCAAACAAACCCCCACCTTTTTGGCCTAGATATGGCACATTCCTCTCCTCCCATGTCCACCTTTTAAAAAGACTGTATATGATTGTAGAAAATACAGAAACAAAACAGAAAAAAAGCCTGTAATTCTTCCCCCTTCTAAGATTTTCACTGATAACATTGGTGTTTATCTTTTTATACTTTCTTCTCCTTGGCCAAATATATACACATATATACGTACATGCTTATTTCACTTAATCTGGAGTGTATTTCCATGTTAATATACTTTACACTATTATTTGTTATGGTTGTACAATAGTTTATTGTATGAATATACCAAGATTAACTGACCAATCTTCTATTGGATATTTAGTTTATTTCCTATGTTTAGGAAAGCCATTTTGGTCTTCACCCAAATCCCTCCTATTGCAATGAAAGTTTAGCAAAATGGAAAAACGTTGACCATTTTTCTCTAAATCAGTAATTCTCAACTGGGGGTGATTTTTCTCTCTAGGGGCTATTTGGCAATGTCTGAAAGTCATTTTTGGTTGTTACAACTGAGAGATTGCTACCGGCATCTAGTGGGTAGAGACCAGAGAGATGATGCTAAACATCCTACAGTGCACAGGACAGCCCCCAACAACTAGGAATTATCCAGCCTAAAATATCAGTCACGCTGAGGTTGAAAAACTCTGCTCTAAATATTGGTCTAATTGTCATTTATGGATTCTAGTAAGCTTTCACCAAAGGCTCTCCATGCTGGTTCCCTTTCTTATAATTCCTGATTACTGCCCTTTCACTTCATCAAATGCAAACAGAGCACTGTGCTGGACACAGAAGGACAGGTTTTCAGTTCTTTCCCTGCACTGAATCACAACTTGCATTACAAAAGCTTTCCTTCCCAGATCAGTGGAAGCTGTACTTTTCCTTGTCCATGTTGCTCTTAGCAACCAAATTCCCAGTCTTTATTCAATTACTCAGTCTGCAGTCATGTGCTTTTGAGCCACATGGCCCATCTTGGAGCTATATAAGTCTACCATTCTTTATCCTGGTTTCAAGAAAGATTCCAATGTATTGGCTTTACTTCCTGGTCACTCTACTTCCCATGTTAGGCTTCATTTACTCCATTTACTTCATTTACTACAATAAGAACTCTATAATTTTCACCTTCCCTTCCTCCTATTAAGGTATCAATGGCACATACAACCTTACCACCCTCCCTCCTTTCTCTAAGCCATTCAAAGTCCTTTCTCCTGTCATAAGATAATCAATCTTTCTACACCTGTTCTGGATTGCACTCCCTTCTGCCTCTCTGCCTCATCACCTCAATGCTGTAACTGTGCCTTCTGTAGCATTCTCAAGGGTCTTCTATTAGATAAAAAACTAGAGGTATAGATAAATAGCTGTTGTTAAGTCAACTCAACTCATAGCGACCTTATTTACAATAGAATGAAACATTGTCTGGTTCTGCATCTCCTCGTGATTGCCAGCATGTTTGGCTTCATCACTGCAGCTATGCACCAATCCATCTCACTAAGGGTCTCCCTCACCTTTCTTTTCCTTCTGTTTAACTGAACATAATGTCCTTCTCCAGCGACTGATCCCTCTTGATGATGTATCCAAAGCAAGTGAGCTGGACAACATTCTGTTGTGATCCATAAGGTTTTCATTGATTAATTTTTGGAAGTAGATGGCAAGGCCTTTTGTCCTAGTTTGTCTTAGGTTTTAGCTCTGTTGAAACCTGTCCACCATGGGTGACTCTGATGGTATTGAAATACCAGTGCCATAGCTTCCAACATCACAGCAACATGCAAGCCACTACAGAACGACAAACTGACAGATGGGTGCTGGAGAGCAAAGCTACCACCCTTTATTTCTCCTCTCTTTATATGGTGAACTGTGTTTTGTGAACTTGGCTAAGGTTGGGAGCCACATTTCCCAGGACCATCTTCCTTGTAGGGCCTGGGTCATTGTTTGCCAATTGAAGCGACTAGAGTGATATTTGGAAGGCACAGGTGAAACAGGAGGCATTACTCTCAGAAGGTCACAATGGTGATAAAGAAACAGATGAAGAAGTGCTCAGTAGGCCCCAGCTTGTTTTGCTGTCCTCTACTTCGTATCTAGCTCATCATCATGACTGCTAGCCCTGCTGACCAACAGGTGCCTCAGGCCCACAACCAGACCCACAGAGGCAGCAGCTACACCAGCTACACAGAATCAACATCTTCCTCAGGGACAGCAGCTTTCACAGAACTTGCCATGAGCTCCCCTTTTTGGTCTCACTTTTAAACCCTGGTGGCACAGCGGTTAAGAAATACAGCTGCTAACCGGAAGGTCAGCAGTTCAAATCCACCAGGCGCTCCTTGGAAACCCTATGGAGCAGTTTTACTCTGTCCTATAGAGTTGCTATGAGTCGGAATCGACTCGACGGCAACAGGTTTGGTTTTTTGGTTTTTTAGAAGCCAGGCCTGTTTCTTGATTTCTCTGTATGCTCCCACTTGTCTACCCACAAAAGGTTCTTTAGGCAGCCTGCTTAGTGACTGTTTCTCTGACCCTCCAGCTCCCTCCTTCCAGCCCTTCACTTGCCCAGCAACTCCTGCATGTGTGTAAGAACTAATTCCCATAATAAATCCCTGATTTCCAAAATACTTATAGTGGCTATGTTTCCTGACTAAACCCCATCTCATGAACCTTTACTGGCCATCTTCTTCAAAGAGTGGTCTGCGCTCACTCCCTCTAAGACTTCACCTCTTATTCACTCTCTCCTCAAACTACACTTTCCAAAGTTGCTATCCTCTATTTGCTATTTGCTAAAACTGATAGACAAGTTCCAGTTTTACTTACTTTGCATATTATAGCCTCTGATGTTAATGTTCTCTTCTTTCTTCCTAAATGTCTCATATTTTTGGTCTTCATGAACTCGTTCTCCAATAGTAGCCTTCCTTCCTCTCTGAGTGTTCCCTTTCCATTTCCTTTATAGGTTCTTTTTCCACTTTCAGACACTTAAATACTGATCTTCCACAGGGTCCTCAGCCATCTTCCAGTTTGTTCTTGTCTCATCTCTATTCATCTCTCTTCTATTCCTTGTCTTTAGATAATCTCTTTCACTCCTAAGGCTTCAGTTACCACCTACTTGTTGATATTTCCTAAACCTATCCCTGTAACTCAGACTTCTTTCTCAAGCTTCAGTCTTCTATATCCAACTACCTTTACCTGGATAAATCTAGGCAGAAGCCTAACTTTTTGAGTGACATTGGGTGGAGGGAGGAAGCTTATTCCATGTTGAACCTTAAACCCAAACCAAACCTGTTACTGTCAAGTTGATTCCAACTCCCAGTGACCTAATCCATTGTTAATTCATGTCAAGATAATGAAACTTCGACTGCAGGTGCAATCACATCCCTACCTCCTGGCCGTAGACCATTTGGAATAATCCACTACAATAACAAATGATCTTGAGGAAGTTTTTTAACCTCTTTGAACTTGGTTTTATCATCTTTAAAGTGAGGAAAAGAATAGTATCTACCTCATAAATCCCACCTGAATTTAGAGACCATTTCAAGAATAGATCTGATGTATTGAACACTAATGACCAAAGACCAGATGAATTGTGGACTGACATCACACATGAAGAAAGCAAGGGGTCATTAAAAGTCAGGAAAGAAAGAAAAGACCAAAATGGATGTCAGAAGAGACTCTTAAGGTTGCTCTTGAATGTAGAACAGCTAAACAAAAGGAAGAAATGATGAAAAGAGCTGAACAGAAGATTACAAAGGGCAGCTTGAGATGATAAAGTAAAGCATTATAATGAAATGTGCAAAGAGCTGGAGTTAGAAAACCAAAAGGGAGGAATATGCTTGGCATTTCTCAGGCTGAAAAACTGAAGAAAATAATCAAGCCTCGATTTGCACTATTGAAGGATTCTACTGGGAGAATATTAAACAATGCAGGAAGCCTCAAAAGAAGATGGAAGGAATACACAGTCACTGGACCAAAAAGAATTTCTCGATATTCAACCATTTCAGGAGGTAGCATATGATGAAGACCTGATGGTACTGAAGGAAGAAATCCAAGTAGCACTGAAGGCATTGGAGAAAAACAAGTTTCCAGGAATTGACGGAATACCAACTGAGATGTTTCAACAAACAGATGCAGTCCTGAAAGTGCCACTCGTCTACGCCAAGAAATCTGGAAGACAGCTACCTGGCCAATCCACTGAAAGAGATCCATATCTGTGCCCATTCCAAATAAATGTGGTCCAACGAATGTGGAAATTACTGAACATTAATATCAAAATGCCAGTAAAATTTTGCTGAAGATCATTCAAAAGCAGTAGCAGCAGTACATCGACAGATAACTGCTAGAATTTCAAGCCAGACTCAGAAGGGGACATGGAACAAGGGATATCATTGTTGATGTCAGCTGGATCATGGCTGAAAGCAGAGAATACCAGAAAGATGTTTACCTGTGTTTTATTGACTATGCAAAGGCATTTAACTGTGTGGATCATAACAAATTATGAATAATGTTGTGAAGAATGGGAATTCCAGAACACTTACTTGTGCTCATGAGGAACCTGTACATAGACCAAGAGGCAGTCGATTGAACAGAACAAAGGGATTCTGCGTGGTTTAAAGTCAAGAAAGGTGTGCGTCAGGGTTATATCCTTTCACCATACCGTATTCAATCTGTATTCTGAGCAAATTATCCTAGAAGCTGAACTATATGAAGAAGAACGAGGCATGAGGATGGGAGGAAGACTCATTAACAATCTGCATTATGCAGATGACACAGCCTTGCTTGCTGAAAGTGAAGAGGACTTGAAGCACTTACTGATGAAGATCAAAGACCACAGCCTTCAGTATGGATTACACCTCAACATAAAGAAAACAAAAATCCTCACAACTGGACCAATAAGCACCATCATGACAAACGGAGAAACTATTGAAGTTGTCAAGGATTTCATTTTACTTGGATCCACAGTCAACACCCATGGAAGCAGCACTCATGAAATCAAACGACATATTGCATTGGACAAATAAGCTGCTTAAAAGTGTTAAAAGGCAAAGATGTCACCTTGAAGACTAAGGTGCACCTGACCCAAGCCATGGTGTTTTCAATCACCTCATGTGCATGTGAAAGCTAGACAATGAATAAGAAAGGCTGAAGAATAATTGATGCCTTTGAATTACAGTGTTGGTGAAGAATATTGAATATGCCATGGACTGCCAGAAAAACGAACAAATCTGTCTTGGAAGAAGTACAGCCAGAATGCTCCTTAGAAGCAAGGATGGCAGGACTTCATCTCACATACTTTGAACATGTTATCAAGAGGGACCAGTACCTGGAGAAGGGCATCATGCTTGGTAAAGTAGAAGGTCATCAAAAAAGAGGAAGATCCTCAAAGAGATAGATTGACACAGTAGCTGTAACAGTGGGCTCAAGCATAACAAAGATTGTAAGGATGGCGTAGGACAGGGCAGTGTTTCGTTCTGTTGTACATAGGGTTGCTATAAGTCAGAACCCACTCAGTGGTACCTAACAACTACAGCAACCTTCTAGGTTTGTTGTGAGCATAGAGCAGAAAATTAGAATTTACAGTAAATGCTATAAAATTGTTTTCTATTATAATAATTATTATTTCTAATTATTATGCATTTTCAAATTAGACCTTTCTTCATCTACACTAAGATTGCTTTAGTTTAGGCCATCATTATTTTCAACTACATAGGAGCCTCCTAACTGATTTGAACTTTGGCTTTGTCCCCATAAAATTCATCCGCCATGATGTTGCCAGAGTAAGCTTCCTAAGATGACTCTTTTCCGTATAAAACCTTCAGTGGCTCTTCATGGCCTATACCATAAAGTACACAATATTTTGCTTGCCCTACATAATGCTGCATGCTCCATCCTGATTGCTCTACTCTTATCTTCCTCATGTGTATCTGATGCAGGACTGTGGATACTCCATGTTCTGTGTCATTATAATGAACATCTCCTCTTACAGAATCCTCCCATCACCACTCTCCCTGTCTAATTTGAAGTTTGGTTCAATGTTCTCCCCTCTGAAAAACTTTCCTTGAAACCTCAACCCATCTCTCTTTCAGGCCCATCACAGTCACCCAACTTACTTGTTCCCAGATGTTCCGTATATAGTTTTATTAATAATTATCTGTTTACTTATGTCTCTCATATTAGACTGTGACTCCTGAAGGGAGAGGACAGTGTCTCAGTGCCAACCAAGTGCCTCAATAAATGTTCAGTGAATGTATGAATGATTTAATGAAAGCCCTTTGGAAATTCAGGCAAAGTCTAGGGTGCCTTCAGGTGTTGTCCAACTCTCCTAGTGAAGGACTTGGCAGGGAAAGGTCCCTTTATAATAATGCTCAGTGGAATTTGTTTCCACACCACATAAGACCAGGAACATTTCGTCTTGTTTCCTACCTGCATTAGCTGGCATTAGCATTTTCCAGTTGTCAGTATTTGTCTGACTAACGTTCACAGGAAACTCTCTGGAAATGCCCCCATCTAGCCCCAAAGGCAATCCACCTTCTACAGCAAAATTCACATAGCTATTTATTTTTTGCTTGTTTATATTCCACTGGTAATAGCATTAACAACTGAGGTTAGGGCATTTCTGAAGAAAATCAGCCAGTGGTGTGTTGAGGTTCCCTGAGGTCAGGTTAAAAATCACTTCTCTTCTCCCACATCCAGGCCTGCTCCTCTCTTCTTGGGCTGTAATTGCCAACACGTGCCCAGTTTAGGTCTGACTCGGTTATGTTTGCTCTTTTCTCGGCCCCCTGAAGACTAAGTTTCAGATAGAATAAGAAGGTCAGGCATCATGGGGGTAAGAGTGGAGGGGCCATGGGTATGAATGGGAAGACCTGGAAAAGCTTAATTTTGCAAATTCTCAATACCTCTCAGTTTAGATATTCTGTGCCTACAAAGTTCTGGATAATAATACAAATATCTTCCCTAGAGGTGATGAGTTCTTTTCTCAGGGAGAGGTATGAAATGGTGACATTACAAAGGTGACTCTTTTAATGGACAGACTACAGAGAAAGATCCCAGCAGGAAGGGGTTGACAGGGCGAAGTGGGCATAAATTGTGAACAGGATCAGAAGTGGTTGGGATGGAAACCAGTAATTAGAAGACTATTTTTGATATGGAATGACTTTGGTGCCTAGACAGTAAATGCAAATGCCCCCAGACTCCACTGGGGCTTCTGTTGTTTCCAGGTTAAGGGTGACTGTATTAATAACTATATCTAACATTTGGAAAGAATAATATGTGTCAGATATCACACTTATAAGTATTATCTCATTTGATCCTCATTACAACTCTATGAGGTAGGATTATGATTACTCCTATTTTGTTGTTGTTGTGTGCTGTTGAGTTGATTCCAACTCAAAGCAACTCTATGAGACAGAGTAGAATAGCCCCATAAGGTTTCCTAGGCTGTAATCTTTACAGGAGCAGATTGCCAGGTCTTTTCTCCCATGGGTTTGAACCATTGACCTTCTGGTTAGCAGCTGAGTGCCTAACCATTGCACTACCATGGCCCCTTATTTTAAAGATGAAGGAATTGAAGCAAAGAGATGTTAGATAACTTTCTCCAAGTCACACAGCTAGACAGCAGTAGTGCCACATTGTAAACCAGGGCATCAGACGTGCAAGTAAACAGCCCTCGAATGCGGAGCTCTTCTGTGAATTGTATCTGGAGCCCAGTTATGAAATAAAAGGTCTCCCAGAAAGTCTAGCCAAATCCCTCATCTGTCTGCCCCCATGATTACAGGCTAGCTGCACCCAAGTCATGCACTCCTTCTCACTAACCCGCCTCTTTCCCTCTCCCAGTGGTAGGGGGATGACTAGCCCCATTTTGCCCCAAGCTTTCCCAGTTTTAGCACTGGAAATCTGGCCTGGGGAAACTCATCTGTTTCTTGCTAGGCACCTCTGGGTGGTCTCAAAACTTTCCAGTTAGCAGCCAAGTGCATTAATCATTTATACCATCCAGGAACTCCTGCTCCCACCTACACTGGCCAGTAATACATTTTTAAAATGTTACACAGAAAATGTCTAACTCTTTTAACATTCCTATAAATATACTCCCAAGATGATTTTATTCACACACATACACAAGTACATATGTGTGTATATGTGTGTACACACAGATATGGATACACACACATAAATTTTAATATAGCTATAATTCCTATGCATATACTTTTTGGATTTCTTCTGTTCTATTTAGCATTCTTTTCTTTTGTGTCCCCAGACCCACACGTATTTGTGTCAGACTACAACTTATTGATCTTTCAGTTTGTTTAATTTATTGTTGAGCATTTAGGCACTTCCACTGTACCTTACTCTCATGGTGCATTGGAAAGAGAATTGTCCTTAGAGGAAGAAGTCCCAGGGATTAATGCCATTTTTTGCCCCTTACTAGCTCTGTCTGCTTTCTCATGAGTAAAAGTAGATGATAATAACATTTTCTCTGCTGAACTCCCTGGGCTCAAATGGAATTGTGAGTATGAAAACTCTGAGTAAACGTTAAGTCACTATGGAAAAGGATATTATTGTCATGAGAGGCACCACTATAGAAGACAGGCAAAAAGAATAAAATGAACAATCCATCTCATTACATAAAGAAAAACACGTTTGTTAATAATATGGTGTGAATGCTCCTTATTTTTCTATGCATATCGAGATACGTATACTTTTTATTAAAATTCAGGCTATATTGCTTTGCAGTCTGCTATTAATAAACTATTGTGAGTGTCTTTCCATTTCATGCTAATTAATACTAATCTATACTATAATTCATAATGGCTGCATAGGATTCTAATTTATGGGAGATATGATGATTTAAGACCACAGTTTTGGATAGTTAGGTTATTTTAATATTTTCACTATTATAAGCTATGCTAGAATGAATACTTTTATTTATATTCATAATTATTTCCTTAGGATATACTCCCAAAAGTGGAATTTCTGGTCAAATTAACATACATACATAAATCAATACTTTTAGCATGTGTTGTCAAATTTCCTTCTTGAAAGACTGCAGCAGTATATATCCACATCAGAAAATTAACAGGCAGTTCATTTCTCCACATCCTAGGCAACACTAGATATTACAATTTGTGTTTGTTTGCTTTTTTTTTTTTTTTTTTTTTTGACAATTTGGTCAGCCAAATGAGTATCTCATCATTGTTTTAACATCATTGCTGGCTTTTTATTGAGGGAGACATCCTGTTCCTGTTTTTGTTTTTCTAATGGGGAGACCTATAATATGAAAAGGTCTAAAAATTCACTCTTTCCATTTGGTTTTACTCTACTTATTTGAAAAGGAGTCCCTGAATGGCACAAACAGTTTAAGTGTTCAACTACTAGCCAAAAGGTGGCGGTTCTAACCCACCCACAGGATCTTCAAAAGACAGGCCTGGTGATCTGCTTCCAAAGTGTGACAACCTTAAAAACCCTATGGAGCAGTTATACTCTGCACACATGGGGTCCCCATGAGTCCATCAGAATTGAATCAACAGCAATTAAGAACAACAACAACTTATTTGAAAGATATATATGTATTTTATATTCTTCTTTCCAATGGTTACTTTTTAACACACATATTCAAACATATTTTCCTAAGGTCTGGAGTTAATAAGTGTCCACCTCCCTCTGACAAGTAAAGAACTTTAGCACACTTTTACATCTACCTTATTCCGCCACTGTCACCCCGAGTTCAGCAGCTTGTTTTTTACCTATAGCTATTCAATCTCTAGTCAAGCAACACAAAAGAAGTTCTTCCGATCCAGGAAGGAAGAGAATGAACTGAGGAGTGGACAGGAGAGACTGTGCGCTATATAAATTGTCTCTAAAGAGGCAAATTAAGCAAAAGAAAGGAGACCTTTTTTAATCTCATAATCTACCCAAGGGTAGGAAGGAAGCCAGGCACCCAGCTGGATCAAGAAATGGAAAACAATTAAGCACTTAGAATGCACTTTCTCAGCTCCCATCTTGCCTCTCAGCTTCATTCGTCTCTCTGTACAAAGCGGTTTCTCTGTTACCTCATCTTACAATGCAGAAATCTCCTCTGAGAATCAAGAGAATGGCCAGGACGGAGGCTAGAACCTCCTGGTCTCAATTCCAAATTCCCAGGAAAGAGAACACAATTGACCTATTTTGGCTCAGGTAACCAACCACCCCTATACAAATCGACTACAGCTGAGGGCAGGATTATGGGGTGGAAATATGACTGCCCACCTCTGTGGGGTGTGGCCATTTCCTAGAGAAAAACCCAACTCAAGAGGCATCCATCAAAGAGTGAAACGTCCAGAAAGACAGTAGCATAAAAGCATTAGATTAAGATCATTAGAGTGTGAATGAGACTTAGAGGTCAACAAGTACAACAAGTCTTATCTGTGTAACTTTTTCCAAAATACACTTGCCTGGGCTTCAACCAGATGTACTAAATCAGAATCTCTGAGGTAAAGAAGAGGGTAAATAATCCCAGCTAGGCAAATTGAGGCTCATGGAATGGAAATTATTTGTCTCAGGTCACTCAGTAATTAAAAACACAACTGGAAATAGAACCCAGAACTCTTTCAGAGGTACGGGGGAGGGCCAGAGGGGGGCACTTGCCCCCCTGTGCAAGTCCAAGGGGGTGTCAAATGAGGTACAGAATGTTCCAAGGCACCGCAAATATGAAAGGTGCCTGACTGAGGCAGCCGGGCTAGAGGGGAGAAGGCATTTCTGCTGATGTGTGGCTGCTATCAACGTCTATCCATCTTGAAATTGGGAAAGGAGGTACAACTTAGAGATTGCCCCTGGGTACTTGAATTGGGCAGGGAGTGCAACTTAGATATTTCCACTGGGCACCATAACCCTCACTATGCCTCTGAACGCTTTCCAAAAAAAGGCCTTTCTGTGTCGACTGTGCCAAACCTATTCATGGGAGAGCTAGGGGCTGGGTGAGGTAAAGGATTGAGAAGCTTTAATGTGTTCTTGCATAAGAGAAATGCAGCTGGAAAAATGCAAATGTTCTGGGCATGCAAAATTGCCCCAGGAAGGAGATAGATTTTCCTAGATTTTATTGTCAAAATGCTCCAAACATTAATAGCTTTCCTGGGTCTGTAAAGTCTGTTCTTTTGGCTTGAGCCAATCGGCTATGGTCAGGGGAGTAGGAGGATGTTGTGCGTTTGGCAGTTAGAGACAAGGCTCCCTTCATGTAAACACAAAATGCAACCCTGTGGTTGGGTTGGGGACAGCAATTACTGGAGTGACACTAGAAGTTCTTCCCTCCCAACCCCCAGTATCTCTCCATTATCTACCTATCACACAGTCTGATACTTTTTAAATTGATATTTAATTTTTAAAATAGGACTTCAAGTGCATAGAATTGGATTAATCATAATCTATGGTTCATGACTCACTCTCATCATTGATCCAAGCATCATTTTTTTTTTTCTCTTACCTTGTTTGTTTTTAACAATAGGCCTTTCAGAATCCACCACCCAGTACAGAAGCCAGGACCTTGGCAATAACTCCCACAAACCTGCATCTTCTACCTAGTATCTCCCTACCTCTCTCCACCCAAAGAAGTTGCCAACATGAATTGTGTTCACATGTCCTTTGTTTTCCCTTTTAGGTGATTTGATCTCATCTATATGTATTCCTAAAAGGTTTTTTTTATTTAAAAAAATTAGTCAATTTTAACTTTATAAAACTTTTTTCAAAGTTTTTAAAAACTTAAAAAAAAAAAAAAACTTCTGTAATCTCTGGACTTAAACTGCTTTTAATTTAAATTATACTGCCAAAGGGTCATTTCACAGTAGAGAAGCCTGGCAGACAACACCTTAATCAAGGGATCAAAGTGAACTTCATCAGTAAGGGGAGAAATCAAAATTATGTGCCTGAAAGGATGCAGTGAAAGGAACACAACATTGCTTCTGGGATATTCTTGCCAAAAATGAATAACCTGAATCTAATCATGATAAAACATCAGAGAAACCCACATTGAGGGATATTCTAGGGAATAACTCTCCTATAATCTTCAAAAGTGAGAAGGTTATGAAAATCAAAGAAAGACTGAGGAACTATTCCAGATGAAGGAGACCAAAGACATGACAACTAAGTACAACCTGTTATTACGTACTAGATTTTTTTTTTTTTTTTGCCCTATAAAGTCTTTTGGAACAATTGACAAAACTTATATGAGGTTTGAGGATTAAGTGGTAGTCAAATATCAATATAATTTACTGATTTTGATGGTTGTACTGTGGCTCTGTAAGAGAATGTCCTGGTATGTAGAAAATAGAGCCTAAAGTATTTGGGAGTAATGAAGCATCAGGTTGTCACTTTATTCTCAAAGGGTTCGGCGGGGGGGCGGGGGGGGGAACCTCTCTTGACTATATTAGCAATTTTTCTGTAAGTATGAGATGGTTTAAAACAAACAAAATAAAAATAAATAAACCCAAAAAGTATATTGCTAAGATTCATCCATATTTTTGTGTATCACTCTAGTTCATATATTTTGACTGCTTAATAGTATTTTGTTACAATTCATTCACTCACTATCCCTTTGACGGACTTCTGAGTTTTTCCATTTTTGCTATTATGGCCAGTGCTGCTGTAATCATTATTTTATACATCTCCTGGTACAGACATGAAAAAGTTCACCTTAGTTATTTTCCCAGGAGAGAAATTGCTAGGTGTCTTAGTTTCTTAGTGCTGCTATAACAGAAATAGCACAAGTGGGTGGCACAACAAGCAGAAATTTATTTTCTCACAGTGTAAAAACCTGTTGTTGTCAAGTCAATTCTGACTCATAGTGACCCTATAGGACAGAGTAGAACTGCTCCATAGGGTTTCCAAGTAGCAGCTGGTGGATTTGAACTGCTGACCTTTTGGCTAGCAGCCAAACGCTTAATTGCTCACAGTTTAGAAGGCTAGAATTCAAGATTCAGGGCACTAGCTCTAGGGAAAGGTTCTCTCTGTCAGCTGTGCGGGTAAATCCTTGTCCCAGCTTCTCTAGCAGTCTGTGTTCCCTGAAGATATCCACAGGACATCTAGCTTTCTTTGATTCATGCATGCTTACTTTTGTGTCTAATCTGCTTCTTTGATATCTCAAAAGTGATTGGTTTAGGCCTAATAAGGCCTCCTTTACATGGCAAAGAAACCTCTATTCCTAACTGGGGTTACACTGACATGTACAGGGGTTAGGATTCCAGCATATGTTTTGGGGGGACACAATTCAGTCCACAACAACTAGGTCACAGGATATGTTCATTTCCTATTGCTGCTGTAACAATCCATTGCAACCCTAGTAGCTTAAAACAACACAGATTTATTCTCTGATAATTATGGAGGTCAGAAGTGTGAAACAAGTCTTACGGCGCTACAGTTAAGGTATCGTCAGGGCTGATTCCTTCTGGACTCTCGAAGAGAATCTATTTCTTTGCCTTTTTCACCTACTAGTTGTTGTTGTTATTTGCTGTCAAGTTGTCTCTGACTCATAGCAACTTTACGTATAACAGAACAAAATGTTGCTCAGTCTTGTACCATCTTCGCAATTATTGATATATTTGAGTCCAGCTTCTAGTAGCCATCTGTATTCCTTGACTCCTGCCTGCTTCCTTCATCTTCGAAGCACATCACTCCAATCTCTACTTCTATCATCATATCATCTTTTCCTCTGACTCAGACTTCCTTGTATCCCTGTTATAAGAACCATTGTGGTTATACATTATAAGTCATTTTGCCATATAAAGTAACAATCACAAGTTCTATGAATTAGGATGTGGACATATTTGGGGAGCCATTATTCAGCCTACCACATGAGGTACATAAATGCTTAATTTTAAATCTATTTGAAATTATACCATTAAGGAACATTTTCTTTGAACTATTCTGGGCCTACTATTAAATAGCAAGTCCCTTGGGAAGGGGATAAATAATAATCCCTTACATTTGTAGAATCGTTGAAGTATTTCAAAGCAGTCTCTCATGCCCATTGTTCCCTTTCCTCCCTATATAAGGTAGACAGGGTAGATACTATTAGGTTGAACCATAAGAAACTGCTAATATTAGACCATCTATAGCCTGCAAATATAGGATTTTTATATGTTTCAACTTAATATTATATCACCATTTTATGGAGGAGGAAATGGGCCTGGAGGGTTTAGGTGACCATCCACAGGTCATGCAAATAGTCACCATCAGAACAAAACTTCAACCCAGGCCTTTTGACTCCCTAAGTCAATGCTCCAACCACCAAGTTGTATGGAAAACATTTATTGGCATGATTATTATCACTAAAAGGCCTTTTTGGTAAACGGTGGTCAACTCTTGATTAACAAGGATGATAGGGAAGGGAAGTAGAAAGGAGATCATTAATAACTCTAAATCAGGGTTAAAGATATTTCACTGTTACACTTCTATTATGTGAGGTGGGAAGGGCTCGAGGGATCAAGGAAGAGGCAGAGTAGATGAGGTCTAGTCTCAAACCTATTAAACCAAAGCAGCAATTCCAACAAGCTTGGCCAAGGTGAGCAATAATCAGTACGCTCAGGACTGTAGCCTAATTTTCGGAGCTTCTTTGGGCTGGTAAGCTCATTACAGGTAAGCCCTGGTGGAGCAGTGGTTAAGCACTTGACTGCTAACTGGAAGGTCAGCAGTTCATACCCATAAGCGGCTTCACGGGAGAAAGATGTAGCAGTCTGCTTCTGTAAAGATTAGAGCCTTGGAAACCCTATGGGGCAGTACTACTCTGTGCTATAAGGTTGCTTCGAGTCGGAATCGACTCGACAGCGATTTCGTTTGGGTTTTATTATACCTTAGCTGAAGCCAAGCTTTGATTGCAACTACAATCACAAATTGACCCAACGTTTGTCAGGGTATAGAAAAGAGATAAGCGTTCTGCTGAGATAGGAAGACTGGTTAGTCAAGATAGCCCAAGGCCAGAAAGCCGGGATTCGTAGGGTCAATAAGATCAGTGTATATGCAGTAGGTGGCATAGTATCTGGCGCAAGACATAGGTGAAATAGATATTGTATATACTCCCTCCAACCCTCAAGAAATTATGAAGAAATTCAGGACAGAATAGGAGAATGTTGCCTATTACTGGTGGCAAGGAAGCTCAGCTGCAAGAAGACCTGGACATCCACAGATCTGGGCCAGAGCCCAGGCTCTGCCCAACCTCAGCAGGTCCTTTTCCCTCTCTGATCATTTGATTTCTCATCTGCCATTTGAGAGGATTTAACTGATTGATCTTTTAGCAATCTTACACTTCATGTATTCAATGAGTACTTCTATACAACATAGAATAGGACCAAACTACCCAACTGTTCCAAACTGCACTAAGACAAATTGAGGTCTTCCTTCTCCCACTCCTCACATGGTCTCTAGATGCTTGGTGGAAAGGTCATTTACCCCTCCAGGCAGCTATTCCTTGATGAGTCTTTCACTGTGATTTCTCCAGGAAATACATTTTTTAAGGCCCAGGGTAGCACAAAGTAGAGTAGAATTTCCCAAGGTGGTTCCACAGACTACTAGTCGCAAAAGATTCCCTTCAAAGAAGTTTCACATCGTAGCAGAAAAGACCTCATTTATAACAGCAATAGAAGATGAAATATCTAGAAATAAATCTAATAAGAAATGTGTAAGATCTATATGATGAAAACTTTAAAATGCTTTTGGGAGATTCAAAAAAGACTTGAACAAATGAGAAAGCATTCTATATTGCTGAACAGGAAGCCTCAACATCAAAAATATGTCAATTCTCAGTAGGTAATCTATAAGATAAACACCATCCCATAAACATACCAACTAAATTTTTTTTTTTTTGAACCAGACAAGCTAGTTCTAAAGTCCATTTGGCAAGATAAATAAAAATGTATATCCAGGAAAATTCTGAAAAAGAAGAGCGACAAGGAGGACAAGACTTACCAAATATTAAAACATACTATAATGCCTTAATAATTGAACAGTGAGATATTGACGATTGAATTGAAAATGATCCAAGTAACGGAATAAAAAGTTTGGAAATAGACCTAAATACACAGTGAAATTTAATATACAATAAAAGTGGGATCTGAAATCATTGGAGACAAGATGAATTATTCAGTGATTGCTGTTGGTACATCCTGTTAATGATCTGAAAAAAAAAAAAAAGAATGTGTAAACCACATTTTACCCCAGTATAAATCTCTAAAGAATCAACTATTTAAATGTAAAAATACAAACTAAAAGTATCAAAAAAACATGGAAGAATTTCTTCGTAATTTCAGTGCAGGAAAATCTTTCAAAAAAAAAAAACAAAACTACAATACAAAATCCAAAAGCCTAAAGGAAATGATTAATAATTTTGATTACATAAAAAATTCCGGATGGCATAATCAAATATAAAAGACAAAGAATAAATGGGGAAAAATATTTGCTGATGGGGCAGTGGCTAAAAGCTCAACTGCTAACCAAAAGTTCAGCAGTCCGAATCCACCTGCCACTCCTTGGAAACCCTATGCTGCAGTTCTACTCTGTCCTATAGCGTCACTATGAGTCGGAATTGACTCGATGGCAATGAGTTTTTGTTTTTTTTTTTTAGTATAACAAAGGGCTAATTTCTCTCATATATAAAGAGCTCCTAAAAATCAATAATCAACAAGACCAATAACCTAATGAGAAAGGGCAAAGTTCACAAAGAATTCACAGAAGAAGAAATGCAAATAGCTCTTAAACATGCTCATTCATAGTAAGTAAAATGCAAATTGTTGCTACACTGAAAAAAACTTCTTCACTAATTATTTTGGCAGAGCTCCAAAAATTTGGCATGGTACTGTCATACATTCTATATGTATATATCCTTGATGCAGGGATTCCACTTCTGGGAATTTATCTGACATGTGTAAAAATATCTATGTGTATGTATGAGATTAGTTATTGCAGCAATGTTTTTAATAGCCTAAAAATTAGAACAGAATTAAATATTCACATACACACACACAGAAGTGATAATCCATAAAATGGAATATTATGGCACCATTTAAAAATAAGGATGCTTTTTTAGGTACAAACATGTAAAAAATGTTTGTTGATAAAAAATTTGGTGTATGCTAGTTCTTGTACTACCACTTTTTTAGAAATGAAAAGACAAATATATGTATTTGCTTATATATGAATAAACTATTTCTGGAAGGATACACAAGAAAATAAGAACCATATTGCCTGTGGTGAGGTAAACTGGATAATTGGGGAATGGGAGAAGGAGAGAAATTCTTCAGTGTATATAATTTTATACCTTTTGAATTTTGAATCATGTATTACCTATTAAAAAATTAAATTTATAAAAGACTTCTACAGAATTATCCCTACTCTAAGAGATTCACTGGGAATACCACCAAGATAAAGGCTTTAAGAAGTCCTGTAATAAACCTGTTTCACTATTTAAACATTTCCCAAACATATTTGACTCTGAAACTCTTCCCATCTAATACCCGTTTACATCCTGTGGTGCACATTTGGTAGGAAACACTCTCTGAGGGCCTTGAACTGCCAAGGCTTGTCCCAGGCCCTAGGTCCTAGATGACAAACCCTGCTCAAGAGACCCTCTTCAAGGGAAATGTTATGGATTGAATTGTGTCGCCCAAAAAAGATACGATGAAGTCCTAACCCCTGTACTGGTAAATGTAACCTTGTTTGGAAATAGGTTTTCTCTTTGAAGATATCAGTTAAGTCATAGCAGTGTAGAGTGGGTCGTAGTCTTAATCCCCTTTAAATGTTGTCTTATAAAGGAGGCACACACACACACACACACACACACACACACACACACACACACACACACACACACACACACACACACACACACACACACACACACACACACACACACACACACACACACACACACACACACACACACACACACACACACACACACACACACACACACACACCAGACAGATGCCATGTGATGACGGAGGCAGATGCCTCTATAAGCACTCAGTAAAAGAACACCAAGGATTGCTGGCAGCTACTAGAAGCTAAAAGAGCACTGGTTATGCAATGATTAAGTGCTTGGCTGCTAACTGAAAGTTCACAGTTACCCACCAGCAGCTCTGCAGGAGAAAAGACTTGGCAATCTGCTCCTCTAAAAATTATAGCCAAGGAAACTCTAAGGGGCAGTTCTACTCTGTCCTGTAGGGTCACTCTGAGTCGAGATGGACTTGACGGCACACAACAACAGCTAGAAGCTAGAAGAGAAGCACAGTTCCTCTCTGAAAGCCCTCAGAAGAAATCTACATGGATTCGGACTCTGATTTTGAACTTCTAGCCTCCAGAACTGTGAGAAAATAAATTTCTATTATTTAAAGCTACCCACTTTGTGGTATTTTGTTATGTCAAAAACCAAAATTAAACCCACTGCCATCAAGTCGATGCTGACACACAGCGACCCAATAGGACAGGGTTTCCAAGGCTGCAGTCTGTACGAAAGCAGACTGCCACATCTTTCTCCCAAGAAGTGGCTGGTAGGTTCAAACCACTGACCTTTCAGTTAACAGACTAATGTTTAACCACTGTGCCACTGGGGCTCTTTTATGTTATATCAGCCCTAGAAAATTAAGACAGGAAATAGCTGCTAGGAGGAATCCTATGGAGAGTGAAATCAATTGTAGTCTCCCCTTAGGCTGAGAAAAATGGGAGGAAAAATTTCTTTCTCATACCAACCCTCTCTATTCCTATCCACATCAAAATTCCCAGCTGGAATAAAAAAAATACATAAATGAGCCAGGTCATTTGGTAAGGAGAGTACACGTCTGGCCTCTGGCCGTGTGAGCATAGTCAGGCACAAATAAGGTACAAGAGGGAAGGTTGTTAAACAATAAATATAAAGTGACCAAGTAAGTTAAAGTCCCCTTCTTTACATTATAACCCAAAGGAAAAGAAACATGACATTTCTAATAGTATTTCCACATTGGCCTTCTCTGTTGGGCAAGGCTTCCAAACAATTTACACACTTCACATTCTCTTCACTATTGAGCTTAAATGAGCTGCTCATTTTTCTAGCATGCCTAAATAGGGTCATTCTTTGGTACCGTTTGAGTTGCCTCCCAAAGGGAGATTGTTTCAGCCATTTGTGGAAAAGTCAATGCCAGGAAAAGCCAATTAGAAACCATTTCTGGCCCTAATTAACAGCAGAAGGTGGGAGTGTGGAGAGTTTCCCAGAATCCTAATACAGCTGGCTAAATATCAACAATGTGGAAGTACTGAGGTCTTCTAATAGAGTCATTCTCAAAATGGTCCCCAGACCAGCAGTGTAAGCATCACCCGGAACTTGGTAGAAATGCAAATTCTTGGGAGCAGCTCCAGATCTACTGAATCAGAAACTCTGGGTCATTCTGATACATGCTAGACTTTGAGAACCACTACTGTAACAGAACCTTTAACCATCATCCCCATGTATGGCCCTAGAGTTGCTTCTGTCTGAGGTGAGCTTCTTAAGAGTTTAGTTCTAAGTTTGCTCCAAGCCCTGATTTAGGAATTGAGTGTTTAGCCCTATCCCATTGCTGTTGAGTTGATTCTGACTCCTAGAGACCCTACAGGACAGAGAAAAACTGCCCCATAGGGTTTTCAAGGAGTGGCTGGCAAATTCAACTACTGACATTTTGGTTAGCAGCTGTAGCTCTTAACCACTGCACCACCAGGTCTCTGTCCCTACATTAGCCCTATATTAACCTTTATTATGTTTTAGGAAATGTCAGGGATTTCTTACTTGTATACTCAGACAACGACCCTTATAAATTTTTTTTTTTTTTAGGAATCTGGTCTTCCTGGCTAAAAATAATTAGCTTGTGCAGCTGGCTCTAAAACATTAATAATATGGCAACAGAGAAAATAACTACATTGAAACTGCTATTCGGAGATTATTAGAAAGTGGACCTAGGTAATCACTTCATCATGGTATCTGTTTGTGATCCTTTACATAGAAGTTAAAGAGCCACCTAGAGAAGAATTGACTTTTAATGCACACAAGTAAGCACAGGTTTCATATGGGGGTGGTAATGGGGACATTTTTTGGAGCAAAATTGCAAATGATAGTGATTAGACACCTGAAAGATAGTTCATCACAGTGATAGGAGTCTAGCCTAAAAACTGGACTTTGCTGGAGGGCTCTAGCATGGCAGGAGAGCTGTGGTTCTGAATCCAATAGCCTGCTATTGTTTAAACTTTTTCTCCATGCTTCTCTGCTGGTGTGGGAGCCCCTGTGGAGAAAAGGGCCAAGTGTGACTTGACAGAGCTCTGTCTCTAGTTTCTGAGGCCTAGGAAATTCTACTGTGGAGCTCTGCTCAGTACAGTAAGTCCCCAGGTTAAGAACGTCAGATATATGGACAAGTCGTACTTGCACTTTAATGTTATGTAAGTACACCCTCGCTTTGAAACAATTGAGCCAACCCTACTCACAAGATATTCATCACAAGCTCCTTCACTTGATGCACGTGCAGGTTTTAAATCATTGAAAAGGCTTCGAGTCTTTTCTTGCACTAAAGGAAGGCTAAATAAGAACTGTATGCACCTGTTCCAACTTACCTACGGATTCAACTTAAAGACACACTTAGGAACAGGCCTCATTCATAAACCAGGGACTGCCTGTATTAAGAAGAAAAGTTCTTCAAGATAATGCCAAGCTTCCCTAGCCCCTCAGGATCATGAACAAATGATGGGCATGAGGATGGTGGGGTGCAACAGAAGCCATTGGAAGCAAGGCCACTCAGAGTGCCAGAAGCTGGAGGAAGTTGACAGGGTAAAGATGCAGCAGAGGTGGGCAAAGGTGGGCAGAGGAGGGCAGGCGCTCAAAGCAATTGGAGCCAGTGGTGGGTGTCATCTCTGACCAATTTGTTAACATGATTAAAAACACTGCCGTCCGTAAACTCTCACCTCCAGGCAAAATGCTGTACTCATTCTCCTTTCAATGTGTCCTATGGTGTCACATTCTCTTCAAGATGTACTTGGAAAGATACATACTTTGGAGTCAAAGAGATACGAGCTTAAATTCTGAGTCTGCTACTTATCAACTGTGTACTCTTAGAAAGTTACATCATTTCTCTGATCCTCAGTTTTCTCATCTGTAGAATGGATAAGCCAGTTTTGAGCAGTAATAATAACATAAGCTTCCACTTTTTAAGCCCCTGCCAGCTGTTCCACATACATGATTATCCCAATCCATCTTCACGACCACACATTGAAATAAGTATCTTTTTCCCCCTTTTACAGATCAGGAAACAGCTCCAGAAGGGTTAAGAAACTTGCACAGGGTAAGTGGTAGAACTAGCATTTCAAAGGTCAGGTTGAATTTGGTACCATCATCCGTGCTATTTCCACTACATAGCACTGTCTCTCACTACAACTGGTACAATGCTTGAGAGGAGGAGTCCTCAGTACTTACACTTTCTTTTTCTATCGCTTTCCTGCAGTTGCCTTCTCTTGACCCTGAAGACAAGGTGAAGTCTCACCTCCTTCCAGACTACCCTTATCCAAAGTGATGGCCCCTTTCCCTCCCAACATGCTCCCAACACTGCTCATGAGCTGCCTTTTTATTTCTTTTCTACAGCCCATCTCTTTAAAGCTTTAATTGTGATTTACTTTAGCTTTTTAATCTGCTTTTTTCTCACCCACCAGCTTGTAGACCTCTCATGGGCCATGGATCTTATTCTTTTCAGTGTTCTCAACCCCCGGGGTCTCCCTAATACCTCGTACACACGAGTTGGACTGAATTGGTTTAACAGCTCCTCATCTGTGTGTTCACAGCTGTGGGTGAGAGAACTTGGAACTTCTCCAGGTGCCTGAGTTGGGAAGACCAGCCTGTGCACAGGGGCCCCGGCACTCCCCATGTTCTCTGGCTTTTCTGCCTGGAGGCCCATAGTGACGGATCCCCTCGTTCTCTGCCTCACAGGATTCATTGCTCAGACATACCCAGTAATAAATAACAACCTAGATGATTGTGTCTGGTAGCTAATTGACTGTGTAACATAGGCTACCAGCCTCTGGGGCAGCACAGCGTGCTGCCTGTAATTAATCACCCTCATCCCAGCCTGACTACCCAGCTATGTCGAAATCACTGAGCAATTAGGCATTTTCTGAGTGGGTTTCCCTGCCTTGGTTTGGGAGGTGGAAAAGATCCTTTTAACGTAGCTTTCCATAGGTTCTCAGAACCATATCGATTCTATGAGAAATCAGCACTGTGCCAAGCACTGCCGTCAATGCTGTAGGAGTTGGCAAGACGAGGAAGAAATAATCAGTGCCTTCTTGGACCACAGAACTGAGTTGGGGATATAAGACAAAACTAGAGTGAGTGTAGTTTGATATATGTCGTATGAAAGGTACAAAACCATTTCTATGAGACACAGAGTACTTTTAACTGAGAAATGGGGACGTTAACAACATGAAGTATAGAATCACCGTGTAGTACAATGGTTCATGTTAGAATCACCTATGAGAACAATTAAAAAGACATAAATTCCCAAACCTAGCCAATACCCACTGAATCAAAATCTCTGAGGGAAGATGGGGCCAAGAATCTCTGTTTAGCTGTTTGGGAAATCGTGATGCCAAATATGATATAGGGTTGCTTTGAGTTGGGATTGACTCAATGGCAACAGATTTGGTTTTCTTGATTACCCAGCCCACATCCTATGCTCTGAAAGTTTTGGCCCACTCCCATAAGGGTGAGTGATTATAGCTCTGTGAACAATGTAACCACTCTAGCCCAGCCTACCCTTGACATAACACATTGAACCATGGGTGGGCATCTGACTCAAGCTGAGTTCCTTTGGAGTAGAAAGTCAGTTCTAGTTAATATAGGTGAGTCTGCTGGGCCTGGAAGATTAGGAGGATTCTGAGACTAAGGGAGACTTTTGAGAGCCATCCACAGTGAAGAAAAAGAGAGAGAGATTGCTTCTATTCCTGAAATCCTTCTAGTTTCCAGTCCCAATCCTTTGTGACATTTATACTTTTTATTCTCAGTTTCGTGAAAATCTCTGACTCTTTTTAATATGCCTCCATTAACTAAATTTGCTTGCATGAGTTTCCCTTCCTCATAACAGAGAGAGAATCTCAAAACTGGAGAGACTTCAGACGCCAGCTGTTCTACCCCCGCCCCCAGTGTGGGATCCTCTCTACCCTACTCTGTGAAATTGCCTAGCACCATCTTTGGCAAAGTAGGTGCTCAAAAAAGTACATTGGTCTTACACCTTCTGAAATAGTAAACTTACTACCTCAACTTTGGATGCTCTATTAGATGTTTTTATTGCTGTTGAGTCGATTCTGACTCATGGTGACTCTAAATGTTACAGAGGAGAACTGCTCCATAGGGTTTCTTGGCTGTAATCTTTATGGAAGCAGATTGCCAGGCCTTTCTTCTGTAGCACCATCAGGTGGGTTTGAACTGCCAACCTTTAGATTAACAGTGGAATGTCAACTGTTTACACCACTCAGGAACTTTGACTATTAGGCATTCCTTCCTTTATTGGGCCCAAGTCTTCCTCCTTAGGAATTTTTATCATTGGATTGCCCTCTGAAACCTGACTAATTCCATCCCCTTTTCACCATAATTGTAAGCAAATATTTTAAGACAGTTCTCAGCACCCTCCACCCCCTCCCCTTTTCTTCTTCAAGTTAAATATCTTGGTTTACTCAACTCTTCCTTCTATGTCCTTTACTCCACACCCTTCATTATTCTGGTCCTTCTTGAATGGGTTACTCCAGTTTGCCAATGTTCTTTCTAAAGTATAATGTCCAAAATTAGACAGAGATTCCAAGTATGTTACCATTATCCCTATATGTTTTATAGTCTTGGATGCAACATAAATTTTCAAGTCCATATACCAACAAAATGTTATCCTTAGATTCCAATGGCCACATTCTCTCCCCTTTATCACATAGTCTCCTGCCCAGGTTTCCTTCCTAGAGTATCCTCTACTCAGAGCATTGAAAAGGCCCAGTTGGAAACTATTCTAAGCCAGGTCTCTCACTGTCCATGAAGAAATGGCACACATCCTCTGAGAGTTGATTAACATAGGAGCCCTGTAGGTTCTTGACTGAACAGCAGATTTCAGGCATAGAGCAAACTCAGACAGGAGATAAAAGATGACCTGGGTGTGAGTCAGACTCTGAGGTTTAGGAGCCATTTTGGATCTTTCATGATGCAGCACGTGCTCAAACAGAGCTCCAGTACCAAGGAGCGTGCCAAGTCATAAAATGTCAAATTTTTATGGACATTAGAAACAGACCTCTATCACTCACCAGCTGTAGAGGTATAGTGCCATGGTTACAGTATCAGCTTTGGAGTCAAGCTGTTCGCATTCGATCCTTGACTGTACCATTTGAAACCACTGCTAATTGGTTCAAGGCCTAGGGCTTTTGATTTATAAAATAGGGAGAATACCTGTTTCAGAGGGTTGTTGTTAGGGTTACGTGAATGATGCACGTAATTGAATAATACATAAAATACTTAGCACACTGCCTAGCACATAGTTTCAGCATAGGCAGCTATATTGTACTTTCTATGTGTCAGAGAGTGTTCTCAGCACTGCACAAATATTAACTCATTTACTTCTGTTAACTTTAGGAGGTTAGTACAATTGTTACTCTTACTTTACAAGTGAAAAAAATGAGGCACAGAGAAGTTTTACACAAGGTAAGTGGCAGAATTGAGATACTAACCCAGGCGGTCTTGGCTCTGGAGCCCATTCTCTAAACCACTATACTAGCAGCACTCGGTAAGTCTGTCTTATTATTATTATTATTAGGTGTGTAACCCTGAGCAAGTTCTTTGGTCTCTCTGAGCCTCAGTTTCCTTACCTGTGAATTGAGACTAGTCCCAGCAGATGTTGTATGTAATACATGAAAACAACGTAGCATAGTATGTGAAACATACAGTTGAGTTCAATAAATCCTTTCTCTCTCTCTCCTTCAGATGTCCTTAAACTTCTTTCTGTAGTAAGAACATCTCCAGCCCCAGAAAAAGTTTAACTTGGCTTCAGTTTTCTAGTCACCTGTAGTTTTGCTCTGATGTCCCAAGAGTGTATATTCTGTTCTTTAGCCCCTGGGATGCTTGCTTCAACTTCCAACCAAATCAAACCCATTGCTATTAAGTCGATTCAGCTCATAGCAACCCTATAAGACAGAGAACTGTTCCACAGGTTTTCCAAGGCTGTATTCTTTAAGGAAGCAGACTGCCACATCTTTCTCCCATAGATCTGTTGGTGGGTTCGAACTGCCGACCTTTCTGTTAGCAGCCAAGCGCTTAACCTGTGCACTCCAACTTCACAGGGTATTAAGTAGCATTCCTACCTTCTCAAGAACTGGAGTGCCCCCACAGTCCACTTTGGAGGAAGGGCTCTTCTAGTTCTAAAGTGTGTGTCTGTCCATTTACTGCATTTCTGTTTAGATGGGAAACTTCTGGAATGACTGGAATGCTCTTTAAAAACACGCTTAATTCTCACTATCTGCCCAAATTTTTATCCTGTGGATACACCCAAATCTTCCAAAGTGGTTTTAATGTTGGCAATTTACAAAGAATCCCTGTCTTTCATTGCCATTTCTTTGACTGCTAAGCTTTTCATGAAATGGTCTAGAAGTGAAAACAATGTGCCAGTCTTACCATTTGTTCTAGATTTTGCTAGTCTGACCTGGCCTGAGAAGAGATAAAGCCAGCTGCAGATTTGGGCCATGACTATAACACACATACAGGTGTACTTAGAGGCATCCTTCCTCATTTCCTTTCCTACCTACTTCCACCAAGAAGTTGATACTTGCAAGATTAAGATTCTAATCCCCTTAGTACCTTTACAAGCTCAGTGATCATTTACATCAAAGGTCAGCAAACTTTTCTATAAAGAGCCAGACAGCACACTTTTTAGGCTTGTGAACCACGTGATGTCCATCTCAACTACTCAGCTCTGCCTTTGTAGCAAAACCAAAGACAGGCAATATGTAAATGAACGGTCATGGCTGTGTTCCATAAAACTTTATTTAAAAAATAAGCAGCAGGCTGGACTTGGCCAGCAGCCATAGTTAGTGACCACTGATTTAAATCATAATGAAAAGCATCTTCATTGCAGAAAGTTTAGCAAAGAACAGAAACAAATAAAGAGGAAGAAGCAGGCAGTTTATTGTAGTAGTCAACAGCCAGAACTCTGGAGTCAGCCTGCCTGGGTCAGTTGTGGGACCTGGAGCACATTACTTCTTTAAACGCCAATTTCTTTATCTGTAAAATAGGAATAATTGCAGTGTATTCTCCATAAAGTTAATGGGAGGATTAAATGAGATGATCCAGGTAAGACCTGAAAACCTAGGAAGCTATTAGCCAGAGGCAGCAGGGCATTGTGGGTGAGTGTGGCTCAGAGGCTAGAATGCCTCAATTGGCGGCCCGGCCCTGCCACTTCCTAACTGTGAGACAGTGGGCAGTTACCTACCGTCTCTGTCGCTCCTCTTCATCTGTAATAACAGTCCCTGTGTCATAGGACTATTGTGAGAAGTAAAGGAATTAATGCCTGTCAAATGCTTAGAATAGTACCTGATATGTATAATTATTCCAGATGCAACATTTAAAAATTATCATCATTACTAATATTAAGAAATCGCTATTCTATGCCTCAGGGCAATCACTAGATTAACACTTTGGAATATTTCCTGTCAGCAATTTTGTATAGATGTAAACATACTACCAGTGTATATGCAATTTTATTTTTCCATTTTATTAAAAACTTTTTGCTAAAAAATTATTTTATTTGCTCTACAATAGTCTAGGAGCCCTGGTGGCTTAGTGGGTAAGTGCTCGGCTGCTAACTGAAAGGTCAGTGGTTCGAACCCACCAACTCCTCCATGGGAGAAAGATGTGGCAGTCTGCTTCCATAAAGATTTACAGCCTTGGAAACCCTGTGGAGTAGTTCTATTCTGTCCTTTAGGGTTGCTATGAGTCAGAATCGACCCGATGGCAATGGTTTCATTTTTTGGTTTATAACAGTCTATGGAATGGATTTACCATGGTTTCCTTAATCTTTGCTCTAGTTCTGAACATTTTGATGGTTTCCAATAACTAATTTTAAATAATATTGCTATACATGCATTTGGGCACATAGCTTTTTATAAAGTTTTGGATTCTTTCCTTAGTTTCTCGAGAGTGGAATTACTGGGGTAAAAGATTATGAGCATTTTTAAGTTGCTGTATCTGTGTGAGCAATTTGCTTTCAGAAATGATTGTACTAATTTAGAGCTACGCCATAGCATTTGTATTCACCAGATATCAATTTCCTCATCTGTCAAGTAAGGGTACTAAAGTCTGCTCGATCTACCTCATACTGTTATTGTGAGAATCAAAAGGTATGTGGACGAACTTTGAAAACTGCCACGTGATATACCATTGTAGTTATTTTGGTTCGACAACAGCATCTGATACAGCCAAATGGCACCGGGAGGCAGGGATGGTATAGTAAATACAACCCTCCTCCTGGCATCGAAGCCTACCTGTGGCACCAACTGCAAACACAGACAGTTCAATTAAGATGACCACTACATTGCTGCCCTGACCAGCTCTTCAGACTAACCACAGTGAGCAACCATTGTCATGATTTCATAACTTGAATAGCTACTATCTTAATTTGGGATTTCCAGAGAGGAACACTGCTCACTTAGCAAGAATGGTGTGGAGCCTTTTTCCATATGAGAAACAAATTAACACAATGGCCTAGGAACAACCTCCTACTCTACTTCCATATGTGTGGGTGGCTATCTATGATGTTTGCATACTATATTTATGTGCCAATATATAAATCCCCATCAGGTCAGTCAGGGCATCATGGAACAAGCACCAAACTTTGAATAAGGAAATCTGAATTTAAATCCCAGTACTCCGGATCTCGGGCAAATCACTTCCCTTCTCTGAATTTCATTGTCTCGACATTTAAAATAAGAATACTGATAGCCTTTCAGAACCTTAGGAAACATAAATAAGATTATACGTGTCAAAGCACAAATTAAAAATCTAGAAACTGCCACATGTTGTTGTCGTTAGGTGCCTTCAAGTTTGATTTTGACTTATAGTGACCCTATGTGACAGTAGAACTTCCCTATAGGGTTTTCTTGGCTATAGTCTTTACAGAAGTAGATCACCAAGTCTTTTCTCCCTCAGAGCTTCTGCGTGGGTTTAAACCACCAAACTTTGGTTACCAACCAAGCACTTAACCACTTGACCCACCAGCGCTCTTAGTAAGTGTTTAATAAGGGACAATAAAATACAAATATGCCAAAACACTTAGTATATTGCATGGTACTTAGCAGTTGATCAATACTGCTTGTTGACTCTGTTTCTGAATAACTTTGTGTTTATTGACC
Organism: Dugong dugon; assembly: GCA_030035585.1. Classification (NCBI taxonomy): domain Eukaryota; kingdom Metazoa; phylum Chordata; class Mammalia; order Sirenia; family Dugongidae; genus Dugong; species Dugong dugon. The sequence goes on along the minus strand of CM057467.1, from coordinate 99,718,077 downwards.
AAAGACTTTGCTGACTTATCAATTCCTCCAGGAATCATTTCTAGAACCCTCCTTTTACTCTTAGGTAGCATTGGCCTGAGTATCTTTTTTTTTTTTTTTTTAAACAATTTAGGTTGTTTCCAAATTTTGTGTTTTTTTAAATAATAATTTATATAATAAATGTCTTTTGCAAAACTTTCTCCGTGTTCAGAGATTTATTTTCCCCCATTGTTTAGGATAAATTCTCCAAAGTGGAATTACAGGGTAAACGGTTGTGTTCATTTTTAAAGATTTGGTATATATTTTCAAATTGTTATCGGTTGTACGTTTAAAATTTTGTCTGACCCTAATACATGTACCTCCTACACACATCATTTATAATGTCAGTAACACCGTATTGTACTTTTCTTATATATTTGCCCCATGCAATTTTGAGATCTTGGGATGAGATTTCTTGAAATTTGTTGGAAAGAAGGAAAGAAAAAGAAAGAGAAAAAAGGAAAGGAAGAAAAAGAACAAAGGAAAGAAGAAAAAGAGAGAAGGTAAGATAGACATAGAAGATTGTAGAATGAGAGAAAGTATGGAAAGGAAAGAGTTTCCGGCTTTAGCTGCCAGTGCTAATTAAAGCCTCCTATGGAGTACTTTTCCTCAAAGAGAGGAAGGGCAGCATGTCACATACCATAAGATGCATATACATGAGTAAATAAATTGCCAACCGATACATTTTTAAAGGGAGCCCATTACCCTTATTTATTGAAGCTTTCAAGTGTTATGTCGGATCCTGCAATGAAGTAAATTATTAAACATCTTTATATCTACTATGAAAAATATCATGGTTCCTTCTTTTGATCCTTTCTTCTGTTTCCACTCTGAGTCCTTCTTTTTGGGCACTTGTAGCAATTCTTTATGATGTCGGTCACTTGTGTTCTGCTCAAGAAAATGTCAGAGACCACCCACTTCCAGTTTTTACAGGAACTATGGTACACAGAAATTGTCTGCAACGGATTGATATGAAAGTAGAAAATCAAAGTATTGTTTATCATATTGATTTTCTTGTGGCCCCTTCTCATTTCTCTCATTTCCCCTGTTTTTCTACCCACTTCCTCTTAATTTCCCTGCAAGAAGGTGGTTGTTTTTTTTCTTCCAGAACCCAGAAATTAGAAATAGCTGACCCGGAGTTTGACGGCAACTAGAGTTGTCAGTCATATGACTGCTTTCCCAACCTGCAGAGATTTCACTTTCAAAGTGAAGGCAAAAATAACTATACAACTCAGTCAAATGAAAGCAAATGAAAGGGGTAGTAAATTAGAAGAAGGTTCCAATTGTATTTTTAAAAACATCTAGCTCTTAATTCAAATATATTGTCCAATTCTATCATCCCCAGTTCCTCTGCATAGAGGAAGGAGAATGGGCTTTGAAGTCATGCAGTCAGCTTTCAAGCCTGCCTTGACTGCTTTTGAGCAGGGTGTCAGTGGGCAAGGGATTCAACCCCACTTAACCTCAGTTTCCTCAGATTCAAAAAGGAGATAATAGCAGGACTTACCTCACTAGACTGTTGTAAGTATTAGCTAAGATAATGGATACATGTCAGATCATGCCACTGTATCTACATTGCTGTTAGTTGTTGAATTGGCTCTGACTCATGGTGACCTCATGTATAACAGAACAAAATGTTGCCCAATCCTGTGCCATCTTCCTGCACTATTATTGACAATATTCTTTTATAATCCATAAGACTTTCATTGGCTAATTTTTGGAAATAGATCACCTAGCCTTTCTTCTTCCTAGTTTGTCTTAGTCTGGAAGTTCCACTGAAACCTGTCCACCATGGGTGACCCTGCTGGTGTTTGAAATACGAGTGGCGTATCCTCCAGCATCATAGCAACATGTAAGCCACCACCACATGACAAACTGACTGACGAGTGGTGGGTGTCTAGAATAGTTCCTCCCTTTTCCCTGTTGGCTCACACTTTTCCCACATCGAATTCTATCCATCCTTCAAGGCACAGTTCAAATACCACCTCCCTAGTCAAGTGTTCCCTAACCCTCCTCTGACATAGCATCAGTTATACTCACATCTCATGTGGCTTGTCTCCCATTCTGTCCCAGGGTTTTTTTTGACAGGCCCAATACTTTTTATTTTTAGCCCAGAATAATGGAAATGTAGGTCCATCCCACTAAATAGTGTTTCTAGTCTAGCCAACTCATTTAGTAGGACAACAGTACCTAAGAATGGGAATGGTGAAGCGGGCAAAAAGGTCATGGGAGGGGGCAAGTTATCATTTCTTAAACACGAGACTGGCATCTCATTTTCTCTGCCTGGGTATTGCTAACTTGGTATTTTTGTGGGACTAGGCTTTCTCACCACCACAAGAGTATAAACCTTTTGAGGGCAGAGATTAAATCATATGCTTCCTTGCTTCTCCCCTTAGTATCTGGCATAGTGTCTGCAGTAGATTTATTGAGAATGTCCCAACCCAATTTTTAGAGATGCCTGGGATGTCAGAGAAAAAAAAATAATTGTTAAGCAAGGAGGAAAATGTAGATGCAATGCGTAAGATTTATTCAGGAGGACAATTGTAGCACTTACACTTACTATGATATGAGAGCAGACCCCACTGAAGGAAAGTTGCACTGCTTTTTCTTGCAGCAAATACACAGTAAGAGCCTACCATTATATGAGTCTCTGATCTCAAAACGTTTACACTCTACTTGAGTAGGTAAAGTCTCTAGACCAACAAAAATGATCCTGGTGGCAGTACCTTAAATTAAAGAGAATGAAATGCCAGTTCTCATACTTGATAAATGGTATGACTCATCTCAGATTAGTTTGGGTTTCTCATTAACTGGTCCCAAATCTGTGTCCCTCATTCATCTAGGAGCTATTCAAAGGCAAGGGTCATGTATTAATCATCTTTCTATTTCAGTGTTTAGAACAATGCTTAATATTCATTCATGCATGCATACATTCATTCATTCAGCACATTTGTAATGAGCATCTACTATGTACCAGGTGTAGTAGGTGTCCATCTTGGCTCCTCCAAAGGCCTCTTTCCTTGCAAAATGCATCAAAGTCTGCATCAAAGGAGTGTTACTTCAATTTAATTCAATTAAAGAACACACTTTTAAAAGCCTCTACCATGTGCTAGACATTGGGAATATAGAAATCAGATAGACACAATTCTTGCCCTCAAAGGGCTCTCAGTCTAGCAGGGGAAGACAGTCATTGAACAAACAACACAGGCATGTCCTGGGGAACCTGAACCTTTGCACACTCAGATCTTGACTGTCCCACCCCCTCCTCTATCACTTATTCCATTCTTACAACTTTTTATGCTCCACATTCTGACTCACCTCACTCTATACCCCTCCTGGTCCCTCCAGTCTGACCTACTTCCTGGCCATGACCCAGCATCATACACAGATTATTGGCCCCAGCTCCCTCTGGTTGGCCTAAACTATGAGCAGTCTTTTGGGTAAGCCAGTCAGTTCAGCTTGGCCCTAGGGACTTCTTCTGACACCATTTACCTCCAGAGTGTGTCCCCAAAACTGCCTATGAAACAATGTATAGTAGTAATACTCACTTTGTATTTGCTAAATGAAGTCATGAATGAATAGGCAGCGTAACTTTTCTTTCAGAGAAAAGGTTTGCCAGGGGTCAGCCTTCATGTTATGATAAGTATAAGTGCTTCACTTGTATTCCTGGCAATAGAGCCCTCAAGGACTTGTGAGTGAGGGGGAGGAGTGCTTTAAAAACCATTCTTAATTAGGCAATTACAACAATTAAATATTTGAGACTCAGGGTTCCTAATCCTTATTTGATTTCCACTTTAATTTCCTAATAATGTATGTCTCTGTTCTCATTGTAATCTTTCCCTTTGAATCTGTGTGGAATTCATTTGCTTGGGATAATTGCTTCTCTATAAGGCTCTCTTTTGTCACCTTCACAATGCTCTAACATTACCGGGGGTGGGGAGGAGACATACATTTACTGTCACAGAGAAAATTTTTTAAAAGCCGGTGGATATCAGCTTTCTTGTTACGTCCCATTAGAAACAATGAAATAAAGAGGTGACAAGAGGAAAGTGTAGCTCTGACAATTCTGATCAGAAATCACATCAGTGTGTTTCCTTTTTGTCAGGAACTCAGAGTGGAACTAGAAGAAGCCGAGAAGAGGAGAGATGGCAATAAACACATACTGAGTACCTACTAAGTGTCCAACTCTGTACTAGACACTTTGTAGACCCAGCCCATTGGGTTGCCGTAATCACCCAAAGAGATAGTTAATGTTTCCCTGATTCTACAGATAAGACTCCAAGAAGTTCAAGTGCATTAAACCAAAAAAAAGAAAAAAAAAAAAACATTGCCATCGAGTGGATTCCAACTCATAGTGACCCTGTAGGACAGGGTAGAACTTCCCCCATAGGATTTCCAAGCCTGTAATCTTTACGGAAGCGGACTGCCGCAACTTCCTCCCGAGGAGGGGGCTGGTGGATTTAAACTGCTGACCTTTCAGTTAGCAGTGAAGCACTTTAACCACTGCACCGCCAGGGCTCCTTAAACACTGTGGTTCTTTTCAAGTGTATTGTCCATGGTAAATCAGCAAATTAGCATCCAAGCTCTAATCTCGGTGTTTCTGAGCCCAGAGCCTATGACCCTTCAACGTAACATGCTATCTCCATTGGTCTTCACTTCAGAAGCCATGCGAGCTTGAGCAAGTAATTTAACTCTTCTGAGCCTCAGTTTCCTCATCTTTAAAGTGAGGGTGCTAGAATATTCTCTGTGAGAATTAAAATAAGTATGTAAAACTTGGCACTAGATACACAGTAGCTTTGCAATTCAAATGATAATCGTTGTTATTATTACCCTTTATCAGAAAAGGAGTTCACTACTTCACAGGCACTTGAAGGGCTAGAAAGTAGCAATCAGATAGGATCATTGAGAAAAGGGCAGGCATCTAGGGGTTGGTGACCACAGACCCAGCCTCATGACATTTACACAATGCAAACCCTAAATGGTACTCAATTTAGGCACCTCGTGTTTGCTGTCTGGCTTAGGCTGGATGGCTGAGGCAAGACTTCAGCCTCTGCAGGAACTGGTAAGAGTAAGGGAGGATACTATCTGGTACTCAGAAGAAAATCCTGGAGTCCCAGATGGGTCACTGAGCAGGGACTCTAGCAAAGGGTTGAGGTGAGCCAGAAGATGGGGATCTGAGTATTAAAGCTCTGGCGTTCAAGGGAAAGTTTCGTTACAGGAACAAGGTCCCAATTCAGAGCCTATTCAGCCAATGTTGACTGGCCATCACTTATGTTCCAGGTACTGGGGTAGGGGCTGAGGAGATAGCAGTAAGCAAGATAGAGTACTGCCCTCAAAGAGCTCCAGAACTAGGAGGCAGGAGAATCAGGCACATTAACAAATTCCTGTAATATAACATGATGAATAACTCTTATAGAAGCATGTATCAAAAGCCTCAAGAGGAGCAAGAGAGGAGCCGTTGCTGGAATCACCAGCGATTAGTTGTTAGAACTAAGACATTAAAGTAAGAGACTGATGAGAAGCTAAGTTGCCAAACACTGCATAAACCAAACCCCAAATCAAACCCATTGCCGTCGAGTCAGTTCTGACTCCTAGTGACTCTACAGGACAGAGTAGAACTCCCCATAAGGTTTCCAAGGCTGTAAATCTTAACCAAAGCAGACTTTCATGTATTTCTCCCCTGGAGCTGCTGGTGGATTTGAACGACTGACCCTTTGGTTAGCAGCCAAGTGCTTAACTACTGCACCACCAGAGCTCCATAAACACTGCATAGACTCTTAAAATCACCCCTCCCTACTTTAGTTGGAAAGAGGCCCACAGGGAGAGGGGCCAAAGCCCAAACCTGAGGGGATGAGAGCAATGGGAAGAAGGCAGGGAATCTTGGGAGACAATCCTGTGTATTCTTCCCCACACCCTCTCCTAACATTGTTTCTACAAACACCCTCACACCTACTTGGCTGCATCCCTTCCTCTTACAAATACCATAGCAGAAGTGAGGCCTTTGATCTTCACAGAGCACTCAGTGCCAGTTGTGACTGGAGCACTGAAAATATTTACAAAGCCACCAGATTGATAGCTCCCTGTCAGGTCTTGTTCAGATCAAATATGGGATGTTGGCTTTGTAAATCACCATGTGTGGCGCCAAGAATGGACAAGAGGCATGCATGACATCAAAGATGTTTCCTGGGTCTGCAAATCATGCATGCTTTCTGGAGTACAGGATGTGATGGTAGCAATGAACACACACAAACAGATAATGTGTGCTCACAGATTTCACAGGTGCACAACCAGGCATCTGGACCCATAAGTAGACCCTTGCACACACATATCCATTATCTCAGATGCACACATACACCTACACACATACATATGTAAACATGGTCACAGCAATCCCACTTGTTATTATGGCCTTTGGTTGGGACTGGTAGATGGAAGTCCATCCCAAACCCAGCTGCCAACTTCTCTCAAATGCCCGTGTTCAGTGCAACCTTAAAAGCACAGCAGGCTCATTACAATGCTATTACCTGGCATTTGTGTAGAGATGAGTGTGATCAGCCCAGCCGCAGAGGCAGAAGAGCCTGCCTGCCTGCCTGCTGCAGGCCCTCCAGACACCTCCTGACAGGAAACAGGCAGCACTGTGTCTCCACACCTGAGATAAATCTCTCCCTGGCTACTCTCCTGTTTTGACATCTGAGCTCCACTCAGAAAGCTGTGAACTTGGGCAAAGAGCCTTAGACTTAGTGCCAGGGCCCTTGAGTTCTGTTCTTTCCCCTGGCCTGCTTTGTGGCCTTGCATGGGTCATCTCCCCTGCCAGCACTTCCATTCCCTGATCTGTAAAATGAGGAGGAGTTCTAGATTCTAAACCGTCTGTTCTTCAGAAACTCCTGGGAAACTTTGAAGACAGATTCCTGGACTCCAGAAGTCATGAATCCAAATTTCCCTGGATAGGACCCAGGAATATGTATTTTCACAAGTTCGCCCAAGAGATTCTAATGCAGGCCTGGAGGCCAGGGCTTGGGAACACAGGATTAAATGTTCCTAAAGCCTCTCTCCAGCTGCCTCTCTGATTCTCTATATGCTGTTCCCTCAATGTCAAGTGCTATCCACTAACTTGGGGGCCTATGTGTGGAGTTTTCTAGAGGTGCTCTATGTTAGGTATCTGGTGCTAGGTAACAAATTATCCCAAAACTTAGTGTTTAAAACTACAATAAATATTTATTACTTCTTGTAAGTTCTCTGGGCTACGAATTCGAGAGTGACTTAGGTGGGCAGTTCTGGCTCAGGGGCTCTTATTGGGTCAAGATGTGGGCTGGTGCTGCAGTCATCTGAAGGCTCGACTGGGCTACAGAATTCACTTCCAAGATGGCTCACTCACAGTGAGGCAAGTTAGTGCTGGCTGTTGGCAAGAAGCCTTAGTTTCTCTCCACATAGGCGTCTCCACAGGGTTGCTTGAGTGTTCTCACAATATGGCACCTGACTTCCCTCAGAAGAAGTGATCCAAGAGATCAAGGTAGAACCACCATGCATTTTATGACCTAGGCGTGGAAATCATAACCTACACCTCTGCAATAATCTGTTGGTCACACAGATTATCTCTGGTTAGCTCTAGGAGAAGACTACACAAGAGTGGGAATATCAGGAGATGAGAATCAATGGGGGCTATCACAGGGACTGGCTTCCACAGGCTTCATGGAGAAGAAGTTTTGTGAAGGCCAGGTCTTAGGTAAGAAGTGTGTGGCTATCAGTGTACTGTTGCTGTTGAGTCAATTCCGACTCGTAGCGAACATACAGGACAGAGTGTAACTGCTGCATTGGGTTTCCAAGGAGCACCTGGCAGATTCGAACTGCCAACCTTTTGGTTAGCAGCCGTAGCTCTTAACCACTACACCACCAGGGTTTCCAACAGTGTACTAGTGATACTAAAATGATGAGACCAGGAAGGGGGTAAACCTATCCATCCTCTTCCCTCTCACCCCAGCAAGGACTATATTTGCAGAGCAGAGGCATCCATTTGGATGTGTCTGTAAAGCCAAAGGGCTGATAAACACAGGTTAGGCACATGTATGTGATACCTTAAGCAGACCTGTGAAAGACATGGGGATTTTTAGAGATCAGAGAGAGCAGGGCCTCCAGTCTACAAACATAGCCCTTGTTGGAATGCGAGAGAAGCTCATTTCGTACCCTCCCCCAAACCTGCAGGCATTAGCACTGAACCTGAGAGACTGAGTCAATTCTTTTTAGCAGAGAGGGAAACAGAAACACTGCCTCTATTTCTCCTACTATTCTGATGCCTTTTGCTCTTTAGCTAGAGATTTTGCTCTGGGACCATCATGCACAAGATTTGACTTAACCCTCACACTAACCTTGACAGCTTGATATCTTTATCCCCATTTAATGGACAAGGAAATTTAAAGTCAGAGAGAGAGAGTGACCTTACAAAGTCACACAGCCTTATGGAAGTAGAGCTCCAGGCAGCTTGGCTGCAAGCCCCAGGAGGAGGCAACCAAGTCTGAAGCAAGGCTTTCTGCATCCAAAGACCACCCACCCAGCATCCGACAGGAGCACTGATATCTATCCAGCAGGGAGGTCGACCCTGTAGTCCCTCCAATGCCACAGGTCATAGGTAAGCGAGGGCTTTAGGGCTCCTGCAGGGCAATGGGCCTCCCAAGATAGACTGTCCCCCAGACCTGGTGGCTGGAAGTCCTGGGTCATCCAGTTTTGAGGTGCCAGGGCAGAGGTCATGCTTTCTTGTAACCAGAGAGCCCTGCTCTGCTGGGGCCACATGTGTCAACGTGCTAATGTTTCATGATTGCGACACAGTCTCTCACTTTGACACAACCTCCCAGAGCAATCATTGCAAAGCGATACCTGCCGGCTGCCCTCTGATTATTTTACAGCCTTCTCTAGCTCCAACTGCACTACCCTCTCTCTCCTCTCTGGTTTCTTTTCCCTCCCTGTTCCTGGCAGGTGGAGGGGAAGGTGAGGACAGAGGGCTAGGAAAGGGAGAAGGAATGACTATCTCTTTTCTGCCACCCTCTAACCTTGCCAGCCTGGGCTCTGTCTCAGAGGGAGGTCCGAGACCCAGGAGCCCTGGCAGGGAAGGATGGGCTCTATTTGCTCAGCACTGACTCTGTGCCAGGCACTGTGCTGGGTGCTTTGTTTATCTGATGCACCAAATCCCACAGCAGCCCTGAAAAATACAGGGACTTTTCTATCTGCCTGATTGCTCACCACATGCTCTCAGGAGAAGGAAGGCTCTGGGTGGCAGAGTTGAAAGGGACCCTAGAGACCACTCTTGCTCAGTGGCCTCATTTTTCAGAAATGGCCATGAACTGCCTCTCCCAAGGTCTGATGGCATTGTAGCTGCACAGTCAGACCAAGAAGCCAGCTTTTCCATCCTCTGGTCTAGGGTCTTTAATCCCCCAGGCTGCCTGTCATCACCCTGTCATTAGAACTCTATCTGTGGAGAAGAGTGAGGAATCCTAAGGGCAGCAGTGGTACATCAATAAATGTATGAAGATTTTATTTGAAGGTATATTAGCAAAAATAACCAGCTTATCAAACCTGTGGCTTTTGGGAATTTATAGTTTAGGATGAAGCAAAATGTATTAAAGTAACAGGGAAAAAATTGGCCGTTTGAAAGAAAAATATTAAATTATAAGGCTGAGGTATAAGGATATAGCAAAAAAAAAAAAAATCATGCAAATCGGAATAAAATGACTGAATTTAAGAAAATGCAGGTACAGGGTATGGACTTTGAGCCTGAAGACTTGGGTTCCAACTCCAATTGTTTACCAGTTGCTTGATCATGAGAAAGTCTAGCCTGTATTTTCACTTCTATATAATTAGAATGGTAACAGGGTTATTGTGACACTCAGACTGCATAAGGCACATCAAGCCCCACAGAATCACCCCCTTCACAGCCTCAGGAGTGTGCTCAGAGATGAGGGCTAAGCTGGGTGGGGGCATAGGATGCAGGATGTGGTGGGTCTTGAATGTTGAGCTTGCACTTGGTGTAACATGAGCTGTGGGAGCCACAGAGATGGCTGTGGGGCTGGTCCTGAGCTGAGATGACCTGGTTGCCATGGAGCTGGTTTAAGATAATCAGTCCCTGAACAGAACAGCTGAGCCCCACAAAGTCAGCACAGGGGCTGTGGCCCTCATCCAAAGAGAGAAGGGGAGGGTCTAGATTCTGGTCTGGAGGCCTGGGAAAGGATCCAGACAAATGGAAGGAAAGAGACAGCAGCAATGGGGCAGCGATGGGCCGTGGAAGTCTATTATGGGTAAGTGAGACAGAGACACCAGGAACCCACACAGACCTTGGAAAAGAAAGCCCTGCTGGCAGCCAACACCTTGGACAGGAGTGGACTATGTAGTGCAATGCTGAAGAGCAAGAGTCCTGAGGTCAGATTGCCTACATTAAAACCCTAGTTCCCTCACTTACCAGCCGTGGGACCTTCTCCAAGTATTAGTTGCTATACTTATAATTGTTGTGTGCCATGGAGTCGATTCCAACTCATAGCAACCCCATAGGACAGAGAAGAATTGCTCCATAGGGTTTTCTAATCTTTAAAGAAGCAGATTGCCACATCTTTCTCCCATGGACCGGCTGGTGGGTTTAAACCACCAACCTTTTGGTTAGGAGCTGAGCGCTTAACAACTGTGCCACCAGATTTCCTTTTACCTATAATATGGGGTAATAACTATACCTATTTTGTAGGACAGTTTTAAGGATTAAATGAGGTCATGCATGTGAAACTTACTATTTACTAAGCACCAATAGAATACCAAGGAGCCCTGGTGGTGCAATGGTTAAGCACATGGCTGCTAACTGAAGAGCTGGTGGATTGAATCCACTGGCCACTCCACAGGAGAAAAGACCTGGAGATCTGCTCCCGTAAAGATTACAGCCTAGAAAACCCTATAGGACAGTACTATTCTGTCATATAAAGTTGCTATGAGTTGGAATCAACTCGACAGCGCACAACAACAACAATAGAATGCCAGGAATCCCTGGGTAGTAAAACAGTTAATGCACTGCACTGCTAACTTAAAGGCTGGAGGTTCTCGTCTACCCAGAGGCTCCTCAGAAGAAAAGTCTGGCGATCTACTTCTAAAAAATCAGCCATTGAAAACCCTATGGAACACAGCTCTACTCTGACACGTATGGGGTCACCATGAGTCAGAGTTGACTCAATGGCAACTGGTTTTTTACTAGAATGCCAAGGCCTTATGGCAGCCATTTGACCTGCAGAGCCTCTCTGGATGCTAACTTCCACACTAGGAGATGAGACTAATATATCCCTATCTTATAGACAGGACTGGCCAAAGGTCACACAGCATGTACATGCTGGGACAAGGCTGGCAGTCATAGGCCTTCCCGTGTTCTTTTGCTAGCCTGCACTGTCGTCGTCTTCTTCACAGTAGGGTGGCTGTCCCCTGGGAGTCTATGCAACTTAGCTTTCACACCCCAGGGAAGCGTCTTACCTAACCTCATCTTAGCCTTTTGCAGGTGTATCTTGACCTCCAGGGTTAGGGCGTGGGAATGGCAGAGAGAATGAGGTGAGTTTCCACTTCTTCTCCAAAGTTTATGACTGAAGTTTAAGATTCAGAATAAGGGGCTGATGGCATCCATTTGAGCCTTTTCCATGCCATCTTTCCCCTCTAAACCATGACTCCTGCTGGTGCCTGGGTGGCCCTTCACTCCATGTCCCCTTGGTTCGCCAACACGTATCCTAGCGCTAACATAGGGCATTGTAAGTGCTGGTTTCTATCGTCTGTCTCTCTCCTGCCTAGACTGCCAGCTTCGTGCTGTCAGTGCTGTAGCTGTTGTATTCATTGATTTATCATGAGTACCTAGCACAGTACCTGGCAAATAGGAGACACTTAGTAAATTGTGTTTAACGAGTATCTAAATTAACTCTTCACAATCAAACATACCAGGCCTCTCAGCCTGTCTTAAGCAGAAGTGCCAATCACTCTGTGGTTTGATGTCAGAGAAAAGAACAAAACTGGCCAGGATGACCCAGAGTCTGAGACAAAATGTGTCCCCAGTTTCCTTACCACAACTTCTCTGGGATGCCTCCCAGGTGGTTTGACATCCTTTTCTAGAATCACAGGCTCTCGAAGGGGGACAGGTTCCTTGGAGCTGTTGTTGTTTAACCACTTACTGTACAGATGGTGCTCAGAGAGGCCAGTGACTTGCCAGAGAATCAGGGACAGGACAAGAACCAGAACCTGGATCTCTCACTTCCAGCCAGGACTCTGTCTATAATGCCGAATGGCCTTCCACCCAGGTGTCCTCTGTTCCAGAGACCTGGACTGGGGCCAGGATCCCTCCCTTCGGCAGCCACAGACAGCTGGAGTCCCTCCTTCCTTGGATCCTTCCAGCAGGGAGCCTTCTTGGTTTTCTGACTTTGAATAAACCGTACACCCTATTCACAGACCTCAGAGGGTTTAGGGAGGAGAAAAAGTGTTTTGCAAACTGAAAATACTAATCCAGGCCCAGCAGGAAGCAAGCACGTGCTGCTAGTCCTTGTTCTATGGAAAAAGGGAAAGAGAGTAAAAGGCCTGGGGCTGCACCTGCAGGAACACCAAAAAAAAAGAAAAAACACCAAACCTTGGAGTAGATTCTGATCTCGACTCATTCTGATTCCAACTCATAGCGACCCTACAGCAAAGGGATAGTTAAATGCCTAGCAGGCCCAGGATCTGACAGAGCCCTGGCTGAGGAACGGGGGTGGTGTGGGAAAAGGAATAGCTGTAGACAATAGGGCAATAAAGTATAGTAAAAATTTCATATATTTTAATATTTATTAAGATTCCTCAGCACCACTCCCCATAATAACTTGGTCTAAGGTGGGACCAAAAATCTGCGCTATTTTCAAGCACCCCAGTTCATTCTGATCACACTGGTCTGCAGACTACTCTTTAAGAAACACAAGAATTTGAAACCTAAGTTGACTTTACCATTTATTTAGCTGTGTGACCTTAGGCAATTTATTTAACCTCTCTGAGCCTTAAATTTCTCATCTGTAAAATGGGCATAGCAGTAATACATTTCTATAATACATTTCTAAGGAAATTATTGTGAAGATTAAACGAAAAAACAAATTTGAAGGACTTAACATAGGGACTGGCATATTGTTGTATTGCTGTTGACGGGTGCCTTCGTGTCGATTCCAAATCATAGCGACCCCACGTGACAAGAGTAGAACTGCCCCAGAGTGTTTATTTTTGGCTATAATCTTTAAGTAAGCAGATCACCAGGTCTTTCTCCCTTGGAGATGCCAGATGGGTCTGAACTGCCAACCTTATGGTTAGCAGCTGAGTGCTTAACCATTGCACTACCAGGGGTAGGCAACTCAAAAATGGTACTGATTAATGTAACAAGTGAGAATTTTGTTTTCCAGCAATTCTCTGGGAGTATTTCTAATTAAGAAATAGTAAAAGCCAAGAAAAAAACTAAACTTCCCAGAAGGTTCTGTGTCTTCCTTAGGGTTGAGGCAAGAGTAGAGGACTCAGAGCTGCCAAGCCCCTTGGGACCATGGAAGGCCTCTCCAGAAGCCACTTCTGGGTGGAGGATGACATGGGTGCTAGGGATAGTTTTAGAGGAGAGAATGAAAAGTGTGAACTGGGAGAAGGGTAGCACTGGGACACTTTTGGGGTGTGAATAAATTAGGGAAGAGAGACAAAAGAATTTAAGAAATCAGTGTGAATTATGTAATGGATCCCACATAATATTTGTTGAAAAAGAAACTAAAAATCAAAATTCACTCACTATTACTTTTGGTTGTTGAAATGTACTAGTTTGTACATGACGCTGGGCACAGGCTGGGCTATATGGATCTCCAGCTATATTAGAGTTATGTTATGATTACTTGCAGGTTTACCATGTATTCCCTCACTTGGTTGTGGAGCTGCTAGAGAGCTCTACTTTGAAGCTTCTTGGACAAAGTACCTCCTAAATATTATCAATGAGTTCAACAGGGGCCTTGGCAGAGATGGCCTAGGCTTAGCTCAAATAGTTGCCCCAAACATATGAAGGGTTTTTAATAAAGAATCTACCGTGTAGGTACATTTGCCAACCCTCTGGGACAATACAGAGAGAAATAGTGTGGATTCAGTGAGAAGAGTAGAAGAATGGGCTCCAAATGTAATTAGGTATAGAGATTAAAAGCACAGTTCTGGAGATAGATCATCAGAGTTGCTATCCTTTCTCTGCTGCTCACTAGTCATATGACTTCGGAAAGTTCTTAATCTCACTTCAGTTTCCTCATCTGTAAGATGGGAATAATGGTAGTACCTATCTCATGGGGAAATTGGAAGTTGTTAAAAATGAATTAGAATGCATAAAGATCGATATCCTAGGCAGTAGTGAACTGCAGTGGACTGGTATTGGCTATTTTGAATCACACAATCATATGTTCTACTATGCTAGGAATGACAAATTGAAGAGGAATGGCGTCCCAGTCATCACCAAAAAGAACACTTCGAGATCTATCCTGAAGTACAACATTGTCAGTAATAGGATAATATCCATATGCCTATAAGGAAGACCAGTTAAAACGACTATTATTCAAATTTACGTACCAACCACTAACGCCAAAGATGAAGAAATTGACGATTTTTACCAACTTCTGTAGTCTGAAATTGATCAAACATGCAATCAAGATGCATTGATGATTCCTGGTGATTGGAATGCAAAAGCTGGAAACAAAGAAGGATCAGTTGTTGGAAAATATGGCCTTAGTTATAGAAATGACACCGGAGATTACATGATAGAACTTTGCAAGACCAAGGACTTATTGCAAATCTCTTTTTTTAACAACATAATGGCGACTACACACGTGGACCTCGCTGGATAGAATACACAGGAATCAAATGACTACATCTGCAGAAAGACATGATGGAGAACTCAATATCATCAGCTGGAACAGACCAACAATTGCTCATATGCAAGTTCAAGTTGAAGCTGAAGAAAATTTTAAAAAGTCCACGAGATATAAAGTACAACTTTGAGTATATCCCACTTGAATTTAGAGACAGTAGTATGATGGATCACTTTTGTATGGCCTTTCTAGCCATGGTCTTGTAACTCCCACCCACCTATGCAAATAGGGTAATTGTGGCCCACCAAGGGGATTGGTCAGTTTTGTCATCTCGCTGAGCTTGAAATGAGCCATCCCAGAGGCGAGAAGGAGAGGATCTCACCACCACCAGGTAAGAAAGGCCAAGAGTGGAGCATGTCCTTTGGACTTAGGATCCCTGTGCTGAGAAGCTCCTGGAACCAGAAGACCTAGAGAGAGAGGGAGAGTTATAACACTGAAGATGCTGAGAAGCAGTAGCTGAGAAATGGAGGCAGGAGAGACTAGCAGGAGAAGGCGTGGTGGGCTTCCTGGCCATGGAACATAAAAGCTGAGTGCCTTTGGGCAGGAGACTTGCTGGTGGAACTAGGTTTGCTGATCCACAGAGCTAGAGCTGAGCGCCCTCCAACCGAGGCTGATAGGCACAGTGGGTTGCCTCTGGGCATTTACTGGCAGAGCTAAAAGCTTTGTAACACTTGCCTGAGTAGGGCAGAGGTCCAGGGCCAGGGAGAGGCCTGCCTATGAGCATGGCTGGGAAGAAGCCGTCCTGATGGAAGAACTGTATCCTGAGCGTTCCTCAACCTAATTCGTAACCTGTTACTTTCCTAATAAACCCCATAATCATGAGTATTTCTGTGAGTTCTGTGTGGCCACTGCAATGAATTATTGAACCCATCAGAAAAGTAGAGTTCTGTGGGACAGATGGTTGGTGTCAGAATTGGTAAAGATGGTGGAAAGAGGAGGCATGTCTGACCTCTGCCTCATAGGAATCAGCCTTGGCTTGTTGATCTTGATTCTCTTCCTCACTTGTGAAGAAGATAGAGGAGTTCACACACCACATAACCACAACTTTGTGGACAGTTTAACTGGGTTCATGGCTGACTGAAGGAGTGGGGTTCCTGCATAATGTGCCCAAGACTGTGTACACTGTAGTTTATTTCTTTAAATCAAGTGTATTCATCCATGTCCTAATCAGCTCACATCCAGGAAAAACTAGTGAGAAAGTCTCTAGACTCTGTTTCTACTCTTGGTTTTACTCCACATTCTGTTTCTTTTGTACCCAATTTTTGACTTTTTAGCTTTTCATTCTTTTTCCAGCCCTGAGCTACCCCTTTAGAATCCAGCCTCTACCATTCAGACCCACTCAAAGGGTCTTTTGCTCACTCGATGTTTCTGCCCATTCCTGGCTGCCTTGGTTAATGTGTCCTGGAAGCACCTGAGCATCAAAGTTTGCCTAGATCTACACAGTCCTCCTAATGGGGATCAAATATCTACCGTCACCTCCCTCACCCCCATTCCAAATAAGGGAAGAAAGTGGGAACCACTTTGGAATGTTGCCTGTACCCTCACTGAGATGTCCCACTGCTTTAAGATCCTACGGAGGGCGAGAGGAGCCCCAGTAGCCTCAGGGTTGGTGGCATCCACTCCCAGACATCCTCACTACTGCCCAGTATTGAAACTTTCCCACATGCATCCCACTCGAGAAAGCCCACTAGACACCACTGTGGGCCCTGCTTTCTGGGAGCTCAGGTTCGAGAAGTTTGTGATTCCAGCAGTTTCCATGCCAAGTGGTCTTGGGCAAGCCGCAGAAGCTCTTGGCACCTAACATTCCCCCAGGCGGCCAGTTCTCTTGGCTCAGTTGCTCTTGCCAAAGGGAATTGCCAAAACTGGTGTCTCCCATAAATGCCTTTTTGAAGTAAACATCTGGCATTACAGGATTGTGAAGGGCACCTCAGTTCATTCCAGGGTTGGGTGGAATCCAAGGCCTCATTAACTCTTTTCTAGGTGGGTTTCAAGATGCTAGAAACGTGATCTAATTTGACTGGGGCTGACATGTACCCACACTCACTTCGGAAGGGTCGTTCCTCAAGTAATAGCCTCTCCTCTTCCCCCAGCCCTGACTTTACAATTAGCACTAGGAGACTCAGACGTGGTTCTCTTCAGCAGCTGTGCATGTAGGAGCTAGCCAGGGGTTAGAAGATTCACTAACAAGCAGCTCACCTGGCCCTATCCCAGATCTCAAAACTCCAAAAGTAAAGCCGAAATGAACGGGTTGTTGTCTCTCTCTTGCAGAAAGCAAATACTGTAGCGAGGGCCTCTTCTCCTTGGCAGTTACAGCTTGTTTGACATTTGAGTTAGTGGTGCTGAAAAGAGGGAAATCCGCCCTCGAGGAAGGAATGCTGTTTCCGTGGCTAATTGACTGGCTGACACGTCCCTCCCTCGTTCCCTCCCTCCTGGGCCCACCAGGCAGCTTAGCTCGGTTATTTGCCACGGATGATAGCCTCAGCAATTTATTGCCACCAGGCCAGGGGAGTGCCAGGCTGCCGGTTCTGCAGCGTGTTTGCTGTGGTTTATGGAGCTGCTCCCCAGCCTTCAGTGGGTGTACTTGTTCCCTATCAAAAGATTGTCTGATTGTAGAACTGGAATCATCCGAAATAGGCTCTTCAGAAACAGTGTGTCCCAAACAGGGCATTGAGAATATCCAGGGGGAAGGCACAGCAAGGCAGCTGTTTAGGCTTGGGGGACATGGGGTCAGAGGAATTGTTGGCCCAAGTGACAGGCTACCACATGAGCCTGTTGGCCCTGGAAGCACCAGCACCCTCTACTCTGGTCAGGCCTGCTCCATTAAGTAGCTGGTCCAGCAGAAAATTCCAGTAAATAGCAAGGTCACCTAGCTTCTCAAACTTTGCTTACATGCAAATTACCTAAGAAATTTTATTAAAATGCAGATTCAGATGAGTAGGTCTGGAATGGCGTTTCTAACAACCTCCTAGGTGATGCGGATACTGCTGGTCCTCAGACCACTCTCTGAGTAGCAAGAGCCTAAAGCAGTTTTCCAGATCTACTTTGTCAAACTTGAGGGGATTTTCTAACTACACAGTCCTGTGCCCCAAGGCACTAAGATTCTGATTCAGTTAACTGGGATTGAGCCAGAGGAGAATTTTTGTTTTCAGTCTCCCCAGTATATACTAGAACAAAACAAACAAAAAAACCTGTTGCCATCGAGTCAATTTGGACTCATAGTGATCCTATAGGACAGAGTAGAACTGCCCCATAGGGTTTCCAAGGAGCAGCTGATGGATTTGAACTGCCGACCTTTTGATTAGCTGCTGAGCTGTTAACCCCTGTGCCACCAGGGCTTCAGTATATACTAGGGAGATACAAATATACACATAGGTTTGAATGTACATCAACTATTTCTAGGAAAATGTACAAGAAAAAGTAATAGTAGCTGTCCCTGAGAAGGGAAACTGGAGGACTGGGATGATTATTCACTGTATAACTTTCTGAACTGCTTGTACTTTTTGAACAAGTACTCATGTTAATTTTTCAAAAGCATTAAAACAATTAAAAAAAAAGAAATCTTTGAGTAATTCCTATGTTAATCAGTTTTGGGAAGCACTAATCTAGTGAAAGGAGGCCTGGCACCACAGTGGTTAACCGCCTGATTGCAAATGGAAAGGTCGGCAGTTTGAACCTGCCAGCAGCTCCATGGGAGAAAGATGTGGCAGTTTGCTTTCACAGAGTATGGAGCCCTGGTGGTGTAGTGGTTAAGAGCTACAGCTGCAAACCAAAAGGTTGGTAGTTTGAATCCACCGGCTGCTCCTTGGAAACCCTATGAGGTAGTGAAAGCCTTATGGGGCAGTCCTACCCTGTCCTATAGGGGTCTCTGTGAGTCGGAATCAACTCAATAGCAAGGAGTTTGGGTTGGGGAATTTTGTTCTGGTTAATTTAGTGAAGGAAACAGTAGATCTGAAGTATTCAAAAGACCAAAACCTGTTTCAGTCACCAATTCACCATGAGGTCTCGGCAGGTGACTTTTGCTTCTAATCCTCAATTTCCTTATGTCACAAAGTGAGGGGTTCAGCTAACTGTTCCCTACAATTTCTTCATACTCAGAGGTGCAGGTTCTATGTATGTAAAAGGAGACAGAAAAGGGCAGCCTTGTTTAGTAACAGTCCAAAAAAAAACCATTTCCATCGAGTCAATTATGACTCATGAGTGTTTGGTACCAGTGATCATCTATTATAGTCCAGTGAGTTTTCAATTTTTTAAGCACAAATCCATTTTTAGACATAAGTTTTTATGCAGAATTCCACTATATGAATAAGTAGATTGAAATGGAACTATTCTGGTTGAAGTAGCTAATGCGGCATGAAACCAAACACACTTATTCAAATTCCCCATTGCCTTTATGGTGGAGCCTGCATCATCCTTCCATGAACCATTGGGGATCTTTGGGTTATAATCTGAGAACCACTGATTTGGTCTAATTTTGTCATGTTCCAAGCATGGAAACTAAAGCCTGGTGAATTTAATTCATGTTTCAGGGTCACTTAGTGAGTCAGTATGAAATGAAGGCTGGCCTCTGTTCCTGACCGTCTGGCTCATTACTCTTTTCTCTGCACTTTGTGAGGCATCAAGAATAATTTGGTATTGCTGATAGCACAGAAACTATAACTTCTACTTTTTTCCTTATAAAATACGCTCAATATTTATTTGCATGAAAGCAATGTCCCACCAGAGAAGCTAATTATATTCACTCCAAGTCTAGATACAGGTAAGGCTATATACACGAAGAATATCCTAGATCACCCACATTAAAAGTCCCCCTTCTCTTCTGAATGTCAGCAGGGTCCCCTAACTTCTAAGGCTAAACTTTGTCAGTGTCATGTGACTATGTTGGAATGGATGGAAGTGGGGAAAATGAGTAAGGATCCATGGTATCCCAGTGGTTAAGTCCTCAGCTGCTAACCGAACCCACCAGCCAGTTCGAACCCACCAGCCACTCCATGGGAGAAAGATGTGGAAGTCTGCTTCTGTAAATATTATGCCTTGGAAACCACACAAGGCAGTTCTACTCTGTCCTATAGGGTTCCTATGAGTTGGAATCGACATGACAACAATGGGTTTTTGGTTTTGGGGGAGAATGAGGGACTAGACCAGATAAAAACACAAAAAGATTTGACAGAAAGAAAAGTAACCAAAATCTATTGCAAAAAAGGGAGAGACCTTGATGAAAGAAAACATCACGTAATATGGACTCTGTGTTTCTTGGCTCTAGCTTCCATTTTTATACCTAGCTTCCTTTAAGAAAACCTAATTTTCTCCCAAGCTGTCTCCTGATTGACTTTCACTTGATATGGTTACTCGATAGCACCGATCAGTTAATCCTTCCAGATGGTAAAAATTAAACCACCAATCCATGCTCATTTTCCCCCTTATGCCTGCTAATTTATTCTGAAGATTATCCATCCAGCTAAATTACCCTGACTGCTTTATCCTCGCATCCATTCTTCCCCTGGAAACCATGAGGATTCTCAGGGAATGAGAGGCTTGTTGGAGCACTTCCTTTGTCTTGACTTACTTCATACTTTCGCATTTTTCCCAGATTAGGCAAGTAGAGAATGTCTGGGAGGAGGGGTTTTGTGTTCAGTGACCTCTTAAATTTCCTGTAACCTGGGGGCTGGTTATGTGAGACCTTTGCTGTGATGGAGGTCCTCCTCTCAGAATTCTCCACTTCTCCCTTCACCTCTGAGGCTTAGAACAAGACAAATAGTCTTCTGTGTCATCCTGACCCTGAAAGTCAACGCCGTGAAGTTATTTCCTTTCAATGGTCACGGATTTGGATTCCTCATACCTCACCTCAGTTGCTCCAAAACAATCTGATCTGGCCCTGCATTCCCAGACTTCATGTTTAGAATAAGAGCTTCTCATAAACTAAGGGTGCCAAACAAGATTTGGATATGGGTGTAGGACTAAGTTGTCTAGACTGTTTTGACATCTTACGCAAGGCCTTGCCCAATGACAGAGTTTCACCAACCAGTTCCACTAACTTTCTGATGGAAACGTGTGATTTGTAAGATTTCAGATTTAGCTTGAGTCCTATAAGGCTGGTAGGTCCTTGTCCCTGAACAGCTACTATAGACATCTATGCTCCTGTGTCCCCAGTTTGAGTAAGCTTTGGACCCTAACAAGTTAAAATCTTGAGCTCTCGGTTCAGTTTTCTGCTTCCAGGATCGTTCCTTATTCAGGCAAAAAACACTTACTGGTGTCAACAGGAGGAGGCCTATTATTTTTTCTCCTTTTCTGACTTTAGTTGTTATTTCTTTCTGCCCAAGCTGGCTGCACACAAGCCCAGTCCCACCCAGTGCAAGCAAAGATAGGATTCCTGCCCCAAGGGCTGAGCAACCTCATATTTTCCTCTCTGCTGCCTCTATTTTTGTTCCAGTGTACCATGAGTTCTGAAGCCTTGTGAGTCCTGAAACACTTTACTGTGTTTTGTTTTGTAGGAAAGACTTGAGTTTTATGGCTGTGGGTTATAAAAGGTTTTTTTTTTTTTTTTTTTTTTGGTCCTTCGCTGCTTCTCCCAGGAAATTTGATGGGTGTGACTGTTACCGATGGGCCCTGCTGGGAAAGTCCGTCCAGACCATGGTCCGCTTGCAGCCTGAGCCATGACTTCTGCATTTTAGGCTACAGCCTGGTCCTAATTTTGTCCCCCTCTGGTTGTCTTTGTTTATTGGCATTAATGTTTCATATTAAAATTTAATATTTAACTTTTGCTTTCAATATTTAATGTTCTGCATCTTACATGTGGATGTCTCCCTTCTGGGAGTGGTCAGCTGTACTGGGTGATGCAAAAGCTAATCCCTTTGACTTCCAGTAAAATGATCCCCCTCCCCCCTTCTTTCATTGTTCACCCTCACTCTGCCTTCAAATCCAAGTCTTACCTTGAGGTAGTCAGAGAGAAGGGATCCTACAGGGCCTCGAACCAGTTCATTCCAGTTCAAACCCCTGCTGAGAATTTGCATTTCAACCCCAGATATGCTGAATCAGAATCTACAGTTTAACAGGATCCCCAGGTGATTCTTATGTATAATAAATCTTGAGAACTACTCTGCTAGTGGTTCTCAGAATTGGTTCCTAACCAGCAGTATTAGCATTGCCTGGGAACTTGTTAGAAATGTAAGTTCTCAGCAGGGGTTCAAATTGGACCAAACCAGGTTCAAAGCCATGGAATCACACAATCAAAGTGACAAGTGTTAAAGTTTTGTGGGAGCATAGACGAGGAGGAGACTAACTCTGCCTCAGGAACTGGGGAAGGCTTTTTTCAGAAGAGATTGTCTTGGAAGGAGCAGAAGAAGACTATTAGATTGGGTAGGGGGAGGAATGACATTCTAGGCACACTTGGCAAAGGTATCAAAACATAAACGCATAATTAGCAGTGATGGTGATGACATATTTGTGAGATGGTGAGGAAACGAATTATTGCTAGAAACTGGGCTGCATGTGTGGGGGAGGGGGCATGATGCCAGATGAGCCTAGTGACACAGTTTATTAGTCGATTATGAAGGACTTTGTAAGCCATAATAAATAGTTTGAGCTTAAGCACTTATTAAATAAACCTGTTAGAGATATTTTCAGCAAGTGACAGTACTGGGTATGTCTTTTGCTGAACACTGTTGGAAAATGCCCTTCATTGTGGAAAGAGTCTGCGTCTAAGGCATAAAAAGCATTAAGGTTCTCCTAGGTGGGATAAAGAGAATTATTATTTAAGATACCTGTCTTTGAGGAGTTTAAAATATATTTGGAAAAATGAGATAAATACCCAGAACCAATGAGAAAACAAGTGGGTATATAATAACTCAGTACCTAATTGTGTGGTAAGAATGTGAATTCCTGTGGAGTCAGAGAAGGGAAGCTTTATATTCCAACCATCTTTTCACTGAGGCCTAAATGTTTGGATATTCCTCAACTGATAAGGGTCACTTTCACAACTCATTGGCCTATCAAACATAAAGGGAGTTCTGGGCCCTCAAGTGGGAGTCCCTGGCAAAGCAAGGAGTGGAGACGGTGGACCAAGATACAGGTGAATGAGGTAGGACAATTTGAGACAACGGTTGTATATCCAGGATGTCTGCTGGAGCATTTCCAGTGTGTCTTGCTGAGTTAATGACAAAAATACATATTTTTAAATTTTAATGAAGAAATCTTTATTATTTTTGCTGATTATAGAAGTAAAAATCTCTGTAAAAAGTTTTTTTTCAACTCACAAATATGTAAAGTAGAAAGTAAAATCTTCTCTGTAAACCACTCCTCTTCTACCCCAACTTTAGATGACCTTTGCCAAATAATATGTACTTAAAAAATATATACATACATATATATGTATATATATGTACATATATATATATTATATATATATATTCAATAGGCTGAGTGTTGAAGGCTTTGTAAAGAAAGGATACTATTATATTGGGTCTGTGGTTGACCATAGGGTTGGTAATCCTAGCACAGCCAGTCATTTATAAACGAATGTGCTGGCATTGGAAGATAGGTGCAGATGTCAGCAGGTTTCCATATCGATAAAACTAAGAACCAAGTATGTATATATCTGAGGCCAAGGCAAGCCTGGAGTCTGAAAATAAGCAAAATCCTCAAGTCAAGTCAGGAAGCTACCAAGTGAATATTGGAGCAGTGTGAGAACCCTGCTTGGAGGCTGTGTCTATCCTCACAAAGGGTTTCTCATGCAGATTGCTGTGAAGGAACTTCAAACATAGATGGGGAAATAAACATGAAATGAAGAATGGTTTAGTGGAAAGAACATGGACTTACAGGCTAAAGATTAAGGTCTACCTGTCTGCTTTGCTGCCTATCAGCTCCCTGCCTCACCCGTGAGCCTTCTTTTCCTGTCATTACAGATGTGGATGATCATAACAACATCTGCCCTACTAAAGTCACAGAGTTGCAAAGAGAATCATGTGATACAGTCATTCATTCATCTAGTATGTGTGGAGTGCCTGCTGTTTGGTAGGCCCTTTTCTAGAAGCTAAAGATAGTAAACAAAATAGACAAAACTCCCTTCCCTAGGGGAGGCTACATACTAGGTGGTCAAGTGTATTCAACAGTGCTTTGCACACTGCAAATTGTTGATTTAACATGAGCTGCTGCTGTGCCCAGGGCTTAAAAGGGCTCCTGTGTTCTGTTGATTAACTGACTGCCCCGACCCCTGTGGAAAGCAATGAATAGGAAAGTGGTGAGTATGGTCTCACTGAAATGGGACTTGGAAGTTTGGGTTGGATCTGATTAGTCAGAAAGCAGGGAGAAGAAGGATTTCTAGTAGCTTGGCGGGATGGATGTAATGGAGGGAATCAGTGGGTTGCCTAGGGGAAAAATCTGGTATTGAATGGGGCAGGTCATCTCTTTGCAGAATCACTTCAGCAGTTTACTTAGCTGTCTGGTCCTCATCTTCTCCCAAGAGACAAGGATCTCCATAAACGGGGTAGAA
Organism: Dugong dugon; assembly: GCA_030035585.1. Lineage (NCBI taxonomy): Eukaryota > Metazoa > Chordata > Mammalia > Sirenia > Dugongidae > Dugong > Dugong dugon. The sequence continues at coordinate 99,693,687 of CM057467.1, read as the reverse complement.
TTTCCCACAATAGTTGCTACAGTGAGGTGTCCAGGTCTTCTGACCAGCAGGGCATTGCAAGAAGGAAGCTTGCAAATTCTGGAGAAAATCTACCATGCAGGACACCAGGCCAGTTTTGGTGCTTTTTTTCTCAGATCTATTGGGCAGATTGATTTTATGTTGCTCTACAAAAGTTTGACCAACTTTGAGCTGCAGAGATTTCTATATAGAGGTCAAGGCTAGGTAAGAGGGGGTTTTGGAGAGTTATTCATAGAAATGGAAAAGGAAAGAAAGAGGAAGAAACTAACACTGATTAAGCAACAACTGTGTGACTATCAATTTACGTGTTATTACATTTACTCACGCTTGTTAACTGATAATAATAGCCAATATATACTTTTTAAATGAGTACTATGAACCAAGCATTAGGCTTAGCTTTTTATATGCATTATTATATGGAATCTTCTTAACCACGTTGTTCACTCAACAAATATTTATTGGATTTATACTCTGCAAGTCAGGTACTACTACTATCTCCATTTAGCAGATGAGGAAACTAGGGTTCAGAGAAGTTAAATAATGTTCCCAAGTTTACTTAACTAGTTAGTCTCAGAGGTTAGACTCAAACCAATATCATTTGAATCCACGTAAGTTCTATACATTATGGTATATAATGCTGGCCTATTTTAGTGCTCTAAAACATCGGCTATTGTTGTATTTTATTATCATTATTGTCATCCTTATTTTACAGATGATTCAATGGGGGCCCAGAGAGGTGACATAACCCGCTCAAAGACACAACCAGAAACTAGCTGAGATGGGATTTGAACCAGATCCCTTTACTCTAAAGCCTGCTCTCTTATTGCTGCACAACATTGCCTCCTTCAGGCTGAACCCTGAATCTTTCCCTTTTCCATTCATTTCCTCTGTACATCTCTGGATGTAGTCATAGCCCCTTAAGAACAATTGCAAATATAATGGTTAATAATCGTCAAGGGCCCCTGCCCTCCTTGCTAACTTCATCTCAAGGCAACCTTGCCCTTCTCACTTGCAGCCTCCATCTCCTATCTTTCTCAATGCCCAGTCCCCCAGTGTCATGGATTGAATTGTGCCCCCCAAAAAATGTGTGTAGCAACTTGGCTAGGTCATGATTCCCAGTATTGTATGATTGTGTTATCTGATGTGATGTCCTTATGTGTTGTAAACTCTACGACTATGATGAGATTATATGTGATCTCCTCACGTGTTGTAAATTCTATCACTGTGATGAGGTTATACTGATGAGGTTGACAAGATCAGTGTCTTAATGCAATCTCTTTTGAGATATAAAAGAGAGAAGCGAGCAGAGACACATGGGAACCTCATACCACCAAGAAAGCAGTGCTGGGAGTAGAGCGCATCCTTTGGACCTGAGGTTCCTGCGCAGAGAAGCTCCCAGACCAAAGGAAGACTGATGACATGGACTTTCCTCCAGAGCCGATGGAGAAAGCGTTCCGCTGGAGCTGATGCCCTGAATTTGGACTTGTAGCCTACTGGACTGTGAGAGAATAAATTTCTGTTGTTAAAACCACCCACTTGTGGTACTTCTGTTAGAGCAGCACTAGATGACTGAGACACCAAGATTTGCATTTGCCTTAGTGGAAGCACTAGGTATGAATGAAGCCACACTGTTTTTACTGCCCGCAGTGAGGCTAGGGCTGACATGATTGGTCCTGACTTGGTCACCAACCTGTAGCTTGTCCTCAGGCCAAACAAGGCCTTGTCTCTGCTTGTTTCACTTTTGCTCTTCCTCTCTCCCCAAATTCTCCCCATGCCTCAGACTTTCCCAGCCTGTTTGCCACGGGGTTGCTGAGCAGCTTCAGAGGAGGAGCAGGGAAAGGTACCTCGGGGTGAACTGACCACAGGGGTCAGAACCACCTGCCTGGCTCCTGTCAGCCAGGCCAGCCAGGGCAGCACACTCTGGGGTTCTGAATCTGCTCTGGATTATTCATGAGCATACACCATCCCCTCTGACAGGGACAGGTAAATCCCAGATCAAATTGTTCTTGTCCCCTGAAAAGGACCCTATCAATATCCCTGGGGTCAGGCAGATTCACCACCTAGCCTTTCTTACCTGGGCTGGGGAGTACTTGGAGGCCACTTGGAACTCTCCAGCCTGGATTAGGTTTCTTCCTATTCATTGTGTTCTGGTGAGTGAGATCTAGGGGATGGGGTGGGGGTGTCTGGGTAACTCTAAGGTGGTTTCTGTACTTTTCCAACCCAGTGCCTGGCCCTCCATTCTTTTGTGCTCACAGCTGCTGCAAGCACCTCCCTTGAACGCTTTCCACTCATCACCCCACACCTAATGCCTTTGTAGCTCTGCTTTGCTTCCAGGTTTATACCAGCACAGTAATGTAACCCAATCAAGTGTCAGGTATATCCCTAATAATTTATACCTTAAAATAGTAAGAATAGCCAAATTTGGAAATCATCAAATTATTAAAATAAATTAGAACAAAGTTAGGGTCATCCCCTATTGCCTCATGCTCACATAATTGCATTTTGATATGATTGCTTATCACACATTTTGACATGAATTGTATCACACATCCTAGCCATGTGATCCTAGGAAAAGCCTCGGTTTCCTCACCTGCAAAATGAAGACTCAAGTCTAAAACTCAAAGCGTTCATTCATTGAACAAATATTTACGAGCTTCTACTGTGTGCCAGGCACTGCTGATCATGTGCTTGTGCATAATTGTGCCAGTTCCAAAGAATGAAACAGACATCTCTGCACTCACAAAGCTTGCCTTCTAGTGGGGGTTCAGTGAGGATTAAATGAGGGAATGAGAGCTAACACTCGGTGAGGGCTCAGAACAAAGCCTGACAAGTGGTAAAACCTCAGTGGCTGTTCTACATGCTTAATCCCTAACATAATCTTGTGAAGTAGATGCTATAATTATCACTATCTTATAGATAACCCTAAATAAAGAATGACAAGCTAAGTAATTTGCCTAACTTCTACACGTAGCAAATGGCAGAACCAGGATTTGAATTCAAGCAACTGCTATTCTTTGTTGTATCTGGGTTTGAGCTTGAAACACTTGGCACAAACCTGGCACATTGGGAGTATTTAGTAAAAACTATTATTCTCAGTCTCATTTTCATTATTGCATCTTGAACTTGAGGAGGTGCTTATAACTCTTGATCAGTTGCTTATGCTCATTTGCATAATGGTGCCAATTACAAATTATGGTTGTGTTTGTGTGTGGTCTGTTGCACAACTTACTTTCATGCAAAATATTGTTTGGTTTTCATCAAATTCTGTATATACCATGAGAATGTATGGTACATATGAGGTCTTCTGACACATTTGTTGTGGTAAAGGAGAGAAAAACTGCTATTCCAAATAATCCCAAGAAAGGAACCTGCCTTTCAAGGTCAAAAGGGGAAGTATGATAAAGTGGAAAGCACGTGGGATTTGCACTGGACAATTTGATGTTCAAATTCCCAGCTCTTCCACTTGCTAGCTGTGTGTCCTTGGGTAAACAGCTTACCTTCTCTGAGCCTTCATTTCCTGTGCTACAAAATGAGAGGGTCCTTTCCAGCCCTCAGGTGTGTGATTCTGGGTATAGATACAGAAAGCTTTTCTTTAATCCAACTTTCTTGTGACAAGTTTCTAAAGAAAGACTATCAGGGTAGAGACAAAGAACATTCAGTGACAACAGCTCTGGATTCCATTACTAATAGAAAACCAATAATTAACATTGAACATTTTTGAAGTGTCTTAAAAATAATTGATCATGGATTTTCTTTCCAAATGCCAGGATTTAACCTTACACTTCGGGTATTTGTGTTTGAAGTTATTTGCAAGTAAAAGGAGTGTACTGTGAGGATAATTCCACAGATCTTACATAAAATCCAGAAAATGGAGGTGCACATTTCAAAATAAAAAGAAGCAAATGATTGTTTACCTGAAGGTAGAATTGAGGTCTGAAATCATGATGTTCTTTTGATACTTGACTTTCTTTCTTTGAGTCATAGATAAATAAATGGATGTTTCAAAATAAAAAGGCATAGATATCTTAGAACTTCTGAGTGGGAAAGAGACTTTAGGGGTTATTTGGCCCCAATCTTTTTACTTTACAGATAATGAAATTCAGCCTCAGTAAGCCTTCCATAAGGATTAAATAAGGTAATGCTTTGAACCACTGGTATGAAATTAGTGCTCAATTAATGATAAAAACCGATTCTGACTCATAGTGACCCTATAGGACAGAGTAGAACTGCCCCATAGGGTTTCCAATGAGCAGCTGGCTGATTTGAACTGTCAACCTCTTGGTTAGCAGTTTAACCACTGTGCCACCAGTTAATGATAGAACCTATTTATTTATTATAATTTCTGCTTAATATTTTACACTTGCCTAAAGCCTCTCATTGGGAAACCCTTGGGGCGTAGTGGTTGAGAGCTATGGCTGGTAAGCAAAAGGTCCGCAGTTCAAATCCACCAGGTGCTCCTTGGAAATTCTATGGGCCAGTTCTTCTCTGACTTACAGGGTTGCTATGAGTTGGAATAGACTCAACGACAACGGGTTTGGTTTTTTGGTAAAGCCATTCATTCAAATAGTCTTAGTCTTAGCATAGTCAAATTAGAAGCTAGTGTGCCTCAAACTGAGACAGTGGTCTTTTTAAAACATCATTCATTTGAGTATCTACTAAGTTCCATGCACTTTTGTAAGTATAGGACCTATGTTGTTGTTAGTTGCCATCTAGTCAGCTCCAACTCATGGTGACCTCACCTATAATGAAATGAAACATTGCCTGGTCCTGCACCATCTTCACAATCACTGATATCCTCGAGTCCATAGTTGTGACCACTGTGTATTTTGAGTGCCTTCCAACCTATGGGGTTCATCTTCAAGCACTATATTGGACAATATTCTATTGTGATACATGAGGTTTTCATTGGCTAATTTTTGGAATTAGATCCCTATGCCCCTCTTCCTAGTCTGTCTTAGTCTTGAAGCTCCACTGAAACCTGTTCACCATGGGTGACTCTGATGGTATTTGAAATACCAGCAACATAGCTTCCAGCGTCATAGCAACACACAAGCCACCACAGTATGACAAACTGACAGGTAGTGGACAGGACCTAGAACAGAGAGAGAAAAAAAAAATCTGGCCTCATAGAGTTTAAATTCTAATGAAGTAAGACAGATAATACAGAACATAAAAAGTAAAGATATATTGTATGTGTTATAGGAAAATATAAAGCAGAAAAGGGATAAGGAGTTTTGGGAGATGATGGTGCAATTTTAAACAGGACTTTTGAGAAAAGTAAGAGGTGAAAGAGCAAGCCATATGGATTTCTGGGGGAAAAGCATGGTAGACAAAGGACATATCCAGTGCAAATGCCCTGAGACAAGAGTGGGCTACCCATGTGAGGACCATGGAGAAGGCCAGAATGGCTGGAACAGGATGAGCAGCAGCATAAGCGAAAGAGGGAGAGTGGTATAGATGAGATGAAAAAGCCTAAGGAGGGCAAGCAGCAGACAATGTGCAGCATGCTGCAGACCGTTGTAAAGACTTGGCTCTGATTCCTAGAGGTCTGGGAATCTATGGGAAAGTTTGAGCAGAACAGTGACTGAAGAAGACAGACTTGAGGAAACTGCCTCTGAACCAGAATATTTGGGCTCCTGGGGTTGGCAAACCATATATAAAAGAAGAACATAAGACAGATGTATGTGTCCTGCTGTAAAAATGATGTGGTGGCAGCGGTGGTGGCATCTGTCCTCCTCTAACTTCACCAGGGGAAGGAAAATCAAGATCAACAACCCAAGGCTGATTTCTATGAGGTAGAGGTCAGACATGCCTCCTCTCTCCACCATCTTTACCAGTCCTGGCACCAACTCTCCCTTCCATGGCACTCTCTACTTCTCTGCTTGGTTCAGTAATTCATTGCAATGGCCACGCAGAATTCACGGACAATACTCATGATTATGGGGTTTATTAGGGAAGTAAGAGATTACAATTCAGGTTCAGGAATGCTCAGGATATAGTTCTTCCATCAGGACAGGTCTTCTCAGCTGTGCCCACAGGCACACCTCTCCCTGGCCCCTCGGCCTCTGCCCTGCTCAGGCAAGTGTTACAAAGCTCTTTTAGCTATTCCAGTAAGTGCCCCAAGGTACCCCACTCTGCCACTAAGCCTTGGCCTGAAGGCGCTCAGCTCTAGCTCTGTAGGTCAGCAAACCTAGCTCCACTGAGTGCCTAGAGGTACCCTACTCCGCCAGAAAGCCTCCTGCCCAAAGACACTCAGCTTCTCGTTCCATGGGCCAGGAAGCCACCACGCCATCTCCTGCTGGTCTCTCCTGACACTGTTTCTCTGCCACTGCTCCTCACCATCTTCAGTGTTACAGTTTTCACTCTCTCTCTCTCGCTCTCTCTCATTCTCCTGGTTCCAGGAACTTCTCGGCACAGTGATTCTGGCTTCAAAGGACACGCTGTGCTCTTGGCTCTTCTTCCTTGATGGTGGTGGGATCCTCTTTCTGCTCTGTAATTGGCTCTTTTTTAAGCATAGCAGGGTGGTAAAACCAACCAATTCCCTTGGTGGGCCACAATTACCTTATTTGCACAGTCCCACCCAATCACTTGGGTGGGAGTTAAAAGACCATGGCAAGAAATGCCACACGAAAGTGACCCATCACTCTACACCTGCAAAGCTGAAAATATTTATTAGCTGGCCTTTGACAAGGAAAGTTATCTTAGGGAACTAGATCAGGATAGACAAGAAGAAAAAAAGAAATCTGTGTTAGTTACCTACTGCTGTGTAACAAATTGCCCAGAATCTAAGGGCTTAAAACAACACACATTTTCTTATCTCACAGTTTCTGTGGGTCGAGAATCCAGAAACAACATAATTGGATGTCTCTGGCTCAGAGTCTCATGAGGCTCCACTCACTGTGTGAGCTGGAGCTACGGTCTCCTCAAGGCTCCACTGTGGGATAATCCACATCCAAGCTCACGCACATGACTGTTGGCAGGCATCCCCCTGGCTGTTGGCTTGAGATATCAGTTTCTTACCACATGAGCCCCTCCAAAGAGTAGCTTACAACATAGCAGCTGACTTCAATCAGAGCAAGAGAGGGCACCCGAGACAGAAGCTATAGCCTTTTTGTAACCAAATCTTAGAGTAACGTCCATTGCTTCTGCCATATTCTATCCATTAGGAGCAAGTCAATGAATCCAGCTCACACTCAAAGCAGAGGGTTACACAAGGGCATGACTACCAGGAGGCAGGAATTACTAGGGGTCATCTTAGGAGCTAACACACAAGGTTAGAAAATATAACCAGGTTTCATCAAAGGAGTGGAAAAGAAAGATAAAAATGACAGGGACTCCAAAAGCAGCCTCTTCTGATTTCTGAAAATGATCAATTTGGAAAGAGAGCCAGGGGCCATGTCCAACAGCAGCAGTAGCAGCCAGAGCTTCATTTTAGTGACCACAGAGCCCACGGATGGGGGATTTCCAGAGAACACAATTTCATATCACAGGCAGCCAGTTGGTTGACTCTGACAAGTTGACTGTGGTAGGCAGAATATTGGCTCCTCCAAAGATATCCGCATCTTAATGCCTGAAACCTTTGTGTATGTTACCTTACATGACAAAAGGAACTTTGAAGATGCGATTAAATTAAGGATCTTGAGGTAGGGCAATTACCCTGGATTATCTGGGTGGGCTCAATGTAAATTACAACACAAATTGCCTTCAAATCTCCACCCACTTTAGCCTCCCCAACCCATAATGCCCACTTCAGGAGTCCCAGCATTCAGAGCCCTGATCCACCAATACTTGGGGCAGCTTTTCACTACAACAATCACCTTCTCCCCACACCCATGCAATCCCCAGATTTGCAGGGGCCACGTGTAACTCTTTATGTTCCACTTTGATGATTTCATGAAGTAGGACCTATGGAGTGGGATCTTGGCTATGCCTGTTGAAACAATATACAATTACTATACTTTGAAATTCACAGAGAACATTTGCAAAAATCAAATCTTTGAAACAATCACGTGAAACAAGCAGAGAAAGAAAAACAAAAAATACAAAAGGCATTTAAGGAATGACTTCTTAAAACTTCGGCACTTGCCAGGACATTTCAAATCTGATTTAGCAGCAGATAATTGATTTAATCATTTTAAGAGTCACATACTGATTTTTCCATGGTTCTGCAAAAGCATCACGACTTCCTAGCACTGGGACACCTTGCCAGGTACATGAACCTCTAGCATAACACACTCAGCCTCCTGGTGTTGGATATGCAAATCCACCTCAGTGATAGTACCACTGAGTAGTTCTGTTACCATTAACTATTAATGTTACTTTAAACAAGCTCTCTGGGCTGTCTCCTAGGCTTCTAGATGTAAAAAAAAAAAAGATTTTAAAATCATCACCATCCAGTGTAGAGAATATATGTACAGTTAACTAAGTTGGCTTCATTTAAGAAAAGAATAACATAAAGAAATGGTGATTTAAGCAGCATAGCAGAGTGCTCATGAGATGGGAGATGTGGAACTCTGTTCCCTTTGTAGTAACTCTGTTCCCTTTGTTGTCTGAGTTCTCTCTGGTCTTTCATGGTGTGAACTTGCTCAATATTATCCTAAATGAGATACGTATTTTTCATACAATATTGTCTTCTTCATTACGTACTACTGTATGTTACCAGAAACATTTATACAGACATATACATACCTATGCAAGGTTGTAAACAGCAAACTCTGTACATTGTTCTATATCAGTTATTTAAGGGATCTTTCAAGAGTACTTTTGACTACATGCAATTTTGCCTTAGATGTTAACTTTAGAACCTAGCTTGACATAAAATGCAATGTTCGTAAACTTCTTTCCAGTATTCTACAAGCCTACCACAGGCTTAGGCACAGAGCAAGTTAAAAAAAAAAAAAAAAAGCCATCGAGTTGATTCTGACTCATAGTGACCCTATAGGACAGAGCAGAACTGCCCCATAGGGTTCCCAAGGAGTGGCTGGTGGATTCGAACTGCTGACCTTTTGATTAGCAGCCAAGCTCTTAAACACTGAGCCACCAGGGCAACAACATAGAGCAAATAGTTGCATGATAAATCCCTTTTGGACAACCAAATCATCAGATCCTCTCTGATACCAATGCCCTCTAAACCAAAAACCAAACCCATTGCCATCAAGCCAATTCCGACTCAAAGCAACGCTATAGGACAGAGTAGAGCTGTGCCGTAAGGTTTCCAAAGAGCGGCTGGTGGATTTGAACTGCAGAACTTTTGGTTAGCAGCCAAGCTCTTAACCACTACACCACCAGGGATCCCATGCCCTCTGGCCTTATGAATCAGTCCAGTGTGGCTCTGACCTTGCTTGGTGCCTGTTCAGGTGGACCTGAGAGACCTACTTCCCTTTCAGTATTTCCTGAGACCTCTGAGTTCAGGGGTGAGTAGTAGAAATCATCCAAAACAAGGCCAAAGAGAGCTGAGGCAATGAATGTTCCTTTGATACACTCAGAAAATGAATTTATCCCCTCTGTCTAGAGGAAAAACACATGATGTCTTCCAATCAGCAAGTCTGTGGAAGAATAATGTGGAAACAAGAGCCCATTCACTGAAGCCATTGTGACACAGCTCTGTAGCTGGGAGTGGGGAGTTTACATCACTCCACCCACTTGCAAGCACTCAAATGTGAAGTTCTATTTACAGGCAAAGTGTTTTCAGTCTCTCTCATCCTCACCTCCATTGAGTCTAATACGTGACACTTTGTCATCTCAAGCAGGGGCATTGGTGGTTTAATGGTAGAATTCTCGCCTTCCGTACAGAAGACCCGATTTCCAGACAATGCACATCATGTGCAGCCACCCCCATCTGTCAGTGGAGTCTTGCATGTTGCTATGATGCTGAATAGGTTTCAGCAGAGCTTCTAGATTAAGACAGACTAGGAAGGAAGGCCTGGCGATCTACTTCTGAAAATCAGCCAGTGAAAATCGCATGTATCACAATGGTCCCACCCACATCCAATCACGGGAATGGCACAAGACCAGGCAGCAATTCATTCCATTGTGCATGGGGTCACCATGAGTCAGGGCCAACTTAAAGGCTGCTAACAACAAAAACAACAGTTATCTCAAAGTTGGAGGGTAGGTCCAAAGTCTTGTGGCTCTGAGGTCATCCAGCCCCTAATGAAGAGCTAGTCACTGAATCCTGGTCAGGATGCTTTGGGCTACATGTGACATTATGCCCTGACTCAGACCTAAACATTAATGGAAAATTGTCTTCTACAGACAGAAGTCCAAAGGAGAAAGAAAGTAAGTTTCAGACATGGTATAACAACAGTTCAATGATGTCATAAAAGGTCCAATTTCCTGCCATCTCTGCTTTGCAGCAACTTCTTTCTAAAGCTGGCTCTCCTTTTAGTCATAAAATGGCTGCAGCAGTTGTAAGTGCCACAGCCAGAATCCAGAGGCAGGAGAGAGACTGGATTACTATTGGTCCTAGAGAACACCCTCTGGTCCTTCCTTGCACATAGCCCCCTTCGTCTTCAAAGCTAGCAAATTGTTCTGGTGCTTTAAATCTATCTGACTTCCCCTTATACCACTAGCCGGAGAAATTTCTCTGCTTTTAAAGGTCTCATGTGATTAGAACTTATGTGATTAGATTAGGCCCACTCTGATAATTTCCCTTTTGCCATATAGCATAACATAAGTGCTGGAGTGATATCTCATTATATTCACAGATTTTGTGCACACACCGCGAATGAGATTATTCCCGAGAGCTGGTCATTGGGAGGTCATTTTAGAATTCTGCCAATCACCGAATTCCAATACATAAAATTAATTTGCATTTCTATGGATAACAACTTGCATTATTATCAGTTTTCTACAAATTACAGAAGTGTAAAATAAGTCAAACACATGAAAGGCAAAGATAACCCAGGTGGATGAGCTGACAGGACCCATTAATCTTGTTGTGCCCATTTTAAAGTCTTTCATAATTTTTTCTGATACCTGTTATCCAAGAAAAGATATATAAGCATTATATGTGCCACATGGCTTAAATTTGATCAATATTTAGGTAACCATTGAATGTTCGTGTAACCAAAATGTGTGACGTGACTATATGTGGAGTAGGAGGATGAGGGATGCGGGATGATGTGTGCCAGGGTAGAGCAAGAGATTGAGGTAAGTGGAGGGCAAAAGTCAAAATCCTCACCTTTCCTAGTAGCAAGTCAACTGGTAATGTCTAAACTGGAAAAATTAAGTCAGGAAATAAAATCAGGAGCATATTATTTAGAAATATGGAGGTAAATAAAAAAGAAATAGTTAAAAGACTTGCCTCTGGGAAATGGGAAAGGGGACAGTGAATGGTGGTGCAGAGGACTGCTATATTTCACATGCGGTTAGTGCATAAGTAAAGCCTACATGTAAAGAAGAGGAGAGCGTGAGAATGTGGGTGTACTGGGTTAAATAATATCACCCCCAAATTCATGTTTACCCAGGACCCTGGAATTGATCTTATTCGGGAATAGGGTTTTTTGCAAATGTAATTAGTTAAGATGAAGTCATACTGGTGCGCTCCCTAAATCCAATATGGCTACCGTCCTTCTAATAAGAGGAGAGACACAGAGTTACAGAGAGTCACAGGGAAAAAGACAATGTGCAGACAGAGACAGACACATACTGAGGGAAGACAGCCATGTGAAGATGGAAGCAGAAATTGAAGTGATACAGCTATAAGCCAAGGAACACCAAGGACTGCCAGCACCCACCAGAAGCTTAGGAAGAGGCAAGAAAGGATTCTTCCCTAGAGTCTTCAGAGGGAGCATGGCCCTGCCAACACCTTGATTTCAGACTTCTAGCCTTCATAACTGTAAGAGAATAAATTTCTGTTATTTTAAGCCACCCAGTTTATAATTTGGTATGGCAACCCTAGAAAACTAATATAATGGTTTTCCCCACCTTAGATTCTTATATTTCTGAAGGTTCTATTGCAAGAAAATTGGAGGAGCCTTTATCTTCATGGCTGGAATATCGCAAGTCATGGGTGGAATTGAGACTCTGTTAGACACATAACCACTGCAGTTGTCATTATTTCAGACACGATTTAGAGCCTTATTTCCTTTGCATTTTTAGTAATCAACTCAGAGGATATAAGTAGGGGACAAAATATGAAGAAAATTGGCAGGGAATAAAAACCTACCTAAGGAAAAAAACAGAGCCAAGATGAAAAGACCAAGTTCTTAAGACATGGTTGGAGTACTGAAATTCAGTGTTGCCTAATGTCTCAGCTGCTAAATTTCCTTCTGTCTTTTGGGGAGCCTTCATCTTCCAGAAATGTAATCTAGGAAACTCTGAGTTCAGTACTACCAAAGAATGTGAGGGAAAGGGAAAGAGAAGCTACCCAGGAAATCAAGGCAAGTGGAGGAAACTAGAGGTTAGGAAGAGAAGGCAGCAGATCCCAAAGATATGGTTTGTTTTCTAACGTGAAAGTTTTCAGTTTACTGTAAAACATTTCTTCAAAGTGTTCTGAGCTGCCTACAAGAAGCCGAGGATGTGGTGGACTTCCCAAAATCATCATCGTATTCCTTCCTTTTGTAAGTCATATTTGTTGAATATACCTACATGTGTCAAGCATCATGCTAGGTGGAAGAAAGATAAATGAGGCAGAGTCCCTATTTCGGAAAAGCAAGTAATCTATCTGCTAGGGAGCAGTTAAATTATAAAGCAATATGTAAATACTAAGGACAAAATGCTGTTATAGCACAGATGAAGAAGCAACCAAATCAAAATAGGGGAAACCTCAAATGGGGTGATGAATGAGTTATATGAAGGACAATAAAAATGATAATAGCTAACATTTATTGTGTGCTTGCCATGTGTCAGGCACTTTATGCATTATCTCATCCAATGCATTACCTTGTCTAATCCTTATAATCCAAAATGGTAGAATTTGTATTACTGTCACTTTATAGATGTGGAAATTGAGGCACAGATAGTTAAATAATTTGCCCGAAGTTGCACTGTTAAAGAGTAATAGAGCCAGAGCCTGTTCTCTTAAATGCTATACTGCTGGTTTTCAGAAAAGACACTTTGTGGAAAAATACTCCACTGACAGTAAAGGATGTGATTTTTTGTACCAAGGGTGATTAAAGAGATTCTAAGAACCTCTCCTTGGCCTCCTTGGCCTCCTTGGCCTCCTTGGTATTTAGGGATGCACTTCCTACTAACCCCAAGGAAAAGACCCTGAATCTTGGATACTGTGAGTCTCCACTCTCTTGCAAAGTCAAACTTAAGCATGCATTAGAGGCAGCTGGAGAGTGTCTGCTTTCTGGGCCTTACCTCCAGACTTTCTGATTCAACAGGTCCAAGAATTCTGATTCAGTAGGTGGAATGCAAGAATTTGCATTTCTAACAAGTTCCCAGGTGACACTGCTGCTGTTTGTCAGGGGACCACATTTTGAAAACCACTACCCTAACATATGAGCAAGCAACAGCATAAGGAAATCTGGGAAGGGTCCTCAGTCACTCAGTTCTGTGCTTCCAAACCTAAAGAACAACCACAGTGACAAACTGTTATGATTATTAGCTGATCACCCAGGAACACCCCACTGAGTGGTAAAGTTGGCTTGGGGTGGATCTCAACATAGTTGTTGGAGGGAAATTCAATATTTGTTTGAAATGAAATTGGGTTGGGTCTTGTCTCTCACCATATCAGGAGGAGGGAACAAAGCTAATAATTGGAAAAATATATATCTTTTGTAGCTGTGAATTGATACCTTTGTATCACCAGAAAGTCATCCTTAATAACCATAATTCTTTGTATTTCTATGCAAGTCTTTCCTGGAGAATTTCTAAATTACTGAAAGAACCTGTTTATATTCCAAAACCTCTAAGAGGCTTCTGGGTGTTGCTTGATTTGTCTCTCAAAAAAATAACCACACTCAAGCTTGATTTTCTCCTAGGTTCTACAAGAAATAAAACTTTTTACCATGTCTCCTGTGTTGTATGTTTCCTGTTGCTTTCCAGTGGCCCAGCTTGAAAGCCTGTAAGTCTTATCTTGAGTCTTAGTTTGAAATATTTTATTTCAGATTTTCACCATGACTGGAAATTTTATTTCTTCACATCTCCAGTTCTCATTTTCACATAACTCTGCCCATTGAGTGGATGCTAAAAATGCGTATTTTTTAAATCTTATTTTACTGGTTAAAAAAAATTTCTATGTCTATCAGCCTATTTGTTGTAGACTAAAAAAAGAGTAAATGTTCATAAGAAGCTTCCAGCTTCATCCTCTTTGGAAGAGTTGGAATGGTAATATCTCAAAATTCAGACAATAAAAAGACCCAGGACTAAACAGCTGCCAAGAAAGTAAAATCCATGTAATACAGAACAGTTCATTATGACAAGTTATAAAAATACTATAATGGATCAAATGCTTTGTACCATATGGTTTTTCATACCCTCCAGGGAAATTGCCAAAATTGCTTAAAAGCATGGTAAATCCAAGTTGGTTATCCATCACCTTCACAAGCATTTCTCTCATTGCTTCTAATCTCATGCAGATGTGGCAAGACTATCAAAGATTGGGTTCGACACACTTGGACCTTACTTAAAAAGAAAACAGAATTAAAAATTTTTTTGAATTTCTGCCACCTACTGGCAACTTAAAGTGCTAGAATTGAGCCCAGGGTAATAACACTTCCTGTTTGAGGCTCGTTATGGTCTTCATCTGGAGGATAGTTGACTTAACTAGCACGTGCTTTAACTGGTCTTCAGCACATGTAGCTGATTTAATGGGAAAAAGGGCAGATTGGGTTATTTGGAGACTAGCTTCCAGGCCCTAGAGCAGCCCTTAACCATCCCTGCCTGGCAGGCCTGATTACAGAGTAAACTTGGCATCTTTGGATTCCCTTCCCTCATGGTGTGAACTACTTAGTCATATGACTTCAGGGTTGTTGAGTTGGTGCTCAGATGGTACTGTTGTTTGCAACATGCTGCATAACCCTCAGTGGCAAAGCTAGTAAACGTTTCTAGGTGTAATTTTACAAGGCAGATAATGTGTGTTTGTGCACTGTGCAAAATGAATCTGAATACTGATTTGTCCAGCGTCTGGAATACGTTCTGGAAAGTTCTTAGGGGAAGAATGTGTAATGGTTTGGGATTGTTACCCTGGTATATAGAGCCAGGATAGTGGGGGAAGATCTTTCAGATTGAATTATCATCTAGTTTCTGATATTCATTTTGACAGCCTGAACCTAAACTAGATTCTGGAATAATCTCCCTAAATCCATCCTTTAACAAAATAATTTACACGCAGCACCGTCTTGGTCTTAACCTTGCAACTCTTCTGGTCCTGTTTTGTCATTTCCAGGTGTGCCAAACTTCACTTCAAAGAGCTCATTTCATTCCAAGGGGCAACCAGAGAGGGATCAAAAACATTATTTCATTTTGCAAAGCCCAGGCTGGAGAGTTTATTACTCTGGGTCAATTCCCCTTTGAAGACTTCTGTCTGTGGGTGTGAAACCTGAGTCCCAAGAAAGGCAGATGAGAAAAGCTTTGGGGCAGCCACTAGGCAGGAAGGTGTCATTTATACCAAGATAGGAAAGCAACATCAGGGGCACCGGAGAAGATCAAAAAGTTGAAGGTGTGTTGGACGTATGGCAAAGAGTGGGAACCACCTGGAAAAGTAGATATTGTAATGGGGTGGGCAACAGTCAAAAGGTGAGTTGAAATTTTAAAAAGAAAGAAAGAAATTAACGGCAAAATCATACACTGTGTTCTATATCTGGGAAAGTGTATGAAAAATAAGGGCCCTATGGTGAAAGACTCACATCTATGGTCCCACCACATTAAATTTCTTTCAGTTTTGCTAACGGGGTCTGCTCTCCCTAGCTTGTAAGCTTTTTTACATATACCTCTCTTTGCTGGAATAGTGTCTGTCCCTGATTCCCTGCATTTTCTTTTCACTAACCAACTCCTACTTATTGCTCAGGTCTCAGCTTCAGCGTCTCTTCTCTGGAAAGTCTAGGGAAGACCCTTCTAGACCTAAGTGAGTAACGCCAGCTCTCTTAGTGGAGTACTTCCCTTATCACAGGACTTCTCACACTTCTGATTGTTTCACTGTCTTTCTTTCCCATGAGCTTTGTGTTCAATGACAATGAGACCTTATTTTTCTTGCTTACCCCTCCACTGCAAACTCAGCACCCAGAAACTGCCTGTAACATATAGGCTCTTAATTCTCATTTTGGAATGAATGAATAAATGAAACAGCATGAGGAGATGAACAAAGCTATTCATTTTGGAAAAACATTATCATTTTGCCATTTCTGATACATACAACTTCCTTTCCATTGAGTGAGCAGAGATGAAGGCTGGCACTGTCTTGGTGCCTTACATTTTGTAACTGCAGTAGAACAGTAGAGCAAAGACACTCATTCATCTTTGTATATCCCCAGCACTTGCTATAATTCCTGACATATGATAGATGCTCAATAAACTTTTGTTAAATGAATGAGCTATCATGGAATATTACAGTGCTATTTTAATGTTAATACATGAAAACATTTTCTTTCCAACTAGATTGTGAGAAACCATGGCTTTGTATCACTCACGGCATGAAGCACAATATGGTGCAGTCCCAGTGGGGGAATGGCACACAGGTTTTGTCTCTCACATTAATGATAGCTGCCTGAATGCCCAGGGAAATAGGACACTTTGGGCAATTAATGGTATCAGCCACAATGTGGTAATACAGAGGAGTGATCTAGGTACATGTACTTTGACATCTTTATACCAGTTTTTGAACCATGAATAACATCTCTTCTGCCTAAAAATGAAATAAACAGTGTTCCTATCCTCCAGAATCTTAGAACTGAAGTTTGGCATTTATAACTGATGCATGGCAGTAGCAGCTTTTCTTTTCAGTCCCTGCTATGGAAATAGACCAGTGTGTATCATTCTATCTTTCAGCATTTTCAACATCAGGCCCTGTTCTAGGTGCTGGAGCTATGCAATGCTTGCCCTCAAAAAGTTTGAAGACTAATAGAGAAGTTAAACATGTTTTAGACTAATCCAGGAGAGCAGTCTGAGAGAGGATATTGTGGCGGGATATGAATAGTGTAGTGGATCCATAGTGGAGCGAGTGTCTTAAGAGAAAGGGAAGAGAAAAGCCCTCAGGAAAGACCTTGCACAAAACCTGGAAACTGGCTCTTGAGGCATTGACTGAATGGAGGGGAGAATTTGCTCACTGTGAATCAGGAGGAAGTGTGTGACTAAGTAGCTCTCTGTTGTCAGCACTAGGTCCCAAAGGACGCCTAGGCTGTCTGGCTAGTTTTGCAGTGAGTCTGGCAAAAATTGAGCATTTTGGTCACTGCCTGTCCCCTGAGCAGTCCAGAAGCAGGATCAATAGGGAAACATCAGTAGCAGCTAGAGGATGCTATAAATCTTTTCAATCTGAACAGAATCATTTTGGGAGGGGAATGGCCAAAGCTCCTGGGAAGAGCTAAGGAAAGGCCTTGGGTCTCCATTCTAATAAGCAGTTTCTGCTGCTTAAAGCTATGCTATTGGGGGAGGAGGCAGGGAGCTAGTGTTAATGATTCTCTATTCAAATCATGGTGTAAAAACCGAATGCCTTAACAGACAGTTATAAAAATGCCCTCCTCCGAGGTTTAGGGTCATGGTTTCTTGGGACATCCCAGTTAATTGGCCTAATAATGTGTTTAGTTCTTCTGTTCTACCTCCTAGCATGTTGTGTGGGGCCTGGGGTCTTAAAAGCTTGCAAGCAGCCATTCAAGCACAATTCGTCTCTATTTACCTGGAGTAACAGAGGAAGAAGAGTCAGGAAAAGGAGGAGGATCTGGAATGTGTGGCTAATTGCCTCCATGAATAACTGCCTCCTTTGCCATGAGACCAGAAGAACTAGATGGTGCCCAGCTACCATTATTGAACATTTTGATCAAAGATTCTATGAAATAATCCTGATTAAAAGAGGGAAAATGCAAGAAAGCAAATTCAGAATCTCATGGAATCCAGACTTTATGGAGCCATGGAGGCTGAATGAACCCCTGTGACTATTGTCCTAAAATAATCTTTAACACCTTAAACCAAAAATAACTCCTGAAGTCCACTTAAAACTAAACAGTAGTTTAGCTTAACTAGTAAAGAATGTCTGCCTTAAGCATTTTGCTCTTTTAAGATCTATCTTTATTGGATCAAATTGAAAACAGCAACTTGAAGGATTAGATAGGAAACCTAAGGGGCAATGAATTTGTGTTAATGGGGAGGAATAAGTCAGAAAATGAAGGCAAGAATGCTTGCACCATTTGAAGAATGTAATAAATGTCACTAAATTACACATGTAGAAACTGTTGAATTCGTGTATGTTTTGCTGTGTATATTCTCAACAACAAAAAAATAAATAAAATTAAAAATATATAAATAAATTAAAATACAATGTTATAGTTTGGAATAAATAAAATCTTTAGTGTTATATTGTTTAAAAAAAAAATGCTCTTCTCCTGCAGCAGATATTTGCCAAGAACAATATGGCAATAGGCTAGGTGCTACTACAAACATAAATGTTCCCAACCTACCCACCAAAACATACTGATGTGGTGGAGAGGACATGGGTCATGGAGCAAAATGATCTGGGGTAAAGCCTGACCTGCACATCAAATGCTGTGAGATTTTAGGCAAGTTATACCACTTAAGCTCATCTGTAAAATGAGCATAAAAATAGTACCTACATCACTGAGTGCATAGAAGGAGGCAAAGGAGCCCAGTCAAGTGCCTAGAAGACAATGTTAATACAAATACCTTTTACAGGGGAGTTAAGGCTTGAACTGCTGGCAAAAAAAAAAAAAGTTGCAGAACAAAAGAACTAACCTTGCCTGAGAACTAACCCTGCCTGGGGACTGCTGTAGGGGCTGAGAGTCGATCCACTAAGATTGGAAAGCAGTTGTGTAATTAATCTTCATCTCATTTACCAGTAGACATTTACTAGTACTTACAGTGAGCCAGACACCCTATGAGTTCCTGGTGTAGAGAAAAGCTCAAGCATTTCCAGCTATATTATAAATTCAGTGAGAGCAAGGGCCATGTCCCAGTTGTTCAGTGTTGTAGCTCTAGTACCTAGAGCTAGGTAGAGTTAGATTGTTGTCATTGTTAGGTGCCATTGAGTCAATTCTGACTCAGAGTGGCCCCATGTATAACAGAACAAAACATTGACTGGTCCTGCACCATCCTCACAATAGTAGGTATACTGGAGCCCATTGTTGCAGCCACTGTGTCAATCCATCTCATTGAGGGTCTTCCTATTTTTTACTGACCCTCTACTTTACCAGGCATAATGTCCTTCTCCAGGGATTGGTTCCACTGGATAACGTGTCCCAAGTAGGTGAGACACAGTCTTGCCATCCTTGCTTCTAAGTAGCACTTTGGCTGTACTTTCTCCAGGATAGATTTATTTGCCCTTCTGGCAGTCTATGGTACATTCAGTATTCTTCAACCCCATAATTTAAATGCATCAATTCGTCTTTTATCTTCCTTTTTCATTGTCATTTTGCATGCACATGAGGCAATTGAAAAGACCAGGACTTGAACACTGGAAAGAGGTCTTTTGAATCAGATGTGCCAAGTGCAATATGTTGTTTGATTTCTTGACCACTGCTTCCATGGGTGTTGATTATGGGTCCAAGTAAAATGAAATCCTAGACAACTTCAATATTTTCCCTGTTTATCATGATGTTGCTTATTGGTCTAATTGTGGGGATTTTTGTTTTCTTACTGTTGAGGTGTAATCCATACTGAAGGCTGTAGTCTTTGATCTTCATCAGTAAGTACTTCAAGTTCTCTTTGCTTCCAGCAAGCAAGGTTGTGCCATCTGCATACTGCAGGTTGTTAATGAGTCTTCCTTCAAACCTGATGCCACATTCTTCTTCATATATTCAGTGGAGCTTCCAGACTAAGACAGATGAGGAAGAACCGCCTGGCGATCTACTTCCAAGAAAAAAAAAATTAGCTAATGAAAACCTTATGGATAGCAGAGAAACATTGTCTGATATAGTATTCGAAAATGAGCTCCTCAGTTTAGAAGGCACTCAAAATACAGCTGGGGAAGGGTTGCCTCTTCAAAGTAGAGTCAGCCTTAATAATGTGGATGGAGTAAATCTTTCGAGATCTTCATTTGCTGATGTGGCATAACTGAAAATGAGGTGAAACTGCTGCAAACTTTCATTAGTAATCACAACATGGAATGTATGAAGTATGAATCAAGGAAAATTGGGAGTCATCAAATATGAAATAGACTGCTTGAAGATCAATATCCTAGATATAAGTGAGCTGAAATGGACTGGTATTGACTATTTTGAATCCGACAATCCTAAGCTCTACTATGCCGGGAACAAAAAATTGAAGAGGAATGGAATCACATTCATTGTCTAAAAGAACATTTCAAGTTCTATTCCTGAAGTATAGTGCTGTCAGTGATAGGACAATATCCATACGCTTACAAGGAAGACTAGTTACTACTGACTATTATCAAACTTACACACCAACCGCTAAAGCCAAAGATGAAGAAAATGAAGATTTTACGAACTTCTGCAGCCGGAAATGGATCAAACATGCAGTCAAGATGCACTGATAATTACTAGTGATTGGAATGTGAAAGTTGTAAACAAAGGAAAAGGATTAGTCATTGGAAAATATGGCCTTAGTGATAGAAATGATGTTGGAGATCACATGGTAGAATTCTGCAAGACTAAAGACTTATTCATTAGAAATAGCTTTTTTCAACAACATAAATTATGACTATACATGTGGACCTCGCCAGATGAAATACATAGGAATCAATTCAACTACAGCTGTGGAAAGAGACAATGGAGAAGCTCAATATTATCAGTCAAAAGAAGGCCAGGGCTGACCACAGAAAAGACCATCAATTGCTCATATGCAAGTTCAAGTTGAAGCTGGAGAAAATTAAAACAAGTCCACAAGGGCCAAGGTACTAACTTGAATTATCTCACCTGAATTTAGAGACCATCTGAAAAATAGATTTGACACACTGAATACTAATGACCAAAGACCAGAAGAGTTTGGTGGGATGTCATCAAGGACATCACACATGAAGAAAGCAAAAGGGCATTAAAAAGACAGGAAAGAAAGAAAAGACCAAAATGAATGTCAGGAGAGACTCTGAAAATTGCTCTTAAAAATAGAGTACCTAAAGCAAATGGAAGAAATGATGAAGTAAAAGAGCAGAACAGAAGATGCCAGGGAGGCTTAAGAAGACAAAGTAAAGCATTATAACGACTTGTGCAAAGACCTGGAGATAGAAAACCAAAAGGGAAGAACATGCTCGGCATTTCTCAAGGTGAAAGAACTGAAGAAAAAATTCAAGCCTCGAGTTGAAATATTGAAGGATTCTATGGGCAAAATATTAAATGACACAGGAAGCATCAAAAGAAGATAGAAGGAATACACAGAGTTACTGTACCAAAAAGCATTGTTTAGGTTCAACCATTTCAGGAGGTAGCATAGGATCAAGAAGCAATAGTACTGAGGGAAAAAGTCCAAGCTGCACTGAAGGCATTGGCATAAAACAGGGCCCCAGAAATGGACAGAATACAAATTCAGATGCTTCAACAAACAGATGCAACACTGGAAGCACATAGAAGACATCTACCTTGCCAACTGACTGGGAGAAATCCACATTCTTGTGCATTACAAAGTAAGGTAATCCAACAGAATGCAGAAATTATAGAACAATATCAATAATATCACATGGAAGCAAAGTTTTGCTGAAGATGATTTAGAGACGGTTACAGCCATACATTGACAGGTAAGTGACAGAAATTCAAGCCAGATGCGGGGCCAAGATGGCAGAGTAGTCAGATGCTTCCGGTGGACCCTCTTATGACAAAGACCAGAAAAAACAAGAGATATGATTATATATGGCAATCTGGGGGCCCTGAACATCAAAGGCAGAGTTGAAGAACCGGACTGAGTGTCAGAGGGAGGGAGAGACAGTTCGGAAACAGCAAGGAGTTGCCAGACCTGACCTGGCGAGAGCCTTAGTCCTTCAAGCCTGAGCAGCTCGGGGGTGAGCGGTGAGGCAGGCAAGCAGCCGTGCTCGGGAGGAATGTTTTCCGCACTGGGAGAGACCCAGCACAAGAGAGTCTACACGGCCACACAGAACCAGTGAGAAGCAGCCCTCACTCAGCAAAAGATAAGTACTTGCATACAGCTTACTGCGCAGATCAAAAACACCCCATTTAGGGAAAAACCTCTCTCCCATTTACCTCCCCGCTCCCTGCTCTGCACTGGGTCCTGGACCAGCTTAAACAATTGCCGAGTCCCCTGGGCTGGAAGTAGTATCTGTCACATGCCCGGAGCCATTCTCCCAGCCTTGGAGAGTAAACAAATTAACAAACAGGAGAAAAAATAAAATGCTGTCTCCCCTAAGCCAGGAACCCACGGTAGGCACAGCTCCTTTGCTTAGGCTCAGGCATAAGGGATCCACAGATTTCAAGTGCCTTCCCCCTGCGTAGACTTGTGTGGGCCCATTTCAGCAGTGTAGGTCCTCATTACAACAGTACAACAGGGTATATACCGGCAGTCTAACTTCAACTGTTTCAGCTGTGAAGTGGCAGGTTATTGACATTTGACCCTGCTCTGCCCATTAAGCAGGGTCTTCACCTACCCACATCAGGTGCCTGAGGACTGGTGGTTCCACCCATGCCACATAGCCACCTGCAATTGGGGCCCATGAATAAGAGGTGCCCCCGAGTCCTTACAGCCAACAGCTCATAGTCTGGCTACAAAAGCCACCCACCTACGAGCTCTAGGGAACAGGGACATGCCTTCCTCCTGGATACTCAGGGATGGCTGTCAGCCCCCTGCCTTGCTCAGAGTGTGTCCCCCTGCTGCAGCCAGATGCCTGTGCCTACACCAATTACCCATGCCTGTCTAGGACTGTAAGTGAGAGCCTACACCACACACTTGGTGGCTATCTACCTGGGCACCTGAGCTGAATCCATACAGGAGGAGTGGGTGGACTCCTGCGCTCACATACCTAGAAACAGATCTAACCATCTGGTGACATGACATTAGAGCTTCAAAGATTCCAATAATCAAACTAGCTCATATGAGCAGCCTATTTGGGCATATCAAAACAAAATAAGAAACTAGGACACAGTAAGTAAACATAAAATAAATAAATATAATAACTATTGATGGCTCGGAGACAACAGTCAATATCACATCACATAAAGAAGCAATCCATGATGGCTTCAGCAAGCTCCCAAAAAAAAGAATCTAGAAATTTTCCAGAGGAGGAAAATTTCTTGGAATTACCGGAGGCAGAATACAAAAGATTAATATACAGAACTCTTCAAGAAATTTAGCAAAATGCATAACATGCAATAGAGGGAATTAAAAAGATTAGAGAAGACTATAATGACAAATTTAACAGGCTGCAAGAATCCATAGAGAGACAGCAATCAGAAATCCAGAAAATTAACAGTAAAATTTCAAAATTAGACAACTCGATAGAAAGTCATAGGAGCAGAATTGAGGCAATGGAAGTCAGAATTAGAGAGACTGAAGATAAAGCACTTGACACCAATTTATTTGAAGAAAAATCAGATAAAAGAATTTAAAAAATGAAGAAACCCTAAGAATTATATGGGACTCTATCAAGAGGAGTAACCTACGAGTGATTGGCAAACCAGAACGCGGGGGGATAACAGAAAATACAGAGAGAATTGTTGAAGACTTGTTGGCAGAAAATTTCCCCTATATCGTGAAAGATGAGAACCCCACATAAGTTATATCCCAAAAGAAAGTCACCAAGACATATTATAATCAAACTTGCCAAAACCAAAGTTAAAGAGAGAATTTTAAGAATGGCTAGGGATAAACGAAAAGTCATCTACAAATGAGAGTCAATAAGAATAAGCTCGGACTACTTATCAGAAACTATGCAGGCAAGAAGGCAATGGGATGACATATATAAAGCCTTGAAGTAAAAAAACTGCCAGCCAAGAGTTATAT
This sequence comes from Dugong dugon, assembly GCA_030035585.1. Classification (NCBI taxonomy): domain Eukaryota; kingdom Metazoa; phylum Chordata; class Mammalia; order Sirenia; family Dugongidae; genus Dugong; species Dugong dugon. The sequence goes on along the minus strand of CM057467.1, from coordinate 99,669,654 downwards.
ATCCAGCAAAACTATCTCTCAAATATGATGGCGAAATTAGGGCATTTCCAGATAAACAGAAGTTTAGGGAATTTGCAAAAATCAAACCAAAATTACAAGAAATACTAAAGGGAGTCCTCTGGTTAGAAAATTAGTAACATCAGATAACAACCCAAGACTAGAACACAGGACAGAGCAACCAGATGTCAACCCAGATAGGGAAGTCACAAAAGTAAATCAAAGCAAAAACACTGAAAATAGGAAAACAGTTGTAAATACGTAAAGGATGACAATATTAAAACAAAAAAGAGGGACTTAAAAAATGTAGACATAGATTTTTCATATGCAGAGGAAGTCAAGACAATATAAAGAAATAAAAGACTAGTATAAAAATAGAAAAATAGGGGTAAATATTAAGGTAACCACAAAGGAAACTAACAATCCTACAAGTCGAAATAAAAAACAAGAAAAATATAAAGACTTAGCAAGCACAAAATCAACAACAATGAAAAAGACAAGAAGAAAATACATAAAGAAAAATGACTCAGCACAGAAAATTAAGTGGAACAAAGAAACTGTGAAAAACACACACAAAAAAAACATCAAAATGACAGCACTAAACTCTTACCTATCAATAATCATGCTGAATGTAAATGGACTAAATGTACCAATAAAGAGACAGAGAGTGGCAGGTTGGATTAAAAAAACACAATTCGTTTATATGCTGCCTACAAGAGACACACCTTAGACTTAAAGACACAAACAAACTAAGACTCAAAGTATGGAAAAAAATATATCAAGCAAACAACACTCAAAAAAGAACAGGAGTGGCAATATTAATCTCTGACAAAATAGGCTTTAAAATCCACCACAAAGGATAAGGAAAGACACTATATAATGATTAAAGGGTCAGTACACCAGAGGACATAACTATAATAAATATCTATGCACCCAACAACAGGGCTCCATAATACATTAAACAAACTCTAACAGCATTGAAAAGAGAGATAGACACCTCGACTATACTAGTAGGAGACTTCAACACACCACTTTCAGTGAAGGACAGAACATCCAGAAAGAATCTCAACAAAGACACGGAAGAGCTAAATGCTACAATCAACCAACTTGATCTCACAGACATATACTGAACACTCCACCCAACAGCAGCCAAGTATACTCTCTTTTCCAATGCACACAGAACATCCTCCAGAATAGACCACATACTAGGCCATAAAGCAAGCCTTAACAGAATCCAAAGCATCAAAATATTACAAAGCATCTTTTCTGACCATAAAGCCATAAAAGTAGAAATCAACAACACAAAAAGCAAGGAAAAAAAGTCAAACACATGGGAACTGAACAACACCTTGCTCAAAAACTACTGGATTATAGAAGGAATTAAGAATTAAGAATGAGAATGAAAATACATCCTACCAGAACCTTTGGGACACAGCAAAAGCAATGCTCAGAGGTCACTTTATAGCAATAAATGCACACATCTGAAAAAAAGAAAGGGCCATAATCAAATCATTAACCCTACAACTGGAACAAGTAGAAAGAGAGCAGCAAAAGAAGCCCTCAGGCGCCAGAAGAAAGGAAATAATAAGAATTAGAGCAGAATTAAATGAAATAGAGAACAGAAAAACAATTGAAAGAGTTAATAAGACCAAAAGCTGGTTCTTTGAACAGATCAGCAAAATTGATAAACCACTGGCCAAACTGACAAAAGAAAAACAGGAGAGGAAGCAGATAACCCATATAAGAAATGAGATGGGTGATATCACAACAGACCCAACTGAAATTAAAAGAATCAAAACAGAATACTATGAAAAATTGTACTCTAACAAATTTGAAAACCTAGAGGAAATGAACAAATTTCTAGAAACTCACTAGCTACCTAAACTAACACAAACAGAGCTAGAACAACTAAATAAACCCGTAACAAAAGAAGAGATTGAAAAGGTAATTTAAAAACGCCCAACAAAAAAAAAAAAACCCTGTCCAAGATGGCTTCCCTGGAGAATTCTACCAAACTTTCAGAGAAGAGTTAACACCACTACTACTAAAGGTATTTCAGAGCATAGGAAAGGCTGGAATACTCCCAAACTTATTCTATGAAGCCACCATAACACTGATACCAAAACCAGGCAAAGAAACCACAAAAAAAGAAAATTACATACCAATATCCCTCATGAACATTGATGCAAAAATCCTCAACAAAATTCTAGCCAATAGAATTCAGCAACATATCAAAAAAATAATTCATCATGATCACGTGGGATTTATACCAGGTATGCAGGGATGGTTCAACATTAGAAAAACAATCAATGTAATCCATCACATAAATAAAAGACAAGAGCCACATGATTTTATCAACTGATGCAGAAAAGGCATTTGACAAATTCTGACACCAATTCATGATAAAAACTCTCGACACAATAGGAATCCAAAGGAAATTCCTCAGTATAATTAAGAGCATTTATACAAAGCCAACAGCCAATATCATCCTAAATGGAGAGACTTTGAATGCATTCACCTTGAGAGTGGGAACCAGACAAGGAATGCCCTTTAACACCACTCTTATTCAACAATGTGCTGGAGGTTCTAGCCAGAGCAATTAGGCTAGAAAAAGAAATAAAGGGCATCCAAATCGGTAGGGAAGAAGTCAAAGTATCTCTATTTGCATATGATATGATATTATACACAGAAAACCCCAAATAATCCATAAGAAAACTACTGGAACTAGTAGAAGATTTCAGCAAATTTTCAGGATACGAGATAAACATACAAAAATCAGTTGAATTCCTCTACACCAACAAAGAGAACTTCCAAGAGGAAATCACCAAATCAGTAACATTTACAATAGCCCCCAAGAAGATAAAATACTTAGGAATAAATCTAACCAGAGACATAAAAGACCTATACAAAGAAAACTGCAAGACACTACTGGAAGAGACCAAAAGAGACCTGCATAAGTGGAAAAACATACTTTGCTCATGGATAGGAAGATTGAACATTGTGAAAATATCAATTCTACCCAAAGCGATCTACAAATACAATGCTATCCCAATCCAAATTACAGCAGCATTTTTTAATGAGATAGAGAAAAAAAATCACCAACTTCATATGGAAAGGGAAGAGTCCCTGGATAAGTAAAGCATTACTCAAGAAGAAGAACAAAGTGGGAGGCCTCACACTACCTGATTTGAGAAACTATTTTACTGCCATGGTAGTCAAAACAGCCTGGTACTGGTACAACAACAGATACATAGACCAATGGAACAGAATTGAGAATCCAGACATAAATTCATCCACCTATGAGCAGCTGATATTTGACAAAGGCCCAAAGTCTGTCAATTGGGGAAAAGACAGTCTCTTTAACAAATGGTGCTGGCATAACTGGATAGCCACCTGCAAAAAACTGAAACAAGACCCATACCTCACACCATGCACAAAAATTAACTCAAAATGGATCAAAGACTTAAATATAAAATGAAAAACAATAAAGATCGTGGAAGAAAAAATAGGGACAATGCTAGGAGCCCTAATACATGGTATAAACATAATAGAAACCATAAGTAACAATGCACAAGCACCAGAAGAGAGACTAGATAACTGGGAGCTCCTAAAAATCAAACACTTATGCTCATCCAAAGACTTCACCAAACAAGTCAAAAGACAACTTACAGACTGGGAAAAAAATTGTTGGCTATGACAAATCCAATCAGTGTCTAATCTCTAAAATCTACAAGATACTGCAAAACTTCAACAACAAAAAGAAAAATAACCCAATTAAAAAATGGGCAAAGGATATGAACAGGCACTTTGCCAAAGAAGATATTCAGGCGGCTAACAGACACATGAAAAAATGCTCACGATCATTAGCCATTAGAGAAGTGCAGATCGAAACTACAATGAGGTATCATCTCACCCCAACAAGGCTAGCATTAATCCAAAAATCACAAAATAATAAATACTGGAGAGGTTTTGGAGAGACTGGAACACTTATACACAGTTGGTGGGAATGTAAAATGGTACAACCAGTTTGGAAATCAATTTGGCACTTCCTTAAAAAGCTAGAAATAGAAGTACCATACGATCCAGCTATCCTGCTCCTTGGAATATATCCTAGAGAAATAAGAGCCATCGCACGAATAGATATATGCACACCCATGTTTGCTGCAGCACTGTTCACAATAACACAAAGATGGAAACAATGTAGGTGCCCATCAACAGACGAATGGATAAACAAATTATGGTATCTTCACACAATGGAATACTACGCAAAGATAAAGAACAACGATGAAGCCGTGAAACATAACATGGAGGAAGCTGGAGGTCATTATGCTGAGTGACTTTAGTCAGTCACAGAAGGACAACTATTGTATAAGACCACTATTATAAGAACTCAAGAAAAGGTTTAAACACAGAAGAAACATTCTTTGATGGTTACTAGGGTGGGGAGGGAGCAAGAGGGTAATTCACTAACTAGACAGCAGACAAGAATTACCTTAGGTGAAGGGAAAGACAGCACACGCTACAGAGGAAGTCAGCACAACTGGACTAAACCAAAGCTAGGAAGTTTCCTGAAGACAGTAAAACACTTTGAGGGACATAGTATCAGGGGTAGGGGTCTGGGGACCATGCTTCAGGGAACATCTAGGTCAATTGGCATAACAAACTTATTAAGAAAATGTTCTGTATCCCACTTTGGTGAGTGGCATCTGGGGTCTTAAAAGCTTGCAAGTGGCCATCTAAGATGCATCAATTTGTCCCAACCACCTGGTGTAAAGGAGAATGAAGAACACCAAAGACCCCAGGAATGTATTAGCCCAGGAAACAGAAAGGGCCACATAAACCAGAGACTTCATCAGCCTGAGACCAGAAGAACTAGATGGTGCCTGGCTACCACCAATGACTGCCCTGACAGGGAGCACAACAGAGAGTCCCTGATGGAGCAGGAGAAAGGTGGGGTGTAGAACTAAAATTCTAGTAAGAAGACCAGATTTAATGGTCTGACTGAGACTGGAGGAACCCTGTAAAGCATGGCCCCTGGATTCTTTATCAGCCCAGAACCAAAACAATTTCTGAGGCCAACTCTTCAGACAGGGATTGGACTGGACGTGGGATATAAAGTGATACTTATGAGGAGTATTCCTCTTAGCTCAAGTAGATACAAGAGACTAAATGGGCAGCTTCTGTCTGGAGGTAAGATGGGAAGGCAGAGAGGGTTAGGAGCTGGTAGAAAGGACATGGGGAATCAGGGGTGGAAAGGAGAAGTGTGCTGTCACAGTATGGGGAAAGCAATTAGAGTCACATAACAGTGTATGTATAAATTTTTGTATGGGAAAAAATAAAAAAAGAAATTCAAGCCAGATTCTGAAGAGGAAGTAAAACAAGAAATATCATTGCTGATGTCAGATGGGAGTTCTTGTGGCACAGTGGTTAAGAACTTTGCTGCTAACCAAAGGGTTGGCAGTTTGAATCCACTAGTTGCTCCTTGGAAACCTTATGGTGCAGCTCTACTCTGTCATATAGGGTGGGTTGCTATGAGTCAGAATCGACTTGATGGCAATGAGTTTTAACAGGATGTCAGATGGATCTTGGCTAAAAGCAGAGAATACCAGAAAGACGTTTACTTGTGTTTTATTGACTATGTAAAGGCATTCAGCTGGGTGGTTCATAACAAATTATGGATAACATTGCAAAGAATAGGAATTCCAGGACACTTAACTGTGCTCATGAGGAACCTGTACCTAGACCAAGAGGCAGTCATTCAAACAGAAAAGAAGATACTGCATGGTTTAAAATAGGATAAGACGTGCATCAGGGTTGAATCCTTTCACCATAATTATTCAATCTATATATTGAGAAAAGAATCTGAGAAGCTGAACTGTGTGAAGAAGTATGTGACATCAGGATTGGAGAGCCACATTAGTAGGTGTTTAATAATTATACGTAATGAGAAAAGTGTTTAGTAACTATTTTTAGTGAGTAAAGCAATAATAAAAATAATGTCTAACTATCAGAAACTATGTGCATCCAAATTTGGCTAAATACATCTGGGTAATTCTCCAGAGCCACCGTATCCATTGCCACTCCCAGAGGTCCCCACCAGCAGTGAACAAAGGCTCTGCATTTCTTATTTCCACCTACACTTGATACTATACAAGTTTCTAATTGTCAGTCTGAAGTGTATAAAGTGATAGTTGGCTTATTTTAATCCACATTTTTGTGATTACTAATACATTTGAGCAAAACTTCAAATGGTTGTTAGTATTTTGGGTTTTCTCTTCTGGAAATTGCCGGTTCATGTCCTTTGCCCAATTTTGCTCATGGGAAAAATGTCCAGATAAATTCTCAAAGGTGCCCATAAGGGACTATGCACAAGAATAGTAATTGCTGTTATTTGCTGTGGCAGGGAGTTGGAGGCATTGTGAGGGTCCTTCATTCAGAAAGTTAAGGGGTAAATGAGGTGAATGCATACCCTGAGGTAATGTGTGGCAATTGTGAGCAATGAACTAGATGTACCGGTAGCAGCGTACATGATTCCTAAAAGCATAGAGGTGGGTGATAAAAGTAAGAAACAGAATGAGATCTATAAACCAATGTTGTTGTTGTTGTTGTTTTTAGATGCGATGGAGTCAGCCCTCAACTCATGCGACCCCATGCACAACTGAACAAAATGCTGCCTAGTCCTGCGCCATCCCCATGACTGGTTATGTATCAAGCTGCTAGGATACATAGAGTTTTCATTGACTGATTTGGGGAAGTAGATTGACAGGCCTTTCTTCCTAGTCCATATTAGTCTGGAAGCTGAATCAAAACCTACTCAGTATCATAGTGACACGCAAACCACCACTAACAGACTTGTGGTACCTACGCATGACTTGCATTAGCTGGGCATCAAACCTGGTCTCCTGTATAGAAGGCAAGAATTCTACCACTGAACCACCAATGTCCCTATATAATTTATATAAATTACACATCCATGTATATACAATACTCAAGTATGTATGAGTGTGTGTGTTTTAAGAACATGTTAAGTACTTTAGAGTGGTTGGGGGTGGTGGCTACAGGGAATAGGAGTGAAGACTGAGGATCAAAGAGAATAAACAAACAAATTAAATAAAAGAAAGGGCCTTGCACATTCCTGTGATGACAATATGTCAAGAATTGAGGAGTAAAATTAATTCAATCTTCTGTACCTGAGGTTTGATAATATTAAAAATAGTAATTAATAACCATAAGTATATTGCCTTACATTTCTATGGCTCTCCCAATTTTTCAGAGTCCCTGGGTGATACCAACAGTTGGTTTAGGTGCCAGCTGCTAACCAAAAGGTTGGAAGTTTGCGTCCACCCAGAAGCACCTCAAAAGACAGAGTTGTTCAAAGCCTTTCACGGCTATTTTATTTGATCTCAACAACAACCAGACAGACTTTTCTCTTCCCACTCTAGAGAGAGGAAAATCCAGGCACAGAGAGATTAACTGTGTCAGGAAAGACACTAGTACCCAGAAACTTCTACTCCGAACCAGCCTTCTATCCACTACAACGGATTGGCCAGAGGATTGGCCAGACGCTGCCACCAGGCCCCCTGAAGACTGGTGAAATTTGAATAAAGCCCTTCATTTATCTTTCTTCACATCCCTTCCTGCCAGGTAAAAACCTTTAGGCTTTAGCGGGCTTTTTACTTCCCTACTATATCTTGGCTATTAATGCTGTTTCACACATAGGGCTCCTGTTGACCCTGGCTCTCTCCCTAACTGAACCCAAGGACTAAAACATCCTTTACAATAAGCAGTTCTTTGTAATAGATTTCCTGGACCCATAAAACAGCTTTTAGAAAGAGTGAGCTGTATTTAAGGAAGACATTAACATAGTGCCACAAAATGAGGTTTTCTGACATGATTCTCTGAATAATTTACTTTAAAGAAATTAACACTAGAATTTACATTTACCTTTAAAAGTCCAGTTTACTGGAGACACTGAGGAAGTGCTCCCTGGAGAATGGGAATAATGAAAAACACCAGCCTTGGTCTGACTGCCTTGCTAAAAACCATAATGATGAAATGACTGTTTTTTCCAGAGAAATCTCCTTCCCACCAACAGTCACACAGATCATTCGTCGAAGGGGCTGCCCATTTTTCCAGCCGTTCTTTTGTTTGCTAACAAGATGAGATTCACAGCCAGATGGGGGCAAGGGACAGGGGATAGGGTAGAGGGAAATAATTCAGTATAATTGAGAAGTTAATCATAATCATAATATAGCTAGAAGTTATTTCTAATTATTTACACATATTATTATCTCATTTAATCCTTGTAAAAACTCTATGAAATGACATCTAATATTAATTCCTTTTGACAGATAAGGAAACAATGACTTGAGTAGTTAACTTGCTCGTGATCACATAGCTAGTAAATGATATACTTGGTGCTCAAACCTAGAGTCTGACTTGAGAGTCCAAACAGATTTAAAAAAAAAAAAATTATTAAATGATAACATGATCAGTGTGAAAAAAAAAAAAAACCTGGAAAAGACAGAAAAAAATATAAACAAACAAAAAAATAAACACCCCTCCTCATACTACCCAGAGGTTCTTACAATCATTTATTTTGGCGTATTCTCTTCTTATGAGAAGACTTAATTTCTGCTTTTCAGAAACTCAGAACTGTTCTTTGAGGGCAGGAGTGGGGTGGGTGGAGGCTTTTTACACAGTGAAAAGGTAAAGCAAGGACATTTTGGCCCACTGAAATGAGTACATGATTTATCTAGGCTTCCCAATGACTGTCTTCGCAGAGAGGCTGATCAGGGCATAGCAGATTTCCTGGGCACACATGGTTCCAGCATATGGAGCTGCAGTGATGCCCCGGTCCTGGTATTGAAGTCTCCTCCTCAATGTTCAGGGCATAGAACAGTTCTAGCCAGTGTATAAACTAGGGACAAGGAAGCCACTGAGTGTCTGACCTGGAGGTGGTATCCACAGTTGGAGGGTTTACTCCAAGTAACAACAATCCTGGGAGTGGGAGGGTGGTTGGTAAGTAATGGTTCAGTGGAAGAATTCTTGCCTTCCATGCAGGAGAACCAGGTTTGAGTCCCAGCCAATGCACCTTATGAGAAGCCACCACTCATCCGTCAGTGGAGGCTTACATGTTGCTATGATCCTGAACAGGTTTAGGTAGAATGTCTAGACTAAGACAGACTAGGAAGAAAGGCCTGGAGAAGGAGCAGGCAGCATTTTAGAAGCTGATTCAAAGGCAGCTAACAACAACAGCCCTCAGCCAGCCCTATGGGGGCTATGCCAGAAGAACAGTATCTGATGTTATCCACATTCAAAAGTCCATGATCCAACAGCAGAGCATGAGGGTGAAGAGCTGGGCTTTGGAATCAGAACTAGGATCACATTCTGGCTTTGCCACATTTGGATTGCATGAATCATGGCAGATTATTCAGCCTTCTAAATCCCAGTTTTCTCAACTGTAAAATTAGTCTAGAGAGTGCAGTGGTTAAGTGTGTGGGCACCATAATCAGGCTCCATGTGGCCAAATCCCAGCTCCATTACTTACCAGCTGGGTGACCCTGGGAGAAGTATTTAACCTCCCTGAGACTTAGATTTTTCACATATTAAATAGGAATAGTGATAGTGCCTACTACCCTTTGAAATATTTTGTTTAGCTCTTATACTTCATCATTCCTTCCATTTGCTTTAGCTACTCTACATTCAAGAGCAACTTTCAGAGTCTCTTTTAGCATACATTTTGGCCTTTTCTTTTTTTCCTGTCTTTTTAATGACCTTTTGCTTTCTTCATATATGATGCAAGATGTCATCCCATAAATCTTCTGGTATTCAGTCATTCGTGTTCAACGTGTTAAATCTATTCTTTTTTTAAAAATATTCTTTATTGTGGTGCAATACACGTAACATAAAATTTACCATTAGTGACATTTAGTACATTTGTAATGCTGTGCAACAATCACCACTATCTAGCTCTAGAACATTTCTATCACCCCACAAAGAAACCCTGTATCCATTAAGCATTGATTCCTCATTCCTTCTCCTTCACCCCATGACTTGGTAACCACAAATCTACTGTTTTATGGACTTGCCTATTCTGGCTATTTCATATAAATGGGTTCATACAATATGCAACATTTTGTGTCTGCTTTCACTTAGTATAATATTTTCAAGGTTCATCCATGTTGTAGCATGTATCAGTACTCCATTCTTTCTTATGGCTGAATAATATTCCATTGTATGGATTTATGCCTTTTCTGTATTCATTAGTTAATGGACACTTGGGTTGTTTCCACCTTTTGGCTATTGTGAGTAATGCTGCTACAAACATTCATGTAGAAGTTTCTGTTTGAATACCTGTTTTCAGTTCTTTGGGATCTATTCCCAGGAGTGCAGTTAGCCCTAGGTTTTTTATTTTATTTTATTCTATTGTTGTACTTTAAGTGAAAATTTACAATTCAAGTTAGTCTCTCATACAAAAATTTATACTTACATTGTTATGTGACCCTAGTTGCTCTCCCTGTACTGTGACAGCACACTCCTCCTTTCCACTCCTGATTTCCCGTGTCCATTCAACCAGCTCCTGACCCTGTCTGCCTTCTCATCTCACCTCCGTACAGGAGCTGCCCATTTATTCTCATGTAACTACTTGAGATAAGAAGCACACTCTTCACAAGTATCATTTTATGTCCTATAATCCAGTCTAATCTTTGTCTGAAGAGTTGGCCTTGAGAATGGTTTTAGTTCTGGGTTGACAGACAGTCCAGGAGCCACGCTTTCTGGGCTTCCTCCAGTCTCAGTGAGACCATTAAGCGTGGTCTTTTTACTAGAATTTGAGTTCTGCACCCCACCTTTCTCCTGCTCCATCAGGGACTCTCTGTTGTGTTCCCTGTCAGGGCGGTCATTGGTGGTCTCTGGGCACCATCTAGTTCTTCTTGTCTTAGGCTGATGCAGTCTCTGGTTTATGTGGCCCTTTCTCTCTTTTGGGCTAATATTTTCCTTGCATCTTTAGTGTTCTTCATTGTCCTTTACTCCAGGTTGGTGGGACCAATTGATGCCTCTTAGATGACCACTCACTGGCTTTTAAGAACCCAGATGCCACTCAACAAAGTAGGATGCAGAACATTTTCTTAATAAGCTTTGTTATGCCAATTGACCTAGATGTACCCTGACAGCATGGTCCCCAGACCCCTACCCCTGGTACTCTGTTCCTCGAAGTGTTTGATTGTATTCAGGAAACTTCTTAGCTTAGGTTTAGTCCAGTTGTGCTGACTTCCTCTGTAGTGTGTGCTGTCCTTCCCTTCACCTAAGATAATTCTTGTCTACTATCTAGTTAGTGAATAACCCTCTCCCTCCCTCCCCACCCTCGTAACCATCAAAGAATATTTTCTTTGTTTAAACCTTTCCTAGAGTTCTTATAATAGTGGTCTTATACAATGTTTGTCCTTTTGCAACTGACTAAATTCACTCAGCATAATGCCTTCCAGATTCCTCCATGTTATAAGATGTTTCACGGATTCAGCATTGTTCTTTATCATTGCGTAGTATTCCATTGTGTGAATATACTATAATTTGTTTATCCATTCATCCATTGATGGGCACCTACGTTGTTTCCATCTTTTTGCTATTGTGAACAATGCTGCAGTGAATATGGGTATGCATATATCTATTCGTGTGATGGCTCTTATTTCTCTAGGATATATTCCAAGGAATGGTATTGCTGGATCGTATGGTACTTCTATTTCTAGCTTTTTAAGGAAGTGCCAAATGGATTTCCAAAGTGGTTGTACTATTTTACATTCCCACCAACTGTGTATAAGTGTTCCAGTCTCTTCACAACTCTTAAACATTTATTATTTGGTATTTTTTTAATTCATGCCAGCCTTATTGGGGTGAGATGGTATCTAATTGTAGTTTTGATTTCCATTTTTCTAATGGCTAATGATCATGAGCATTTTGTCATGTGTCTGTTAGCTGCCTAAATGTCTTCTTTGGTGAAGTGCCTGTTCATATCCTTTGCCCATTTTTAATTGCGTTATTTGTCTTTTTGTTGTTAAGGTTTTGCAATATCTTGTAGATTTAGAGATTAGATGCTGATCGAATTTGTCGTAGCCAAATTTTTTTTCCCAGTCTGTAGGTTGTCTTTTGACTCGTTTGGTGAAGTCTTTTGATGAGTACAAGTGTTTGATTTGTAGGAGCTCCCATTTATCTAGTCTCTCTTCTGGTGCTTGTGCATTGTTACCTATGGTTTCTATTGTGTTTATGCCATGTATTAGGGTTCCTAGCGTTGTCCCTATTTTTTCTTCCATGATCTTTATTGGTTTCAATTTTATATTTAGGTCTTTGATCCATTTTGAGTTAGTTTTTGTGCACAGTTTGAGGTGTGGGTCTTGTTTCAGTTTTTTGCAGGTGGATATCTAGTTATGCCAGCATGATTTATTAAAGAGACTGTAAATCTATTTTTGAGATGGTCTCTAAACCCAGATGGGATATACTCAAGGCTGTACTTTGTTTCTCTTGGACTTGTTTTAATTTTCTTCTGCTTCAACTTGAACTTGCATATGAGCAATTGAAGGTCTGTTCTACATCAGCCCCTGGCCTTGTTCTGACTGATAATATTAAGTTTTCCATTATCTCTTTCCACAGATACAGTGGATTTAAATTCTGTGTATTCCATCTGGTGAGGTCCACTGTTTATTTTACTGAAAAAAGGTATTTTGGATGAATGGTCATTGATCTAGTAAAATTCTGTCATGTGATCTCTGGCATTATTTCTATCACCAATGCCATGTTTTCCAAGTAGTGATCCTACTTCTTTGCTTCCAACTTTCAAATTCTAATCACCAGTAATTATCAATGCATCTTGATTCCATGTTTGATCAATTTCAGGCTACACAAGCAGGTAAAAAATCTTCCATTTCTTCATCATTGGCATTAGCGGTCGGTGCATAAATTTGAATAATAGCCATATTAACTTGCCTTCCTTGTAGGCCTATGGATATTATCCTATCACTTACAGTATTGTACTTCAGGATAGATCTTGAAATGTTCTTTTTGACAATGAATGCGACACCATTCCTCTTCAATTAGTCACTCCTGGCATAGTAGACCATATGATTGTCTAATCCAAATCGGTCAATACCAGTCCATTTCAGCTCATTAATGCCTAGGATGTCTATTTTCAAGCGTTCTATTTCATTTTTGACAACATCCAATTTTTTTAGATTCATATTTCTTACATTCCACATTCCGATTATTAATGGATGTTTGCAGCTAGTTTTTCTCATTCTGAGTCATGCCACATCAGCAAATGAAGGTCCCAAAAGATTTACTCCATCCACATCATTAAGGTTGATTCTACTTTGAGGAGATAGCTCTTTCCCAGTCGTATTTTGAGTACTTTCCAATGTGAAGGGCTCTTCTTTTGGCACTATATCAGACAATGTTCCCCTGCTATTCATAAGATTTTCACAGTCCAATTTTTTTAGAAGTAGATCGTCACGTCCTTCTTCCTATTCTGTCTTAGCCTGGAAGCTCCACTGAAACCTTTCCACCATGAATGATCCTCCTAGCATTAGAAAAATCAGTGGCATAGCTTCCAGCATCACAGCAACATGCAAGCCACCACAGTACAACAAACTGATACAGAAGTGGGATGATTTCAAAGGGTAGCTCGAGAAGACACAGTAAAGTATTATAATGAAATGTACAAAGACCTGGGAGTTAGAAAACCAAAAGGGAAGAACATGCTCAGCATTTCTCAGGCTGAAAAAACTGAAGAAAAAATTCAAGCCTCAAGGTACTATATTGAAGGATTCTATGGACAAAAAGTTGAAAGACATAGGAAATATCAAAAGAAGCTGGAAGGCATACTCAGAGTTACTGTACCAAAAAGAATTAGTCAACATTCAATATTTTCCAGAAAGTAGTATATGATCAAGAATCAATGGTATTGAAGGAAGAAGTCCAAGATGCACTGAAGACCTTGGTGAAAAACAAGGCTCCAGGAATTAACAGAATACCAGTTGAGATGCTTCAGCAAACAGCTGCCACATTGAAAGTGCTTACTCATCTATGCTAAGAAATTTGGAAGACAACTACCTGGCTGACTGACTGGAAGAGGTCCATATTTGTGCCATTCCAAAGAAAGGTGATCCAACAGAATGTGGGAATTATTGAACAACATCATTAATATCACACAGAAGTAAAAATTTGCTGAAGATAATTCAAAGAAGATTACAGCAGTACATCAACAAGGAACTGCCAGAAATTCAAATCAGATTCAGAAGAGGATGTGGAGCAAGGAATATCATTGCTGATATCAGATGGATCTTGGCTGAAAGCAGAGAATACCAGAAAGACGTTTACCTGTGTTTTATTGACTATGCAAAGGCATTTGACTGTGTAGATCATAACAAATCATGGATAACATTGTAAAGAATGGAAATTCCAGAACACTCAATTGTGCCCATGCAGAACCTGTACACAGACTAAGAGGCAGTCATTCGAACATAACAAGGGTTCAGGAAAGGTGAGTGTCAGGACTGTGTCCTTTCACCATACTTATTCAGTCTGTATGCTGAGCAAATATTCTGAGAAGCTGGACTATATGAAGAAGAATGCTGCATCGGGATTGGAGGAAGACTCATCACCTACATTCAATATGCAGATGACACTATCTTACTTGATGAAAGTGAACAAGACTTGAAACACTTACTGATGAAGATCAAAGACCACAGCCTTCAGTGTGGATTACACCTCAACATAAAGAAAACAAAAATCCTCACAACTGGACCAATAAGCAACATCATAATAAACAGAGAAATGATTGAAGTTGTCAAGGATTTCATTTTACTTGTATCCACAATCAACGTCCATGGAAGCAGCAGTCAAGAAATCAAACAATGCATTGCATTGGGCAAATCTGCTGAAAAAGACCTCTTTAAAGTGTTAAAAAGCAAAGATGTCACCTTGAGGACCAAAGTACACCTGACCTAAGCCGTGATTTTCAATAGCCTCATGTGCATGTGAAAGCTGGACAGTGAATAAGGAAGATCAAAGAAGAATTGATGCCCTTGAATTATGGTGCCGGCGAGGAATATTTAATACACCATGGACTACCAGAAGAATGAAAAAGTCTTTCTTGGAAGAAGGACAGCCAGAATCCTCCTTAGAAGCAAAGATGGCAAGACTTTGTCTCACGTACTCTGGATATGTTTTGAGGAGGGTCCAGTCCTTGCAGAAGGCCATCATGCTTGGAAAAGTCAGCGAAAAAGAGGAAGAGCCTTGACCAGATGGATTGACACGGTGACTGCAACAATGGGCTCAAACATAACAACAATTGTAAGGATGGCACAGAACCAGGCAGCATTTCATTCTGTTGCAAATAGGGTTGAGTCGGAACCAGCTTGATGGCACCTAACAACAATACAGCAATTATAGTACCTGTTATGGATTGAATTGTGTCCTGCCAAATGTGTATGTACTTGGCTAGGCTATTAATCCCAGTATTGTGTGGTTGCCCTCCAATATATGATCTGATGTGTTGTAAATCCTAACCTTTATGATGTTAATGAGGCAGGACACAATCTACAGGATTAGGTTGTGTCATGAGTCAATTTCCTGAAATATGAAAGTGAGAAGTAAGCAGAGAGGACAGAGACCTCATAAACACCAAGAAAGAAGAGCCAGGAGCAGAGCAGGTCCTTTAGACCCGGGGTTCCTGCTCTAAGAACCTCCTAGACCAGGGGAAGATTGATGACAAGGACCTTCTCCCAGAGCCAGCAAGAGAGAGAAAGACTTCCCCTGGAGCTGGCATCCTGAATTAAAACTTCTAGTCTCCTAGACTGTAAGAGAATAAATTTCTGCTTGTTAAAGTCACCTACTTGTGGTATTTTTTTTAATAATCTTATTTCTTTATTATTATTTTTATTGTACTTTAAATGAAAGTTTACAGAGCAAACTAATTTCTCATTAAACTATTAATACACGTATTGTATTGTGACATTGGTTGCCAGCCCCATGACATGTCAACACTCTCCCCTTCTAAAATTTTGGTTCCCCATTACCAGCTTTCCTGTCCCCTTCTGTTTTCTTGTTCTTGTCCCTGGACTGGTGTGCTCATTTAGTCTTGTTTTGTTTAACGGGCCTGTCTAATCCTTTTCTAAGGGGTAAACTTCAGGAGTGACTTCATACTGAGCTAAAATGGTGTCCAGGGGCGATACTCTCAAGGTTTCTCCAGTCTCTGTCAGACAAGTAAATCTGGTGTTTTGCTTTTTTTTTTTTTGGTGACTTAGAATTTTGTTCTACGTTTTTCTCCAGCTCTGTCCAGGACTCTCTATTATGACTCCTGTCAGAGCTGTCGGTGGTGGTAGCTGGGCGCCATCTAGTTGTGCTGGACTCAGTCTGGTGGAGGTTGTAGTACTTGCGGTCCATTAGTCCTTTGTACTAATCTTTCCTTTGTGTCTTTGGTTTTCTTCATTCTCCCTTGCTCTAGACAGGACGAGACCAGCGGAGTATCTTAGATGGCCGCTCACAAGATTTTAAGACCCCAAACGTTACTCACCAAAGTAGAATGTAGAATATTTTCTTTATAAACTATGTTATGCCAATAGAGCCAAATGTTGCCCGAGACCATGGTCCCCACAGCCCTCAGCTCAGTAATTTGGTCCCTCAGGGAGTTTGGATGTGTCTATGGAGCTTCCATGACCTTGCCTTGGACAAGCTGTGCTGGCTTCCCCATTACTGTGTACTGTCTTACCCTTCACCAAAGTTACCACTTATCTATTGTCTATTTAGTGTTTTTCCCTCCCACCCCTCCCCTCCCTCGTAACCATCAAAGATTGTTTCTTTTTGTGTATAAACCTTTTTATGAGTTTCTATAGTAGGGGTCTCATACAGTATTTGTCCTTTTGTGATTGACTTATTTCACTCAGCATAATACCTTCCAGATTCATCCATGTTGTGAAATATTTCACAGATTCATCATTTTTCTTTATTGTTGCATAGTATTCCATAGTGTGTATGTACCATAGTTTGATTACCCATTCCCACTTGTAGTATTTCTGTTATAGCAGCACTAGATGACTAAGACAGTATCTATCACACAAGTGAGGATGAAATATTACATTTCTCTTGGCCCAGTGTAAATATGTGGCAAATATCATGTTTTTGTTATTACTGTTAAAATGGGTGATTATAAGACTTTGGCACAGTATTGTTGTAAGGATTAGTTAAAATGATATAAAGTACTTTAAAAGTGTTTTCTGTTAGAAAAGGTGTCCTGTGGCACAGAGGCTAAAGCACTCATCTCTTAACCTAAAGATCAGCTGCTCCTTGGAAGAAAATTGTGGCAACTCTGTTTCAGTAAAGAATTATAGCCTTAGAAACCCTATGGGGGCGGTTCTACCCTATCCTGTTGTTGTTGTTAGGTGCCTTCGAGTTGGTTATGATTCATAGTGACCCTATAGGACAGAGTAGAACTGTTAGTACACATATTACCCTATAATAATGGTTAACAACCCCAAGACATGTCAACACTGTCCCTTCTCAACCTTGGGTTCCCTATCACCAGGTTTCTTGTCCCCTCCAGCCTACTAGTCCGTGTCCCTGGACTGATGTGCCTCATTAGTCCCGTTTTGTTTTATGAGGCTGTCCAATCCCCGGTTGAACGGCGAACTTCAGTAGTGACTTCACCACTGAGCTAAAAGGGTGTCCGGGGGCCATACTCTTGGGGTTTCTCCAGTCTGCCAGACCAGTAAATCTGGTCTCTTTTTATGTGAGTTAGAATTTTGTTCTACATCCTTCTCCAGCTCTGTCCAGGACCCTCTATTGTAATCCTGGTCAGAGCAGTCAGTGGTGGTAGCCGGGCACCATCTAGCTGTACTGGACTCAGTCTGGTGGAGGCCTTGGTAGCTGTGGTCCATTAGTCCTTTGGACTAATCTTTTCCTTGTATCCTGTTCTCTTCATTCTCCCTTGCTCCTGAAAGGATGAGACCAGTGGAGTATCTTAGATGGCTGCTCACTGGCTTTTAAGACCCCAGATGCTACTCACCAAGGTAGAATGTAGAACATTGTCTTTATAAACTGTGTAATGCCAACTGAGATAGATGTTCCCTGAGACCAAGGTCCCTACAGCCCTCTGCCCAGCACGTCAGTTCCTCAGGGAGTTTGGATGTGTCTATGGAGCTTCCATGACCTTTCCTTGTACAGGTTGTGCTGGTTTCCCCAGTATTGTGTACTGTCTTATCCTGCACCAAAGTTACCACTTATCTATTTTCTGTTTAGTTCCCCCCTACCCTCCCATCCCTGGTAAACAACAAAGATTGTTTCTTTTTGTGTGTAAACTTTTACATGAGTTTTTACAGTAGAAGTCTCATACAATACTTGTCCTTTCGTGATTGACTTATCTCACTCAGCATAATGTCCTCCAGTTTCATCCGTGTTATGAGATGCTTCACAGATTCATTATTGTTCTTTATTGTTAGATAATACTCCATTGTGTGTACATACCATAGTTTGTTTATCCATTCAACTGTTGATGGTCATCTAGGTTGTTTCCGTCTTTTTGCTATTGTGAACAGTGCTGCCATGAACATGGGTGTGCATATGTCTATTTGTGAAATGGCTCTTATTTCTTCAGGGTATATTCTAGGAGTGGGATTGCAGGATCATATGGTATTTCTATTTCTAGCTTTCTAAGAAAGCGCCATGTCATTTTCCAAAATGGTTGTATCATTTTGCATTACCACCAGCAGTCTTAAGAATTCCAATCTTCCCACATCCTCTCTAACATTTGTTATTTCCAGTGTTTTTGATTCATGCCAGTAATCCTGGGGTGAGATGATATCTCATTGTGGTTTTAATTTGCATTTCTCTCATGGCTAGTGATCCTGAGCATTCCCTCAGGTGTCTGTTGGCTGCTTGAATGTCTTCTTTCGTGAAGTGTCTGTTCATTTGCCCATTTTTTAATAGGATTATTTGTCTTTTTGTTGTAGAGGTGTTGGATTTTCTTATAGATTTTAGAGATTAAACTTTTGTCTGACTTGTAATTTCCAAAAATTTTTTCCCAGTCTGTAGTTTCTCTTTTTACTCTTTTGGTGAAGTCTTTTGATGAGCATAAGTGTTTCATTTTTAGAAGATCCCAGTAATCTAGCTTATCTTCTGGGGTTTGTGTGTTGTTGGTTATGGTTTGTATCCTGTTAATGCTGTACATTAGGGCCTCTAGCGTTGATCCTATTTTTTCTTCTATGAACTTTATAGTTTTTGGCTTTGTATTTAGGTCTTTGATCCAAATTGAATTAGTTTTTGTGTATGGTGTGAGATATAGATCCTGTTTCATTTTTTTGCAGATGGATAACCAGTTTTGCCAGCACCATTTGTTAAAAAGGCTGTCTTTTCCCCATTTGATGGACTTTGGGCCCTTGTTGAAGATCAGGCGACCGTAGATGGATGGATTTACATCTGGGTTCTCAATTCTGTTCCATAGGTGAATGTTATCTGTTGTTGTACCAGTACCAGGCTGTTTTGACTACCGTAGCTGTGTAGTAGGTTCTGAAGTTAGGTAGTGGGAGTCCTCCTACTTTCTTCTTCTTCTTCAATAGAGTTTTACTTATCTGGGGCTTCTTCCCTTTCCATATAAAGTTAGTGATTAGTTTTTTCATCTCTTTAAAGAATTTTGCTGGTATTTATATTAGGATTGCATTGTATTTGTAAATTGCTTTGGGTAGAATTGTAATTTTCACTATGTTGAGTCTACCTATCCATGAGCATGGAATATTTTTCCATTTATGTAGATCCCTTTGGGTTTCTTGCAGTAGTGTTTTGTAGTTTTCTTTGTATAGGTCTTTTACATCCCTGGTTACATTTATTGCTAAGTATTTTATTTTTAGGGGCTATTGTCAATGGTATTGCTTTCTTGATTTCCTTTTCATCATTCTCCTTGTTGGTGTATAGGAATCCAGTCAATCTTTATACGTTTATCTTGTATCCTGCTACTCTGCTGAATCTTTCTGTTAGTTATAGCAGTTTTCTCGTGGAGTCTTTAGGGTTTTCTATGTATAGTATCATATCATCCACAAACAGGGACAGTTTAACTTCTTCATTACCAGTTGGATGCCCTTTATTTCTTTTTCTTGCCTTATTACTCTAGCTAGGACTTCCAGCACAATGTTAAATAGGAGAGGAGATAAAGGGCATCTTTGTCTTGTTCCTGTTCTCAAGGGGAATGTTTTCAGCCTCTCTCCATTAAGAATGATGTTGGCTGTTGGTTTTGCATAGATGCCCTCTATTATGTTGAGAAATTTCCCTTCTATACCTATTTTATTGAGAGTTTTTACCAGGAATGGGTGTTGGACTTTGTCAAATGCCTTTTCTGCATCAATTGAGATGATCATGTGATTCTTTTCTTTCCTTTTATTTATGTGGTGGAATACATTGTTTGATTTTCTAATGTTCAACTATCCTTGCATACCTGGTATGAATCCTACTTGGTTGTGGTGTATTATTTTTTTGATATGATGCTGAATTCTATTGGCTAGAATTTTGTTGAGAATTTTTGCATCTATACTCATGAGAGACAGTGGTTTGTAATTTTCTTTTTCTGTGGCATCTTTGCCTGGTTTTGGTATCAGGGTTATGCTGGCTTCATAAAATGAATTCGGAAGTATCCTTTCCTTTTCTATGTTCTGAAATAGTTTGAGTAGTACTGGTATAAGCTCTTCTCTGAATGTTTGGTAGAATTCTCCAGTGAAGCCATCTGGGCCAGGGATTTTTTTTTCTTTGGGGGGGGGTGGGGGGGGAGTTTTTTTTAATTACCTCTTCAATCTCTCCTCTTGTTATGGGTCTGTTCAGATTTTCAGCATCACTTTGTGGTAGTCTGGGTAGGTAGTGTGTTTCTAGAAATTTATCCATTTCCTCTAGGTTTTCAAATTTGTTGGAGTACAGTTTTTCATAATACTCTGTTATAATCCTTTTTATTTCAGTTGGGTCTATTGTAATGACCCCCATTTCATTTCTTATTTGGGTTATTTGCATCCTCTCCTGTTTTTCTTTTGTCAGTCTGGCCAGTGGTTTGTCGATTTTGTTGATCCTTTCATATGCCCAAATAGGCTGCTCGTGTGCACTAGTTTGATTTTTGACACCTTTGGATCTCTAACGTCCTGTCACCAGGTAGTTAGTTCTGTAACTAAGTATGTGAACACAGGAGTCTGTTAAATTTTCTATATGGGTTCAGCTCGGGTGTTCAGGCAGTCAGTCACCAACTGTGTGATGCAGGCTCTCACTCCCAGTCCTAGAGAGGCATGGGTGATTGGTGCAGGCACTGGACTCTGGCTGTGGCAGGGGATCATGCACTGAGCCAGGCAGTGGGCTGACAGCTGCCCCTGAGAGTCTAAAAGGAAAGTGTGTCCCTATTCTCTAGGGTGAGTAGGTAGGTGAGTTTTGCAGCCGGACTACAAGCACCCCGCTCTGTTGGCTGTAAAGACTCCAGGGCACCACTTTTTCTTGGACTCCTGTAGCAGGTGACTAGGTGCTTTAGATGATGTCACCTGTCCTCAAGCCCCTGCGGCTGATCGATAAAAGTGCCTACTTAAGGGGCAGGGCTGTTTTGAGGGTCACAAATCTGCCAGTTCACAACTGAAGCAGTTGAAGTTAAACTTCAGATGTTTGCCCTGTTGTACTGTGGTAGTGAGGACTAACACTGTTGAGATGGGTCCTCACAAGTCTATAAAGTGGTGTAAGGCACTCAGAGTCTGCGGACCCCTGATACCTGTGCCTAGCAAAGGAGCTGTGCCGACCCTGTGTTCCTGGCTTAGGGAAGCCAGTAGACTATTTGTTCCCTCTCCAAGGCCAGGAGAATGGGTCAGGGCGCCTTTTGGGATCTACTTCTGGCCCAGTGGACTACCAGTGCAGAGCACAGAGGGAGGAGGTAAAAAGGAGAGAGGTTTGTCCTAAATGGGCCTCTTTTTTTTTTTTTAATCTATGCGAAAAGGTGCACACATGTACTTATCTTAGCCTCTTGGGAGCTGCTTTTCACTGGTTCAGAGTGTCCAAGCAGAATCTCTGCTGCCAGGTCTCTCTCAATGTGAAAACTGCTTCCTGAGCACACGCACAGCACAGATGTTTGCCTGCTTCTCTGCAGACCGGTGTGGCTTCAGCACTGCAGTTTCGCCACCGCAGCTCCAGAGCTCTTCCCTTCTTCCAAACCGTCTGCCTCTCCCCATCACTCAGACGGATTCCTCAACTTTGCCTTGTTCAGGGCTCCTAGATATTCGTATAGTATCAAATCACTTGTTTTTCCAGGTCTTTGTTGTAAGAGGGATATAGGAAGCATCTAACTACTCCACCATGTTGGCCCTGCCCCCCGATTTTGTTGATCCTTTCAAAGAACCAACTTTTGGTTTTCTTGATGCTTTCTATTGTTTTTCTATTCTCTATTTCATTTATTTCTGCTCTGATCTTTATTTTTTACTTTCTTCTAGTGGCTGTGGGCTTTTTTTGCTGTTCTCTATTTGTTCAAGTTCTGTAGTTAATGTTTTGATTTTGTCCCTTTTTTCTTTTTTGATGTGTGCATCTATTGCTATAAATTGTCCTTAGAGGACTGCCTTTGCTGTGTCCCAAAGGTTTTGGTATGATACGTTTTCATTCTCATTTGATTCTAGGAATTTTTTTATTCCATCTCTGATTTCTTCTATTACCCAGTGATGTGTAAGCAAGGTGTTATTCACTTTCCATATAACTGATTTTTTTTGCCTTGGTCTTCCTGTTGTTAATTTCTACCTTTTGTTAATTTCAAAGAAGATACTTTGTATTATCTCAGCGTTTTGGATGTTGTTGAGGATTGTTCTGTGACTTAAGATATGGTCTATTCTGGAGAACATTCCACGTGAATTGGAAAAGAATGTGTACTTTTCAGTTGTTGGGTGGAGTGTTCTATATATGTCTATGAGATCAAGTTGGCTGAATGTGACCTTTAGGTATTCTCTGTCTTTGTTGAGTTTCTTTCTAGATGTTTTGTCCTTCACCAAGAGTGGTGTGTTGAAGTCTCCTACTATTATTTTGGAACTGTAAGTTTCTCTTTTCAGTGCTGTTAGAGTTTGTTTTATGTATTTTGGAGCCCTGTCATTGGGTGTGTAGATGTTTATTACGGTTTTGTCTTCATGACAGATCATCCTCTTAATGATTATATAGTGTCTTTCTTTGTCTTTTATGGTGGATTTTGTTTTAAAGTTTATTTTATCTGAGATTAGTATTGCCTCTCCTGCTCTTTTGGAGGCTGTTTTCTTAATATATTTTTTCCATACTTTGATTTTTAATAAATTCACATCTTTGTTTCTAAGGTGTGCCTCTTGTAGACAGCATATGGATGGATCCTGTTTTTTTATCCATTCTGTCACTCTCTATCTCTTTATGGGTGCATTTAGGCCATTTACATTCAGTGTAATTCTTGGTAGGTGTGAGTTTATTGCTGTCATTTTGTAGTGCCTTTTTTTGTTGTTGTTGTGGTACTGACGTTTTTTTGTTCCTCTTATTCTCCTGTGCTGAGTTCCTTTTGTTTGTGGATTTTTTTTTGTCTTTGTAGGTTTTGTTTTCACTGAAACTTTATGTTTTTCTTCTTTATTTTGATGAGTAGATTTGTTAACTTTCTTTGTGGTTACCTTGAAATTTACCCTTATCTTCCTAGGTTTGAAGCAGTCTATTATTACTTGCTATCGCCTTACCTTCCTCTCCATTAGAAGGTTCTATACCTACACCATTCAGTGTCTATTTTATTGTTCTGATGCTGTTGTCATTTACAGATCAACCTCTCTGGTTCCCTGTTGTAGTTCTTTTGGTTTTACATAGTCTTTAAGAGTTCATTTCCTAGGTTGGTATCTAGCTAGTACAATCCTGTGTCCTATATTCAGCCTGTGGTCTGATGTTGTTTGTTCTCAGATCAAAGGACTCCCTTTAATAAGTCTTGTAAGTTTGGTTTGGTTTTTACATAGTCCTTAATTTCTGTTTATCTGTAAATGACCTAATTTCACCATCATACTGGGATGAGAGTTTTGCGGAATATATTATTCTTGGCTGGCAATTTTTTCCTTTCAAGGTGTTATGTATGTCATCGCATTGTCTTCTTGCCTGTACGGTTTTTGCTGAATAATCTGAGCTTAGTCTTATTGTTTATCCTCTGTATGTGACTTTTTGTTTTTCTCGAGCTGCTCTCAGGAGTCTTTGTTTGTCCTTGGTTTTAGCAAGTGTGATTATGATATGCCTTGGTGATTTTCTTTTGGTGTCTATCCTATATGGGGTTCGTTGTGCTTCTTGGATGGTCAGCTTTTCATCTTTCATGATATTGGGGAAGTTTTCTCTCAGGAATTCTTCAATGATCCTCTCTGTGTTTTCTGTTTTATCCCCCTGTTCTGGAACTCCAATCATTCGTAAATTTTTGCTTTTGATTGTATCCCACATAATTCTCAGGGTTTCTTCATTTCTCTTCATTCTTTTTTCTGATTTTTCCTCAGGGTTGTATCCAAGTGTTTGTCTTCAATTTCTCTGATCCTATCTTCTATCATTTCAAACCTGCTCTTCAGCCCTTCTATGACACTGTCCATTTCTGAAATCCTGTTGTTTATCTTTTGGATTTCTAGTTGTTGTTTTTGTATGATTTCTAGTTCTGAATTTATTTTAGCATTTTTTCATGTATTGTTTTCTTGAATTCTTCCATTTTTTGTCTGTATTTTCCATGAATTTGTCTGCCTTTTCCATGAATTTGTCTATTTTACCTCATTTTTGTCTGCTTTTTGCTTCAACTCTTGGATAATTCTGAATATTAGAGATTTGAATTCCCTATCAGGTAGTTCTAGTGCATTTTATTCTACTTGAAAGTCATCTGGTGTTTTATTTTAGATGCCTACTGGACCACCCTGTCCTGTTTTTGTATGTTTTGATATTGTCTGTTGTCTTCAGGGCATTCAGTAGTTATTTTCCTCATTTGTTGATTGTAGATTTGTTTGTTTTATCCTGTTTTTTTGTTGTATTTGGTTATGTCTGAGCAGGTAGGCTGTGGGTCCTTTATTGTTTGCTCATCTGTGAGCACAATACTTTTCACCTCCTTCTCCAATGGGCAGGGTCAGTCACTGAGGTATGGTACCACAGAGCAGTTCCAACTGAAGGGGAGTTGCTGGGATGGGTTGTTTGTGGCACATACTAGGGCTGACAGTGTGGACCAGGAATCAGTGCAGGGCAGGTTCCAGTAGGCCAAGCCTGTGCTGCTCGGGAGTGTGATGTTCAGTTCATGGTGCTGGTAGGCAGGAAGGAGGGGTAGATTGTGAAGTGTGGAGCTAAGATGGGTATGGGAAAGAAGAGATAGAGGAGAGAGGAACAGGAGCCAAAAACATACGCACAAACAAAAAAGAGTGCTAAGAGAGCTTTCTATTGGAGTGGGGAGATGAGAGGCTAAGAAATAGGGAAAGACAAAAACGAAAAAAAAAGAAAAAGGTTAAAAGAAAAAAAATGAATAAACTGGAAATGAAGAAAGACAAAATGGGAATAAGAGAGAGAAGAAAACAAAAAAATAAACAAAAAAACCCCCAAAAAACAAGAAAAAAGATGCCCCCAGGGATGTCCCTGTGCATCTGCACAGAGTAAGGGAGTAGCTGCCAAGCTGCATGGTACTGCTCAGCTGGAAGGGGCTTCCAAGCCGAGAAAAGAGAAATAAAACAAACAAATCAAAACAGAACAAATCAGAGCAAACAAGCAAACAAACAAAAAATCCCTGGGGGGGTCCCACCAGTGTGGCGGCACCAGAGGGAAGCAGTTTCACAATCAAGCGGTGTTTCACAGCCTTTCAAGAAGAAGCAAAGATGGCTCACAGAGCCAGGTATTTGAGAGAAAGGAGGGGGAGGTGGTGAGAGGTAAGGAAGAAATCTAAAGAAGCAGAAAATATGACACCAGCAGCCAACAAATGGCACTCAGGGAGCAGGCCAGTGTGGGGGGGTAGAATCCAAGCAATACCGGGGTGAAGTCGGTGCTTCCCAGCCAAGAGACTGTGGCTGCAGGAAGCAGAGGAGGCTGAGTGGGGGTAAAGAAGGGTGGAGGGTGGGAAAGCATGTATCGCTGGTTACTGGTTGTTCTGTCTCCTGCCGAAAGATCTGTGAAAATGCTTTCTTATAACCCCTGTTCGCTGATCTCCAATAGGAGTCCAAGATGGTGTACTCTGTTCTTGGTCAGTTTTTTATTCCATTCTGTTCTTGGCTGAGTTGTTTATCTCTTCATTTGATGCTTAGGGTTTCAGGATTGATGTGTGACTCTGGTTGACTTAGTTTTTCGGATCTTTGCTGCCTAGGGACAGCGTGGTGCTTCTGACTATAGAGCCATGTTGCCCAGAAGTCCCGAAACCCTTTTCTGATGACTCAACTCACTCTCCCTACACAATGGCTTTTAAGTCCCTACTTGATCTGGGCGCCCACTACCTCTCTGACCCCATCCCCTTCTATGTTATTTTTGCCTTAATCTAGTCACACTGATCTCTTTGCTTACTTGTCTCTGCTCTTTCTCCAGTGCCAATTATATTACCATCAGGACTTTTGCACTTATTTCTCCTACCTGGAACTCTCTGCATGTGGATGGCTTACTCCTTAATTTGGGTATTTGCTCAGACACCTCCATATGAGTGATGAAGTTCTTCACTAGCCAATATAAAATAGCAAATTCTTCTCTCCCTACCCCAATACTCCCTGTACTTGTTGTTGTTGTTAAGTGCCATCAAGTCACTTCCGACTCATAGCAAATTTATGTATAAACAACAAAACACTGCCTCATCCTGCACCATCCTCACAATCATTGCTATGTTTGAGTTCCTCAATGCAGCCACTGTGTCAACCCATCTAGTTGAGCATCTTCCTCTTTTGTACTGACCCTCTACTTTACCAACCATGATGGCCGTCTCCAGGGACTGATCCCTCCTGATAACATGTCCAAAGTACATAAGACGGAGTCTCACCATCCTCGCTTCTAAGGAGCATCCTCGCTTCTAAGGAGCATCCTCGCTATACTTCTTCCAAGACAGATTTGTTCATTCTTCTGTCAGTCCATGGTATATTCAATTTTCTTTGTCAACACCATAATTCAAATGCATTAATTCTTCAGTCTTCCTTATTCGTTGTCCAACATTTCCATGCATATGAAGTGATTGAAAATACCATGGCTTGGGTGAGGAGCACCTTAGTCCTCAAGGTTATATCTTTGCTTTTTAACACTTTTAAAGAGCTGTTTCGCAGCCCATTGTAATACATTATCTGATTTCTTGACTGCTGCTTCCATGGATGTTGAGTGTGGATCCAAGTAAAACGAAATCCTTTACAACTTCAATCTTTTCTCCATTTATCATGATACTGTTTATTGGTCCAGTTGTGAGGATTTTTGTTTTCTTCTTTATGTTAAGGTGTAACCATACTGAAGGCTGTAGTCTTTGATCTTCATCAGTAAGTGTTTCAAGTCCTCTTTGCTTTCAGCAAGCAAGGTTGTGTTATCTGCATATCGCAGGTTGTTAAAAAGTATTCCTCCAATCTAGATGCCTTGTTGTTCTTCATATAGTCCAGCTTCTCAGATTCTTTTCTCAGCATACAAATTGAATAAGTATGGTGAAAGGATACACTACTCTCCTGATTTTAAACCATGCAGTGTCCCCTTTTTCTGTTTGAACCACTGCCTCTTGGTCTATGTGCAGGTTCCTCATTAGCACAATTAATTTTTCTGGAATTCCCATTCTTCACAATGTTATCCATAATTTGCTATGATCCACACAGTCAAATGCCTTTGCATAGTCAATTAAAACATAGGTAAACATCTTTCTGGAATTCTCTGCTTTCAGCCAGGAACCATGCAGGCTTTGAACAGAATCATTCTAATTCGAACCCCTGCTGAGAATTTGCATTTCCACCAGAGATATACTGATTCAGAATCTACAGTTTAACAAGATCCCCAGGTGATTCTTATGTATAATAAATTTTGAGAACAACTGCTGTACTGGTGATTCTCAGAATTGGTCCCTAATCAGCAGCATTAGCATGGCCTAAGAACCTGTTAGAAATGCCAATTCTCAGCAAGGGTTCGAACCTGAAGGAATTGGTTCGAAGTCCTGGATCCAGCTGACCTCAGCAATAATATCCTTCATTCTACGATAATTCTTACCGTGTTTATTTGTATCCCTGCACTTATAAACATCTGAAATACTGTATTTTCCCTAGTTTTCTGGGCTTTTTAACCTGTCTTGCTCTGCTAGAATGTAAGGTCTGTCTGCTCCATACTACATCCCTA
This sequence comes from Dugong dugon, assembly GCA_030035585.1. Classification (NCBI taxonomy): domain Eukaryota; kingdom Metazoa; phylum Chordata; class Mammalia; order Sirenia; family Dugongidae; genus Dugong; species Dugong dugon. The sequence goes on along the minus strand of CM057467.1, from coordinate 99,641,358 downwards.
GTGCCTAGAAAACTGCCTGGCACATGCACTCCATAAATATGTTAAATAAATTAATGTTTATGAGTACGAAGTTTAGAGTCAGAAAAACAAAACAAAACAAAAAAAACCTGTGTTTCAAGTCCCACATCCATTATTAAAAACAGCTAAGGGAAACTGGACAAATTACATAAGTTCTCTAACCTGCATTTTTATTATCTGGAGAAAATAATGCTTACTTCATAAAGGGTTATTACGGTAATTAAATAAGATAATATGAAGTGTGAAGTGTCATGTACTTCATGACTTTACATGAGAAGAAACAGTGGTAAGCATCTATTAATAATTGGATGTGGAATGTACAAAGTAGGAATCAAGGATAATCGGAAGTTGTCAAAATTGAAATGGAACACGTAAAGATAGATATCCAGGCATTAGTGAGCTGAAATAGACTGGTATTGGCCATTTTGTATCAGACAATCATATGGTCTACTATGCCAGGAATAACACGTTGAAGAGGAACAGTGTCACATTCATCATGAAAAGAACATGTGAAGATATATCCTGAAGTACTACACTGTCAGTGATAAGAAAATATTCATATGCCTCCAATGAAGACCAGTTAATATGAGTATTATTCAAATTTATGCACCAACCACTAATGACAAAGATGAAGAAATTGAAGAGATTTTTACCAACTTCTGCAGTCTGAAATGGATTAAACATGAAATCAGGATGCACTGGTAATTACTGGTGATTGGAATGTGAAAGTTGGAAACAAAGAAGAAAGATCAGTAGTTGAAAAATATGGTCTTGGTGATAGAAACAATGCCAGAGATAGCATGATAGAATTTTCCAAGACCAACAACTTATTCACTGCAAATGCCGTTTTTTCAACAGCATAAATGGCAACTGTAAGCATGGACATCACCAGATGGAATACACAGGATTCAAAATCCACTACGTCTATGGAAAGAGACCATGGAGAAGCTCAATATCATCAGTCAAAACAAGGCCAGGGGCCGACTGTGGAACAGACTATCAATTGCCCATATGCAAGTTCTGGTTGAAGCTGAAGAAAATTAGAACAAGTCCACAAGAGCTAAAGCATGACCATGAGTATATCCCACCTGAATTTAGAGACCATCTCAAGAATAGATTTGATGCATTAAAGACTAATGACCAAACACCAGATGAGTTGTGTGATGACATCATACGTGAAGAAAGCAAAAGATCATTAAAAAGCAGGAAAAAAGAAAAGACCAAAATGGATGTCAGAAGAGACTCTGAAACTTGCTCTTGAACATCAAGGTGAATGGGCATGTGATCAAGAGCCAATGGTGTTGAAGGAAGAAGTCCAAGCTGCACTGAAGGCATTGGTGAAACACAAGGCTCCGAGAATTGACAGAATACCAATCATGATGTGTCAACAAACAGATGCAATGCTGGAAGCACTCACTCATCTATGCCAAGAAATTTGGAAGACAGCTACCTGGCCAGCTCTCTGCAAGAGATCCGTATTTGTACTCATTCCAAAAACAGGTGATCCAATGGAATGTAGAAATTATTGAACAATATCATTAATATCACATCCAAGTAGAATTTTGATGAAAATTCGATTCAAAAAGGGTTGCAGCAGTACATGGACAGGGAACTGCCAGAAATTCAAGCCAGATTCAGAAGAAGACATGGAACAAGGGATATCATTGATAATATCAGATGGCTTTTGGCTAAAAGCAGAGAATACCAGAAAGATGTTTACCTGTGTTTTATTGACTATGGAAAAGCATTCGACTGTGTGGATCATAACAAATTATGGATAACATTGTGAAGAATGGAAATTCCAGAACACTTAATAGTGCCCATGCAGAACCTGTACATAGACTAAGAGGCAGTCATTTGAACAGAACAAGGGGATACTGCTTAGTTTAACATCAGGGAAAGTATGCGTCAGGGCTGTATCTTTTCACCATTATTATTCAATCTATGTGCTGAGTAAATAATCCAAGAAGCAGGACTATATGAAGAAGAACTTGGAATCAGGATTGGACAAGGACAATCTGCAATATGAAGCTTACACAGCCTTGCTTGCTGAAAGTGAAGAGGACTTGAAACACTTATTGATGAAGATCAAAGACTACAGCCTTCAGTATGGATTGCACCTCAACATAAAGAAAACAAAAATCCTTACAACTGGCTCAGTAAGCAACATCATGATAAACAGAAAAAAGATTGAAGTTGTCAAGGATTTCGTTTTACTTGGAATCACAATCAACTCCCATTGAAGCAGCAGTCAAGAAATCAGATGGCATACTGCACTGGGCAAATCTGCTGCAAAAGACCTCTTTACAGTGTTAAAAAGCAAAGATGTCACCTTAAGGACTAAGGTGCAGCTGACTCAAGCCACGGTATTTTCAATAGCCTCATGTGCCTGGGAAAGTTGGACAATGAATTAATACATTTTAATTATGATATTGGCAAAGAATATTCAATATACTATGGACTGCCAGAAGAACAAACAAGTCTGCCTTGGAAGAAGTATAGTCAGAATGCTCCTTAAAAGCAAGGACGGCGAGACTTTGTCTCACATACTTTGGACATTTTATCAGGAGGAACTAGTCCCTGGAGAAGGCCATCATGCTTGGTAAAGTAGAGGGGTAGTGAAAAAGAGGAAGATGCTCAACAAGATGAATTGACACAGTGGCTGCAACAATGAGCTCAAAGATAGCAAGGACTGTGAGGATGGTTCAGTACCAGGCAGCGTTTCATTCTTTTGTGCATGGGGTCGCTATGAGTGGGAATCGCTTGAGGGCACCTAACAGTAACAATTTATAGTGGCCTTTACTGAATGAATGAAGGAATGAATGTATAAAGTGCTTGGCAAATAATACTCAAAAGTGGCAGCTATTAACATCACCATCATCATTGCCTTGTAGTGAATGAATCTATTTCAATTGCAGAGCTAGGTTTGCCATGGATTCTTTTCCTGTCCCTTTTTGGGGACCATTTTGGCAAGTACCCTCCTCCAACAGAGGGCTTCAAAGGGAAGTTCTTGTTCCCACCTCCTGCAGCTGTCTAAATGAGTGTTTTTCCAGAGGGTCTGGGACCACTGGGACATTCTCCAAGCCTTCAGGCATGTTTTGATGTGCTGGCCTGTGTGAGAAAACCCAAAAGGTGTAACTAATTTGTTCAACACAAATATAAAACAGGCCTCTTCTAGTTGCATCTGGTAGAAATGAGCAAGGAATTACAAAAAGGGGCCCAAGTGTTGCCAGGGTGACACCCTGGTCCCCTCAAATGACCAACCTCTCCGTCTGACCCTCCAGCAGAGGGATGAGGCTAGGTTGGGGGATTCTAACACTCTCATCCCCATAGTGCCACCCCACCCCCAGCATGAATTTCCTGTGCTGATCCCTAGCCAGTCCTTCGAGGTCTCTGAGGACAGCTTAGAATAAAGAGGGGTTTGGAGATTTCAGGTGTTACCTGGGTCAGGCGCTCTCTAGGATGCCCACGAGACAATTTTCCATCTAGGCTCCCTGATGGGCCTTGATTTGCTTCCCTCTTTCCTGACAATGACACAGGAGAGAGTTTCCGTTCTCCAAATGCTCCCTCATGCTGTTTCCCAGTCTAATGCTGAAACATTTATACAGGCTCTGCCACAGCTGTGTGCCGGGAAATGGGGCTAGACACCCAGAGGAGGCCTCCCAGCCATCCAACCTCAGGAAATAAGAATGCTGGCTCCCTGCCACACTATGTTGGTCAGTCTCATTGGGGCCTCAGAAATGTGAAGTGAAGCCTGGGTGGTGTCTGGACTCAGAACTTGAAGGAGGGGGCTGTGGTGTGAACTATGAGCCTGGGACACAAAGTCATGATTTTAAAGTATGGCTAGAAGATTTAAGGCAAGGACAGAAGACTGGAGGGAACTTGTATCTAATTTCCTAGGGCAGCAGTCCAGTGGTGGAAAGAGTTGGGAACTGACATCAGATGCCCGGAGTTCCCCTCCCACTCAGCCAGTTTGTTAGCAACAGTAGTACCTAACTCAAATAAATTATTATAAGGCTCAAATGAGATAATGTATATGAAAGCTCTTTATAAGTTTTAAAGTACAATATGAGTGTGAGGATTCATCACTACTTCTCACTCAATCTCTAATATACTCTAATTTGCCTGCTGACTATTCTGTCTCTTTCTTTTTCTGTCTCTCTACACATATGCACATAGACTCCCCCATCCCATTTGTCCAGCTGGATTCTAAAAATGACATGTTCTGGGGGGAATTCATCAATCTAGGACAAAGTAGTGATGGTCAAACATGTGGGTTCAATGCCAGACTCTCTGGTTCAAAGCCCAGTTCTGCTGCTTTCTAGCTGTGTGACCTCTGGCAAGTTAATTAACCTCTCTGTTGTGCCTCAGTTTCCTCATCTTAAAATGGTGATGGTGGTAATAATAGCTCCTACCTCCACTGAGTTGCTGTGAAGTCTTCAAATCATGTTTTGTATATAATAAGTATTCAACAAATTTAAACACTTATTTTCTCATAGATGAATCAGTGATTTTTAAAAGATGTAGATGTAATTACATTTACTTTATGCTAGAACTACACTATATGAATATGAATCTTTCTGTGTTGGTTCAGAAGTTATTCTAAGGTCTTAAAGGGCCCCAATTAATATTACGAACTTAAATCACCATTGTGTGAGATGGAGAAAGAGTTGGTTATTTGGGCTCTAGTGTTGTGTGGATTCTGTTGCCTAAGATGAACCTTACAGGTCACACTCCACGATTTTAATCTGAGGCTAAAGGGACTACATAGGAACAATATTATTGCTAAACTGAAGGTGCCAGACAGTGCTTCCTTTGAATTCCTGAGGCTGACATTCAAAAATCCTGTCATTACTTATGATATGACCTCTTAGGTGACTGAGTGCCTTGTTTAAAAAGTGGAATTCCACTGGCACAGTGCATTTCCGAAGTACATTATGTGAAACACTAGTTCTTTAGAATGTTAATAGATGTTACATGAAAAGAGGATCCTGTGATCATCTGTTTGGGAAACCTTGCATTAAACAAATGTAAGCCTGTGCCTTTAACTACAGGACTTCTCGGAGCCTTCAATATGCTAATGCACACTGTGACTCTCAAAGGTTAGGCCACGTGCAAAACATTTCTCAAAAGTCTGTGACTCCAAACTTTTCTATTTTGGAGCTTATAGGACCTCGGGAAATGCTGGTTCAGTGAGAACAGACCCAGGAGATTCAAGTCCCAGCTCTGTGACTTACTGCCATAGTCATTTGTAAGACAAAATACTTTATTTCTCTAAGCGTTAGTTTCCTCATCCATAAAATGGAGATAAAAATAGGTACTTTCTGATTTGTTGTGTAGATAAACTGCATTTTGTAAGAGCAAGTGACAGGCATATGTATGGAATGAAGATAAAAATTAATGCTGGTGTTCATCGCCAACAAGCTTCTCACTACTGTCCAAACCTATGCTGGCCGATACCGTGGCCACTAGTCACATGAGTCTATTAAGCACTTGAAATGTATCTAATCTGCAAGTGTGAAATATGTGCTGAATTTAGACTTAGTACAAAAAGTATATATAAACTATTTCAATAATATTTTTACATTGAATACATGTTGAAATGATGGTATTTGGGATATATTAGATTCAATAAACTATCACTGAAATTAATTCCACCTATTTCTTTTTACTTTTTAAAATGTGGCTACTAGAAAATTTTAAATAACATAGTGGGTCATATTAATGGCCATCATTATATTTCTGTTGAACAGCGTAATCCAAATAGTAGAATGAGTCTCAGAATTGTTCCACTTTCCAGCCTTGTTCCCACCACTTACCTCATTGTTTGGTATCTGCGTAGAGACACCGACTACTTTCCAGACTGCCTGAACAGTTCTTTGAGGGGCCTGGCAGGACTTCCAGCACATGGTAAGCCTGAATCTTCCTGCCACTTAAATGCTCAATTGGCCTTAGAAAGAGTTAATGAATTAGCTTAAGAAGATAAACAAGCTACCCATAATAGACACAGATTTCAAAGTTGAGTCGGGAGAAAGCATTATTTTGGTCTGGATTTGTATTTCCTCACTCTCTTCAGCTTCATAGACAGACCAGAGACAAGCTAGCACTGCCAATTTACTCACCAATTAAGTACCTGCAAACCAGGTACTTTCTCAGAGCTGTTCAAGTGGTGAATTAAAGAGATCTTTGGCCTCCAGGGCCTCAGACAGGTACTCACTGTGAGACAAAGCATTCCATGGTCTACCAATGTTAACCTATCCAAGAGGTACAGACTTTAAAGCTGTAGTGAATACCTGAATGTGGTCCCTGACCGTGGGATAGAGTGAATGACACAGGAAAAACAAGGCTGAGGGAAGGAAGAATAAAAAATTCCCCTAGTGGTTTACTTGTGTCTGTTTAAAGACATGTATCACTGCCTTCCCTGTATGATGGTTATGTGTGAACATATCTGATCTCCCTTCTTAGAACATAGCTCCAAGAAAGTTTCCTATGAGAGTCCATGTCTGATTTAGCTTCATTTTCTCATCATCTGACAGAGAAACTCGAACTTGAATGCTCAACAAATGTATGAGGAAATGAATGAGAAAAAGAAGGAGGAGGGAAGAAAGGAAAGAATGAAGGAGGAAGGAAAGAAGGAAGGGAAGGAGGGAGGAAGAAAGGAAGAAAGGGTCAAGAAGTTAATGAAGTTAGTATATCTCAAAATGATAACTCCAGATATTCTCCCAGGCTACCCCAGACTTCTGGGGCTACTCAACAAGAATTGACTGTTAGCTTCTGGAGTTGTTCCTATACCAGTTGCTCCTAATTACCTTAGCATTTCATCTACTTTGAGTTTGATAGCCTCAAATAAACCCTCTTTAAAATTGCCCCCCGCCCCGACACCCACCAGTCCCTTACTCTCACATTAACCAGTTGTTTTTTTCATTTCCACACAAAAAATTGCAATTTTATTTAATACGTTCATAGCTAATTTGAAGCACTTACTGATGAAGATCAAAGATCACAGCCTTTAGTATGGACTACATCTTAACATAAAACAAAAATCCTTACAATTGGACCAATAAGCAACATCATGATAAATGGAGAAAAGATTGAAGTTGTCAGGGATTTCATTTTACTTGGATCCACAGTCAATACCCATGGAAGCAGTAGTCAAGAAATCAAACGACACATTGCATTGGCAAATCTGCTGCAAAAGACCTCTTTAAAGTGTTAAAAAGCAAAGACGTCACTTTAAGGACTAAGGTGCACCTGACTCAAGCCGTGGTGTTTTCAATTGCCTCATATGGATCTGAAAGCTGGACAATAAGTAAGGGAGACCAAAGAAGAATTGGTGCCTTTGAATTATCGTATTGGCAAAGAATATTGAATATACCTTGCACTGCCAGAAGAATGAACAAATCTGTCTTGGAAGAAGTACAGCCAGAATGCTCCTTAGAAGCAAGGATGGTGAGACTTCATCTCACATACTTTGGACATGTTTTTAGGAGAGGCCAGCCCCTGGAGAAGGCCATCATACTTGGTAGAAGGTCAGCAAGAAAGAGGAAGACCCTCCACAAGATGAATTGACACAGTGGCTGCAACAATGGGCTCCAGCATAACAATGATTGTGAGGCCAGCACAGGACTGGCAGTGTTTCCTTCTCTTGTACATAGGGTCACTGTAAGTCGGAACCAACTTGATGGCACTAACAACAACAACAACAACAATTCCACCTCACAAAGGTCTGAGAGGGCTTACCACAGACAGTGGCACCGTTAATAAAATAACAACTGTAAAATAAGAATCAGTTTTAGGGAAAGTAGAAATAGAAATGCAAAAGTAAAGTCAGGTTGAATAAACCCAAATGATGGTCCATGCATCCCCCCGGTTGCTGGAGGGAAAACCTGATTCAGGTCTGAGTGTGGCCAGGTAGTGTTCTGGCTACAAAGCTATTTCTGTGAGGCTTTTTCCTACCAGGTGTTGAGGCCTTTAAGCTTCCCCAAGCCACTTCCCATTCCTTTCCAGGCGGGTCCCAGAGGACAGACTGGTCTCCTGGTACCCCACTACAATGGACAAAAGAAAGGAGGAGGGACAGGAGACGGAGCAGGGAGTAGCAATTAAGAAATACCGATTATTGCCTTAATTGAGCTGAGGGGAAATGTGGGACAGCCAGGAGTGTGGTTTGCACCAACATCCTTCCAATAAGCAGTGTCTGTGTGGGGAGGAAGTCTGGGCCTTCCTCTCATCTATTCTCAGCATTCCCATCAGAAGTCCCGGAAGCACAAGCCCAGAGCTGTTGGCAGGCCTGGGCCTGTGTGGGTGAGATGGCGTTCTCCGTGACTTACTCCCCGCCAGCCTCCCCTTTCCCTACCAAAGCCCTGGTCTGAGCATATCTTATTTTTCCTGTAAAGCTGGGGCTACTGGTTGGCAGTAATTCTCAAGGATCTGATTGCACCATAGGCGGGTCTAATTAGGACTTCAAGCACAGTGCCTGCAGAGGTGGGTGAGGGTGACCAGAAGTGTCACTCACAGCAGCTGGCTGCTGCTGCCCCTTCGTGCCCTATTATGCCTGCCCCAACCCTGCCCTCCCAGCCCACATTCCTATTAAGAGGGTTCTGACCCCTAACCACTGACTGATTAGAGTTGTTGATGCTATTTTTTAAAACAATTCCTTCCTAATGAGCTTCCATGTCCTTGTTTCTAGTCAAAGCCCACACAAGGTAGGAGCTGGGCAGGGCCTGTGTCCTTAGCAGCTGGCTTAGCCCAGAGGCCCTCAGCAGCCTCATTATCACAATTCCCAGAACTGGTGCAGCCCTTTGTCTAGGAGCTTGTAACTTGTTAGTGACTTGAGGCTGATTCATATCTCCTCTGCCCATAGAGGAATGGCACTGGTCCCAAACAGACATTTATCTAGCCCCATCTAGTACTGGGCACTGGAGAAACTGAGAACTTGCAGTTTACAAGGATCTCAGCTTGAAGATCCTTGAGGATATGGGTGACTGGGAGGAAATTATGACATAATTCATGCTCTAATAGAAATGTAACACTAAGCACACCCAGTCCAGGATAAACTGAGTGTAACTCAGAGGTCATGAGGGGATAGTGTGCTCCTTATCCCTTGAAATTCAGAACTCCCCATTCTATGCACCATAGGGTTCCAAGCTCTTCCCTGGATTTCTATAAATCTAGGGCAAGGGGAGGGCGTATGTTATCATGGTCATCTCTAGACTCCTGTTCACACTCATGGTGTCTCTATTTCACATAGCAGGGACCCAGTTACAAATTTGGCTCTCTTCCTGGATTCTCACACACACATACACATTCGCGTACCCTTCCTTGAGGCATTCTGAGGGTAGTAAGCAACACTGAAGGGTCAGGAATCTGATGGAGCTGGAGAAGCAATGCAAAACTCTCCAAATAGAACACTGGGCATCTTCCAGTCTTAAAATGCCAATCAATGGCGAGGAACATTTCCACGGACTGCATCTCAGACTCCTCTCCCCTATCTGCAACTCTGCTCCCAGAACATTCTACCAACCTTTGAGAAAACAAAACAAAGCAAAACACAAATTTCTCCTATTCCATTTTTCAGAACAGTTTAAACATCTCAGTATATTGTAAGGCCCCCTGTTGCTCCTTAAACTCCCAGTCCACCCCATGCAGCTTTTCAAATTATTTTCCCAGAGACACACCCCTCCCTAAGAAGAATTCTATGCTAACAATTCAGATAATAGCATTTTTACTTTATTTGCTAAAGGGCCATCCTTAAGGCAGGATGTTTACCTTATTTTCTTAATAATCCCTAATATTCATTCATTTGACACATATTTACTAGATTTAACACCTAGCAAGGAGGATTAGTGTTGAACAAGCTAGAAAGATTGCCACATTCATGAAGCTGACACTCCACTGAAGGAAGATAAAATAAACAAGTAGGCAAATTCACAATCAAGAAAATGCCAGATGGTAGTCAGCACCATGGAGAATATGAAGCAGTTTCATTCTCAAATGTTTGAGAATCTCAGGTTGGGCTTCTCTAGATGCGGTGGTCAGGGAAGTCTTCTCTGAGAAGGTGACATTTGATCTGAATCCTGAATGATACAGAAGAACCAGCCATGTCCGAGTCTGGAGAAAGAGTAGATCAGTCAGAGGGAAGAGTACATGCAAAGGTCTTCATGGAGAAACAGAGAAACAGAAACAGGACAGAAAGGAAGATAGGAAACAAGACACATGGGCGTTATAAGCCATGAGAAGGAGTCTAGATTTTATCCCAAGTGCAATAGGAAGCCATTGAAGGGATTTAAGCAGAGGCATAACATGATCTAACTTATATTTTTAAAAGATTACTCTAAAACTGGTTGCCATCAAATTGATTCCAACTCATGGTGACCTCATGTGTGTCAGAACAGAACAGTGCTCCATAGGATTTTCAATGGCTACTTTTTTGGAAGTAGATCATAGGCCTTTCTTCCAAGGCACCTCTGGGTGGAATTGAACCTCCAACCTTTCAGTTAACAACCGAGTGTGCTAACTGTTTGCACCACCCACTGGGACTCCAAGATTATTCTAGCTACTGTTTAAAGAACAGACATTAGATGGAGAGACCAAAAATGGAAGCAAAAAATATGTAGAAGTCTATTGCTATCATACAGGCAAAAATGATGGTGGATTTGACAAGGTTAAGGAGGAAATGAGGAGAAGAGGACAGATTTGGGGTATGTTTTGGAGATAGAGCTCACTATCTACTATAAGTTGGGTCAACTAAGTCTACCCAATCCAGAAATATTTTTATTTTGATATCTGAAAGTGATGTTATGAATTAAAGGACATAAATACATATACTGTTTACTGAGCAGATAAACAAGCGTAGTATTACATACAGAGAGCTAAATAAATATATAGCACAATATGATTCTGGAATTAGCTTCCAATAGCTCCTTCCTTGGAACTAGTGGACTACTTATCTAGTATGAATATCTTCATCCATACTGAATAAAGATATTATGTAAATTTTCCTGTTCTATTCATGTTGTCTGGTTTTTACAAGAATTAAGCTCCTTAAAATCCAGGACACATATTTTCTGTTCACTATTTTACGTCCAGCCCCTAGAATAGCCCTAGCACATAATAGGTGTTCAGTAAGCATTTGTTGAATGATCCTTTTCCTCTGTACCATATTTTCCTTTTTCCCAGACCAATCAAAATAGTATTAATAATGCTTATTGAATGTTTACTAGATGCAAGGAATTGTTCTAAGCTATTTGCATGCATTAACTCTTGTGAAGTGAGTGCTCTTATTTTCTTCATTTTGAACATGAGGGAACTGAGGCACGGAAAGATTAAGTCACTTTCCCAAGTTCATTTAGCTAGAAAGTGGCAAAGATGGGATTTCATTCTAGACTTTCTTTGGCTTGTATCCCTTTTCCTCATCAATGCCTCTAATACTAAATTCAGGGCACCCTTGTTTTTTTAGGTGCAACTGTTCAAAGTCCCAAGTTCATGTAGTATAGGGTCCTGATTGCTAAGGAGGTTTGTTTTCCTTCAATCCCTTCTGCATTTATTATGTGCCAGACCTCATCAATCCCTGCCATGTTTTTCTTTTTTTAGTGTGCTCCATGGGCAAAGAAGGATTGTATTAAGGAATGGCTCTCTTTTTCAGGGACACAAGCATGATCTGGGACCAATTGCTGAATTGTGAGTGTTAATGATATAAAGCATGGGGCATGTTAAGCACAATGCTTGGCACATAATGAATGTTCAATGAAGGTTAGCTATTGTTATTGTTAAGGGTCTCTGGGTGGCACAAATGTTTGCTCTCAGCTACTAACAAAAGGTTGGTGGCTTGAATCCACCCAGTAGCACCACAGAAGAAAGTCCTGGCAATCTACTTCTGTAAGATCACAGCCATTGAAAACTCTGTGGAGTGCAGTTCTACTCTGAAACACAAGAGCTCACCATGAGTCGGAATCAATTCAATGGCAATGCATTTAGTTTTTGATTTGTTGTTGTTGTTAATGATATTTGTTTAGGAGTAAAGCAAAAACCAGATCCACTACCGTGGAGTCACTTCTGACTTACACTATGTTAAAATGGTACCTTATCTCTTTAAGCATAAGACATCCATCTATGTCATTTGTGATGGATAAAGCTCTGCCTCAGAGTAGAGTTTGCACTAGTTCCTATGCAAATTCATTATCCTAGAAGTGATTCTAACATCTATGACATGGCCTTGTTCTTAGATCCTGTCTTAGTTATCTAGTGCTGCTATGACAGAAATACCACAAGTGGATGACTTTAACAAATAGAAATTTATTCTCTCGCAGTCTAGGAGGCTAGAAGTCTGAATTCATGGCACCAGCTCCAGGAGAAAGCTTTCTCTCTCTGTCGGCTCTAGCGGAAGGTCCTTGTCATCAATCTTCCCTTGGTCTAGAAGCTTCTCCGTGCAGGGACCCTAGGTCCAAAGGATGTGCTCGGCTCCCAAGTGTTCTTTTTTGGTGGTATGAGGTCCCTCTCCTCTCTGCTTGCTTCTGTCTTTTATATTTCAAAAGAGATTGATTCAAGATACAACCTAATCCTGTAGATTGTGTCCTGCCTCATTAACATAACTGCCTCTAATCCTGTCTCATTAACACCATAGAAGATTTACAACACATAGAATAAATACATCAGATCACAACATGGAGGGCAACCACACAATACTGGGAATCATGGCCTAGCCAAGGTGACACACATTTTGGGGGGACACATTCAATCCATAACAGATCCCAATCACAAGTTTCAAAAGAACTTTTACCTGAGAGTTAAAATCATAGTTTGACAGAACTGGAAGTGACCTTAGAGGTCCTTTCTGTCAAAGTTGGGTGTCCTATTCATGTGCTCACAATGTGGCCTATACTTATGCTTACTCTGCCACTCATCAAACTGTAGGGGAATTGACATGTTAGTTGTCACTATCCTCCATTAGACGTCAGGTGTTAGAGGTCTGGGAATGCATATTGTCTATCATCATAACCAGGCATTACACCTGGCACATTGCAGAAGCTCAAAAAGCATTTGTTGAATGAGTAAGTAAATAAATGAATGAATACCATTCACCCCTCATCTAGTAACTAAATTTCCTTTTAAAATGCTCTTGATTTGTGACCATGCAACTTCTGCTGGGATCCTCCAGTGCTAAAACGCCCCTCTTTTTGCTTAACCTATACCGGACCTGCTATAACTTCCACCCATTGGTACCCAGAGTCTTATGTAGCCAAATAAAAACCATTTCATTCTAATTAACAATTCTTTCCTCTACACCTTCCCAAGGAGGCTTTGTCCCAACTTTTGGCTTCTCTAAAGCCCATTCCTCTTTCATGTAGCAAATTAAATGTCACTTCCCCAGAAATGCCTTTCTTGACAACCTCATGTGAACTATGTTCCCGCTATTCTCTTTCATAGCCTCATGTTCATTTTATTTTCAGTGTTTATTACAACTTATAATTATGTAATTATTTCTGAATTAATCAGAACAGAAATTCAATACGTACTAATAATCCACTAAAGGGAATCTATTGTCCTAACTGGAAAGACATATCTAGATCCAGGAGTTCACATGAAGCTTCCAGGACTCTCTCTCTTCATCTCCTAAGTTCTGCCTTCTTTTGTGTTAGCTTATTTTCAAGCAATTTTTTCTCTCATGGAATAACAACAATGGTCATGATTTCTTCTAGTATTATACTTCTTTATAGACCAAGATCCCTGAGAAAAGACAGCAAGTGTCTCTCCCAGTAGCTTCTGCAAAACTCCTGGGCATGATCACATGGACAGGCTTAAACCAATGCTGAAGCCAGGGTCACTCACTGATTGACCAGGTTTGAGCCAGGTGTCACTCTGGGTTCATTGGATGCTTCGGCAAATTAGCGAGGCCAGTACTTCAGAAACTTCATGTTCCAGTATAGAAAGAGTAAGAGATTGTTTCCTAAAGGACGAGATCAGACAAGCACAAGATATGGTTGTTTTCTTGTTAAATACCCATCTCCCCCTAAACTGCAAGGGTCATATTGGCAAGGGTCATTTCTGTTTTATTTATCACTAGCCAGAGAACCTAGCACATGGTAGATACTCAAATCATTTATTGAATGGATGGAAAAAGATGTTTCAAATGAGTCTTCTATTCTTCAGGCTAAAGACCACCATGCCCTATTCCTGCAATCTTTCTTCCTAACATTTGGTTTCAGCATTGCCGAGAATCACTACCAAACTCCAAATCAGAAGACCTGGCTTCCAAGCTAGAATCTACTATCAATGGGCTCTGTGACTTTGGGCAAGTCACACTGGGCTAGAATTTCCTCATCTGTCAAATGGGAAGAACAATCCTGACATCAGTTTTGGAGAACTTTGTGGATTAATCTGTATGGAGTTTAAGGTTAAAATAGTGATAACTGCCAATAGGGCTTTCCCTAAAGGTACTTTCAGAGCTGGTTCTCCTATGAGTGTATTAAAATAGGAAATTGAAGATTCATTACTTTGAGCTCAAATTCAGTACCTCTGGGAAGCTGCCCAGCTTCTTTTCTGGTTGTTGGCATTGTATTTTTCAAGATTCCAGTGCCTGTTGGAGATTCTCAAAACTGGCCTGGAGATCAGAAAGAAAGAACTATGCCCACTTGTGCAAGACACGGTAGCACAAATAAAAGGGGAAACTCACGGGACAGATTGGCAGGAATACTATTGCACATTTACTGCTCCATAGTCTAGTCCTTTGCTTTAACCTTCTGTCTACTGTAAATGATGCCTAATGCACGCAATGAAAGAAGAAAAATGCTGAAAACCTTAGGGTATCTGATTTCCTTTCTGGCATTGAAAGTAAAAACCCTAATTTAAGAGAGGCTTACCCTCCTATTTAAAGATTTTTTATTGGCTTCAGAATAAAACCTAAGTGTCTAAATAGCTCACAAGGTTTTTCCTGACTTGATCCAAAGTTATTGCTTTCCCTTGCATATTCTGGTCTGCTTTTTGTGGCATACTTGTAGTTCTTCAAACTTGCCTTTTCTCTCGGTTCCTTCTGGACTTCGATAATTTCTCTGTCAACGCTTAAATCTCAATACCTTTTTATTTCCCCTAGCTTGTCTTTTCAAGAAAGTCCTCAATGGTCACTATCCCCAAAGGATGGGTTAAATGCCCTCCAGTGTGCTGTCGGAATCTCCTGTACTACTGTATTGTCAATGAGGGTAGGGACCCTGTCTGTTTATCTTCTTCATTGCTCTATTTTCAGTATAAAATAGTAGGTATTTGGAGATCTTGTTTTCAAATAAACAAGCTCTCAACTACAGAAAACAAGAAGATACACCTTCCGGTCAGAAATAAAACTTATAATTCGTTGTCTATTCCCCTATCAGCCTGGGTCTTTTCAATGAGGTCATTAAAAGCCATCATTTTCCACCCACGCATATGGAATTTGAACAGTGGCTTGTGACATTTGGAAGGGATGTAGTGATCTTGGTGATTATTTGGATGGATTTGTATCATGTTGCAGTCCCCACAGCATGTCAAAACTTTGATCAATATACAAGGTGGATGTGGGCCAACAAACTATGATATGGGCTAGCAAGGGTCCCAGAGAATCTTTTCATAGGAACTAAAACACTTTTCTTGTGACTTTTTCTATGCTGTTTCAGCCACGTTCTTAGGCTCTCACTTTCTCTATAACCAGGGCTGTGACTTTTTCAGGGATGTTGACAAATACAAACTCATCAGTGTACTCTGATCATCCCTAAGCTAGCTGGAGCTTTCTCCCTGTGAGTCGTAACCTTAATAAGTATAAGCAGATGCCATCTGTCCATCCACCTCTGCGCTGCTGCACTAGCCCCTTTCTTTATCTGCTCAGTCTGGGAGAGCTGCCAACTTCCTGACGGCCATTAGGGATCATTCTTAGAGTCAGGAGAGGGGCTTATGTTCTCACTAGGTCTAGGTCTTGTCTTTCAAATGAATGAAAAAGCAGCCAAGTATGTTACTGATTTAAAGGCACTTCCCAATCTATCTCCCTTTCCAAGGATTCAAAGATTTATACCTTTAGAATCACTTGTTTGGGTTAGAGTACCATTCTTCCCAAAAGCCCCTGTAAATATATTTATCAAACAGCACTCTTTTAACTTCAAATGATAGAAAACTCAAATCAAAATTGCTTAAGGCAAAAAGGAAATATATTGGTTCACATCACTAAAAAGACTGGGGGTAATGGTGGCTTCAGGCAGAGCTTGATTCAAGGGACCTGACAATGTCCTCAGGAACTGTTTTCTCTTTCTTCTTATTTCTATTTGGCTGTCCTGGGTTAAATCTCTTTTAGGCAAGCTCCCTTGAGGAACCCTAGCAGCAACACATTTCCATTTCTCCCAGTTCACATTTAGCAGTAAGCGGACATCTCAGTTCTAGCCTAGAACTGCTTTAATTAATAGCTGGTTTGGGATGATTACCCAATGGAATTGATTTAAAAAAGAAAAGAAAAAAAAGACAGGAAAAAATTTTAACATAGTTTCACATATTATTATGGGCATTAGCCCATAATTTCAAATGTTAGTTGTTGTAAACAAGCTTTTTTTAATTGTCTTTTTTATTGTAGTAAATATATATGCAACAAAACATTTGCCATTTCTACATTTTTTTACACGTACAATTCAATGACATTGATTACATTCATCATGTTGTTCAACAAAGTTTTTAAAGGTCATTTTAATATTCAATAGAATAAATGTTAACGCTGTGGATATTGGAAACATACATATATATGAAAAACTCAAGGCTCCTGATGTTATAAAAATAGCTCTTTGTGTGCTTAGAAAAATACTCAGTGACCATGTTATATAGCAAGTGCTTTATCTTCAAAAAGTGCTATATCTCCAACTCATGTAGAAATATAAATGATGTTATCTGCAAATGAACGTTTTGGGTCTTAAATGCTTAAATGACTCAAAAAGTAGCTCCAGTGAAAGCAAAGATATTGAAGTCAAAGATACTTTTGAAGCGTTGGAATATGATTTTTTTGTGTGACATATGAGAAAGAAAAGGCATATTTCTAAACTGATATATTATATAGAGCCCCAGCAGTACAGTGGAGCCCTGGTGGCACAGTGGTTAAGAGTTTGGCTGCTAACCAAAAAGTTGGCAGTTCGAATCCACCAGACTCTCCTTGGAAATCCTATGAGGCAGTTCTACTCTGTCCTGTAGGGGTCACTATGAGTTGAGAGCGACTTGACGGCAACGGGTTTGGTTTGGTTTTTATATTATATGTGATTTACAGTAAAATGGGCTCCAACATAGCAACAATTGTGAGGAAGGTACAGGACTGAGCAGTGTTTCATTCTGTTGTACATAAGGTCACTATGAATCGGTACCGACTCGATGGTACCTAACAACAACATCTGTAACTGAATTAATAAATTACCTACAATATGTGTATATTTAATTATTCTATCTACATACCTAGGAGTTTGTATATTCTGGTTGATGAACAAAATTTTCTTGTGGATTTTCTTACTGGGAGAATAACCTCATATTTGGGGATCCTTATATTTACGTATATATGATAAATATGTTGTTAGGTGCCGTGAGTCGGTTCTGACTGACTCATAGTGACCCTATGTACAACAGAAGAAAACACTGTCCAGTCCTGCGTCATCCTTATAATCATTGTTATGCTTGAGCCCACTGTTGCAGCCACTGTATCAATCTATCTCATTGAGGGTCTTCCTTTTTTTAGATGACCCTTTACTCTACCAAGCATGATGTCCTTCTCCAGTGACAGGTCCCTCCTGATAACATGTCCAAAGTATGTGACATGAAGTCTTGCCATCCTTGCTTCTAAGGAGCATTCTGGTAGTACTTCTTCCAAGGCAGATTTGTTTGTTCTTCTGGCAGTCCATGGTATATTCAATATTCTTTGCCAACACCATAATTCAAAGGCGTCAATTCTTCTTCAGTCTTCCTTATTCATTGTCCAGCTTTCACATGCATATGAGGCAATTGAAAACACCATGGTTTGGGTCAGGCGCACCTTAGTCCTTAAAGTGACATCTTTGCTTTTTAACACTTAAAAGAAATCTTTTGCAGCAGATTTGCCCAATGCAATGTGTCGTTTGATTTCTTGACTGCTGCTTCCATGGGTGTTGATTATGGATCCAAGTAAAATCAAATCCTTGACAACTTCAATCTTTTCTCCGTTTATCATGATGTCGCTTATTAGTCTAATTGTGAGGATTTTTGTTTTCTTTATGTTGAGGTGTAATCCATACTGAAGGCTGTGGTCTTTGATCTTTGTCAGTAAGTGCTTCAAGTCCTTTTCACTTTCAGCAAGCAAGGTTGTGTCTTATGCTTATGGCAGGTTGTTGAAGAGCATTCCTCCGATACTGATGCCACATTCTGTTTCATATAGTTCAGCTTCTCAGATTACTTGTTAAGTATACAGATTAAATAAGTATAGTGAAAGGATACAACCCTGGTGCACACCTTTCCTGACTTTAAACCATGCAGTATCCCCTTGTTCTGTTCAAATTACTGCCTCTTGGTCTAAGTACAGGTTCTTCATGAACCCAATTAAATGTTCTGGAATTCCCATTCTTCACAACATTATTCATAATTTGTTATGATCCACACAGTTGAATGCCTTTGCATAGTCAATAAAACGCAGGTAAACATCTTTCTGGTATTTTCTGCTTTCAGCCAGAATCCATCTGACATCAGCAATGGTATCTCTTGTTCCATGTCCTCTTCTGAATCTGGCTTGACTATCTGGCAGTTCCCTGTCAATGTACTGCTGCAACCACTTTTGAATGATCTTCAGCAAAATTTTATTTGTGTGTGATATTAATGATATTGTTCAATAATTTCTGCATTCGGTTGGATCACCTTTCTTTGCAGTGGGTACAAATATAGATCTCTTGCAGTTGGTTGGCCAGGTAACTGTTTTCCAAATTTCTTGGCATAAATAAGTGAGCACTTCCAGCACTGCATCTGTTTGTTGAAATATCTCAATTGGTATTCCATCAATTCCTGAAGCCTTGTTTTTTGCCAATGCAACTTGGACCTCTTCCTTCAGTACCATCGGTTCTTGATCACATGCTATCTCCTGAAATGGTTGAATGTCAACCAGTTCTCTTTGGTACAGTGACTCTGTGTATTACTTCCATCTTCTTTTGATAGGGAATTTGAAAATAGTTCTGCTTTTTATCATGATGACTATCTTAATTTTTTTTGAAATATAAAATACCAAATATTTCAGAAAGCTTTTTTGGGAGTGTTTGTCTCTGATTTTGTAGTATACTGGGTATATGTTTGATCTTCCTTTTGGCTCCTCTAAGTCTCCTCAGGTTTGTGAACTATACATTACCCAATAGCTGAAATCCAGAGGGAATAAGTGGACAAATGCTGCCACATAGACTTGTCCCTTTCAGGGTCGGCGGCAGATACCATATCACAAGTCTGTCACTCTCTGTAGTTATTGTTGTTTTTAGTTGCTATCAAGTCAAATTCAACTCATAATGACCCAATGTGTGAAGAGTAGAACTGTTCTATAGGGTTTTCAAGGCTATGACCTTTCAGAAGCAGATTGTCATGTCTGTCTCCTCAGGTATGCTTAGCTGGGTTTAAACCTTCAGTCTTTCAGCTGGAAGTCAAGTGCTTAACCATTTGTACTCCCATGGCCTCCTAACCACCCCCCGCCCCTTATCCTGATTCCTGGTTTCTGTCTACTCAGGGAATGAGAGAGCAGCAAAATCTGATTAATCCTCTTATTTCCTAGAACCAAGTGTACTAGTTTCCTAGGATTGCCATAACAAATTACTACATACTGGGTAGCTTAAAACAACAGAAATGTATTCTCTTATAGTTCTGGAGGTCATAAATTGAAAACCAAGGTGTTGGCAGTTCAAGCTCCAGAAGACTGAAGTCCTAATGATAATCTAGGCTCCCACAGGGCTACAACCTGGGCTCTGAAATGGTGTAGACAAGTCTTATGCATCCCTGTCTCCCCCCACTCACCCTACTGTGAATATCTCATTCTGCCATGTCACTGGCCTCCTCCCATTTCTGTGACCCATTCCTGCCTGGCCCTGATCTGACTTTGCTAATTAAATTCTTAGATGTCACCCTTCCTAACAGTATTCAAAATTTGGTAGGAGAGATTGATGAAGCCTCTACGGCTTCTGGATGCAAAGAAATGGGTGGTGGTGGGAGAGACATATTTGTTCCGCACCATCTGGACAGCCATGGACTCTGCTAAGGTGTAGGGCCA
This sequence comes from Dugong dugon, assembly GCA_030035585.1. Taxonomy (NCBI): domain Eukaryota; kingdom Metazoa; phylum Chordata; class Mammalia; order Sirenia; family Dugongidae; genus Dugong; species Dugong dugon. Next base: position 99,621,095 of record CM057467.1, on the reverse strand, counting down.
ACACTGGGTGGCAATTCTCTCCCTTTCTCCTTTCTTCTCTGTCTAACCCAACAGTTCCCAGTTTCTACTATGCTTCTTCATGATATTTTATTCTATTAACACTTCCTCCTTAGTCCAAAAAGAACTACAGAAGTATGGAAAATGCCTAATATATAGCAGCTGTTCAATGAGTTTGAGTTCTCTTCCCTCCCTGATATTGATTAAGGGATGTTTTGTTTTTTTCATAATAAATGTAAAGTCTATACACATCTGTTCCAAATTTTAATACAACTATATTCAGACCTAGACTTGTTTCAAATATTGCAGCAAGAACATCTATGACTTTAAATATGGGCTGGTGCTGTAAATAAAATTTGGGCATTTGACTATGTGTAAATTATGCCTCAATTAAAAAAAAAAAATTTGTATTCTCCCCCCTCCCAGAAAAACAGGATTGTGTTCCTAGTCTCTGAAAGGCTTCCTGACATCCCACCCTGGCTTCCAGCTGCAGATGTGCTCCAGCTGGAAAAGGTGAAGACAAGCTGCTTAAATGTTTATGTACTGCATTTCCTCAATTATAAATCCACATTTTCTCATTTTAATGTTTCTGGAGAAGTATCGTACATTCAGTGTGCATTTGATATAGTTTTTCTTCTCTCCACTGCCTCCCCAAATCCCTCACCCCCTTATCCTCTCAAAAGCTACTCTTAAACCAGCAGTGCGTCTTACTTAGATCAATGCCATCAGGGAACCAATGAGATAGTTATGTTCTGAGCATAGATAATCCAAAGATAAATCATAACTCATACATTCTGAGTATTTCCTACATTCTAGGAACTGTTCTACGGTTATACATACATTAACCCAAGAAAAAACCCATCGATGTGGCTAGATCATTACCTTCATATTATAGATGAGGAAAGTGAGGCTCAGAGAAGTTAAGAAACTTACATAATTCCAAACAGTATGTAAATGGTAGGGCTGGGATTTGAATCCAGGAACTCTGGCTTCATAGGCTATGCCCCTTAACCAGCACACCTTACTGCTTCTGTAAATGAAATAGTGTCAGTAATGAGAAAATTTTTCAGTGCATTTACTGAAAGCCCATTGAGTGCACTGAGAACAGGGGGAGCAAACAGAGGGTCAAAATGTCATGGCTCTAGCCCATGCACACATGGAACGTAAACATAAAAAAGTAGGCATCAGAAAGCACTTTTGATATCAGAATGCAAGCCTTATATTGCTGTGCCAAGAAAAAGGTTCTGTGGAGGTCTCCATTCCATTCAATGACTGGTTATGTTACTGGAAAGGGGTTTTAGGGGCCACATCCAAGTTAAGGTATGTGTGTGGTGTGTGTGTATATGAAGAGCGTGCTAAGATGGCTCCAGCCCTCTCCCTCCCCCAATCACTAACAGACCCCAGTTCCATCACAATCTAACTTCAACCATAGAGTCTCCACTTCTATTTTGAACCTGCTGTATTAGTCAGAATCGATCAAAGGCATAGGATTTTGGTTTTTGGTGTTATCAGGCTCAGTAAGTCAATTCTCAGCCCTTTTCTTAATTCAATCTCTCAGTGCATGTTCCCATCCTTGACCATCCCAGCTGGGAGTGATCATGCTTAGAACTCCCCTGGCTCTTTCCGGGAGCATTTTGGTACTTATCATCCTGTGTCTGTGTGTGTGTGTCTTATCTGTAAGATCACCCTACTAGACCTCAAATTCCTTGAGGGAAGGAATATTATTCACCTCCATACCCCCAGAGACTTGCATTCAACTGCTGCTCAAATGCTCTATATTGGTGGCCAGATTTGAATTCTCATCACCCTCTGCGTTCAGACTTAGGCAAGTCACTAGACTGCTAAGCCTCAGTCACCATTTCTCAGGTTCCTAGGACAGTGTCTAGCATTTAGTAGACAATAAATGCTTTTGAATTAATGAATAAATGAGTGAATATCCATTTATACCTGTTCATAGATTGCTTGAAGATTTATGCATGCTTAAATGAGCTACTGAGAACGAAAGCACACTGAAGAGTTAATAGTTCTACAACAAGCATCAAGTTTTGTCTTCTTTAAAGAATATGGTAGGCAATCTCCAAGATGCCCCCCAATGATCTCCTGGTATTCACACTAAATCAGAGATGAACTGTATGACCAATAGAATATTGCAGAAGTTATAGTGTGTCATATGTGAAGCTGGGTCCAAAAACCCACATTGTTGCTTCCACCTCAGTCTCTTGAATTTTTCACTCTGCAGGAAGTCAACCACTCAAGCATGCCTGGGGGGGAGGGGGCACTACGTGAAGAGGAACTGAGACCTCCCACCAACAGCCAGCACCAACTTGCCAGCTATGTGAGTAAGCCACCTTGGAAGCAGATCCTCCAGCCTCCATCAAGGCTTCAGATGACTGCAGCCACAGCTGACATCTTGCATCTCATCTCTTGAGAGACCCTGAGCAGAACCACTCAGTGAAGATGCTCCTGAATGCTTGACCGATAGATACTGCAAAAGATAATAAAGGTTAATTATTGTTTTAAGCTGATATGTCTTGGGAACATTTGTTATGCAGCAATAGATAAAGGGAAAAGCCGAAAGAAAAAAAATGGCAAAAATATCAAATGAAGCATGCACAGACTTTAATATTTGATAGTCTGTTTTACCGATCATACCAGGAAATCTTCACAGTATAAGAGAAATCATCCATGCCAGCAGTTGGATGCAGACCCCCCAGGCAGCTTCACAATGGGTACAAGTACCAAGGGAGGCTAAGAAGCCCTGACTAGGCTGGAAAATATGGTGTGAGTACATGCTTTCAGCCTCTGCCACCTCTCCCGTATCTTTCCATTTACACAAGCCCCCAATGGACAACAATGGTCCCCCAAGGTGATAGGAGGAATAAAAGATGCAATGCCAGTCACTGGAAAAACCTAGCCAACCTTCCTGCAGTGGCTACAAGGCTGAGGTAGTCTATATGGTGCCTTACTGCACATTAAGAAAAGGCACCCCTTCCTCCCTACAGCCACAGACCCACTTCAGGACACTGGTATGGGGAGCGAAGTATGGCCTGGAGGCCTGGATTTCAACTCCACTGGTCCTCTTGGTTGGCACCTTCTGCAGGGCATAGAGAGTCCCTAGAGTGATTAAGTTGATTGATGGACGTTCAGATTCTAACTTTCTAACTCTCTAACTCCCACCTCCTATGGAGTAGGAAGTGATCCACAGGGAGCTCCCAGATCTAGTGTCAGAACCTGAGAAAGCGTGGAGGCAGGACATGCCCACACTAGAAGCAGCACAGGCACTGTACAGGGGAGCATACAATCTCACGCTGCCTGGGACCGTGCCAGACGTGTGATTGCCAGCTAAGAGGAGCAGCCTTTATTTTTAGCAGGTAATCAGCCCTCGTTTTGTTCCTCTCAGCGAAGCCCTGCCCTTGTCTAAATAGCCCATGTAATTAGCACCTCTCTTGTTTTAATTCCCTCCCTAGCCTCCTGTAATTATCATCCAGCTGACCTTTGTTGCCTTAATTGCTGTTTGACTCTTGATCTCTGTATATCATTCTGCCTTCTCCCTCTCCCCTCCCTTCCAACTCCAGGAGCTATTGTATACAATACAGTATTTGTTTTTTCTAGTCCCAGGGAGCCTTTGCAATCCTCACGTCTCTACTATTTGAAACATATCTTCTTGAAAACAGCTCTCATTTGCAGTACTCATTTAAAGTATTTTCTCCTGCTTAGCCATGCTGGCTTCTGAGAAATCAACTTCCAAGTCAAGAGAATGGGTATTATCAGCCTCCTTTTATAGGAGAGAAAATGGAGGCTTACAGTATTTTAGGTTTTTACTCATTATTATGTGGCTAGTAACTGATGGAAAAAGACCAGACTTCCAGGCAAGGGCTATTTGCATTCGACACAGTGGCCTCCAGCTGCCCTGGTCCTCCTTTGGAGAACTCAAACTTGAATTACTGCAGTGATTCCAATTTCTGACCAGTCGTCTCTTAACACCAGGCATGATCCCTTTCACATGTTTGTAATCTCAACCTCAAGACTTCTGAATTTGAAGCTAGCTTTCACTATCTCCCCACACTGTTAGACAAGAGGGTTTTCTACAGATAATTCCAGAATAATTGCATCTCTAATCTCTTCAACACAAGCCAAAGGTTGTCTAGCCACAGCCTTGAACTTCTCTCCACAGCACACCTTTCTAGTGATAAGTGTCCTAAATGTTAGCATCTTTTGCAATCTAGATAGACTGAGAATTTTCCAAATCATCAAGACTAGGTCCATCCAAGGCACAATAATTGGTCTCTATTCACTTGGAGCCAACAAAGGAAGAAGGAGAGCAAGGATTGTTGTTGTTGTTGGGAGCAGTTGAGTCGGTTCTGACTCATAGCGACCTTATGTACAATAGGATGAGATGCTGACGGGTCTCACATCATTCCTCACAATCATTGTTATGCTTGAGCCCATTATTGCAGCCACTGTGTCAATCCATCTTGTTGAGGGTCTTCCTCTTTTTCAATGGCCCTTTACTTTACAAAGCATGATGTCTTTCTGCAGGAACTGGACCCTCCTGAAAACACATTGAGAGTATCCAGAGTACTTGCTTCTAAGGAGCATTCTGGTTGTACTTCTTCCAAGACAGAGTTGTTCGTTCTCTTGGCAGTCCATGGTATATTCAATATTCTTTGCCAACACCGTAATTCAAAGACAACGATTCTTCTTTTGTCTTCCTTATTTATTGTCCAGCTTTCACGTGCATCTGAGGCTATTGAAAATATTACAGCTTGGGTCAGGCTCACCTTAGTCCTTAAAGTGACATCTTTGCTTTTTAACACTTTAAAGAACTCTTTTGCAGCAGATTTACCCAATGCAATGCATTGTTTGATTTCTTGATTGCTGCTTCCATGGGCGTTGATTGTGGATCCAAGTAAAATGAAATCCTTGACAATGTCAATCTTTTCTCCATTTATCATGTTGTTGCTTATTGGTCCAGTTGCTAGGAGTTTTGTCTTCTTTATGTTGAGGTGTAATCCATACCGAAGGCTGTAGTCTTTGATCTTCATCAGTAAGTGCTTCAAATCCTCTTCACTTGCAACAAGCAAGGTCGTGTCATCAGCATCATCATAGGTTGTTAACGAGTTTTCCTCCAACCCTGATGCCACATTCTTCTACATATAGTCCAGCTTCTCAGATTATTTGTTCAGCTTATACATTGAATAAGTATGATGAAAGGATACAACCATGAGTTTAAACCATGCAGTATCCTCTTGTTCTGTTCAAACAACTGCCTCTTGGTCTAAGTATAAGTCCCTTAGGACCAGAACTGAGGTCTCTTTACTCCCAGTTTGGGCTCTTTCCAATTCATACCACTGACTCAGCAATTAATTTCCAAACTTAATACCTCCCATTCCTGCCTCCATCCCTTCTTTCACTCCTGTTCACTCTCCTGTAAACCTACATCTGTCTCCATGAGTTTAAATTGACATGCCACAATTTCTTCAACCAGGAAATGGGCATAATAGTAGCACCTGCCTGATACGATTGTTGTGCCTGGCACATATGACACATTAAATAAATGTTAACTTCTTCATTATTATTATTTCATTTACAGTATTTCTCTCTTTTTTTAAAAAAAGTTTTTTTTTTTAAGTCATTACTCTCTACCCCTTCTGTCTTAGTCATCTAGTGCCACCATAACAGAAATACCACAAGTGGATGGTTTTAACGAAGAGAAATTTATTTCCTCGCAGTCAAAGTAGGCTAAAAGTCCAAATTCAGGGCGTCAACTCCAGGGGAAGCCTTTTTCATTCTCTGTCGGCCTTCTCATCAATGTTCCCCCGGACTAGGAGCTTCTCGGCGCAGGGATCCCGGCCCAAAGGACGCGCTCTGCTCCCGGCACTGCTTTCTTGATGGTATGAGGTCCCCCTCTCTCACTGCTCACTTCTGTCTTTTATATCTCAAGACATTGCCTCAGGATACAATCCAGTCTTGTAGACTGAGTCCTGCCTTACTAACACAACTGCCGCCCATCCTCCCTCATTAACATCATAGAGGCAGGATTTACAACATACAGGAAAACCACACAATACCAGGAATCATGGCCCGGCCAAATTGATACACACATTTTTTGGGAGACATAATTCAAACCATGACACCTTCTTTCATTCCTGGTAAAGGGTATAACTTCTGGGCCTTTCCCATATGGAAATGATTTATTGGTAATGCCTCTAAGGTTCCCAGCCAAAAAAAAAAATGTCCATTCACAAAGCAGAATGTTGCTTCCAAGAGGGTGTTGAGTTCCTGTGCTCATACCTCTCACTGACAGGCTGGAGTGTTGTGCTGGAGCCAAGAAATGACCCCTGCTCACTTAGCAGAAGCAAGGAGTGGCAATATTTTCAAACTCTGTTGTGCCTCCCTCTAAGAAAGCCCATTCTCATACAATAAGACCCAACCTGTAAGAATAGTATCAGAAATGATACATCTTGCTTTGGGAAAGAATTCCATTACATAATTCTTTTAAAATTCACCACGGGGTCCCCCTAGTGTATTTAAAATACAATTTTATTTTCAAAATTCAATTAAAAATATGTAATTTTGGAACCAGGATGAATTGCTGCCATGATCTAATCTTCTCATTTTATGGATAAGAGGAAATGAGGCCCGGAAAAAACAGCCTTGCCCCTAGATAGTAGAGCCAGGTTGTAGCAGAGTCAGAAATAGATGATTTTTTGTTACTATGTTTTATTGTAAAGAGATAGAGGTAAAGTACTAGAATATTAGGGTGGGAAGGAATCTTATCTTTCAGCTAATAATAAAAGCAACAACAATAATAGCTTTTATTAAGCACACACTATGGCAAAACACCTTGCGCTAGATGCTGGAGACAGTGCAAGGAACAATTCAGACACGGGGCTTTCCCTTATGGAACTTACAATCTGTCTGTATTTTACAAATATGCAAGCCCAGCAGGATGGATGCTGTCTTAGTTTCTTAGTGCTGCAATAACAGAAATACCACAAGTGGGTGACTTTAGCAAACAGAAATTTATTTCCATAACAGCAAGGAGACTAGAAGTTCAAGCTCCAGCCACCAGCTCTAGGGAAAGGCTTCCTCTGTCTGTCAGCTCTAGAGGGGAGGTCTTTGACTCTTCAATTTTTGTTCCTCAGTTCCTTGGCAGTCTTCATGTGGTGTGTGTCTTCCTCTCCATTTGTGCTTACTTCTCCGTGCCTGAACTGCTCTTTTTATATCATAAGATCATTGGCTTAAGACACATCCTACACTGATATAGTCTCATTAACATAACAAAGAAAGTCCTATTTCTAAATGGGATTACATCTATGGGCATAGAGGTTAAGGATTTACATCACATGTTTTTAGGGGACACAATTCAATCCACAACAGATGCCTTGCTTAAGGTCAAACAGCCTATTATCAGGGACCGTCAGAACTAGGACACAGGTATCCAACTTAGCAGTCCTGAGCTTTTTGTACTATGTGGTCTTCTAGGGGTCTAGGATGTACCTACTGAGCTAAGGAAGAAGCAGATTGTTGTTGTTATGTGCCATTGAATCAGTTCCTACTCATAGCAACCCTACATACAACAGAACAAAACAGTGCCAGGTTCTGCGTCATCCTTAAAATCATTGCAGTGTTTGAGACCACTGTTGCAGCCACTGTGTCAAGCCATTTCTTGGATGGTCTTCCTCTTTTTTGTTGACCCTCTACTTTATGAATCATGATGTCCTTTTCCAGGACTGGTCCCTTCTGATAACATATCCAAAGTATGGGAGACAAAGTCTCACCGTCCTCACTTCTAAGGAGCATTCTGGCTGTACATCTTCCAAGACAGATTTGTTCTTTCTTCTGGCAGCCCATGATGTATTCAATATTCTTCACCAACACCATAATTCAAAGACATAAATTCTTCTTCGGTCTTCCTTATTTATTGTCCAGCTTTCCCACGCATATGAGGTGATTGAAAATACCATGGCTTGGGTCAGGCGTACCTTAGTCTTCAAAGTAATATCTTCGCTTTTTAACACTCTAAAGAACTCTTTTGCAGCAGATGTGCCCAATGCAAATCTTTGATTTCCTGACTGCTGCTTCCATGGGTGTTCATTGTGGATCCAAGTAAAATGAAACCCTTGACAACTTCAATATTTTCTTCATTTATCATGATGTTGCTTATTGGTCTAGTTGTGAAGCTTTTTTTTTTTTTTTTAAATGTTGAGGTATAATTCATGCTGAAAGCGGCATATCTTTAATCTTCATCAGTAAGTGTTTCAAGTCCTCTTCACTTTCAGCAAGCAAGGTTGTGTCATCTGCATATCACAAGTTGTTAATGAGTCTTCCTCCAATCCTGATGCTGCATTCTTCTTCATATAGTCCAGCTTCTCAGATTATTTGTTCACCATATAGGCTGAGTAAGTATGGTGAAAAGATACAACCTTGACACACAACTTTCCTGATTTTAAACCACAAAGTATGCCCTTGTTCTGTTTAAACAACTGTCTCTTGGTCTATGTACATGTTCCACATGAGCACACCTAAGTGTTCTGGAACTTCCGTTCTTCTAATTTGTTATGATCCACACAGTCGAATGCCTTTTTATAGTCAATAAAACACAGGCATTTTTCTGGTATTCTCTGCTTTCAGCCAAGATTCATCTGATATCAGCAGTGATTTTCCTCGTTCATGTCCTTCCTCTTTTGAACCCAGCTTGAATTCCTGGCAGTTCCCTCTTGATGTACTGCTGGAAACATTTTTGAATGATCTTCAGCAACATTTTACTTAGGTGAGATATTAATGATATCGTTGGATAATTTCCACATTCTGTTGGGTCACCTTTCTCTGGAGTGGGTACAAATATGGATCTCTTCCAGTCGGTTGGCCAGGGAGCTGTCTTCCAAATTTCTTGGCATAGATGAGTGAGCACTTCCATTGTTACATCCCTTTGCTAAAGCATCTCAATTGGTATTCCATCAATTGCTGGAGCTGTTTTTTGCAAATGCCTTAAAAGAAGCTTGGATTTCTTCCTTCAGTGCCATTGGTTCTTCATCATATGCTACCTCCTGAAATGGATAAACGTAGACCAATTCTTTTTGGTACAGCGACTGCGTATTACTTCCATCTTCTTTTAATGATTTCTGCATTGGTCAATATTTTGCCCATATATACCTGTTGCCATCAAGTAGATTCTAACTCATAAAGACCATATAGGACAGAGTAAAACTGCCCCATAGGGTTTCCAAGGAACGGCTGGTGGATTTGGTTAGCTCTTAACCACTGCACCACCAGGGCTCCATTTTTCCCATAGAATCCTTCAATATTACAACTCAAGGCTTGAATTTTTTCTTTCGTTCTTTCAGCTTGAGAAATGCAGAGCGTGTTCTTCCTTTTTGGTTTCCTAACTCCAGGTCTTTTCATATTTCATTATAATACGTTACTTTGTCTTCTCAAGCCACCCTTTCAAACCTTCTGTTTAGCTCCTTGACTTCATCGTTTCTTCCATTTGCTTTAACTACTCTGCGTTCAAGAGCAAGTTTCAGAGTGTCTTCTGACAACCATTTTGGTCTTTTCTTTCTGTTGGTCTTTTTAATGACACTTTGCTTTCTTAGTGTATGATGTCCTTGATGTCATCCCACAACTCATCTAGTCTTCAGTCATTAGTGTTCAATGCATCAAAACTGTTCTTGAGAAGGCCTCTAGATTCAGGTGGGATATATTCGTGGTCGTACTTTGGCTTTCGTGGATTGTTTTAATTTTCTTCAGCTTCAACTTGAACTTTCATATGAGCAATCGATGGTCTGTTCCACAGTCGGCCCCTGACCTTGCTCTGACTGATGATACTGAGTTTCTCCATCATCTCTTTCCACAGATGTAGTGGATTTGATTCATATGCATTCCATCCCACGAGGTTCACATGTACAGTCGCCATTTATGTTGTTAAAAAAAGGCATTTCCAATAAATAAGTCACTGATCTCGAAAAACTCTATCATGCAATCTCCAGTGCTGTTTCTATCATTGAGGTCATATTTTCCAACTACTGATCCTTTTTCTTTGTTTCCAACTTATGAATTCCAATCACTGGTAATTATCAATGCATCTTGATTGCATGTTTGATCAATTTCAGTCTGTAGAAGTTGGTAAAAATCTTCAATTTCTTCTTTGGCATTAGTGGTTAGTGCATAAATTTGAATAATATTCCTAGTAACTGATCTTCCTTGTAGGCATATGGATATTATCCTATCACTGACAGGGTTGTACTTCAGGATAGATCTCGAAATGTTCTTTTTTATGATGAACATGACGCCATTCCTCTTCATTTGTCATTCCTGGCATGGTAGACCACGGTTGTCTGATTCAAAATGGCCAATACCAGTCCATTTCAGCTTATTAATGCCTAGGATATCTATCTTGTAGCATTCTATTTCATTTTTGACCACTTCCAATTTTTCTCGAAGAAGCAGAGGTACCTTCTATACACTCTCCAATTCTACTAGGAATCAAAGGGCCCAGCATTAAAAGACCTGCCTCATTGGGCCCAAATATTTTGAGATGACTGCACTGGTTAATAAATACTATTGTCATTACTCAGATCTCAGTACCTAGGTCACCATCTCAGGGAGAAATACCCCTGCCAATTCAGCAGAGCTCTTCCCTGACCACTCCAGACAAATAGTTCCCTGTCTCCACTTCCAATCACCCAGCGGCATATTGCTTTATTCTTTTCTTAGCACCTATCACTATCAGATATTAACATTGTTTTTTTCTGTTGTTGTTAGCAGTTGTCTGATCAACTCTGACTCAAGGTAACTCCATGTACAACAGAACAAAACATTGTTTGGTTCTGTGTCATCTTCACAATCACAAGCACGGATATTGGCATATAGATTGACTTATTCATATACTCATTTTACATCATGGAGAGTCTTTGAGCAGAACTCTGTCTACCTTGTTTACTACTATAACTTAGCTCCTAAATATGCCTGGCTCATAGCAGTTCAGTAAATACTCATGGTGTGGATAAGTGAATGCATGAAGGCTCTTTCCGCCAAGGAACCGTGGATTTGCAATGATTGTTATGACGGAGCTACCCTGTTACTCACTCACCATATTCCTTAGCAGCATTCTCCACTGGGGGAGCTGGGTGATGGTATCAAACCCAGAGGTGGAAAGAGTTTGGTAGAAATGTTTTCTTAACAGAAATGCTCACTGCTTGTCAACCTTCCTGTTGAATTCAGCAATCTGTTTCCATTTTGATAAGGTTGTGATTTTTTTTTTGAGACTACATCTGTAGAACTGAGAAGTTTTAGAGTGATTTCCATAATAACAAGTTTTTTACCCCATTCTCACCAGTTCACATGAAATGACAGTGTTTATTGTGTAAGATATGTATATTATGGCTCCAGAGTCATTTTCTTGGATGTCACCCACTCTGCTTTGTTCCTGCTTGTTGCTTTAGAAGAATGATTCTCTCAGGAGAAAAACTAGGATTTTTAATAAAAGCACAACACTGTAAAACTGTTTTTAAGGGTAAGTCATTTTTTATGAGCTTTACTAACTGCCAGACTGCTGAATAAGTTCCATTTCTTTTTCAATACTTTGTCGCCTCCTGGGGTAGCTGCCTTATGGGGACTATGTTGTATTTCTCTTTGGCTCCTGCAGCCCTGGCACAATTCTAGCACTGAAGGTTGCTTAATTCATGTTTGTGGAATATGAGAAACTAAACATATTTACCTATTTTGCACGCAGTAAAAGATGGCAGCTGCCCATGTTTGCTGCCATGTTTACCGTTCCAAATGGACTTAGCAAAAAATATTCATTGTATCCGCAACACAGAAATCAGATGTCTTATCAAAATTTTCCCTTTTTGTATCTCTGTTTATATTATTCAAACAAGATTTTTAAAAGCTTCTGCTATACATACAAAGTAAAACACTAAGCCTTTGGGTGACACAGAAATCATGCCTTGTATCAATAGTTCTCTGTGGGGACAGAACTGTCCCTGGGATAATGTTTTAGAAAATTGTGGGAACATTTTTGTCATCACAATGATTTAGGACAGCGACACTGGTATTTATTAGACAAGGATCAGGACACTAGATATCCTGCAATATAGGGAACAGTCCTGTCCAATGGAAAACTGTCCCATGTCTCATATGACTTTCTAATGTCCCACCCATTGTTCATATAGGCGAGAAAGAAAACTTGTTTACATTATCTAAGTCTAAAACCTAACTCCATTTTGCATATACAAAAAAATCGTTTTGTTTTAATATACAGTGAATTTTCTAGAAATGCAATTTCCATGTAAATCAAGAGTAAGTTGTACTTTCAAAAATTAACTTTACTAAGAATTGTTCACTATTGCAAAAAATTAAATACTTCATGGAAGAAGACATCACTCAGGGCCTTTAAGACTAACCCTTACATTAGCCTGCGTCTATCACATTGCTGGAGATTCTCTGTGTAGGTGCATGCATCTGACTCTTGTATAATGTCTTCTAATGTGCTTGTGCTCAAGCTATTGCATTATAGAATATATATGATTTTATTATTAATTACATTCATTTTAATTATCCTTTATCTCACAGTGACAACCATGTAACGGATTCTTTTGAAATGGTGAGTATAGGCAGATTATGTTATCTATGAATTTCATTTCAAGGTAGGAAAGGGCGTGTTACAAAAGATTTATTACCAAAAAATAAAAAGTGTAGTGGGCTTATTAAGGAGCCCTGGTGGCACAGTGATTAAGTACTCAGCTGCGAACCAAAGGGTTGGCAGCTGGAACCTACCAGCCGCTCTGCAGGAGAAAGATGTGGCAGTCTGCTTCCATAAAGATTACAGGCTTGGAAACCCTCTGGGGGAGTTCTACTCCATCCTATAGGGTCGTTATGAGTCGGAATTGACTCGATGGTGATGGGTTTGGTTTAGTGGGTTTATTGTTGTTAACTGCTGTCATGGTGATCCCATGCTCAGTAGAACAAAGCATGGTCTAAACGGTTTTCAAGCCTTAGTCTGAAAGCTCTGCTAAACCTGTTCAGCATCATAGCAACATGCAAGCCTCCATTGACAAATGGCTGGGGACTGCTCACTAGGAGTATTTGTCAGGAATCGAAAGCAAGTCTCCCGCATAGAAGGTGAGAATTCTACCACTGAACTACTAGTGCACTGGGTTTCATTTCTTGAGAATAACTACCTTATAGGAGCCTCATACATGTACCGGATCCTCTGCTAAAAACTGGGGATATAATGAACAAGATAAATGAAGGCTTATCTTCACTGTGTTTATAATCTAGACATACATTAGCATGTAATGGTTCCAACGATTATTTAATTCCATCTGTGGTGTCAGGAAGGAAGGTGCAGGTACAATGAAAGCAGATTACAGAGAAGCCTAATCTGGTTTGTAAGGGCAGGTGTTCCTCTGAAGAATTGATGGTTTCAGCTGAATCCTGAAGGATAAGTTAGAGATACCCAGAAGAAGAGGGTGGGAAGAGCTTTCCGGGTTGTGGGAACAGCATGTGTGAAAGCCCTGCAGTGTTCTAGAAGCAGGAAGAAGCCAGTATGACTGGAACATAAAGAGTTAGCCAGAGAAAGAGTGGAATGTGATAAAAGAACACAGGTGTTGGGCTAAGCAGGACTTTGAAGGCGTCTTAAGAACTGGAGCAACTGGAAGCCACTGGAAGATTTGGAGGAGCCATGACCTGATCAGCTTTGTATTTTAGAAGATCTCTCTGAATGTTGCCTGGAGGATGGATCAGAGGTAGGCAAACGTGGACGACCAGTGAATAGACAGAATATTCCACCTGAGAGATGAGGATGGCTTGGAAATGGTACTAGAGAGTGGGATCAAAAGAAATAGGTGGCTTTGAAAAACAGGAGATGAAATGGATAGAACAGGTGACTGACAAGATGCAGAAGTGGGCAAGAGGTAGTTGTCAAGGATGTTTCCTGGGTTTTCATCATGGCTCTTGTTACTAGCAAATGAGATGAAAACACTGGAGGATGAGACAATTGGCACAGAGGATTAACGAGTTCCGTAAATGACCACATCTTACCCTCACAGCAGTGCTTCAGATGAGAAAAACGAGGCTCAGAGAAATTAAGTAACTTGTATAGGCTCCTAGTTAAAGATAATAGAGATTGGAACCATACTGGGAGTTCAGGTCTTCAGATTACAAATTCCGAAGTTCTTTCTCTATGACACATTTGCTGCAAAATGCTTCTTGTCTTCCAGGAAGTTTTAATCACTGGTGCTTTGGGATAGACATGCCAAAAACATGTCCACAAATGGCTGCCAAGCTAGACTTTGAATAACAAGTGTATCAGGCTAGTGATCAGCTCAGTACCTGCAGACCTCAGAGGACAGAGGGATCATATCTGGTTAGAGTGATCATGAAGGGCTTCCCCAAGAAATGAAATGAGTGATGAAGGACAGGGAAAATTTTAATAAGTGATAAGGAAATTCATGTGTGAGGTGGTTTCACGTGGAAAAAAAAATGTCGGTGGGAAGCAGTGGATTCAACTATGGTCTCTGGAGTCAGGCTAAACTCTACCCAAAACTGGAGCTACCATTTTCTAGCCTTATATGTCTTAAGACAAATCATTCAACTTCTCTGTGACTATTTCCTCCACTGTAAAATAAGAACAATAGTAGGACTACTCAAAGGAAGGTTGTGAGAAGGAAATGAGATCATGTATGCCCTTATCATGAAATGAGTGGGTCTACAAGGCCCCACAAGACCTAGCACCTCTAATCTTAATTCCTACTACCCTCCTTCCTGGTCCAGCAACACTGGCCTCCTAATTCTCCAAGACATCAAGCAACACTTGTGCTTCAAAGTTTTCCATTTACCATTTTTTCTGCCTTGAATAATCTCTCAAATATTTGCCTGGCTTTTCTCAGGTCTACCTTATCAAGTAGATAAAATCAGGTAGAAGAGAACTGTCTTCTCTACTACTCTCCCTAAAATAGCACCTCCACTGTACCTCCTTATCTTGTTTCACGTTTCTTCAAAGCATGTGCCATTCCTTGACAAATTATGCATTTTTTTTTTTTTTTAATCTGTCTCTTTTCACTAGGATGTAAGTTTCAGGAAAGATGACATTTTCTCCATTTTGTTCAGTGCTTAGAACAAGGCCAGGCACATAGTAGATACTCAGTATAATTTTTTCTGAATGAATTTATGTATAAAGAGGATTTTTCACAATTTATAACACATAGCAAGTACTCAATAAATACTAATTTTATTATTCATAAGCCTACTCTTGACGTTTATCTAATGACATCAGATAACCTTTTATATGTGGGACACACCATTAAATATGTCTTTTGTATTAAGGACATATTGTTTTGCATGACTTGCTTTTCTTGGCTTATAGAACTTCCCTTCCACATTCAGCTTACCCTCCACATTGCTGCAGGAACAAACCTTCTAAAGCAGAACTAGTGAAAAATTTTCAAAGAACCCCAACTGCTCACAAGAGAAGTCTAAAAATAAGGGGGCATTATAAGGTCCTTCACATTCTAGACTCAAATTACCTCTGCACTTTTTGTTTCCTGCTACCTCTTCGCATTCATCATATACGCCAACCTCACTAATCTACTTACCAGTCCCCAAGTATACCAAGTTTCTTCATGTGTCCGTGTCTTATATATATATTGCTGCCACCACTTGGAATCTTCTTCTTCCTATTTCTCTATGTGATGAACTCTTATTTATGCTTCAAGACCCATATCAAATGTCTTTTCCTCTATGGAGCCCTCCTCAGCTCTCCCAAACAGATTAACTGCTTCCAGATCTGCACTTTTGGTGACATTTCTAATACAGGTCTACTGACACTTAAAACACTCTTCATAATAATTATCTGTATATGTGTCTTGTCTTCCTCACTAGACCATGCCCTCCCTAAAGGTAGGGACTATCTCCAAACAATTTTTTTTTTTTTTTTAATCACTAACGACAGACAAATCAGAAGGATTTCCTGGCTGGGTTGTCTCTCACATCATTGGTTATTCAGGGGCAATTAGCCCATCAATATCACATTTCCAACACTGGTCCTATCATTCCCTCCTTCTGTACCTATGGCAGGCATCACTAATTGATCAAGGCACTCTTTCCAGCTGAGCTCATACCCAGCCTTAGAATCATCTTTAGCTGAACAGCCCAGGCAGCCGCTTCCAATTGGCGCTAAAGAGGAACCACATTGCATCTCTGAGACCCTAGAACTTGGTAGGTGCTCAATAAATGTTTGATGAACAGATGCTGAGTTCAGAGCTGTTTACAACAACCAACAAAAATCTTTTTAAAAATTATAGTTTGGCCTATTGGTATCACTTCAACAAAAATGCTTTTAAGAATCAAGTATATTCTAAATCACCCATCCTGTTTCCTGATTCTGGGTTCTTTACTGCAGCATCACTACTGGCTTATGCCCTCCCTCAGCCCATTAGTGCTGCAGCCACCTGCTCACTGTTGGGTCTTCCACCTATTCCTTTTGAATACACTTCTGAAATAACCCAGCTCCATTTCACAGTTTAAATATTTGCTCTTGCTTCTGCTTTACAATCCTAGCCATTCTTTCTCCCTAGTTTATGTTCTCGGTGACTCATTTAAAATTTTGCCTAAATGGATAAATGAACATTTATGCTTCTGAGAAAATGGTGTAGGATGGTGAGTGCATTTGCTCATTAGAAAATTTCTATCTATACAGATCCATTTTTCCAAATCTAGTGGCAATAATATTTAAAGCTGCCCCCTTTTCCGGCTGTTTGTGCAAATTTGACTCCTACTACTTTGTATATAGGAAGACACACATTACCTGAAAGAATCAGGAAAAGGAATGGGGTGTCTAGCTAATTTGATATTCTGGTTTTCTTAGAGGAAATTCAAAATACATTTTTGTTTTTTTAAAAAAAATGTTTAAACTCTTAAAAACGCTTAAGTCTTGTCTTCTACCCTAATAATAGCACATGTCTGCCCAGTTGAGTTTCAGAAGCTTGGATGGTTGTGCAGTCCCCAGGACCCTGAGTTATCACTGTGAATGTCAATGACCCTTGTGAAAGGATACAGTAGTTTAAGAGATGGAGCTAAGTGTGTATTGGACTAAAGAGCTAGCTTGGAAATACGTTTGGTTGTTAGTTAACAGTGTTTCTCGCTAAAACCCTAATGTCTGCTTTTTTTTTTTTTTTTAACACCTGTCAGAGAAAAGAGCTCCCACAACTTGAAATTTCTAGTTAGAATCTGCTTTCTTTTAATTTTTGTGTTCATAATCGTATTCTTGTTTTAAGGAGTTTGTCATTGGACTTACTAAATAGCAATCTCACAAACTCACCCACTCTTGTCCTAAAAATCCCAGTGGTCTTCTACCATCTACCTTCTTCCTAATCCCACGATTGGCACCTGTCATTCTGGATACAATTAGAGACATTTATATGTGTATGCTGCCTATGAGGTTATTCTACTATGAAAAAGGGAAAGCAACCTGGAATAGTTTAATGTGAATTCTGGAGATAGCAGAGCTGATAGCAAAAGCAATAGCTTCACTGCTGTCCTTCAGCTAAGACAATGAGCAAAAAAAATTGCTGAACTTGGGGTCTAGACATATACAGGCAAATGCAAGCCTGACAACAAACTAAGTGTGTGACCTTGGGCAAACCACCTTGCTTCTCTTTGAGTCACTTCTTGCATTTGTAAAGTGAGGGGGTTGAATTAGATCACTTTTTAAGGCCCTTTCTTGATGGCAGATTCTAAATCTGAATCTAAATTCTTATTCCTAATTTGGGGAACGATTTCTCATTGTCTCTTCCATTCCAGCACCATCTTCCAAGACACTCTATATAAAGACTGATAGTAGTTTTTTGTTGTTATTTTTTCCTTGCTTTAGTGCTGTTAAGTGGGGTGACTCACAGGGCTAGGTTCCAGCTGGGGGCTCAGGAGCTATCCATTTTTAAGGGGGGAGCGCTGAGGCTCTGTGAGGGAGGAAGAAAAACAAGGAGCATCAGTTTGCCATTCCCAACTGGTTGCCTCCTCTCTGATTCCAGTGAAAAACACAACCAGGCAAAAATAGAAAGATCCTCTGAGCAAAAAGGGCCCCATCTCCAAGGCCTCAGACTTTCCTAATAAATAAGAACTTTCACCCCCAGGGAATCAAGTGGTACAATGGAAAAGGGTTCTTTGGAGAAATATCTAAATGGCATTTTCATGTCGTTTGCGATGGGGTGCATGTTGTGAATCCTCTCTTGCTTTCACTCTGCTAGTGAATCCGTGCCATTTTTACCCTGGAGGAGTCACTTTGCAATGACTGTCTCCTAATCTTTATTTATAATAGGGTTTTTTTTTCTGATTATAATAATACATATTTATTGTAGAAAGCAGAGAAAATTTTAAATTAGTCTTAAAAAATTATCCAAAGTGTCACCACCATGCATTTTGGTGCATTTCATTCCAGTTTTTTCTTTTCAGTATGCATACTTGTAATCCAGACATCAGCTGTTCTCTCTTCCCCTTTTCGAGCTTGCAATAGGCTACACAAAAGCTTATCGTGTGTTTGTCAGAACTCTTCCAAGCAACAGAAAATTCAGCTAAAACTGGCTTAGGCAGAAAAAGAAATTTCTTTGATCATGGAAAATTTCAGGGTAACAACCTAAATGTCAATCCCCAGGAGAAGGATAAATAAGCTGTGATGTAGCCATACAATAAAATACTATACAGCAGAGAAAATGAGTGAACTAAAGCTATACATTGGCATGTGGATAATTTTTACAAATATAATGTTGACTGAAATAAAGCACTTCGCAAAAAATGTATATACTATGATACCATTTGTATACGTAATTGTTTAAGGATACATACAAACATAGCTCAAGAATGCATATAAATTTAAAAAGAGGAAAGGGGGAAGATTAGAAGAAATAAACCTCAGGTTCAGGAGGGAGAAACAGGGTTGTGATCAGGGAGAAGCAAAAAGAAGGCTTTAAACATGTTGGTGATTGTCTTAGTTATCTAGTGCTGCTATAACAAAAATACCACAGTGGATAGCTTTAATAAACAGAAATTTATTTTCTCACAGTTTAGGCAGCTAGAAGTCTGAATTCAGGGTGCCAGCTCTAGAAGAAGGCTTTTTCTCTCTCTGTTGGCTCTGGAGGAAGGTCCTTACCTCTTTTGAGACTCTTTTCCTGGGTGATCTTCATATGGCTTGGTATCTCTTTCCCAACCTCTACTTTTGTTTGCTTGTGTAATCTCCTTTATATCTCAAAAGAGATTGATTTAAGACATACCCTACATTAATCCTGTCTCATTAACATAACAAAACAACCCATTCCCAAAAGGGATTATAAACACAGATGTAGGGGTTAGGATTTACAACACATATTTTTGGAGGACACAATTCAATCCGTAACATTCTACCCTTTGGACCCCCCCAAATTCATGTCCTTCCTACATGCAAAACACATTCACTCCATCAAATGATCCCAAAAGTATTAAATCAACTCCAAGTCCAAAATCTCATCTTCTTAATCATCTAAATCAAATATGATGAGACATTAGGCATATTCCATACTGGGGCAAAATTCCTCTTCATCTGCAAATCTGTGAAATCTAGAATACAAGATACCTGCTTCCAAAATACAATTGTGGAACAGACACAAGGTAGACATTTCCATTATAAATGGAAGAAATTGAAGGGAAAGAAGGAATAATGGGCACAAAAACCAAAAAAAACCAGAACAAAACCAGTTGCCATTGAGTTGATTCTGATTCATAGTGATCCTACAGGACAGAGTAAAACTGCCCCATACTGTTTCCAAACAGCACCTGGTGGATTCAAACTGCCAACCCTGTGCTCCTTCCAATAGTTCTGCTGATCCCTGAGCTGCTCCAGGGATGTTCCTTTTTTTGAAGGACAACGGATGTGGCTCCTTTAGCCTGTTTCCTGCCTGTAGAATTCCAAGAGGCAGACAGCATGTTCTCCCCTTTCATTCTTTCTCTGTCCCATTCAGTCTAAACTGATAGTTTTTCTGCTGCGGTTGTTGGTTAGATCCATCAGTCACAGGCTTAATCTCCTTAACAAAAGGTTGTGTAGCCAAGTCCTTGGAGAACATTCTAGGACAAGTGTCCTTAGTTTGTACAACAGAATTTTCCAAATCTTTAAGTTCTGTTTTTATTTTGCACAGTTCATTTTTAAGTCCATCTCTTTCCTCTCACATTTTACTATAAGCAGCAAGGAGAAACCATGTGGTTCCTTTAGGATCTTGCTTAGAAATCTCATTAGCCTGATATCCAAGTTCATCACTTACGAGTTCTACCTTCCAGCAAACATTTGAACATAATTCAGACAACTTCTTTGCCACTGCAGAAAAAGCATCACCCTTCCTCCATTGTCCAGTCACATGTTCATCATTTTCTTTCAAAGGCTCGCCAGAAGCACATTTAACATCACATTTCTAGCAACATTCTGTTGCTGGTGCCATATTTATTCTCTAGATGATAGAGACTTTTTCTACAGTTTTTTTCACTTCCTTCTGAGCCCTCACCAGAATTGCCTTTGACGCCCATAATTCTACCAACAGTCTCTTCAAGGTATTCTAGGCTTTTACTATTAGGAACCTTAAAACTCTTCCAGCCTATACCCAATTCCAAAACTGCTTCACATTTTAAGCATCTGTTAGAGCAACACCCACTCTTCCAGTACCAAATTTTGTCTTAGTTATCTAGTGCTGCTATAACAGAAATGCCACGAGTGGGTGGCTTTAACAAACACAAATTTATTTTCTCACAGTTTAGGAGCCTAGAAGTCCAAATTCAGAGTGCCAGCTCTAGGGGAAAAGTTTCCTTCTCTGTTGGCTTTGGAGGAAGAGCCTTGTCTGTCTTGAGCTTCCTGGTTCCTTGGAGATCTCCATATATCTTGGCATCTCTCTTCCCCCATCTCTTTTTCTTTTTCTTTTTTTTTTTGCTTGCTTGTTAAATCTTTTATATCTCAAAAGCGATGGACTTAAGACACATCCTACAATAATCCTGTCTCATTAACATAAAAAAGACAACCCATTCTCAAATGGGATTATAGCCACAGATATAGGGGTTAGGATTTACAACACATATTTCTGGAGGACACGATTTAATCCATAACAGGTTGAATGAAGAATACTCATGTTTTGCTATACTTTGTGGTTGTTGTTAGTTGCTGCTGAGCCAGATCCAACTCATAGCAACCTTAAGTATAACAGAACTAAACATCGCCAGGTCCTGCACCGTCTTCATGATCATTGGTATGTTTGAGTCCATTGTTGTGGCTATTGTGTCAGCCCATTTTAATGACAGTTTCCTTCACTTTCACTAACCCTCTACTTTACCAAACATGGCGTCCTTTTCCAAAGATTCGTCTTTCCAAATGACATGTCGAAAGGAAGCAAGACAAAGTCTCACCATCCTCGCTTCTAAAAAGCATTCTGGTTGTATTTCTTCTAAGACTGATTTATTTGTTCTTCTGGAAACCCCTGGTATGTCCAATGCTCTTCATCAACACCACCATTCAAATGCATCAGTTCCTCTTCTGTCTTCCTTTTTCATTGTTCTGCTTTTCCATGCATATGAAGTGACTGAAAAGAAGATAGCTTGGGTCAGGCGCACCCTAGTCAACAAAGTAGCATCTTTGCTTTTTAAAATGTAAAGAGATCTTTTGCTGCAGATTTGCCAAGTTCTATGCATTTTCATAAATCTGAAAGAATTCATATTTTTTAAGATTCCCCCCCACACACACACACTCCCACATACTCTTCAAAAAAAAGGTCCGGCAATAACTCCAGCTTCTAATATGTCTATATCCCTGTCTCAGCCCATCTCTCAGCTCTGTCTTCCTCCAGGTAAGCTCCACTGATAGACAGTCTCCTCCTTTACGGTAGCAAGAGAGTCAACAAAATCTTACAGTTTGTATCCTCACAATTCTGGCTGATAAACTCATATTTTCCCCTCAAAAATCCTGGGAGAGAGAGCATACCACTTGTTATGGATTTAATTGTGTCCACCCAAAATTTGTGTCAATTTGGCTAGGCTACGGTTCCCAGTATTGTGTGGTTGTGTTCTGATGTACTCATCCTATGTGTTGTAAATCCTATACTCTATAATGTTAATGAGTCAGGATTAGAGGCAGTTATGTTCGTGAGTCAGGACACAACCTAGAGGACTGGGCTGTATCTTGAGTCAATCTCTTTTGAGATATAAAAAAGAGAAGCAAGCAGAGAGGACAGTGACCTTATATCACCAAGAAAGAAGAGCCAGGAGCAGAGAGCATCCTTTGGACCCAGGATCCCTGTGCTGAGAAACTCCTAGACACAAGAGAAGATTGATGACAAGGACCTTCCCCCAGAGCTAACAGAGAGAGAAAGCCTTTACCTGGAGCTGGTGCCCTGAATTTGGACTTCTAGCCTTACAGACTGTGAAAGAATAAATTTCTGTTTGTTAAAGCCATTCGCTTATGACATTTCTGTTATAGCAGCACTAAATAACTATGACACCACTCTTTGAACAGTCCCAAGGAGAATACTACAGTGTGATGACATGGGCTCACATGCCCAGCCCTGAATCTATCACTGTTGGAGGAGTGGGTGTATGATGCTCTTATTAGCCTGATCTGAGTCAAGTGTCCACTCATGTATGTGGTGTGGCAGGGGCAGGCGGGGATGAGGATGTGTGAGGGGGCCAGGGTTGGGTAAGAGTAAGATAATAACACCCAAAACACATCAACTGGGAGGGAGTAGTGGGTGGTTCCTCAGAGGAAAACCAAGGTGTTAGCAGAAAATGAAATAGATGTTAGATAGGCAAAAACAACAGATGTCCACTGTAATTGTGGAAAATAAAAAAATTTACTAAAGATACCTTAAGGGACATGAAAGAGAGGATGCACAATGACAAAAACAAAAAACCATAGCAAACAACCTGGTAATACCATTTAACACAAAGCCTCCTTTCACTGTGCTGCCCGCATGTCCTTTCCCTCTCCTTTCCCACACAGCACCCAGGCTTCCTATGCCCTCACTTGCTTATGCAATGCAATGCTGTTCTACCCCCAGACTTGCATATTTCCCTTATCTTCTGCTCCACAAAACAAGACACCAACAACAGGAAGCACCTCTTTAGAAATGGAAAGTTTAGAAACTATATTCCTTGAGCACACCCTTAGGGGTCTCACAACCTCTGAGGAACTTATCAAAGCTCTGCTTCCAAATGTTTGCAGCACTTTAACCCAGAGGAATTTTGATACTAGCTGCTTAGATGATACATTTTCTACATATTAGCACATACATACTTGTTTACAGAGTTGAGATCATAATGGTTTTACAGTTTTGTACTCTGAATTATTTTTCTCATCATTAATTATTCCACTAGAATCGTATTTCTGTAATGGTTATCTAATATAACATTGTATGTATGTATCATAATTTCTAAGCAGTCATCTATTATTGGACATTTAGGATACTTCCATTTGTTATCATATTATAAGTAATGTTGACATTAGCATATGTTCATAATTGTTATGTTCTTCCCTGAGTGTTGCCTTAAGATCTACTCCTAGAATTGAAATTTATTAGCCAATGAGGTGTGAACATTTTTACGGCTCTTGATATAGTTTTCCAAATAGCAATTCAGAAATACTATAACTACGTACCCTCCCCTAGCAGTGTATGAGAATGGAATCAAGTCATTCCTATCTTCTGAGCATTTCCTTCTGTGACTTTGATGCAATACCTATTGAGCTCTGAGTAAGCTATAAAGGGTCCAGTTGTAAAGCAAAGATGGTGACATTATACTTCCATTGTATTTAGTGTTAATCCCTGCCAGGGAAAATCATAATATAAAGATAGTTACTATGCCCTTCCTTACTTCCTTTTTTAACCTTTCTTTTCATCCACCCAGTTTCTCAACCCCAAAACCTATAAATCGTTCTTGATTCTTCTCTTTTTCTCACTACCTCCCATATTTAATCTCAAACCAACTCCAATCTGTTCAACTTCTAGCATACAACCTGAATCTGTATGCGTGTCTTCATCTCCATGGCTACCATGTTAGGTCAAACTCCCCCACAACAACAACAAAAAAACCCCACAAACTCATTGCCATCAAGCTAAGCATTATGTTTAGATAATACCCTATGGCTTATGGAAGAAAGTACAGATATCTTAACATGATTTTTCGGTGCAATCTAATTTCCCAGTCTCTTTTTCCAAGGACTAATTCCCATCTCCCACTCCCCACCAACACACACACACATGCACACACACACCAGATTACTCATTATTCTTAAATTTCTTTTGCCCTTCCAGCCTCCATTACTTTGCTCATACTGTTCCCTTGGGATGAAAATTCCCTGCTCACTAAAATACTGTTCCTTTCTCAAGGCTGTGCTCAAATACAGTTTCTTCCATGAAAATTTCACTGCTTCTTCAAGCCAAAATGAATAATTTCCCTTAAAACACAGATGACAAAGAGATTCCATATTAGTTGGTGGCCACTTCGTGAACTAGACAGAAGAATTCTGAGATTGCATTCAGGCTCTAGGAGAAGGAACTCTGCGATCAATTAGTCATGTCTATTTTGGGTTTAGGAGTAAGATTTATGGGATACATGCCTACATTTGCTATTCCTTTTCTAAAAATTTATATTGTAAAATATAATACTTCACTTTGGACTTTTTCTTCTTTCATGCTTTATATGATATTTACTGATTCATACTTTTTGTCTCTGCCTTTGTATTATGAAAAACTTAATCTCCTAGGTTTAGCATAGTACCTGTCACATGATAAATACTCGACATATTCTTATTGTTTTTAGTCTTTTTGGTAATGGTCTTGCGCTATAGACCAAGGGAGACAATGGAGCTGGAAAACAAGGAATGAAATGAAAGAAAAGTTGTAAGAAATGGACTGGAAGGCAAATTTATCTTCTGATTGTCTTCTGAGAAGATGATACTGACCTAGAAGTGTGGTTTTCTAGAAAAAGCAAAGAATCGGGAATCAGATGTATCTGATCCAACTAGTTCACCATTTCTTAGCTGATTAAACTTTGGCAGGCTCTTCAATCTCTCTAAACCTTAGTTTCATAAAATGTAAAATGTGGACTACAACACTCATTGCATGGGATGTTGTGAAGATTAATTGGAAAATGTGTAATGCAACAAGGCTAGAGTGTGGTACTTCACTGGCTCCTAATGTACCCTGGCTGTCTCCCCTTCTCATTGGCCTGATGAGCATATGAAGGTTCCCTTACCTAATATAGAAATGTCTGTAGTACCTCATATAATGGAAAAGGGAAATGAGCTGGCCAGATCCCCTGACAGAAAGGATGCCCAATACAAATCCAGAAGACAATGCAGAGCCTAGATTTTCAGTCTAGATTTGGCAATGAAGCCTTAAGTTTTCTCTGAGTTCATTTTCCCTACCGTAAGGCACCCGTTGCCTTGGCTCCTCCAACCCTCTTCTCATGGAATAAACAGGCTGTTAAGCTCTATCAGTGCATCCATACCTCAAGGAAATTCCCCACCTGCCCATGAGCAAGGCTCACTTGAGGCTCTGGCCAGCCACAGAGGGAGGGAGGCAGTAAAAATAGCATGCTTGCCAATCCTTTTCCTGAAGCTCACCTCTGGAGCTCACATTACCTGTGAATTAGTCATAACTCCGTGACACTTAACTTTCTGATCATAAGAATAAAACCATTTCCATTTCTCATCTCTCTGTTGGACTTCTAATTTAAAATACATACACACGCACACATTTTTTCCCAAAAATGTCTGTTCTTGAATTGAATGTTCTTATGTCTCCCCTGCCTCACACAGGCCCTCTCCAAGCCCTACACCCATACAGTTAGCTCAAGGGAGGGGCCAAGAGAATAGGAAGCTCTTAGCCCTGAGCACCATGTAGAGCTAATTCTAACTTCTCCAAATCTCATCCCCAAAGGCTTGCTGGGGACATACGATGTAAGTCACAGAAGGACCACAGTGAGCTCTCATTTTACAGGTGGGGATACTGACCTGAGAGGAGAAAGATTTGCCCAAGATCAGATGATAAGACAACAGAAGAGCTTTCTAGTCCAATGCTTTTCTGGTACACCATACACAAAATCACATGGGCTTTAAATGTATTTCCTATTTTTGCATAGACTATGTGGAAAAGGCAAATGATTAGTTAATTACATATTGCCAATGCCTAACATTTATTGAGCACTTACTATGTACCAATTGTTGTGTGCTTTATTTTATTTGGTCCTCACCAGAATCTGAGCTGGCTTAGTTATTATCTTCCTTTTACAGAAGGGGGAGTTGAAGATTAGAGAGGGTAGATAACTTTCCCAAGGTTCTGTAACTGTAAGAGTGAAGTGAGATTTAAACCCAAAAAGTTTGACTTCAGAGGCCTAATGCTTAACCACTATCTGATCCTGTTTTCCTTACTAGGCCTTTCCTAGTGGTATACTCTTCAGGAGTGTCAGACACCTAGCATGGGCCAAAATGGTACTATGGAAAATGCACAGTGTTGGGAGTCCAGGCCAGTGACCAAGAGAAGCCAATGCAATTAGTGTGTTGCCAAGAAAGACGGGGAGATGAAGGGCCCAGCTAGACTCAATGCTGCGAGCATTGGAAGCAGTGGGAAGGACAGGCCTATAGCATTGCTTTAACCCTGTTCTATTGTCTGTTCTACAAGAGAAGACAGTAGGGCTCAGTCAATTTCAGGAATTCCTTGGTCATCAAGGGCACCTGTTATGGCTGTGCCCAGGGCTACGAAAACTGCATTACCTAAAATGCTGAAGATTCTTTCTTTTTTTCTGTATAGTCGTCTCTAGGAAGAGAAACATTTCTCCCACCTACCCTCTCTTCACCCTGCCAATGAATGTCATCCTTGCTTCAAAACCCATTTCCTCTGCTCTCCTTAGAAAAGAAAGGAGTTCTTCTGAATAAATGCAGGGAGAAGGAATCCTACTTGGCCTTTGGCAGTACAGACCAATTTTGCTGATTTGACTGGTTTAGCCACTGGTCAGGGAACCTGCAATCTAATCTCAGTCCTATGATTTACTCCTTTCTCTGTCCTATCATTTTTTCTCTCTGGACCTCACTTTCCCTATTTGTTAAAAGGGAAGTGTGATCCCTAGTGAGGCTACATCTAAGATGAACATGTCCAGCTCCCATGTTCTACATGTCTGAGCTCTGGGTTTTGATGGCAGAGTATTGTTGTGCTGTTACCTGCTGTTGTGTCAGCCTCCGACTCATGACAAGCCCATGTACAACAGAATTAAATGCTGCCCGGTCTTGCATCATCCCCATGATTAGTTATGGATCAGACCCTTGTGATCCATAGGGTTTTCATTGGCTGATTTTTGGAAGTAGATCACCAGGTCTTTCTTCTTTGTCTTAGTCTGGAAGATCCACTGAAACCTGTTCAGCATCATAGCAACACACAAGTCTCCACTGGCGAACAAGTGGTGGCTGCACATGAGATGCATTGGCCGGGAATCAAACCCATGTCTCCCACTTGGAAGGCGAGTATTCTACCACTGAACCACCACTGCCCCCGTGTTGCCAGGGTTGTTGTTAGTTACCATCAGGTCAATTCCGATTCATATAGGGACTGTAATTACAAAACAGTGGTAGGAGTCCAGGCATTGTGCTGGTGGTAAGAGTAGGAGTGAAGGAAGTGTAGGGCAGGCAGGCAGGCAGGCAGGCAGGCAGGCAGGCAGGCAGCCGCCCTTCAGGCAGATAAGAAAGAGGAGAGAGGTCACAAAAGACCCCTCTGTTAGAGAAAACATAGGTATTTTCTCTATTGAAGCATCCTTAAAGAAACCAAATGTGTGGGTGAGTGTTTTCATAATTAAAAAATACCTATCCCTATCTCTACTATCTCTTTAAACTGGTCTCTAGAAAGCTCCCTGGATCAATTGGGATAACAATTCCCTGCCATAGGGATAAGGAAGCAGGTTGGTTGATCAAATTTTCTTTTCAAAACTATCTCGACAAACTAGAACACAAGGCTGGAAGGAAATATAGCTGAGATAAACTTCAAGTCCAGTATTTGGGTCCAAAAATTAAATTGCTCACCACATAGAGTCCTTATAGCAGGTCCCAGGAAATAGGCTCCAAGGTGTTCAATAACATGCAGTGCTACATGCTATCTTGGGCAGAGCTCATAGAAGAACAATGTTTGTATTTAGGACTCAGGCTGGCTCAGGAGTGAAATCCTCATCTTCTATACAGGGGACTCATGTTGTATTCTCAGATACGCACTCGTACATACTCTCTTTAAAGGTAGTACAGAGTGTAGTGGAAAGGACTCAGATCTATATTCAAAGCCAGAATAGTTCTACTATCTTTGAGAGCTTGAACAAATTATCTCTGAGTCTCTGCTACTTGAGCTGTCCCCAAATATGCTTCCTTTGCCTAGTGTTGTAAGTAATAAAGATAATGTATGGCCACACTTCTCAGATTAGGTTGGCAAATTCCTAGGAGCATTTGGCAGTATGCTTAGGAGTATGGGAGGCCATGGCATAAATATAAGGCATATTCCCAGTGTTTCTATTTTATTCAATGGCAAATCATTTGCAACCTATTTTTATATTATACCAAGCAGGGAATCTCTTATTGAGTAGAAAGCAAAATCTGCTTGCATTTTTAAAGCTCAAAATGATGAAGAACTTTCTAGACAGCAGATAGCTGCTATATAGTCTATGCTCTTAGCTCTTGGGGAGTACACATTCACTTTTTCCTGTCTTTGGGGGTATTTCAGCAGAAAATTTGAGAAGTTTTGGTGTACATAAAGTATATAGTGTGGAATCTGGCAGAAAGTAAGTGGTAAATAATTATTAAAATGTCATTATTTGGACTTCCTGGGATAGGATCATCCCACTGGCCTTGCACTGGTCAGACCACACATGTGTGTAGTGTTAGGTCCGGTGAGGAGCATCCCTTTTTAAGAGGGACACAATTAAACTAGAGTCTGTCCAGACTAAGATGATGGCCAGGATGACATCCAGGTTGGTGACAGGTCTGGAAACTCTATTATGTGAGGAACTGCTTTAGTAAATGGAGTTCTTTCATGTGAAGAAGAGAAGAGCGGATAAGAGAAATTCTTCCCATATCTGAAGGAACGACAGGAGGAAGACAGGAGAAACTTATCCCGAATAAGCAGACTATGACCAACTAAGATAGAATAAACAAGAGGACAGACTAAAAGTCTATAAAAAGAAATACTTTTTAATATTTAAGCTCTCTGGAAGTGGGAGGCAGAGAGTAGTGGTTAAGAGCTCAGGCTCTGGAGTTAGACTGATGGCATTCAAATTGGGTTTTGATCTATAATAGCTCCATGAACTTCGGGCAAGTTAGTTAACTCTCATTGGCACAGTTTTCTCACCTATAAAATGGTGATAATAATGAGATATTCCTCATAGGATTGTTGTGAAGATTAACTAAAATGCGTAAAGCACCTTGAACAATGCCTGATACATAGCAAATGCTCAATATGTTACTTCATGAAGAAGTTGGCTGGAGATGTACATTTGAGAGTCATCAGTGGACAGGGGATACTTGAAGCCATAGATGCTATGAGTTTGCCCCAGAAAAGAGAATATACATGGAGAAAATAATAAAAACAAGCCAAAGACTTGCAATAATACTTAGGAAGCATTCAGCTGCAAGTAGCCAAAATCCAACTAACAGTGACTTAACTTATTAATCAAGGCATTTAATAGTCTTGTATAATAAGAATTGTAGACTTAGGTGGTTCTGAGGTTGGTCCAAAGTTCAGTGATGTCATCAAGGACCCAGGCTCCATCTATTTTCCACACAGCCTTTTCTGTATGTTGGCATTTCATCCTCAGGCTTCTTGCCTCATGGTCCCAAAATGGTTGCCACAGCCCAAACTTTAAGTTCTTGCCTAGGCATATTCAAGGTAGGAGTATGAGTAGGGATAAAAGTGTCCATGTTGTGAGGTTCTGTCTTTCCATATGGAAAAATAATTCTTCTCAGAATCCTTCAACAGATTTGTCCTTATGTCTCATTGGCTAAAACTGGTTTATATGTAAATCACTGGTGAAGGGAAATGGGATTACTATTCCTGCTTAGACCAACCAAGATGTATATGCCAGATCTGAGGTAGGAATCCACCTTCCCCAAGATCAATAGATCCCTGCCCAAGAGTCAAACAAAATTGAGGGTGGAATGGCTACTGAGTAGCTGTCACCTGTCACATTTGGGCATCACCAACAATTAAGGCGATGGGAGAAGGAAAGACCACAGAGAAGGAGGTTGAGAAAGAGTTATTATAGAAGTAAGAAAAGAGTGAAGGGAAAGTGGTGTCAGGGAAACAAAGAAGAGTGTTTCAAAGAGGAGAGAGAGGTCATCACGGTGAAATTTTTCAATCTTCAGGTAGATAAGGACTGAAACGATCTACTGAATTGTTGACTGGTGAATTAAGCAAGAGATGTTTAATAGGGTGGTGGGAGCAGGAGTCAGAGGGAAAGGTTATAAGAAGCTGAATGACATGAGAAAGTGCAGTAAGGAATAGAAATAACTCTCTAGCTGTTTGACCGTACAGGGAAAGACAGAGGGACGGTAGCTGGAGAGGAACACTGGGTCAAGAGAGGATTTTGTTAAGAGAGGAGAAACTTGCAAGCATTTAAGTCTGGATAGATAGATAAGAAATAAAGGGAGAAATTAAACTGTTAGAAAGGGAGGAAGACAGAAGATGAACATAGAATACATGGAAAAGTATGGGGTCAAGATCATGCATAGAGATCAGCCCTAGGTAAGAATGAACGACCTCTTTTCCTCTGAGATGTAATGGTGGGAGGGGTTGGGGAATTAGGGAAAGGAAGAGGGACGTATGAACAGGTATAGATATAGACAAAAATTGTATTTCAGGCTCACAGAAGGTACTCAGAAGGGCCCGTAGTACAAGGGGCATGGGAATGGAAGTGGGGAGGGAGTGTAGCTGAAAAGAGCTTTCCATAACTGTGAACCTCAGAAAATCCAAATGTTCCCAACATTGAACATAAAGTGAAGAAGAAAAAGGCTAAATTTACCCATCTTTCTTGGGAGAGTCGAACATCAGTCACTTAAGCTCTAGATGAAAATGGGCACCATAGGCCCAATCGAGTATATGGCAGAACAGTTTCTTCAGAAAAGGCCTCCGTTGCCAGAAAATCATTTCCTCCCCACCGGCATCAAGGGAAGGGTCCAACACTCCTGCTCTGATCGTTAAGCCCTTGGCATTTCATCTAGGGGGAGCTTTTGGATCCCTCACCACTGACATGGGTTCTAAGCGAAGGTTTTATTGTTTTATTGTTTCCAGTAGGTCAGGTCTCACAAGTTTTCCAATTAAAAGAGATCATTTTTCTTTCCATTACCAGACATGTTTTAGGGAAAATGTCCAATCCATTGGAGTTGGTTCTGGCTCATCTTCCTCTGGAGAGATGTCTTCAACCCTCTGTTCCTATAAAACAGCCATAATTCAGACAGAACACTCCACCAGGGACCACAAAATGAACCACTGACGGAACTGGAATCAAAATGTAGTTGAAAACCAATTTTGTTCAAATTTATTCAGTTTTTATGTTTTGGCTTGGATTTCATTTAGGATTGAGGGGGGGTTGCAGGCTATAATTTTTATTCCTTTGAAATACAGCTTTTAAAGTGAATTAAAATACTTGGGATTGTCTGGAGGATGAAGTCACTAAGATGATAACTTTTATTTAAAATACGTTTTATAACATCCAGAATATTTTGCCATATATTTCATCCTGGGTGATAGGTAGTCGCTGTCTCCCTTTCAAAGACAAGCAAACTAAGACTCAGAGAGGGAAAAAGTTTCAACCAAGGTTACACAGCTAAGTGTCAGAGCCTGTATTTAAACCCAGGTGATCTTACTTATTTTGATTAACTTCAGATTCCCTATCTTTAAAACGGAGTTTGTGATGAGAATTAAATAAAATGCAGCCTTTACAGGTGGATTCTTCAGTGGACTGTTGTTAGGGGAAAGGTGGAAAAGGTCAAACAGAAAATTATTGAGAAATTCTAGCAGGGAGGCAATAGGTTCATCATGGGAGGGCACACAGGTCAAAATTCTTGGTTGTAAAGGACATAAATTGACTCTGGTTAAGTAAAGCAGAAAAGATTTGTTTCCAGGACATTGGCTCCCAGATTCAGTGGGAAGGCCTGGTTCAGGCAGAGAGCAGGAGTTAAGGGAAGCTGAATGATCATATTCACAATCAAGGACATATCCCAGGACCAGTCTGCACAGACACTGGACATAGACTCTGCCCCACCACCTCTGCCACCACTGAACCCTGGACACTCGTGCTGCAACAACCCAAAGGAATTCTAAATGAATCAGTAGATTAGATGTACAATCTGGTTGGGAGTATCTGATTGCCCAAGCACCATGTCCATTCACAGCTTCCAAAGTTAGCAAATATCTATCTTGCTTCTTCCACTTTCATAGATTCACACAGAGGCAGACTCCATTCTTCGTATGGAAAGGAGGGTCAAATTCTAGACAGTGAACAAAATGGCATATGCCCATTGCAAGTAGTTAATTAAATTATAGGATTTTCTTAATCCGATCTCCATTTTCCAATGGATCTCATCTAGTCCTTCATCTGTACTTGGTTTCTCCTCAGATTGCCATTTTTTTCATGTCCTAACATAGCATTCCCATACTTATGTCCATGTTTTTGGCAAATTCTTCTCCCTTTTTCTGAAAACACTCCCAATTCGATCTCCTATTCCCCATCTCTCCAAATCCAATTTATTGATAACTAAGGGACTGTCATGTTTACCTAACATTGTTGAATGTAGGTCTATCACCTTCCAAGAGACTTCCCTGATGAATCTGGTCCTTGCTAATATCTCAGACCCCACTGTGTTCTCCCCTCCCAACTCAGAGCACATCCACTATGGGCCACAGAGTTTATGACTTACTGGCTTATTAACCAAGTAATGGGCATAGCAATATGGGGAGAGGACCAAGAATCAGGCTCTGATCTACCATGGACTTGATGTACTTCTGTGGGCAAGTCACCATTATTCTAAGCTTCTGCTTCATAAATGAATGGAATAGATGAGATCTGTGGTTTCCAACTTGGGTCTTTATTAAAGTCATCTGAAGGGAACTCAGATATAAAGTCTCAGGCTTCAACACAAACCTTCTGAATAAGGAGCCTCCAGGGTAGGTCCAGGAATCTGTAGTTTCGCGTGTTTGTTTTTTGTTTTAAGCTCACGAGGTTATTCTGATAATAAACCAAGTCGAAACCCCTGATCTGGAAGATTACTTGTCCCTTTCAGCTTTAGTGAACAATAGTTAGAGATTCAGTCTCTAAGATCAGAAAGAATCAGGTTCTGATCCTAGCTCTAAAGCTTGATCATATTCCTCAACCTCTCTAAGCATCAGTTTCCTCATTTCAAAAATGAGAATGATAAACGTACTATCCTATGGGGTATTTGCGAGGATTAAATGAGAGCAGGCATTTGACATCCCAAGCCCAGTGCCCTGCTCACCCAGTAATGAACAGTAGTCCACGATGCTAGCTGATATTATTATGATGACAAAGGGAGGAGGGATAAGGCATCCGGCTGGCGAGCCTGTGTTGGGGGAGGCTTGAGGAAAGCTGGTGGAAACATGACTTTCTTTTTTCTGTTTTTGTGCTTGATTTAACTGTGCAAAAATATAACTGATGAACTTAAAATGTTCAGGATGTTGGCGTTTTTCCCTCTTTTTTTCTGGCTGCAGCTTCTTCTCAGAAGAGGCGTTCCCAATGAGGAACATCTTAGCGGCCCCAACAGTAACTGACTCGCTGCTGCGTGTTGGCTCAGGCCTGAATGTGGTCCATAGTAAGCTGTGTGCCTTAGTGACTCAGCATAGTAGGCCCTTTTTAATTTCTCTCTCATTCCACAGCCAAGAAACTCTCCCACCTCTCTCCACCGTATGCTACTGAGATTGCATTTTGTATCATCTACTGGGAGATAACATAGTTAAATTGATGCTGGGAACCTTATAAGGGTATAAATGCTTCTTTGCAGGATGGACGTCATAATAGCAAACTGAGGGCGAATGCCAATAATAGTTTTCCTTAGGTTTCTTTTTTTTCTTTGCACATTTTTCAGGGCTCTCTGAGGGGGACTGAAATGGCATGGCAGCTCCAAAATAGTCCGAAGAGTCAGACTGAGGAAGAAGTCTTTTAAGCGGGCAGGCAAACCAAATACGGCCCACACCTTCTCAGCCCCTAGTTTGCCTCCTCAAAAAAACCTTTGTTGGCGACTGCAGTTGGAGTGGTGGAAAGATGGCTTTGGAATTGGACAGCTCTGGATCTTGATGTTTGGTTCACCTCGGTACTTTCTGAGCCTCCTGTTCCTTTAGAGTGAGCAAGAATGTGATTACAAAATGAGATAACATTGTAAACCTACCTGCCACATAGTAGGACAGAATACATTAGCTCATTTTTCATTGTTTCTTTCCCAACTTGGCAGAATTATCCCATTTCTAATGTGCAGCTTTCACAAAGGGGTGATTGTAGATTATTCCAATAGGAAAGAATGCATTTTCCCAAGTGAGTCTTGGGACATGCTATATGGTATAGGAAAAAAAAAAAAACAACACAACACTAGACGCAGAGTCAGATCAAAATTCTAGAATGATAACTTACCATCTTTGTGTCCTTGGACATATTGTTATCAATTTCCACATTTGCTAATGGCTTCCTGGATGCCAGATTTCCTATCTGCCAGCAGTATACTGGATGCTTAATAAACGTTATTTTACTTAATCTCACTATAATCCCTATAGATTATTGTAGAAATCATTATCCTCACTTTATAGAAAAGGGAACTGAAAAGCAGAGAAATTCAACAACTTGCCCAAGGTCACACAGGCAATAATGGGTAAACTTGGATTTGAATCCAGTTCTGTCTGACTTCAGAGTCCATGTTCCTAATCACCATGGTACCTGCCTCCCACTTACTGTTCCTGAGCTCATTCTCCCCATCTGCAAAAGAGGGGGTAATAACATGCCTACCTCCCAGTGATTTCTATAGAGGAGCATACGAAACCATGAATTTAAGGGGCTTTATACACTAAAAGGACCATTTAATGCAAAGAATTGTCTTTATTATCACAAAGGGTGTAACAGTCTCCTTGATCCCTAGAAAACAATCCCTGTCCCTAAAGAAAACCAGAATGTGAGGCTAATTGTTCTTGCCTGCACCCAGCAATGTGAGATTGAGGACAAGGTGGCGTTTGCAGATACACGATCG
Organism: Dugong dugon; assembly: GCA_030035585.1. NCBI lineage: Eukaryota > Metazoa > Chordata > Mammalia > Sirenia > Dugongidae > Dugong > Dugong dugon. Next base: position 99,585,826 of record CM057467.1, on the reverse strand, counting down.
TATATTGAGTAGGGTAGAGTACACTCTAAATCTGTATTTATACTCGGGAAACCACGCTGTGCTTAAATTAGCACTTGAAGAATAAAAGCTTCTCTAAGATAGGCTGCCCTTCTTAAGCAACACAGCCTCACATTTCTTTAACTACAGACAACAGTATTTTGAAAGCACTAGCAAGATGTCTTGAATTCACCCTAAATCCTTACCCACCTGTCTCCAATCACACCTTCCAACCTCACACCTCCTGGCAACCAGCATCCATCTTAAATCAAAGCTCTTCTCCAACATCTGTGGCCCAAGCAAGGTAAGAATTATAAAGGCCATCAGTTTTTTCCAGGATATCCTAGTTTATTCGATGATGTGTTACTCAGAAGTCACATTTTTCACAAAGGGGCCCGGAGGAATTTCATTAGTGACCCCCAAAGTATAGTCACACTGGCAAATACATCAATTTTCTAAATTCATGAAAACCACATAAATAGCTTCTAAGCTTTTTCTTGATATACTAGGGTCACTCCTCCTATTTCCTGGTGACCCCAAAATTCCACCTGGCTGTCTCCCTGGACTTTGCACAGATCAGCATTTTCTCTGGGGGAGTTCATCCTTCGGCCCTTTTTTCCCAGACACACACTCATGCATAACACACACACACACACACACGCACGCACGCACGCACGCCACACCATCAATTCCCACGGAAACCAAACAAGGGGGAAAAATCAAAAGGCAGTGCAAAAACTACAGAGCTCTCTGACCCTGTTGTCTGCTTATTCCCAGAGCTCTGAGACCCCCTCTTAAGATTTCTGTAGGTCTGTGAGCATTCGATTACCATTTAATTTCCAGATGAGAGGTGATTTCTCTGAGTATTAGTAACCAAATTGTTGAGCATCACAATGAGTAAGTAAGAGAGACGTAAATTTTAAAGCAATAAGCAGCCACTAGAGTGGACAAGAGTCACTTCTAATTTTTGATCCAAAAGTCATCTTTCCCAATAAAATACTACAGGTGTAGGAAGCAGGAGAGAGAATAAAGACAAATATAAATATTAAATGTTTGCCTCACTCTCTGAATAGCCGTTAATGAGGACTAAATAAATAAAGTACATCCATACAATGGAAAATTGTGCAGCTTATAAGGAGTGAGAGAGAGTGCTAGGTACTGACAAGAAAAAATGTCTAAGAAATATTCTTATGAAAAAAGAACTGCAGAACTACATTATTGTATAATCTATTTAGGTAAAAATAATTGTATATAGAGAAAGTATGTTTTTAATTATATTAGCGTGTATGTATAGAAAAAAAAAAATCTGGAAGAATATAAACCAAACTGCTTCCAGTGATTATATCTGTAGAGTAAGGTTATAGAGAATTCTTATTTTCTAAGTTAAATATTTCTGTAAAATTTTTTCAGTGAAAATCTATTACATTTATAATCATAAAAAGTGATAAAGTTGATAAAATTGTCCTGTAGAAAAAATATCTTCCCCTGCTCTATGGGGACTGATAGCCTTGAGACTTGGGGACCCCTATAATGACATCTACAATAACATGCCCTGGGGCTTTCATCTCCCGGTATAAGCAGATGTATCTGGAAACTCAGACATGCCGCACTCCAGCCAAATCTCTTCTCTTCTATTTTTATAAAACCAGAAAACCACAATGACTTATGTTCATCATTTCTAGTCCAGCAGTGGCCAAGTGGGTGGGAGGCAGAGTTCCAGGTCCTGATGGATGGTAAGACTTCAGTGACCAAAATGTTAAAGACCTCTCTTCTTCTCTTTTTGTGGGTGATTTTCCCCTTTTGTGCTGGCAAAACACATCTACAGAGTTGTTGTAATGACAGGTCATTCGTCACCAGTCTGTAACATTGCCAAGGACCCGTTCTTCTGTCCAGTGTGAACTCTGGGCCCTTCCCAAAGGAGAATGGCATCTTGAACATGAAATATTTTAACTTTGAAGAGACATTGGTCTGAGGTTTCCTTTAATCCAATTTCTTGGGCAGGATTTCTGATTAGAGAATGACAGAGATGCCTCTAAAAAACCAAGAAGAGATTATGGGTTTAAAATGTGACTAAAGGAGGCAGATTGAGTGTTAAAGTCTTTTCATGTGAACACCTATTTGTGGATCTGCCAAAACCACATGAATCTACTTTCTCCAAGGACCACCATACCCACTCTCCACAGCCATGTTTGTTCTGCATGACCTCTATACGTACTTCCCCATCCCAATTTTATCCAGGATGAGTACCTGACACACCAGAGCCAATCAGATTTTCCTGGGAACTTGGGATTGGGATTCAGATTCATTAGTTTAGTTTTTGAGACTGAACTGAGGACCAGAAAACTCAGGAACTATGGGCACATCAAGTGTACCAGCCAGCAAAGGAACCAATCTTCAGAAAGAGTAATGGTGGAACAGATCCCAGAGAGAAAAAGCAATGAGATACCATGGGCACCAGAGATAGACAGACATGTGCTGCCTGTATATATCCTTGCTCTTGGGTTCTTTAAGAACCCTCTGTATTCCTAAAATAAAATTCCCATTTTGCCTAAGCCAGTTTGAGTGAGTTTTTCTTACTGGAAACCACAAGAATCTTAGCTAAGGCAACGTGTGACAAAACTGTGATATCCAAATGAATTCTGTCCATCAAGGTAGATACCTTCAGGGGCTAGACATTCATTCAATATCACTGTTCATCAAGCCAGTTTGAAAGTCCCCTCTGAGAAGGGCTTTCAAAATCAATATCTGAGCCTATCCCATTACCTATTATCATATAATTTAATCACTACATTTACTGGGTGTTTATTCTATATCAGGCACTGCAGTGAGAGCTTCACCTGGATTATCCTATTAATTACCACAAGAACCAATGAGGTAAGTTCTATTATTATCCCCATTTTACAGATGACAACAGTGAAACTCTGTGATGTAGACTAACTTGCTGAAGGCCATAGAGTGAGTAAGTAGTGGCAACAGTGTTCAGAACTAGGTCTATGTGGCTTAGAGCATGAACTCTGAATCACTATGATGATCTGCCTCACAGCTTCTTTTTGACTGAAACCTGTCGTCTTTGGCTTGATTGATTGTGGCTGATGTTAAAAATGCACTCATCCTCCAAATCCTGAGACGTGCCACCACTGGTGCACGTCAAAAGAATGTGCCACAAGCTCTGGCTAATATTCTAGAACTGTGGAGCCAGCATAGCAGCTTTAAACAAAGTACATTCATTTCAATTCTGCAGATATTTCCTGAGTGCCTAGTATGTGTCAGGCCTGCTGGGGGTTACTCATGAGATTTGGGGATTAATGAGATCTAGACTAACCCTCAAGGAGCTCACATTCTAATGAGATCTCAGAAAGTGCAAAATTATAAGACAAAGTGTGATAAAACCATAAATAAGGAACAAATATCTTGGAGGACTGAGAACTCGGGAAGACTTCACCGTAGATTTGACATTGGCGATGGGCCTTGGGTTACAGCATTGCACCAGGAAGAGGACCTTATAAGCAGAGTGAATACAGGTTAAGACTGTGAGCCAATTTGAGGAATAAAAATGGGGGCAGAGAAGGTAACATTTAACATTTATTTTGGGACTTACTATCTGCCAGGAATCATACATAGTGTGTTTCACGTATCTCATTTAATCGTCACGACAGTCTTAGGTAATATTGTAGAAGACACTCTTGGTTGCCTACCCAACAGTCTTTCCCTCCTCCTTGCTTGCCACAAAGCCCTACTTTCATTTTGCGTATTCCACCTGGACACCCCTGTCCTCCTGGAATGGCCCCTGTCCAGCTCCAGCAATGAGTCTTCATTAGTCTAAGTTGGTAGTAGTAATTCTATTCCTGTTGGCATAGCCTATTTTAGCTATGGGCAAGAAGCAATTTGACAAAAAGGGAAGAGAAGAGAGAGATTTCTCAGAGGCCTTGTGGAAATACTTTATTCCCTGATTTATAAAAAGAAAAACCTTACAAGGAGAAAGCTCCCTTTTTCTGCCTTCGGATTTATCTGTTTAAAACTGTGATGCCTGCGGCCGTGGTAGCTTTCTTGGGACCATAATCATATGAGTCTAAAGGTGGAACTGGCCCTCTTCAGATGACAGCAGAGAAAGATAGAGGAAAGCTGCTGGCTTGAAGGCCGTGAGACAACCAACCCTGCAACCACTTCTCTCCTTTTCTCTTGTTATTTAAGATAATATATATATATTTTTTAATGTTTAAGCCCCTTTAAGTTGAGTCTTCTGTTAATTGCACCTGAAACTTTACAGATGAGGTCCAGAGAGAGTAAGAGATAGATCGCCAGTAAATGAAAGATCAAGGCGTGTGATTCTGGGTTAGGAGACATTGGAGGGTGAGATCAAAACAGTCGTTTGCAGCCTCGAATAGCAGGATGAGGTGCATGTGGGTAAGTGGGAGGAGGGGTGATGAAAGGGGCACCACTCTTCTGGATATGTGAGCAGCTCAGGAATGGAAAGTATCAGTCACATTGTTTTAAAGTCATACCTCGTTGTCTGTATCCTGGGGGAGGGAAAGCGGTGGTGTTTCTCTGATGACTCAGCCCTTTCCTTCGAAAACTCAAGGAAACGTCAAGTGTGTCCTTATATGCAACTTTCCCTCTGCCACGGCTGTGTTTATATAGGGCAGTGCTTGGAAAGCCTTGCTCTTCCTTTACGCTTGACTGGTCCCAAGGTCTCCCACCTCCTCAACTCTCACGTGGTGGGGGGCCAAATGTCACTCCACCCCCCTCCTTCTGCCTCCCACACATTTCCAAACCTTCGAGGCAGCCGCTAAGGTGGAGTGACCCCCCTCACCAGTATTTTTACCACCCTCTGAGAGGTGACTAAAATTGTCTCATATAAAAATACAACTTGCCATGCTGGAAGAGGTTAGACAAAGGTTCCAACCTGAGGAGCCCAGGCTGCCAGGTAGAACAGTGGACAAGAAGTGAGATAAACCTGGATTTGCATTCCAGCATGTGCTACATGACCTTGGGCAAGACACTTAACCTCCCTGAAACATAGTTTTATTTCTGAAGAATGAGAATAATGTCACCTGCCCTGCTCACCTCTCAAGCCTAATGTTAGGATTCAAAAAAGAGAATCACACACAAGCACGGGTACTGTGCTGACCAGAAAACTGGACCTTGAGGGGCCAGGACACAAACAGAAGTTTTCATTCAGGCCAGACGAAGAGTTCAAAACCAAGAATTTAGCTCTTTGGGTAGATCCCTAAAAGGCTTCTGGGAAAACAGAGGCTCATATTCAGCAGGGGAGCAAGGAGATCTAATTGGCTGAATTTCTTCTATGAGGACCTGGGGCTTTTCATACATTCTGTCATTCAACCCTTCAGACAACCTGATGAGACAGGAATTTTTGTCTCTGTTTTACAAATGAATTTAAAAAAAGGCATGCAAAGAACTTGAAGTTACTAGTTGAAGGTAGATTCTGGCCTCCTCACAACTCAGGTTATGAGGTACTCATTTTCTGGAAGGCTTAAAGGTTTCCTAAGACCTTTTAACTCCTTGAGAGCAATGAGAGGGAGCAAAACCTTGGAATGTAACCTTGCATTGTGGGAATTTTCATACCTTCGGCTTATAGCCCTATCATGGACAGAGGGTCCTACAGAGAACAGTAGAAATAGTATGGGAAGAGACAGAAACATAGTAGCTGTTCTAGAAAGAATGTTGGGTAATGAATAGAAGAAACCCATTTATAGTTAAAGCATCTTTTAGCATTGGAAAAGTTATTGAAAAGATGCAGGCCTCAGTTTTCACAATGAGAAAAGGAGAGTTGACTTACATTTTTCTTACATCTATCCGGTGCGGTATAGCAGTAGGATATAGGATGAGAACTATCAACTTTGAAAGGAGGCCGAGCTGGAAAGTAGAGCAAGCACTGGTATGAGGATCAGGAGATGTTCTGGAGTCCTCAGTCTTTTCATTTGTAAAATGGAAGATTATACTAGATCCATGGTTATCAACTTTTTGTTTTTCTTTTTAAGAACGGTTTTGCTCACTGAAATCTAACGTGGAGCCCCAAGCTATTAGGTGGGTAAGTGTGCTGTACAGATTAAAGTGGCTCAGGGACACAGAGCTCCCTTAAACCACCATCTGCTCGTCGCCCTTTCTCTCTTCCTAACTAAGGCTACTTTGCAAGATATGGAGCCCCAGGACTTCTGCATCAACCAACGCTAGACTTCCTGGAGCTTGCAACAAACTAGCCACTGCTCTAAGTGCTTCCCACACCATAACTCTTTACCATCACAACAACCCTATAGAATATATATTATTATCATTAACCCCATTTCTTCATCTGAAGAAGCTGAGGCACAAAGAGCTTATTAACATGCCCAAGAATTCAGACTACTAACAGAGAATGCCTCATTTCAGAACGGGAAGAGATTTCATATCCTCAGTGACGTTTAGTCTTCTAACCCAAAGAAAACTAAAGCCAAGCTGAGAATAGAACCTCAGTTTTAAAGGAAAACACCAGTCACAGATGAAACGTTGGTTTCCAGAAAAGCTTTGCCACAATAGTCCTATTTGAAAGCCCAGCAGAGTTAGTTGCACGGCCTTTGTATCTGGGTAGCAGAGGGAGATGTCTATAAAAATTCATGATGTCAGAACTCTGTCATGTGGGCTGACGCACTGGATCTATGTAAGTAAACAGAGCCACTCTTTAGACATTTTGGGGAGGAAATCACTTTTCTGGTGGCTCTAATGAGTGTGGGTATAACAGAAGCCTGGGTTGTACCCTTGTCTTAATGTGTGAGCTTGGGCAAATGAGTGTCTGTGTGCCTCTGGGAAGTGGTGTGAAAAGAAACAAAGCCATTACTGAACAAATGAACGACGCAAGTTTCTGTTAATGCTTGTAAAGTACACAGAGACTTTCTAAAAAAGCCATGTTCCAAGCATAAAGATCCTGCTCTCAGGAAGTATCTGTGTCTTCCCATTACACTTTAGACATCATTTACGTGGCAGGAAATATGACTCCTTTTTCATCTTGGTGTCATCCTTTGACTGCCAATTATGTACCGAGCATTTGCTCACACCTTCACTGAACATTTACTAAGGCTCTCAGCTGTATTTTCCTAATCAAGAAATGGTCATTGAATGCATGCTTTATGACGGATACAGTGAGGGTCCTTCCTTTCTTCCCTCCTTTTCTCTAGTCAAAAAAGTCTTTGTTGAGCTGCTATTGTGTATCCACCATTAAAATACTGACTTTAAATAGATTTATTAGTTGCCTCCTATGAGCTAGGTATTGAGTAGGGGCTGCAACACACACATTCAGACAGGGTCCCTTCTTTCTGGTAACTCCCAGCACAGTGGCTTTACTCCCATGCTGTTTATCTGTCATATTCGAGGCCAATAGCAACCTCAGAGCCAGAACTTTAATAACATTATCTTGGATCCTTGGAAAATCCTCCATTTATAAATATACATCTGTAAAAATCATAACTTTAAGTGGACATTAATAGAACACTAGCCTTGTCTATGCTACACACTTAAAAGCATATTCATCCCATGGATGCTTGTCTCTATATCATAAAAAAAATAAAAAATGAAGAATGAGTTGATACTGCTATGAAAACCCAAAACAGAGAATGGAACAAGGAGGAAATGGAAAGGCCAGTTGGTGCAATCTTCCCATCAGTATTCATGGTTAAATTGAACAGAGTGCTATGGCATAATTTTAGGAGTCTTCTGTTGGGGGTTTTGTCTGTATGTGTTCATTGTGTGCAGTTCTAAGAGCAAACGTAACTCGACTTCAGAAGTTTATATATTTATATATTTCCATCATCGTCTTCTCCGTCACCATCAAATGTCAGTTCTCTTTCATGAAGACAGTGAGGCCCATGTGATTTGCGGAGCCCACAATTATTCATACTTCCTGGTGCCCAAGCCAGGTTTTGGCCAGCTCACAACCAAAGTGCCATGCACCCCTACTTTCAAGGTCAAAGAAGGTGGGACACATCAAGATCAGCTTGGACCAGTGTCTCAGAGTTGAATCCAACAGGATGAAAGGGCATATACTTCCCTCTCAGAGGGTTCTCTGGATGTCAAGACCCACCATTCATCATTTCCTAATGTAGAATCTTGGCATTTGTTTCAGAAAATACCAAATGTCTTTTCTTTGCATACTTGCTGCCACATGAGTGATCTGTCCTTAGATAGATCTCTTTGTAAAAAGGAAAGAAGCAAGCAAGCAAGCAAATCTTTCTGTCTCTTGCTGGCTGGTTGAACTTGGATGAAATCCTTCACTTTCTGAGTCTCAGTAAACTGACATAAACTCCGTAAGCAATAATACCCAGTATACAGAATTACTGTGAGGATTAAATATAACACCTGGCACATAGAAAGGTAATAACATTATTATGAATACTATTGTTGTTGTTAGGCACAGTCTAGTCAGTTTCAACTCATAGCAACCCTATGTACAACAGAACGAAACACTGCCCAGTCCTGAACCATTCTCACAATCGCTGCTATGTTTGAGCCCATTGTTGCAGCCACTGTGTCAATCCGTCTCATAGACGATCTTCCTCTTTTTGACCGACCCTCTCCTTTACCTTCTCCAGGGACTGGTCCTGCCTGATAACATGAACAAAGTACATGAGATGAAGTCTCACCATCCTCGCTTTTAAGGAGCATTCTGGCTGTACTTCTTCCAAGATAGATTTGTTCGTTCTTCTGGAAGACCATGGTATATTCAATATTCTTCACCAACAACATAATTCAAAGGCATCAGTTCTTCTTCAGTCTTCCTTACTCATTGTCCAGCTTCCAGATGTGTATGAGACAATTGAAAACACCACAGCTTAGGTCAGGCACGCCTTAGTCTTTAAAGTGACATCTTTGCTTTTTAACACTTTAAAGAGGTCTTTTGCAGCAGATTTGCCCAATGCAATACTTCATTTGATTTCTTGACTGCTGCTTCCAAGGGCATTGATTGTGGATCCAAGTAAAATCAAATCCTTTACAACTTTAATCTTTTCTCTATTTAACATGATAGTGCTTATTGGTCCAGTTGTGAGGATTTTTGTTTTCTTTATGTTGAGGTGTGATCCATACTAAGACTGTAGTGTTTGATCTTCGTCAGTAAGTGGTTCAAGTCCTCTTCACTTTCAGCAAGCAAGGTTGTGCCATCTGCATATCACAGGCTGTTAATGAGTCTTCCTCCAATCCTGATGCTGTGTTCTTCTGCACATAATCCAGATTCTCAGATTATTTGTTCAGCATACAGATCGAACATGCATGGTGAAAGGATACAACCCTGACACGCACATTTCCTGATTTTAAACCACACAGTATCCCTTTCTTCTGTTCAAACAACTGCCTCTTGGTCTATGTACAGGTTCCTTATGGGCACAATTAAGTGTTCTGAAATTCCCATTCTTCACAATGTTACCCATAATTTATTATGATCCACACAGCTGAATGTCTTTGCATAGTCAATAAAACACAGGGAAACATCTTTCTAGTATTCTCTGCTTTCCGTCAAGATCGATCTGACATCAGCTATGATATCCCATAATCCACGTCCTCTTCTGCATCCAGACTGAGTTTCTGGCAGTTCCCTGTCAATGTACTGCTGCAACCTTTTTTGAATTATCTTCAGCAAAATCTTACTTGTGTGTTATATTAACGATATTTTTCAATAATTTCCACATTTGTTGGATCACCTTTCTTTGGAATGGGCACAAATATGGATCTCTTCCACTCGGTTGGCCAGGTAACTGTCTTCCACATTTCTTGGCATAGATGAGTGAGCACTTCCAGTGTTGCATCCATTTGCTGAAACATCTCAGTTGGTGTTCTGTAAATCCATGGAACCTTGTTCTTCACCAATGCTTTCGGAGAAGCTTGGACTTCTTCCTTCAGTACAATCAGTTCTTGATTACACGCTGCCTCTTAAAATGGTTGAACGTCAACCAATTCTTTTGGTACAGTGATTCTGTGTATTCCTTCCATATTCCTTTGATGTTTCCTGTGTTTTTCAGTATCTTGCCCATAGAATACTTCAATCTTACAACTCAAGGCTTGAATTTTTTCTTCAGTTCTCTTAGCTTAAGAAATGCCTAGTCTGTTCTTCCCTTTTGGTTTTCTAACTCTAGGTCTTTGCACATTTCATTATAACATTTTACTTTTTCTTCTCGAGCTGACTTTTGAAATCTTCCTTTCAGCTCTTTTACGTGATCATTTCTTCCATTTGCTTTGACTACTCGGCGTTCAATAAAAAGTTTCAGAGTCTCTTCTGACATCCATTTTGTCTTTTCTTTTCTTTCCTGTCTTTTTAATGATCTTTTGCTTTCTTCATGTATGATGTCATTGATGTCATCACACAACTTGTCTGGTCTTTGGTCATTATTGTTCAATGCATCAAATGTATTCTTGGGATGGTCTCTAAATTCAGGTGAGATATATTCAAACTTGTGCTTTGATTCTCTTGGACTTGTTGTAGTTTTCTTCAGCTTTAACTTGAACTTGTATTATAAGCAATTGATGGTCTGTTCTGCACTGGGTTCCTAGCCTTGTTCTGGCTGATGATATTGAGCTTTTCCATCGCCTCTTTCTGCAGATGTAGTCAGTTCGATTCCTGTGTATTCCTTCTGTTGAGGTCCACATGTATAGTCACTGTCTATGTTGTTGAAAAAAGGTGTTTTCAAAGAGTAACTCGTTGGTCTTGCAAAATTCTACCATGCGATTTCCAGCATCATTTCTATCACCAAGGCCCTATTTTCCAACTACCGACTCTTCTGCTCTGTTTTCAATTTTCACATTCCAATCACCAGTAATTGTCAATACATCTTGATTGCATGTTTGACCAATTTCAGACTGCAGAAGTTGGTAAAAATAGTCAATTTCTTCATCTTTGTCATTAGTGGCTTGTGCATAAATTTGAATAATAATCATATTAACTGGTTTTCCTTGTAGGTACATGGATATTATCCTATCACTGACAGCATTGTCCTTCAGGATAGATCTTGAAATGTACTTTTTGACAATGAATGTGACTCCATTCCTCTTCAATTTGTCATTATGGCATAGTAGACCTTATGACTGTCCTATTCAAAATTGCCAATACTAGTCCATTTCAGCTCACTAATGCCGAGATATTGATCTTTATGCATTTCGTTTCATTTTTGATGGCTTCCCATTTCCCTAGATTCATACTTCATACATTCCACATCCCAATTATTAATGGACATTTGCAGATGTTTCTTCCCATTTTGAGTCATGCCACATCAGCAAGTGAAGGTCCCAAAAGCTTTACTCCATCCACATCATTAAGGTGACTCCACTTTGAGGAGGTAGCTCTTCCACAATAGTATTTTGAGTCCTTCCTATCTGAGGGTCTCATCTCCTGGCACTGTATCAGATAATGTTCCACTGCTAGTCATAAGGTTTTCACTAGGGCACTTTTTTAAAGTAGATCACTGGGTCCTTTGTCCTCGTCTGCCTTAGTCTGGAAGCTCTGCTGAAACCTGTGCACCATGGATGACCCTTCTGGTATTTGAAATACCAGTGGCATAGCTTCTAGCATCACAGCAACATGCAAGCCACCACAATATGACATACTGACAGACAACTAGTGGATGAATACTATTACTAATACTATTTATTGACTGCTTATAAAGTGACATGTAGTAATAAATGTTAGTTCTTCCTTATGTTGTCTGAATTATATAACCTGTCCAGAATTTACTTTCCTTATAGGTACAAGTGGCCTAATAATATTTTGCTGGTTTGTTTTAAGGCAGTGGCTCTCAAACTTGAATACTCATCAGAACCACTTGGAGAGCTTGTTAAAACCTTAATTTGGGGGTCCTACTCCCAGAGTTTCTGATTCAGTAGGTCCAGGTTATGACCTAAAAATTTGCATTTCTAGTATGTTCCTGGGTAATGCTGAAGCTGCTAGTCCAGGGTCACACTTTGAGAATCCCTGCTTTAGGGACTAAATTTGTTATGGATTCATTCAACAAACATTTATGTAGAACCTACTGTGTGCTAAAAACTGTTCTACGTTTAAAAGGAAGAGCAGTGAACAAAACAAATCCCCTGACTTCATGAAGCTTACATTCTACTGGGGGAGATAGACTTGGCATAGTGCCTGACAAATAATAACTATTCAATAAATGTTAGCTATAATAAATAAGAGCAGAACCCAGAGTATGTGTTTTGTGGAGCACATAAAGCATAATATATTAATACTGTCTATAATAAAGCATCTCACACATAGTAAGGGGTCAATACTCATACATGCATTTTGGAATTGGGGTGTTTTAAATCTGGAGGCTCTTAAGCTGTCACAAATGGCCATGCAGCCTTGCATTGTACAACTTCAGGGAGTATCACTTATATAGACGTGATATGAATGAAATCATGTAAAGAGCTTACTCTAGGAAGTTCTGCCTTTCAGAATTCTCTGACTCCTTGTCAATGCTGTTCTTTACATTTCCCCCCCTTTATGTAACCAAATATAACTCCAGTAAACTGAGTTGAGTGTCCAGCGTGAAAGCCACTGTGCCAGAGACTGAGCATGTGTCACCTCTATCTGGGAATATTCTAGAGCTCAGGACACTAGCTTTGGAGCTTGAGCTGGTACCAGGAAAAAAAAAAATCAGCATGACATCAATGCAATCATTGATGCTGGAGCCTTCTATCTTCACATTTTCCTAGGAGTCCTTGTTCAAGGACTTCGGGCCAATCTCACCTCTTGATTATGGAGGTGGCATTAGAGTGGTTATGATAAGTAGCCTAGTCAAGGACAACCAACCTGGCTGCCCACTCCCTTCCTGAGTGGGGCTGGCAAGCTTGCTGCTGCATCAGCAGAGACAGAGATGCGCGCATTCTGTGGGAGCAATCACGCCTGGACCCTAGATCTCTCCAAATATCACCAAGAAATATGAGTCATTGAAATTCAGTTGCATTTTTTAAGAAGCTTATTCTCATTGTTAATTGCATAGGAGTTTTGGTTTGTGTTGTTCCTGCACCAAAAATTGTTGAGAAGGCAAAATTTGTCACCTTCAGCATCTGTAGCCCACTTTGCCTCCTGTGCCTGCTTTTGGCATTTACCCTTGGATGAACAAGGTCCTCATGGATGTCTAGTTTAACACCTCATTCCTCCCCTCCCAGACTTTCCAGTTACTCAAGCTCCATACCTGTACTTACCACCCTCCATGAACAGTTATCCATTGAGAAAGTATTAATAGATCATGCTCTGTGTTCCATAAACCACCCACTCTGGACACCACTCTTATTAATTATAGGCAATATTTATTGAGTACTTATTATTTGCCAGGCACTGTGCCAAGTCCTTTCAGTAAATTATCTCATCTAATCCTCATAGAATTTAAGACTAGTAAATGTAAGGAACACTGGTGGTGTAATGGTTAAGCATTCAGTAGTTCTGCGGGAGAAAAGACCTGGCGATCTGCTCCCATAAAGATTACAGTTTAGAAAACTCTATGGGGCAGTTCTACTCTGTCATATAGGATCATTTTGAGTCAGAATTGACTCGCTGGCACACAACAACAACAAAGAACAGAATGAGCAGGCATTGTGGCTGCAACAGCTAGGAGTATACAAAGTACCACTAGCAGGCTGGTTTTCTGGTCTAAGCTCAGGAGAGGGTATCCTTACTTTAGGCATTTCTATGCACCTGGCACCCCACCTCCTTTGCTTGAAATCATTCAATGACTTTCCACTGTACTTAGAATGAAATCTAAACCTATCAAAGTCTACAATTGCTTGCATGATCTGTCTTCTGCCTGTTTTTCTTTCCTTGTGGGGTTCGCTTAACCCACTCTGCACCAGCCCCACTGGCCTCCTTTCTGATTCTCAAGCTTATCAGCTCTTTGGTACTTTAGGGTCTTTTGCATTTATTCTTTGGTTAGCCAATAACTCTCTTCCATCTCATCTTACCATGACAGGCCTGAGCTCAGACATCACCTCCTCAGATAGGCCTTCCCTGACCACATGACCTAAATATGCCTTCATAGTTACTGTCTATCATGACATTCCACTTACAGGTTTCATAGTAAGTCCATGCATCCTTGCTCATGCTTGCAATTTAAGAGGGGGAAAAAAAAAAGACAGTGTTGTATAGGCCTTTTTTAAAAAATTGGCTTGTCTGCAAATAGATCAGCCCTGTCCAAGTGCAGAAAACAGCATTCCACTCAGTCTTCAGACACTTTCAAAACACCTTATTGACATATGAAGTTAGAAACTGAACACAGTTGTGAGGAAAACCAAAAACCAAGTAAAAATAAAATCCATTAGAAGAAAATGTTTGAGAGTTCAGGCTTTAAAAACTTGTCTTTATGGATTAGCAAGACAAAAGAACTATTTGCTCCTTAGCCTACACTTGATTTATCCTGCTAACCTGAAATCTTAGTCAGTAACCCCAGTGGTTTGGAACAGCCATGGTGATCCATAGCATTTTCACTGGTTGATTTTTCAGGAGCAGGTCACCAGGCATTTTATTCCTATTGTAGTTGCTAGGAGATGGCTCTGACTCATAGCCACCTTATAGACAGGTAGTCCCCGACTTATGACATATTCAGATTATGACGAACTGCACTTACAACCATCTGCTCTTGATTTTCTTGTTTGTACATCCTATCGTTAGGAATATGTACTACATACAATGTTGCAGCATGTTATTTGCTGATGTTATTCTCAGATTTCACTCACATATGTTCAATTTTATGATTTACTGTTCAAACACTTCTATATAAATTTAGTTTTCCAAACTAAATCAGGGGCTTCAGTTGCTTGAAAACATGAACTCGAACTCTGATGGCTTTGCTGAATTTGATAGGCAGATTCGGGAAGCACTGAGATGTAACTGCAAAATATATGAAGAAAAAAAGGAAAAAGATGATACAGACAGCTCTCACTAATTTTCTGACTAGAAACACCATCCCCATTACCAGGGATAATCCAGATGATCCAAAACCTTCCACAAGTGGAATTATTAACACAACTGACAAAATGCCAACATCGTCCAATTCTTCTTCATTGTCAATTTTTGTGATTTGTGTATTTTTTAGGTATTTATGTATGCATTAAAATATATCTGTAAGTTTGTATGTAATGTTTCTAACCCCTAAAGACAAAGACTGGATTTATAAAGATACTGATAATAAAAAGCAATAATAATGAAAACTAAAAAAAAAAAAAAAAGATGAGGTATTCGACTTAGATCAGAACCGACTGTTATGGATTGAATTGTGTCTCCCAAAAGTGTGTGCCAACTTGGATAGGCCATGATTCCCAGTATTGTATGGTTGTCCTCCATTTTGTGCTCTGATATAATTATCTTGTGTTGTAAATCTTAAACTCTATAATGTTAATGAGGCAAGATTAGAGGCAGTTATGTTAATGAGGCAGGATAATCTGCAGGATTAGGTTGTATCTTGAGTAAATCTTTTTTGAGATATAAAAAAGAGATTCGAGCAAAGAGGAAAGGAACCTCATACCACCAAGAAAGAAGAGCCAGGAGTAGGGTGCATCCTTTGGACCCAGGGTCCCTGCACTGAGAAGCTCCTAATCCAGGGGAAGATTGATGACAAGGACCTTCCTCCAGAACCGACAAAGAGAGAAAGACTTCCCCTGGAGCTGGCACCCTGAATTCAGACTTCTAGGCTCCTAAACTGTGAGAGAATAAATATACGTTTTTTAAAGCCATTCACTTGTGGTATTTCTGTTATAGCAGCACTACATAACTAAGATACTGAGTTATGGTGGAATCATCAAAACCGAACCCCATTGTGAGTCAGGGGTTACCTGTGTAATAGAACAAAATGTTGCCTAATTCTGTACCATCTTCCTGGAACACAGAAATGAATATGGCTGTTCTTCTCCTCTGGAGGCACTCACAGCATTTTGGGAAAGGCAGGCGAGTAAAAGATTTCCAACACAAAGAGCCAAGTGTTATGAGAGTGATATGAACAAAGGGGATGTGCGTACCCAGAGGAAGGAGGGAATAAAACTGATAAAGCTAAGAAAGTCTTCATGGTGGAAGAAACAGTATTTACGATAGCATGGAAGCTTGAAGATATGTTCTGGAAATGGCTGAAGGGAAATCAAAACCATTCTCAACTTTTTAATACTTGATCTGCAGAAAGAACTGTGCTAAATATTTTATATATCTTATCTCAGTTCATCCTTCCCATAGCACATTATTAGCCCTTTGAGCAGGACACTATTTAAATAGTAGAGCTAGTAACGGACTGAGTCAAAATTTAAATCCAGGTCTAAAATGTGGGGTATATGTGAAGAAAGTGTGGACACCCATCATGACATGAAAGACTGTAGGTAGGCTAAAAAAAAAAAAAAAAAAAAAGGCAATTCCCTCTGACTTATGGCAAACTCCATAGAGTTTCCAATGGCTGATTTTTCAGAAGTAGATCATCAAGCCTTTCTTCTGAGGCAGCTCTGGGCGATTCAACCCCTCAACCTTTTGGTTAGCAGCTGAGGGCATTAACTGTTTGTACCACCCAAGGACTCAGTAGAGAGGCTGGGAAAACATTATCCCTTACACCCCTGCTGGAGGAAGAGGAGGCTTCTACATCTCAAGCAACAGTATTTACCAAACCATAGATCCAGTTATATAGTTATACAGCTTGACGAAGGATTTTTTGTTAGGTTTGTGAATTTATTCATACCTTGAAAAGTTTTAAAAATCATTTCCCATATAAGGGGTTGTTTAACACAATGCCAATATTGAAAAAATACAAAATTACATGAAATCTAACTCTCCTGGAAATTCTGGGATATAGAGGAGGCACATCAATATCCTAGCTTCCTCCCAATTAAGCCTGGCAAAGTGATTGAGCCCTGTGCTTACAAAAGGGTTGTCCCCCCTTATTCACTTCAGTAAAGACACAGCCAGGGGTAGCACTCTCTGATTAATGAGATTGGCTGTCTCTAGAAATTAAACTCAGAAATAGCAAAGAAAGAGAATGTCTTAAAATTTTTTTAACAAAATCCACCTTGAAAATATCACACCTCTCTACTTTTGTCTACCGTGATTTACAAAGAACATACGTTTAATTCTAACCACAATAGGAATTCAAAACGAAAGGGCAAGTTTTTTTGTTTTTTTTTCCTGGTGTATTTACCTGGTGATGAATGCAGTTAGAGAAAACTAAGAAGTAAGCAAGCATCACTGAAATAAAAAGTCTTTGAGAAATTGTGGGCCAGAGACTAGAGGAATAAGATCCCAAGTAGTCTGGCTAATTAAGTACTAAGCTAAATTTGGGATTTATCCTAAAAGCTATGGCAAGTCACTGAGAGTTTTTTGTGAAACTAGTTACAGTTATGGAAATCAAGGGCACTGTGAGAACTCAGGGAGCCCTGGTGATGTAGTGGTTAAGTGTTTGGCTGCTAACCAGAAGATTAGTGGTTCGAACCCCAAAGCTGCTCCGCAGGAGAAAGATATGGCAATCTGCTTTTGTAAAGACGACAGCCTTGGAAACACTATGGGGCAGTTCTACTCTGTCCTGAGGGGTCACTATGAGAAGGAATTGACTCAATGGCAATGGGTATGAAAGCTCATAGGACTTCCTGGGTGGTACAAATGGTTGACACATTCAGCTGCTAACCGAAAGGTTGGAGGTTCAAGTCCACCCAGACAGAGACAACTCGGAAGAAAGGGCTGGCAATCTACTTTCGAAAAATCGACTATCGAAAATGCCATGGAGCACAGCTCTCTCTGACATACATGAAGTCACTGTGAGTCAGAATCGACTCCACGGCAACTGGAATGAGAGCTCACGGTTAACAATTCTAAACTGGCTGAGGACATCAGTGAAGGCCTTGCTGTGGAAGAGACACTTAGACTGAAAACCAAGGCAGAAAAAGGGCGCAACCAGTAAAAAAGAGAAACATGAGTGTCCTAGGCAGAGAAAATGCAAAAGATCAGCCCATTCAAGGGACTAAACAAAGTCCAAAAATGGCAGAGCGTGCCTGTGGAGATGAAGAGGAGTGATGCCACTAGAGAAGTAAGCAAGGCTGGAAACAGGTTTCAGGGTTTAGACTGAAGCATAAGAGCTTTGGAAATTCACAGAAGGGGACTGGCAGGATCAGATTTATGTTTAAGGAAGATCTTTCTGGCTGCAATTTGGGGTAATAGCCTCTGGTTTTGGCTTTTATGGCAACAAATACGTATTTCCATGTGAATATCTTATCTCTGCACAAACTTAATGGCTGGGGGAAAAAATCTTCTTTTGTCAACTAATTTTCTTTTCCTCGTTGAAAAACTGAATCATGGGTTAAAATAAAAGAGGTCCCTCAAAACTTGCAAAGAAAGAAACAAAGTTGTGTGTGCTAGGAATATTTAATTATATGATCGATGCATGCTAGATCAGAGCAGAGATGGGCAAAGTCAACTAAAATTAAAATGACTCTACTGCAAGCAAGCATTTGTGTAAATGCAAAAATTGTATCTGAAAAGGGAGCTTGATCATCTTTGTAATGCCAGGTGGAGGGAAATAACCAAGGCAAATCTTGGTGCTGTGATTTCAAACACTATCCAGGAAAGAGCAAATATTGCCCAATGGACTTTGAGTAATACGGCATCATGACAAAAAATCCACTGCTGTTGAGTCAATTCTAACTCACAGCGACCCTATAGAACACAGTAGAACCGCCACACAGGGCTTACAAGGCTGTAAATCTTTATGGAAGCAGACTGCCGCATCGTTCTCCCAAGGAGCAGCTGGTGGGTTCAAACCGCTGACCTTTCGGCTAGCAGCCAAGAGCTTAACCACTGTGCCACCAGGGCTCCTCACCATTACGAACCCATTCCTATTATGGAAACAAATGCGTCAGATCAATGGTCTCAATCTCGACTGACCAAAAGAATCACATGTAGAGATTCTTGAGAAAAAAAAAATACAAATGCCTCAGCCTAACCTTAGGTCAAAGATGGGTCTCAAGCATATGAAATTTTCAAAGGCTCTGCAGGTAATTCAGAGATAAGTCAGAGTAGGGAACCACGACTGTGTCAGATAATCTTAAACTAAAGATATTAAACATTGGAATCAACTTAACCCCCTTTATACTGATTCCAAGGAGCCCTGATGGTGCAGTGGTTAAAACTCTCAGCTGCTAACCAAGAGGTCAGCAGTTCAAACCCACCAGCTACTCCATGAGGAAAGATGTGGCAGTCTGCTTCGGTAAAGATTACAGCCTTAGACATGCTATGGAGCTGTTCTACTCTGTCCTATAGAGTCGCTATGAGTTGGAATCAACTTTACAGCAAAAGGTTTGGTTTTGGTTTATACTGATGCCCTACTCACCACAATAATCTTCTGATTACAATTTGGCTTCATATAGAGCACAATGCTGTCAGTGCTAGGATAATAACCATGTGCCTACAAGGAAGACCAGTTAATATAGCTATTATTCAAATTTATGCACCAACCACTAAGACCAAAGATGAAGAAATTGAAGATTTTTATCAGCTTCTGCAGTTGGAAATTGATCGAGCATGCAATCAGGATGCATTGATAGTAACTGGTAATTGGAATGTGAAAGTTGGAAACAAAGAAGGATTAGTAGTTGGAAAATATGGTCTTGGTGATAGAAATGATGCCAGAGCTCACATTATAGAATTTACAAGACCGATGACTTCTTCACTGCAAATACTTTTTTCACAACAAATGGTAGCTATACACGTGGATGTCGCCAGATGGAAGATACAGGAATCAAATCGATTACATCTGTGGAAAGAGACGATGGAAAAGCTCAATATCATCAGCCAGAGAAAGGCCAAGGGCCAACTGCAGAACAGATTATCAATTGCTCGTACACAAGTTCAAGCTGGAACTGAAGAAAAGTAGAACAAGTTCATGAGAGCCAAAGAAGGACCTTGAGTATATCCCACCTGAATTTAGAGACCATCTTAAGAATAGATATGACGTGTTGAACACTAATGGCCAAAGACCAGACGAGCTGTGGAATGACATCAAGGACATCATACATGAAGAAAACAAGAGGTCATTAAAAAGACAGGAAAGAAAGAAAAGACTAAAATGGATGTCTGAAGAGACTCTGAAAATTGCTTTTGAACATTGAGTAGCTAAAGCAAAAGGAAGAAATGATGAAGTAAAAGAGCAGAATAGAAGATTCCAATGAGCGACTCAAGAAGACAAAGTAAAGTATTATAATGACACACGCAAAGACCTGGAGTTAGAAAACCAAAAGGGAAGAGCACGCTTGGCATTTCTCAAGCTGAAAGAACTGAAGAAAAAATTCAAGCCTCGAGTTGAAATATTGAAGGATTCTACGGGGAAAATATTAAACACGCTGGAAACACCAAAACAAAATGGAAGGAATACACAGGGTCACTATACCAAAAAGAAATGGTCTGTGTTTAACCATTTCAGGAGCTAGCATATGATCAGGAGCTGATGGTACTGAAGGAAGAGGTGCAAGCTGCACTGAAGGCATTGGAGAAAAACAAGACTCCAGGAATTGATAGAATACCAGTTGAGAGTTTCAACAAATGGATGCAACGCTGGAAGTGTTTACTTGTCTATGCCAGGAAATTTGGAAGACAGCTACCTGGTCAACTGACTGGAAGAGATCCATATTTATGCCTATTCCAAAGAAAGGTGACCCAACTGAATGAGGAAATTATCAAACAATATCATTAATATTACACACGTAAAGCTTTACTGAAGATCTTTCCAAAGAGTCTGCAGCAGTACATCAACAGGGAACTGCCAGAAATCCAAGCCGGGTTCAGAAGAGGACATGGTACAAAGGATATCATCGCTGATGTCAGATGGATTCTGGTTGAAAGCAGAGAATACCAGAAAGATGTTTACCTGTGTTTTATTGAGTATGCAAAGGCATTCAGCTGTGTGGATCATAAGAAATTATGGATTGGAGGAAGCCTCATTAACAACCTGTGTTATACAGATGACACAACTTTGCTTGCTTAAAGAGAAGAGGACTTGAAGCACTTACTGATGAAGATCAAAGACCACAGCCTTCAGTATGGATTACACCTCAACATAAAGAAAACAAAAATCCCCGCAACTGGACCAATAAGCAACATCATGATAAACAGAGAAAAGATTGAAGTTGTCAAGGATTTCATTTTACTTGGATCCGCAATCAACATCCATGGAAGCAACAGTCAAGAAAATCAAACAATGTATTGCATTGGGCAAATCTGTTGCAAAAGACCTCCCTAAAGTGTTAAAAAGCAAAGATGTCACTTTAAGGACTAAGGTGCGCCTGACCCAAGCCATGGTGTTTTCAATTGCCTCATATGCTTGTGAAAGCTGGACAATAAATAAGGAAGACTGAAGAAGAATTGACGCCTTTGAATTATCACATTGGTGAAGAATATTGAATATACCATAGACCACCAGAAGAATAAACAAATCTATCTTGGAAGAAGTACAGTCAGAATGCTCCTTAGAAGCAAGGATGGCAGGACTTCATGTCACATACTTTGGATATGTTATCATGTCCCTGGAGAAGGACATCATGCTTGGTAAAGTACAGGGTCAGTGAAAAAGAGGAAGACCCTCAATGAGATGGATTGACACAGTGGCTGCAACAATGGGCTCAAGCATAACAATGATTGTGAGGATGACACAGGACCAGGCAGTGTTTCGTTGTGTCTTACATAGGGTCGCTATGAGTCGGAACCGGCTCAATGGTATCAAACAACACCACCATAAAGGCCTTCATACAGAGAAACTATGTGCTGCTTCTTGCCACATAAGTATTCCAGTTCATATGATAATTACATTTCCCATTAAGAATTGCTAAACTGACATTGACAATTTATATGACAGTTTAATATATCTGGTTAATATAAGTTTGTCATTGAAAGAAGTATACCTCTCTCTGTGTAATAACAAATCAACTGTCAGAGGCTGTAAGCCTTGAAGGCCAAATCCTGGACCATCTGATTTCACCAAGATAATGTCATCATTGAAGCATGGTAGGTGCCAGTTAGCTCTTGTTACTGATTTTTCATTAACTTTCCACAACTGGTTTATTTATTTCCCCAGAAATTATCAGATAGCAATAGTTTAAACTCATGCACACGTTGTAGTGGTTTAGAAGCAAGAACCCAGGTATGGGACATTGAACACATTCTTTAATGAGTCCCCTGGTTATACTTAAACTGAAAGCTCCACTTACCTTAAAAATATTGTTTTCATCATCAAGGGAAAGTGTTCCCTGCAGTGTATTAAGCTGCTCTAGGGTGAAAGCGAAAATATTAGAATTTAAACATAGAAATAAATGTAAAAGATGCATCATGAACTTCACAGACCCAGCAGCAGGTACTAAAAGAGGTTTTTATTTTATTAAAATATTAACCAACTATTCAATGGAATAAGTGGAACTGAAGCTGAGCTTCAGTAGGTATTGTTCTGGCTTTATAACAGTAGTAGCTACCCTTTTTCAAATGTAAATGGAGGGTATCTTTTGTCATCAACAAAAGTTACAAGGAACAATGGAGAATGGAAGAAATGTCATAAAAGCAAATGGAAGAAAGCACAAAGGTGGATAATTCAGCTGTAACATCCTTGAAAACAAGCCAAAAATCCTTATCTACTGAGGGAGGTGCAGTGGGGAATGAGAAATCTCTTATCCTAGAAAGGAAAGCTCCTTGTTTTCTCATGGAGATGGCACTGGGCCAGAGTAGCCATTCAGAGGAAAATGGAATAACAGAGTTTACTAGAAGGAGGCCCAGGTGAAAGCAGAGCGAAATGTGAGTGAAAGGGAAGAAAACAATTGCTTGCTGTTTTCTGTAGTCTCCTAAGGAAGGGCAGCTCTGGATGCAGGCTGGGCGCCTGAGGGTCCCTGGTGCTTCTGTAGGAGACACCCCAGTAGATAAAAGAAAAACTGACACTTGTGCTCTGGCTCAGATAGCAAAAAGAAGCTGGGCCTCTTACATATTCCAGCGATTTGTGCAGCCTCACTACATAGTCCAGGTCTAAGCCAAAAGGAATGTTTACCCCCACACCACTAATCTCTATAAACCCTCACTTTAACCTGGTGTTAGAAATATAGAAATGAGGTAAGAGGGAGGTCACAACATTATTGCTTAAAATCTGACTCTGGGCTGACAACAGGTGTAGTGAATGGTTGGTTAAGCAAGCGGACTTGAGAATTTGAAAGTCCTGATTTGAATCCCAGCTTTGTCACTTACTAGTTGTATGATCTCGTATAGGTCACTTAACATCTCTGGGCTTCGTCTGCCTCGTCTATAAAATCAGAAAATCAATACCTTTTCCATGGGGTTGTTATGAGAGCTAAATAAGATACCAGATAAAGGATTTAGCACAGAGTTTGGCATAGAGTATCTTAACCAGCAAATGGTTGTGGGGCAAGATAACATTTTGGACTATTAGTCACTGTCTTCCGCACTCCATTTCCACCTTCACTCCTCATTTTATTTCTTCACATGAACTCTGAGACTCTTCCCTCAGCCTAGGCAGCTGCATAACAGTGCCACTATTGGCCCTAAAGAATGGTGTCAAGATGAAACCAGGGAAGAAAAGTGTAAAAGTTTCTGGCCCTTGAGTTTCAAACACTGTAATCCAAGTGTAAGGTAGAAGAGATTTATAAGAATAAAGGATCCACTTTTTTTCTCTCCCTCTGAATCAGGTTAAGATTTCAGGACTGGGAAGAGGGGAGGCACCATTGAGACAGAACAGAGTAAGAACAGAAGAGGTAGAGATGGCTGATCTTGGACAGATGAAGCACCATTAGTTACTAGCCCAAAGGAAACACCAGAGGAGAACTGGGTCAGTACTTCCATACTGTCCACTCTCCATTCCTGTGACCTCACTGCATCATCTGACGTGGGCAGCTATATTAGTCTTCTTCCCATCATCTGGTAAGGATCACTCAATGATCACCCAATAATTGTTTGAGAGTGATCCCAGTTGTGCCCTAAGACTTTGTTCAGTCCCATCCCACCCACTCAGCAATGGCAGCAACTTCCCTTCAGTGACCAGAACCTTCATTAGCCCTGGAAACTTAGATAATTGGGTAGTGAATCAAAAGGAAAAAATCCCCATCTCTAGAAAAAAACGATACTTGATAGAACCGGGTGGAAATCTCCCCTTGAGCCAGGTTAGCGTGTCACACCTGCACTTCTCATGTTATAATACCTATTGTCATTTTCATATGAAACCAGAAAATCACCAAAGCCTAACCATCCTCAATCCTAATTTAAACTCAAGAAGCAAAATGAATCTACTCAGTCTTCTGTGATTGCAGGGAACTCCCAACAGCTAAAAAAATCTGTGGTTCTATCTTCTGGCCCCTTGAACCAAAAACTAGATGCAAAAAGGCCCATTGGTGAAGCAGCAAATCAACCAATTACTGTCCTAAAACATGCCTGAAACATCAATGAGCCCTAAAGGAAGGTTGTCTCTGCCCCTCTACTTGGCAAGGCTCCTATGATGCCCTTTTCATACCCTGAAGTGGCTGGAGAACTGTTAGTAGAGTAAGAAAGGAGAATTTTCAGCCTGAGACCAGAACTAGCTGGTGCCCGGCTACCACCATGACTGCCCTGACAGGGAACACAACAGAGAGTCCCTGATGGAGCAGGAGAAAGGTAAGGTGAAGAACTCAAATTCTAGTAAAAAGACCAGACTTAATGGTCTGACTGAGACTGGAGGGACCCTGGAAAGCATGGCCCCCAGACTTTCTATCAGCCCAGAACTAAAACAATTTCTGAGGCCAACTCTTCAGACAAAGATTGGACTGGACTATGGGACATAACATGATACTAGTGAAGAGTGTGTTTCTTAGCTCAAGCTGATACATGAGACTAAATGGGCAGCTCCTGTCTGGAGGTGAGATGGGAAGGCAGAGGGGGTTAGGAGCTGGTTGAATGGACATGGGAAATCAGGGGTGGAAAGGAGGAGTGTGCTGTCACAGTATAGGGAGAGCAATTAGGATCACATAATAATGTATGTAAAAATTTTTGTATAAGAGACTAACTTGAAATGTAGACTTTCACTTAAACTACAACAATAAATGGAAAAAAAAAAAAAGAAAGAAAGTAGAATTCATTATCCCTAAATAAACATGCTTAAAAAATAGTCAGGAGAGGGGCAGGGTAGGGCCCGAGAATTTTCTACGGGGACATGGAGGATAATTTTCAAAATTTCCAACTTGCCCCTGAGAGTTCAGGCAATATGCAATGCTACTGAGGTTTGCTATACATGAAACGCTAGTAATGTGAGCAAACCACAAAGAACAGGTAGGTAGTCAGTGAAACAAAGCAAATATCAAGGTGTGCATTTTCCAAGCAATATGTACTCTAAGAATAACTTTGGGTAAAGAAAGCATTGTGAATAGTACCTGTGTGATAACACCATCATGGTAGTTTTGCTTGACTCCTTTTTTCTCTTCCCTTGATGTAAAGAGTCCACTGGGAAAATTTCAGAACAAGCTCTCTCTGAAGCCCTTCTCACTGAACTCCAGTACTGACGACACTAATGGAGTACAGTGAGTATTAAAACCCTTGTAACACACTGCACATTAAAATCCTTACCCCTACCTTTTCTTAAGCATTATCATACTGTATCATTTTATCTTTCCACATTTTTTCTTCACTCTGTTTCAGACTGACCACTAAAGAAATTTGAGCTACATTTTACAGAAAATAAAAATGCCAATAGCCAATAGAATGTAGCACCGTGAGGGCAGGAACCACATTTGTCTGTTCATTGCTATATAGACAGCGCCAAACCCAGTGTTTAGTTCATAATAGATCCTATTCATTTGTTCACTCTGCCAGTCAGCCAGTCATTCTGCAAGTATTTATTGAACACCAACTACATGCCCGGTACAGTTCTAAGAGCTTGATATACAACAAGGAACAAAATAGGTAAAGTGTCTTTCCTCATTGAGCTGACTTCTGATGGAGAGCTTCAAGCAATAACCAAATGTCAATCATTGATAAATACTATAGAGAAAAATAGAATAATAGGATAGAGAGTGTCAGAGTTGGAGACAGAGAGAGGGGAGCATAAGGTAGATGTTATTTAAGGTGGTCAAAGTAGACCTCTCTGATAAGCTGACATTTAACAATAGAGGGTAGCCTTGTAGTTATCTGGGACAAGAGTGTTCAGACAAAGGAACAGCAGGCTCAAAGGAGACTGTGTTTGACATGTATGAAGAAAAATAAGGACTAGTGGGGTTGGAACAAAATGAGTGAGGGAGAACATGGATGAAGATATAGTAAGAGAAGTAGTGGGAATTTAAGGAGGAGGAAGATAATGTAGAATCTCACAGGTCCTATAAGGACAAAGTCATAATAAGTCCTGTAAGAATGTCAGCTTTTATGCCAAATACAGTTGGAAGCACCCAGAGAGTTTTGAGCAGAAGAGCAACTTGACCTGACTTCTATTTTTAAAAGAATCTCTCTCAATGCTGAGCTCAAAGACACTATAGACAAACTACTGAAAATGGGCCAGTGTAGGAGCAGGTAGATCAATTAGGAGGTTGTTGAAACAACCCAGGTGAGAAGCATGGGCCAGGAGAATACGGAAGAGTTGTAGGAAGCTGTTAGGTCCTGGTTATATTTCAAAGATAGAGCTGGCAGGATTTGCTGATGGATTAGAAATGGGGTGTGAGAGAAAGAGAGGAGTTACAGATGACACCAAGATTTTTAGCCCAAGCAATTAGGCAATTAGAATAGCCATTTGTTGATGTGGGAATCCCATGGGAAAAGCAGGTTTTGGAGGCAAGGGCAGGAATCTGGAAATCAGTTTGGGGCATGCTAAATTTGAGTTGCTTATTAGACATCCAAGTGGAGATATCAAGTAGGCAGTAGCATATATAAGTCGAACGTTAAAGATGAGGGGGTGGCAAGCAGTCCTGAGATGGAGTTATAAATTTTGGAGTCAACACTATATAGATAGTCTTCAAAGTAATGAAACTTAGTCAGTCAACTGGAAAATTATTGTAAATATAGAAAAACACCAAGAACTAAATCTGAGAGCTGACTTCTCTGGTTTAGAAGCCTGGGAACTGAGAAAGGATCAGCAAGCTGAGACCAGGAAGCAGTGACCAGTGAGGTAAGAATACCAACAGAAATGATTCCAGTAAAAATTTTTACTGGTAATGAATGAATGAATGGGTTCGTGGGTTTAGTTCAGTGTTTAGTTCATAATAGATCCTATTCATTTGTTCACTCTGCCAGTCAGCCAGTCATTCTGCAAGTATTTATTGAACACCAACTACATGCCCGGTACAGTTCTAAGAGCTTGATATACAACAAGGAACAAAATAGGTAAAGTGTCTAGGGCAAACACCAGGTTTTGGTCAGCCTTGTGTTTCTACTTACACAAGGTCTGAAAAGGACAAATATAATTATGAAGGCAAATAGTTCTGTTTCAAAGTAGAACTATCCAAGGAAACCCAAAGCCCCTGTTTTGTGCCTCAATTTCCCATCTAAGGCTTTTACTGCATATTGGTTAAGAGTGCAGGTACTGGAGCCAGGCTATGAGGGTTCCCATTAAAGCTCTACCACGTACTAATGACGTGACTTTAATGAAGTTACTTAACGTTTCTCTGCCTCCATTTCACCATCTACAAAATGAGGATAATAACAGTACCTACTTCAACAGGACTACAGAAAAGATTAAATGTTAAGACATATAAACTGGGCTCTCAGAACAGTCCCTGGCACTCAGAAAGCACCCAAGTAGCTATTAGTATTATTACGTGGTACATGATCCATGATCAATGACTGATCCAAGTAACCGAGTTTGGTTTAAGCCCAGAATTCCCTCAAAGAAAAGAATGAGCTAGAAAATGAGTTTTTGTGGGGTGTTCCAATGGGGCCTGAAATTTTCTGCTGAGTGGTACACATGAGTATTTTAACAAATGCCACACCTAGGGTTCTTTTGTGGATGCAGTACGTCCCTTTGCATTTGTGCATACCGTCTGTACGTTTTTAATCTCTTATGGGTGCTAAAGAAAGTTCTTATTAAATTGAAATGCCTCACTTAAAAAAATACACTTCTATGCTTTGTTAACATATTAAGGACTAGACATTCCTAAGAAAGCTGATATAACTGGAACCAAATATTTTTCCATTAGGGAAAAAAAGGAAAATTAATATATTTTCTATATCAAATGAAGATAAGAAATTCAAATAGTAATTTCAGTTTCTGTATTCCTTCCATTCGCTTCTATTGGGTGCTTTAATTTTGTTTTGCTACTTTGAGTTTTTTCCATATTGAAAGAAGCACTCCTTTCTGCTTATTCTGCTTCATCTCATACTTCAGTGAGGGCAGTTGAAATTGAACCCTATTTTCCTTTGTAGGTGTGTGGTACGTACAGAAAATCAAATACACTGCCGACCTCATCAAACAGATCAATCAGAGGATGATTTGCTTTCAAAGTGATTCTTTGCTTTTCAAAAGGAAGTTCCAATAGGATTTCTTTAAATAGTTTTTCATCTGTAGGACATTGCTATTATAATCTATTATTGAGAATTTGATTCAGCATATAGTAAATACTTAGGGAATATTTATTTTTGTTGATGATAATGATCTGCCTGATACTATAAGTATTTGTGCATATATCTGTCCCTCCTCTGGAGTCAGGATGGCAAATGGATTTTATTGCTAGTTCCAACTCAGATTGATTGGAAAGAGCTGCCTAGAGCACTGAGTTTAAAACGATTTTGAGACCAAATCTAAGTTCAGACAGCAAGAGCATCGCAACTGATTAGTAATGCCTGATGTGGGAATAAGAATGCGTAGTGGCTGCACATGTGCTCACCTACCTGCACTAGCAGTAAATAGCTTCAGGGAAAGATATTGTGTATCTTGGAGTCACTCAGAAAGAGTACCACAATTTATGGCATGTACAGACACTCAGTCTATATTTACTAAATTTAATTAAATGGAAGGATAGTGACTTTCAAGACAGTTTCCAGTAAACAAGGTGGCTTTCTCATATATATCTGGTACTTTTGTCACACAACCAACACGTTTATTGAGCATCTACGAACTGGAAGAAATTTCTCTCTAAATGGATTGTCAAATTCTCTCCCTCACTCTTTAAAGGAACCAAAATATTCACGCACACACACATTCATACATACACCACAAACCTGATCATTCATAAACCCATGACAACACACATTTTGATTTTGCCTTTGTTTGCCTCTGTCTACAGACTCTGTCTACAGTACGTACCCTAAGTTCATGATCATCTGTGAGCATTTTTGCATACCTTTCTTTGCTAGAGTCATGAGAGTAGCAATTAAAATATGAGTGAACAGGTCTGGCCTACAGGTTGTATAAATACCATGTCATACCTCTGTCTGCAGTCATCTAAATTAAGGGGTAAATTTTGACAGTCCTTTAACTACACTAGATGATAATCACTGAAAAAGTGTATGGTCAAAAGGCTTTTTAACCAGCAGTAAAAGGGTCACAAGATTAAGAGTTTTGACTAACTACAATAATGATAAATTTTATATTATACAGAAACAACTCTGGCTTTTCAGCAGGAAACTCTGTTTTGGGTGACATGGCTGAGCAATGCATAGAACTCTGGAGCAAGGTCAATAATCATATGGTAAGTCTTACAGATAGCACATTGTATGCCTTGTATAACAACTTAAATATTTTCTGAATTTCACCCAAATATAGTGTAATCAGGAGCCGTGGTGACACCGTGGTTAAAGCATTTGACTGCCAACTGAAGGGTCGGCAGTTTGAAACCAGCAGTGGCTCTGCGAGAGAAAGTTGTGGCAGTCTGCTTCTGTAAAGACTACAGTCATGGAGATCTTATGGGTTCGCTATGAGTCGCAATTGACTCGACGGCACTAGATTTGGTTTTATATATATATATATATATATATATATATATATAAGTGTCTTAGTCATCTATTGCTGCTATAACAGAAATATCACAAGTGGATGGCTTTAACAAAGAGAAATTTATTCTCTCACAGTCATGGGAGGCTAGAAGTCCAAATTCCAGACGGGGGCTTTAGGGGTAAGCTTTCTCTCTCTGTCGGCTCCAGGTCCTTGTCATCAATCTTCCCTGGTTGAGGAGCTTCTCAGCACAGGGACCCAGGGTCCAAAGGACATGCTCTGCTCCTGGCACTGCTTTCTTGGTGGTATAAGGTCCCCATGTCTCTCTGCTCACTTCTCTCTTTATATCTTAAAAAAGATTGACTTAAAACACAATCTAATCTTGTAGATTGAGTCTTGCCTCATTAACATAACTGCCCATAATCCCACCTCATTAATATCATAGAGGTAGGATTTACAAGAAGTGGGAAAATCACATCAGGTGACAAAATGGTGAATAATTACACAATACTCTTCATTAATCTTAACCCCAGCTACAAATTTATGAAATTGTTAGGTATTTTTCAAGATATATACTATCCATGTGAAGGAGGAGCAGAATAAGAGGGTCGTATCTGGTATAGAAATCTTTTCATTACCTATACTTAGCCAAAGGACGTGCTTAGTAAACATTCGATGATGGAAGGAATGTACCATCTATTTATAACAGTGGAGTCATTAAGCTGTTAAGTGAGATTATTATAGTCCTCAAATTTGGGTTTGATTTGGTATCATTGTATTCACAACTTGACATTTTTTTAAGAACTACAGATGAAGGAAGTAACTCATTCTAATTCTGAATTTAAATATTACAATAGATAGCAATTAACACAGACATCAAGGGAGTGGAGAAAATTTCATCATTGCAAGGATAAGGATGTTATTATTATAACCAAAGAAAGATGATCAGATCCAAACCTATTATAGCAGCTGCTGATAAAATAAAGCCTCGTAAAATGGGTTAAATTACCTCCTTGATATTAAACAAATGATTTTACAGTGGTATCTTGTTGTAACTGAATATGAGGGCAAGTCATGGCACGTCAGCTTTCCTGTTACTGCATTCCATGACAAAAGAGAAAATAAACAAATAAAGGTAATAGGGATCGTACCGATATTTATATGGCCACCTCACTTTCCAACATTTTCACACATATTCTCATTTCTTTATGAGACTGAAAGGTGTATAAGGTCAGATTTGGACCATTTGCAACTTAAATTTATAACCCACTGGAACCTAAGGTTATTTTACTGGCTAGGTAACACATGTGGCCCTTGGCAATTTTTTAGAGCCAAGACCTTGCATCTATAAAAAGGGGAGTTCAAATTTTCATCTCATTTCATTCTCTTCCCATAAACACAGGATCAATTGATAGGATGGAATATTCATGTCATTCAAAGTGGCTGTCTTTAGCACTGGAGTGCAAATAATGAGGTTCTAAAATAGTTCCAATATAGTTTGCAGGTACAATCTTTCATCTAGGGGAATTACCTGGAATCATAGGATATCTTAACTGGTCAAAATTATTATTAATCCCAGCAAAAGTATATAGACATTTAAAAGAAACAGCAAAATGGCTTACAAACAAGGTGACATCTCTGGTTAACAGCTGAGGACAGCAGTGCAAAATAATTTGGGATGGGAAGCAAAGCCTACCTTATCCAACTGAAAAGTACAGGGGAACTCAAAGTTGTCAGAATGCAATTATCCCTGCTGGAATTTGGTCAAGCCAGCATCTGACACTTCCAAGCAATGCTGTAGGCCTTTTTAATGAACACAAGGCCTCCAGATTGGATTTCACCTCAATTCGAGGTAGAAAACCTGTACTCGGAGAGTAAAGAGTGCAGAGATGGTAATTAATTCACTGCTGTCAGGCCCAGAATTGCTGGAAAGTCCCTCCTAAGGGTCAATAGGTCTAACGCTTTCATTTCACAGAAGGAAACTGAGACCCCAAGAAATTAGAAATTACACAATAAAGAAAAGAGTTAGTAACTGTTTTTTGTGCTCCCTTTTGTGTCTCTGAGTCCTCAGGGTCCTCAATTCAGTTTAATTCAACAACTATTTATTAGCTGCTGCTCTATGCCAGACCAGAGTTTACAGAGATGAAGGATGCCATTTTTGTTTGTTTATTTGTTTCTTTTGCTTTGTACAAGCTGCTACTCTAGGTGGAGGGACTGCTATGGATACATGTAATCTCATCAGAGGGCACAGTGTGCTAAGAACTAAAGAACAGATTCAGGGCCATGGAAATGCACCAGAGGGAAAGGGTCCCTTTTCTGGAGGAATCTGGGAGAAGGTCCTGGGGAAGATTTGCCTTCCTGGGCTTCCAAACCCCACCCTAGTTTCTCAGTGGTTTGCCCTCCCAATCAGAGTCCCTCCTCTGCCATTTCTCAGACCTAAACTTTTATTCAGAACTTCTCTGGAATTCATTCCCTTGGACTTCCCTGAATTTTGCCTTGGGGACAGGGTGGATTTAAGTTTTGTGGACCCTGAATTGTATACATTTGAAGGGCCCTCTTTAAGAAAAGAATAAAATAATGCAATTACAATCTTAGGTCCAAATGTGAATATTTATTTAGAATAAGAAAAGAAATCCCCCAAATTTACTGGAGCCTTGGAGGTTGAGTCCCTTCCTTCTTGGGTCTGTTTGCTAATTTTTCAGAAATACTTACATAGAAATGCTTCCTGATTACTACCTGGCTTCTTACCATCACTTGTCTACCCCAACACAGCTCCTGGAAACACCTACCTCTCCTCAGGGGTCTGTGAAAGTGAGATTCTTTGAGGTTTAAGGTTCATTAGCTTCATAGCAAGCATGTCTTTGCTTAGGGAGGTGGGACTGGCTCAAGGTCACACAGTGAGTAAATGGGCAAGCCAGGACTGGAACTGGGTTTGCTTGGGTAGAATGAGCACAGGCTTTGGAGTCACGAAGAACTGGTTCCAACTGTGGTTCAGGCACCAACTATCTGTAATACTTTGTATAAGTCACTTCTCAGTTTTTCTTTAGACATCTGTAAAATGGGCATAGTAATAAGCTCATATTGTTGTTGTTGTTAGTTGCTATTGAGTTGGCTCTGACTCATGGCAACCTTACGTATAACAGAACGAAATATTGCCTGGCCCTGAAGCATCTTCAGGATTGTTGGTATATTTGGGTCCATTGTTGCGACCACCATGTATTTTGAGTGCCTTCCAGCCTAGGGGGCTCATCTTCCAGCACTGTATCGGACAGTATTCTGTTGTGGTCTATGCTTTTTCCACTTCACTACACTGCCTCCAGTTTGTAATGTCTTTGCATGTGTTAATTCTGTCAGGTGTAAGTGGAATTTTTAAAGGACATTGAGCACTTAAACTGAAATACCACAGCTTCAAGGAGTCAATTGTGGGAACTTAGACCTGTGGCAGAACCAATGAGTGCTGCTTATTTGTTTTTTGTTTTCTTTTTTATTTTATTGTACTTCAGGTGAAGGCTTACAGAACAAATAGTTTCTCATGAAACAGTAGTACACATGTTGTTTTATGACATTGGTTAACAACCCCCACAACATATTAAGCCTCTAAATTCTCAACCCTTTTTTTTTTTTTTGATGAAAATACAGATAGCCAAAGATACACCGTTTCAAAAATTTCTACATACACAGTTCAGTGACATTGACTATGCTCTTCCAACTGTGCTGTTATTCTCACTTAAGATGAAGGCTTACAGAACAAAATAGTTTCTCATTTAACAGTTACTACACATGTTGCCCTATGACAATGGTTAACAATCTCACAACACATCAAGAATATCCTTACTCCACCTTGTGTTCCCTATCACCAGGGGACTTCCTTGTCCCCTTCTGTCTTCTGGCCCTTGTCCCTGGACTACTGTACCTCATTAGTCTCATTTGGTTTTTTGTTTTTTTTTTAACACCATTTCAAAACTTTTTACTTACACATTTAAGTGATATTGACTATGCTCTTCCAATTGTGCTGCCATTCTCACCCAAGATGAAGGCTTACAGGACAAAACAGCCTCCCATCTAATAGTTACTACAAATGTTGCCCTATAACAGTGGTCAACAATCTCACAACACATCGACAGTGTCCTTCCTCAATTTGTGTTCCTTATCATCAGTTTCCTACTCCCCCTCTGCCTTCTGGCCTTTGTCACCGGACTCCTGTACCTCGTTAGTCCCATTTAGTTTTACTGGGCTGTCCACTCCCAGGCTTAACATCGAACCTCGAAGGTAACTTCACCTCTGAGCTGAAAGGGTGTCTGGGGGCCACACTCTCGAGGTTTCTTCAGTATTCTTTAGGCCAGTAAATCTGGTCTTTTTTTTGGGGGGGGGGAGGAGTTAAAATTATGCTCTACATCCTTCTCCAGCTCTGTCCAGAACCCTCTGTTGTGATCCTGGTCAGAGCAGTCAGTGGTGGTAGCCGGGCACCATCTAGCTGTACTGGATTCAGTCCAGTGGAGGCCTTGGTAGCTGTGGACAATTAGTCCTTTGGACTAATCTTTTCATTGTATCCTGTTCTCTTCATTCTCCCTTGCTCCTGAAGGGATGAGACCAGTGGAGGATCCTAGATGGCCGCTCATAGTGAGTGCTGCTTATTTGGAAGGGACATTTCATCCAACCCCATTGACAGCTATGGGTAACATGACCTGGTTTCATCATTTTAATCAGCAACGGCATTACTATTGTAGTCATAGTGGTTACCTTTTATAGGATGCTTGCTATCCAGCTGCCAATATGATATCAAATTAACACATTAAACACCTACAAAACCCTGCATAACAGGTATGATTATCCCTATTTTACAGATGAGGAAACTGAGTCTCAAAGATGTCAAGTAGCTTGTGTGAGACAAAACAAGTGATATGTTAATGGCAGAGCTAACCAGAAGCCAAAGTTCAGTTCAAAGCTCAATCTCTTAATAATTGTACCTTACTTCCTACCTGGGCACAAAATTATACCTATTAAGAATGGATTTGTATAGAACTGTATAACCATAACCAGTTAACCAGTTGCCATCAAGTTGATTCTGACTCATGGCAACCCAATGTGTGTCAGAGTAGAACTGTGCTCCATAGAGTTTTCAGTGACTGATTTTTCAGAAGTAGATCACCAGGCCTTTCTTCTGAGGTGCCACTGGGTGGATTTAAACCTCCAACCCTTTCCGTTAATAGCTGAGCATGTTAGCTGTTTGCACTATCCAGGGACAATATGTATAAACATCTAGTAAATCAGTTCAGAAATGTTTATCACATTATTGTAACAACCCCAAAACTTAGTGGCTTATATAAGCAACCATGTTATTATATCTGATGATTTTGTGGGTTAAGAATTCAAGTAGGGCTTGGCTAGGTGATCCTTTCTCCTCACTTTTCATCAGCTGGAGTCACTTGGTGGCCTTCAGCTGGTGGCTTCACTGGTCAGGAGGATTCAAGACAGTTTTATTTTCATGCCCAGCATCTTAGAAGGGAAAACTGGTAGGCTGAACTCAGCTGGGCCCTTCTCTCTCTTCATGTAGTATCAAGGCCTCTTCACATGGTTTTTCAAAAAGAGTAGTAGGACTTGTCACATGGTGGCTCAAAGCTCCAAGCACAAGTGTTCCAAGAAACAGGAAGAGGAAGCTAAGAATGAGTCTCTCAAAAACTGGAGTTGAAAACTGGAACACCATCACTTTTGCTATATTCTACTAGTCAAAAGCAGTCACAGAGCCCACCCACATTCAGAAGAAGAGCAAGTGGATCCCTGTTATTGACAGGAAAACACAAAAAAACAAACCCATTGTCATCGAGTAGATTCCAACTCATAGCGACCCTAGAGGATAGAGTAGAACTGCCCCATAGGGTTTCTGAGGAGTGGCTGGTGGATTCAAACTGCTGACCTCTTTGCTTAGCAACTGAGCTCATTACCACTGCACTACTAGGGCTCTAATACTTAGCCTATTGAAGGAAATTGCATAGAAATAGGAAGGTAGATAAACTGACTGTTTGAATGTCAAATCTAATGTTATTGTGTAAGTGGAAAGACTGAGGTCCAAAGAGAGGAAATGATTTGAGGTCAGACAATCCAATGAATGAGAATCAGAATGAGAGCTGAGAACCCTTTCCAGTGTAGCCCTCTTCCCATCACACCAGCTGATTCTAAGACTTACATCTTGCCTTGCAGTATGCGGAAACAAGGAGGGAATACCAAGAAATGCCCAGTATGAGGATCAGAGATTTCAAACTTTTCTCTTGAAATTTCAGACTTTTCTCTAAGATGCATCAATTGATCCCATCCCACTCAGAGCAAAGGAAAATGAAGAAAACCAAAGACACAAGGAAAATACTAGCCCAAAGGACTAAAGGACCAAATGAACCAGAGACTCCACCAACCTGAGACCAGAAGAACTGATGGTGCCCAACTAACACCAATGACCACCCTGACAGGGAACACAACAGAGAATCCCAGACAGAGCAGGAGAAAAATGTAGAACAGAACTCAAATTCACATAAGAAGACAAGACTTAATGGTCTGACAGAGACTGGAGGAACCCCAAAACTATGGCCCGTGGATGCACTGTTAACCCAGAATTGTTAATTCCCGAAGCCCATTCTTCAGACAAAGATTAGACAAGGCCATAAAACAAAAAATAATACACGTGAGGAATGTGCTTCTTGGATCAATCAGATAAATGAGACTAAATAAGCATCTTCTGTCCAAAAGCAGAATGAGAAGGCAGGAAAGGACAGGAACTGGTCAAATGGACACAGGGAACCCAGGGTGGAAAGGGGGAGTGTGCTGTCACATTGTGGGGATTACAACTAATGTCACAAAACAATACGTGTATAAATTTTTGAATGAGAAATTAACTTGAGCTGTAAACTTTCACCTAAAGCACACACAAACAAAATCAGACTTTTCACAATTGTCTTCATTCCAAGCAATTGGGTTCACCGGCCTCTCAGATCCAGATCTTTGGCCTGCTCATTCCTTTTCCCATTTCTTGGCTGACATTTCTGGCATTCAGGTCACTATTTAGATTCTGAATCACAGTAATATTGGAGACTATGATGTCCTTGTTTCTGCCTTAACATAGATCTGTCAAGACTTTGGGAACATCTCCACAGTGACATGTAAACTCAGACCCATTCTGGGACTCTGAGTCATCGCATTAGTGCCCTGTAATTTGCAGTGTATACCCCTTCTTTGATTTGCAGCTCTTGGATTTCAAGAATAACCTGCACCTTAGAAAGGAGTTGGCCTATGTTCTGTTTAGACCTCTTCTAGGATACATCTGCTACCTTCTAGGATGAAGGCAGGGGAGGGGGAAGCCTTCGAAAGTTATTTAAACCTCTCCGGAGCATAGCGCAATTGGGATGAATTGCTCTTCTTGCAGTGTCATCACGCATTCCAATCTCTGTTTTTACGTGGTATGCGGTCAGAAAACAAGTATTTCCAAAGATAAAAGGAGTTGTTCAATTCCAACTCATACAGCAAAATTATGTTAAATTTCTATTATATTCTAGTCACTGGGTGGGCGAGCATTATAGTTGTCTTGTCCCGAACACGCTAACGCGAAGTAGACTGCAGTAAAAGCAATAATGGATGTATTAAGGGAGGGAGAATTCAAGGAGGGGTAAGTGTTGTTTAGTGCTTAAGAGCATGAGCTGAGGAATCTGACAATCCTGACTTTTAACTCTTATTCTACCACTTACAAGCTGTTTGACTTTGGGGAAGTTAGTTAACTAAAGTTAGTGCCTTAGTTATAACAGTCACAGTATTGAGAGGATTGAACAGAAGAATGTAGGCAATGTCTTAAACACAATCTCAGCGCACAGTTAGCGCCCAATAGATGGTAGCTATCTCTTTAACCTGTCTCCCAGTGTGGCTGTAAGAATTAAATTGACTAGACTCTTGATATCTCCCACCCTCGCCTATGCTGTAAATCTGCTTTTCCTCCAGTCAACTCTACTCAGCAAATGATTCCCTCAAACCTGCCAGAACTCCTCCTTCTCTTCATTCTCCATGAACCATTCTATCACCAAGTCCTTTTAATTTTGCTCCCAAAATATATCTCACATCTATCTACTTTTCCGAGTCTAAGCCACTATCATCACTCATCTGACACCTGAGATAGACTCCTACCTGGCATCCATACCTGAACCCTTCTAATCTATTCTTCACAGGGCAACTAGAATGATCATTTTCACAAGTAAAATTAATCATGTAACTGCTTCATTTTAATGGTTTCCAAAATGTTCTGCAAGGCCTTGTATGATCTAACCCACATGCTTATTTCTCCAGCCTCATTTTACATCTTTCTCTCCTCTCCTCACTATGTCCCCATCACATTGCCTTCTCTTCAGTACCATATACAAGTCAAAGTTTTTCCCACCTGTGATGGTTTTAAAATATGTCAGAAAATTCTTTGGCAGTCCTCTATTCTGTACGTAGAGTTTAATTTTCTTCTACTTGAAGGCCAGAATTAGTGACTAGCTTCTAACAAACAGAATGTGGCAGAAGTAATGCTATGTGACTTCTACCTGACACTATTTCTTGGATTGCTTGCTCTGGAGGAAGCCAGCTGCAATGCTGTGAGGACACTCAAGCAGCCTGTGGAGAGGCCCAAGTGGGGAGGAATTGACGACTTCCACCACCAACTTGTTATGCATGTAAGTGACTTGGAAGTAGATCTTCCAGCCTCAGTCAAATCTTCAGATAATTGGCTAAAATCTTGACTTCAACCTCATAAGAGACTCCCCGCGTGAAGTCAGAACTGCCCAGCTAAACTGATCCAGAATTCCTGACCCACAGAAAATATGGTATAATAAATGTTTATTATTATTTTAAGCTATTAAATTTTGGACTGACTTGTTACACAGCAGTAACTAACTAAAGCACTACCTCAGGACCTTTACAGTGGCTATTTCCTCTTTTTGGAACACTCTTTCCTCCACTCTTCCTCAGGAAAACCCCTACTCATCTTTTAGGACTCAGAGGAAGGCAGGATAGTGTGAAGTAAGGATAGGCAGTCCCATGATGTCTTGTGGGGAGGGGAGGCAGCTAGAGACAGTGATACACGTATGAGCATCATATATTTCTAAGGAGAAGCTGGAGAGAGCTGCCTCGTTCTGCTATCTGCTATCCTGAATTATTGTCCATTCACAGCAGCCTGAGATTACCTAAAGCAGTGGGTCAGGAGCAATTCCTCTCAAGTGTTGTCCTATTGAAAAAATGTATAGCTGCACAGAAGAGGAGTTTTGAGAGAGGACAAGAGTTCTGATCTAACTCATGAGGTAACTGCTGTTTTCCAAATGGCTCATCGTAGAATTTGCAAAGTTTCTGGAGAGAATATGTATTCTAATACCATATAGACACAACTGTATGATTATCAACCCTCTGAGCCCTCCTGTAAAATGATGGGGTTGACCAGAGTGACTTGCAAGTTCTCTCATCTCTGAGCTTTAGTTATCAAATGAAGATGTTGGGTGTTCACATGCAAAGTCATAGGCAATGCCTTTTTATCTACCAGATTGATCCAGAAGACAAAGTAGCTTAGAGGGAGAACCCTGCATATTATAACTGAATATTTATATTTATTTGCTGAACTGATGGAAAAACTTCCATTTTGGAATCAAGAGGAAGCAGAAATGTGGTGTGTTACAGAAGCAGAGCCCTTCAGCCTAGGGAATGTTGGTAAAGTTCACCATATGCTGTGAGTACAAAGCTTCTATAGGATTAATAAATGCCCGTTTGAAAATGTACTCAATGAAGAAAAATATAAGGTCTCACTTGCCTTCTCATTTTTCATCTCTCACTTATTTTCTAATCTAAATCCGGTATTCCCCCCTCCTTTTGCAGCTTGTGGAGCTTTGCCAATAGGAACACTGCTAACCAAGGGCCCTTAGAAAAGCTAGCGCCATTCTTCTGGCCTTCACTCCTTGCCAGAATCCTTCTACTCCTGTTTCCATAAGGCACTCTTGTCGCATCCTATTATTTCCACTACTTTTAGAATGATATCACCTCAGTGAGGTACCATCTTTTCTCTCCCTGCAAAAGAAAACAGACCTAGTTTCTTTAACCTTTCAGCAGAAGCAAATTCCCCAAATCCCTCTGTCATTCTGGTTGCCTTCTGCTATGCCTTCTCTAGTTCCAAAACATCCTATTTTTAGAAAGAAACCCAGAATGAGCTCAGGACTCATAATATGACCTAACCAATCCTCTTTACATGACTAGAATAATTTTCCCTGACTTCTTTTGAGTTTTGCAATGTACCCAATATATTCCAGAATGATTTTCTTTTCTTTTCTTTTTTTCCCAATACATAAGAAATGACAAACATTCAGACTGTGGCTGATGTTATTGATAATAAGAGGTTGAAGTCCACTGTGTTCAGGAACTTTCTAGAATTAATGAGTTCAGGAGTGGGTTAGACTTTGCAGTTTATGTAACTTTAAGGTTAAAGTTAGAAATAGGAATATTTTTTGTAATTTGGCATTTATTTCAGTAATAAAGCAATTAGCTAGTTTTCTTTTAAAAAAATTTTTTTTTATTGTACTTTAGATGAAGGTTTACAGAACAAATAGTTTCTCATTAAGCAGTCAGTACACAAATTGTTTTATGACATTGTTTAACAACCTGGTGACGTGTCAACACTCTCCCTTCTCGACCTTGGAGGACCTTTCTTTTGGTGAAAATATACATAGCCAAAGTTACACCATTTCAGAAGTTTCTACATGTGCCATTCAGTGATGTCGATTACGTTCTTCCAGTTGCGCTGCTATTCTCACTATCCTTTTCCAAATTATTCCATCACGATTATCTTCAACTCACTGCCCCCTAGGCTTCCGATCAAACCTTTTGAGTTGCTATTGTCCATTTGATCTCACATAGATAATTCTTTTTATTTTTATTTTTTTGTACCTTAGATGAAAGTTTGCAGAACAAATAGTTTCTCGTTAAACAGTTAGTACACATATTGTCCTACGCCAATGGTTAACAACCCCATGACATGTCAACACTGTCCCTTCTCAACCTTGGGTTCCCTATCACCATCTTTCGTGTCCCCTCCTGCCTTCTAGTCCTTGTCCGTGGACTGCTGTGCCTCATTAGTCCCACTTTGTTATATGAGGCTGTCCAAT
Source organism: Dugong dugon (assembly GCA_030035585.1). Taxonomy (NCBI): domain Eukaryota; kingdom Metazoa; phylum Chordata; class Mammalia; order Sirenia; family Dugongidae; genus Dugong; species Dugong dugon. Next base: position 99,544,830 of record CM057467.1, on the reverse strand, counting down.
CTCCGGCTGAATAGTGAACTTCAGGAGTGCCTTTACCACAGAGCTAAAAAGGTATCCGGGGGCCATACTCTCAGGGTTTCTCCAGTCTGTTAGGCCAGTAAATCTGGTCTTTTTTTGTGAGTTAGAATTTTGTTCTACATCCTTTTCCAGCTCTGTCCAGAACCCTCTGTTGTGATCCCTGTCAGAGCAGTGAGAGGTGGTAGCTGGGCACCATCTAGCTGTACTGGACTCAGTTTGGTGGAGGCCATGGCAGCTGTGGACAATTAGTCCTTTGGACTAATCTTTTCCTTGTATCCTGTTCTCTTCATTCTCCCTTGCTCCTGAAGGGGTGAGACCAGTGGAGTATCTTAGATGGCTGCTCACAGGCTTTTAAGACCCCAGACACTACTCATCAAGGTAGAATGTAGAACATTGTCTTTATAAACTGTGTTATGCCAATTGAGCTAGATGTTCCCCAAGACCATGGTCCCCACAGCCCTCTGCCCAGCAATTCAGTCCCTCAGGGAGTTTGGAATTGTCTATGGAGCTTCCATGACTTTTCCTTGTACAAGTTGTGCTGGTTTCCCCAGTGTTGTGTACTATCTTGCCCTTCACCAAAGTTAACACTTACCTGTTGTCTATTTAGTACCTCCCTCACCCCTCCCATCCCTCGTAACCAATAAGGATTGTTTCTTTTTGTGTGTAAACTTTTACATGAGTTTTTACAGTAGAGGTCTCATACAATATTTGTCCTTCTGTGATTGACTTATTTCACTCAGCATAATGTCCCCAGTTTCATCTATGTTATGAGACGCTTCACAGATTCATCATTGTTCTTTATCATTGCACAATACTCCATCGTGTGTATGTACCAGTTTGTTTATCCATTCAACTGTTGATGGGCATCTAGGTTGTTTCCATCTTTTTGCTATTGTAAACAGTGCTGCAATGAACATATGGGTGTGCATATGTCTAGTTGTGTGATGGCTCTTATTTCTCTAGGATATATTCCTAGGAGTGGGATTGCATTTTGTAGTGTTTTTTTTTTTTTGTGGTGCTGACATTTTCTTTGTTCTTCTTACTCTCCTGTGCTGAGATCCTTTTGTTTGTGGATTTTTTTTTTTTCATTTCTTTTGTTTTTGTAGGTTTTGTTTTTACTGAGATTTTATGTTTTTCTTCTTTATTTTGATAAGTAGGTTTGTTAACTTTCTTTTTGGTTACCTTGAAATTTACCCTTATCTTCTTAGATTTGAACCGGTCTATTATTACTTGGTATAGCCTTGCCTTCCTCTCCGAAGGTTCTATACCTACACCGTTTATTCCCTCTTTTATTGTTCTGATGCTGTTGTCATTTACAGATTAACCTCTCTGGTTCCCTGTTGTCATTCTTTTGGTTTTGCATAGTCCTTAAGAGTTCATTTTCTAGGTTGGTATCTGGCTAGTACAATCCTGTGTCCTATATTCAGCCTGTGGTCTGATGTTGTTTGTCCTCAATCAAAGAACTCCATTTAACAAGTCTTGTAAGTTTGGTTTGGTTTTTTACATAGTCCCTTAATTCTGTTTATCACCGTCATGTTTGAATGAGAGTTTTGCAGAATATATTATTCTTGGCTGGCAATTTTTTTTCTTCCAATATTTCATATATGTCATCCCATTGCCTTCTTGCCTGCATGGTTTCTGCTGAATAATCCGAGCTTAGTTTTGTTGTTTCTCCTCTGTATGTGACTTTTTGTTTTTCTCGAGCCGCTCTCAGGAGTCTTTGTTTGTCCTTGGTTTTAGCAAGTGTGATTATGATTTTCTTTTGTGGTCTATCCCATATGGGGTTCGTTGTGCTTCTTGGATGGTCAGCTTTTCATCTTTCATGATATTGGGGAAGTTTTCTGTCAGCAATTCTTCAGTGATCCTCTCTGTGTTTTCTGTTTTATCCCCCTGTTCTGGAACTCCAATCATTCGTAAATTTTTGCTTTTGATTGTATCCCACGTAATTTTCAGGGTTTCTTCATTTTTCTTCATTCTTTTTTCTGATTTTTCCTCAGAGTTGCATCCAAGTGTTTTTCTTCAGTTTCTCTGATCCTGTCTTCCATCATTTCAAACCTGCTCCTCAGTCCTTCTATGACACAGTCCATTTCTGAAATCTTGTTGTTTATCTTTTGGATTTCTAATTGTTGTTTTTGTATGATTTCTAGTTCTGAATTTATTTTAGCATTTTGCTCCTGTATTATTTTCTTAAATTCTTCATTTTTTGTCTGTAATTTCCATGAATTTGTCTGCCTTTCCCATGAATTTGTCTATTTTTTCCTCATTTCTGTCTGCTTTTTGCTTCAACTCTTGGATAATTCTGAACATTAGAGATTTGAATTCCCTATCAGTTAGGTCTAGTGTCTTTTCTTCTACTGGAAAGTCATCTGATGTTTTATTTTGGATGCCTACTAGAACCATCCTGTCCTGTTTTTGTAAATGTTTTGATATTGTCTGCTGTCTTCAGGGCATTCGGTGGTTATTTTCCTCATTTATTGATTGCAGATTTGTTTGTTTCATCCTGCTTTTTTGTTTTATTTGGTTATGTCTGAGCAGGTGGACTGTGCGTTCTTTGTTGTTTGCTCATCTGTGGATGCAATACTTTTCACCTCCTTCTCCAATTGGCAGGGTCAATCACTCTGATATAGTACAGCAGGACAAGTCTAGCTGAAGAGGTGTTGCTTGGATGGGTTGTTTGCGGCACGTACTACAGCCGCCAGGGCGGGCCAGTAATCAGTGCAGGGCAGGTTCCAGTAGGCCTTGCCTGTGCTGCTTGGGAGTGTGATGTTCAGTGTATGGTGCAGGTAGGCAGGAAGGAGGGGGTTGATTGTGATGTGTGGAGCTACAATGGGTATGGGAAAGATGAGAGAGAGAAGAGAGGAACAGGAGCCAAAAACAAACAAACAAACAAAAAAGAGTGGTAAGGGAGCTTGCTATTGGAGTGGAGAGATGAGAGACTGAGAAATGGGGAAAAACAAAAATAAAAAAAAGAAAAATGGTAAAAGAAAAAAATGAATAAATCAAGAAAGTGGAAATGAAGAAAGACAAAAAGGGAATAAGAGAGAGAAGAAAATGAAACAGAGAAACAAAAACCAAGAAAAAAGAATGCCCCCAGGGATGTCCCTGTGCATCTGCGCAGAGTAAGGGAGTGCCTTCCAAGCCGCGAGGTACTGCCCAGCTAGAAGGGGCTCCCAAGCTGAGAAAAGAAAAAGAAAACAAACAATCAAAACAGAACAAATCAAAGCAAGCAAACAAAAAAGGCCCGGGGGTCCCACCATCATGGCGGCACGGGCCAGGAAGCAGTTTCACAGTCGAGTGGTGTTTTTCAGCCTTTCAGGAAGAAGTCAAGATGGCGCACAGAGCCAGGTATTTGAGAGAAAGGAGGGGGAGGTTGTGAGAGGTAAGGAAGAAATCTAAAGAAGCAGAAAAAAGCAACACCAGCAGTCAACAAAAGGCACTCAGGGAGCCGGCCAGTGCAGGCGGATGGAATCCAAGAGACACTGGGGTGAAGCTGGAGCTTCCCAGCCAAGAGATTGTGGCTGCAGGAAGCAGAGAAGGCTAAGAGGGGGTGAAGAAGGGTGGGAGGTGGGAAAGCATATATTGCTGGTTACTGGTTGTTCTGTCTCCCACTGGAAGCTCCTTGAAGCTGCTTTCTCCTACCCCCTGTTCGCTGATCTCCGATAGGAGTCCAAGATGGCAGATCCATGCTGTGGTAGTTGATAGGGCACCTCTGCATGTATCTCTCCTCTCTCTCTGTTCTCGGTCAGTTTCTTATTCCATTCAGTGCTTGCCTGAGTTCTTTATCTCTTCATTTGATGCTTAGGGTTTCATGATTGATGTGTGACTCCATCTGACTTAGTTTTTCTGATCTTTGCTGCGGAGGGACGGTGTGGTACCTCTGACAATAGCGCCATGTTGCCCGGAAGTCCCAATTGGCTAGTTTTCAATGAAGCTACAATTCAAATGATATCATAGGCTGGAGAGGCATGCTTTAGCATCTTGTTGTGCAAAGTGTGGTCCAACCCCATCACCTCAGAACTTCCTGAAAATGCCAGATCTTGGGTCCCACTCCAGACTTACTGTCTCAGAATTTGTTTTTTAACAAGTTTCCAGGAGATTCGTGTGCACATTAAATTATTAGAAGCACATTTTAGCACCTGTGATCAGAAAGGTTCCCTCTAGATGTTCTAGGCAGATTAGTCCAAAGCACACCTTGCTAGGCCCCACCATGATATAAATTCTCTATTACTTTTCCTAGTTTTCACTTGCCTTTCCATGATCCTAAGTTACGTGACTCCTTTGGGATTTTCTTTCTCATTGTAGCCAATTCCTAATGTGACTTTACATCAAGTACATTTTCTTGCATGTCCTGACATGACATGTTATTGACCCATCTTATATTTCTTATAAACTTTTTATTACAACATGACTTCTTCCCTACTTGCCACCCATACTTTCTTTTATGCATCTCTTGTCTTTAAGACAGTTTGAAAAGAGTCATTCAGTTCATCCTCAATATTCCATGTGGTCTTGCCTCAGCCTCTTTATAGTGTTGCCTGGCTTTCCTGAAATTGAGTTAAGTCATGTCCAGATCTTCTGTCTCGTGCTTACTTGTCAGACTCAGGAACGCATAGAGGTTACTGCAAACTAAATCATGACTTTTTCAAGTGTTTCTTTTGCCTACTTCCTTTCGATGTTCTGATAGTTTCGTTTCTAACTAAACTAGGTTTGTAGATGGAAGATTCCTTGAGTTCTTTTTAAACATGAGCTCAACACCAGGTTCTTGGCAATCATTGCCTATTCTTGTTTTTCAGAAAGCTTTCCAAATTGTGCATCGTGATTCTTTGCCTCTCCTTCTATTGCCTGTGGAGAACCATTAGAGATCAGGAAGTGACTAAGAGAGCCAATCTTTCTTCCTACCTGGTCAGAATCCCTTCTTATATCATAAACAGAACTCTTTTGCTATCTGGATTTTTTTTTCCCTCTTTAGCCTCCAAGGCAGCAATTATGTCATCACTTGAAGACTTTCTGTGAATACTCTTCTTCGTTGATTATAATAAATGATCCTGAGGTAATGATTAGGGGGAGGGAGAGTTGAAGGAGAAAGAGAAAGCACTGTTGACATCTTGGCAATAATTAACCATGCACACTATTCAGCTTTATCATTTTCACTTGACTCCCTAATTGTTCATGGATTAGATCTTGTCTATTAGACTCTGAGATCCTTAAGGGTAAAGAATTATTAATATATGGATCACCATCACCTATTAAAGTGCCTGGCAGCGTAAGTATTGAAGGAGGAGAGGAAGTAGGATTAGGAGGGAAGGAAGGAAATAATCTATCCAACATAAGGTGAGATGGAGGGTTTAGCAATTTACTACATCCAAATAGATTTGTAAAGCATACTTGGGAGGAAAGAAGGGAAGTACTATCTCATCACATCTGCCTTGATATATGGCAATGAGTTCTCAAACCATCCTTTTTAATATGACTTGCCGAATTTCCTTCAACAAATCAAGAGAGCTGACTTTATCTCAAGAGACATTCTAAGAATGTTTTAATGCTCTAAGAAAAAGAAGCCATCCTTCATTTCTGAATTTGTGGACTCTTTCTTTGTGGACTCTTTCTTTGTTAACCCTCTCCCACTAATTCTGAGACTCTTCACACATCTGTTGAATGTTTTTTTTGTGTCTCCTAGTCTTGATAAACCCCTTCTTACTAATTTTTTTTACCCATCTTCATAAAGGAACAGGTAGAGGACAAGATTTATAACTGTAGCTTTGGCAGAAAACTGTGAGTGAGCATTGAACAGGAATGTTAGGAACACAATATCATGTTTCAGAAGGAAAAACCCTTCTTTCTAGGGTGTGTTAAAACATTTTGCTTTAAGTTTGGCTACATTGTTAGGTAGAGTTCTTTAAGGAACAAGATTTGTTTACTGTTCAGTTTGAAATGTCCCTACCGTTACTAAAAATGAATAGGGTCAGGTGAATCTAGAGAAGTGTGATATTCACATCACAGCTGATGAGGGCTGTGTGGAGAAAATGAGATGACCTCAGGAATAAGCACTCTCAAGATTAAAATTGTGGCAGGTACAGTGCTTGGCATCTATCTTAACAGATGAAATGACTGCAACATTTGCTTATATTCAACACTGGGTTTCTACAGATGGAAGAAAAGAAAATGTGTAAGTGAGTGGATGGAAATGAGAGGCTGGAGAGCTGATAATACACCAAGAGAAGAGGACTGTCTCCCAGGTTACTGAGAAATCAAGAGGGGAAAAAATAATATATGTCAAAGACCATTTCTTTACCCCCTCTCCAACTCCATATAGCAACTCTTATTATACAGCAACTCTTGTCCTTTTCCTTCGTTGGTCAGTTGTAGGTTTTAGTAATGGCTCCAAGAAAGAAGGTGCGATGATCAAAAATATTCCTTGGGAAATATTTTCAGAAAATCATGTGTTGTCCAAATAATTTCAAACTAATCAATCATTCATGCTCTGAATCCTCAGACACTTAAGCCTACAATTCAGGTATCCCACTATAAAACGTGGCATGCATTAATTTTCAGAATCAAGATGCACAGAGCCTCTATACAGACCACAAACTGCTGACAAAGGAGTCAAATATATCACATAGATGGGGAATTGGGGAGTAAACATGATCATATAGTAATCCTCTTTTTGCGCCATTTCAAGATTTCGGATCTGCACTAGCGTCACTGAATTTAGAAATAAGCAAGGGAACTTCCGAAAAGCATCGTGGATCGCATTCCCAAGAAATCAGTTTTGCCCACAAACCATGTACCCCAAGACCTCTGAAGATGGAATGTGCCAGCTGTCCCAGTCTTAGGGCAGCATCTACTGGCTAATGCACGGATGGACAAAAAGTGGCAGTTTGTGGACAAATCTAAGCAGTCTTTTTAGGTAGAGGTAACTGTTGTGCTGGTAACTGAGAGTGTGTGGCATCCTTTCATGATGACCCATCTCAAGCCTCCAGGACCATGGCCGGTCTGGAAGTGTCCGGAGTACCAGGCAACATGCCTATATAAGTACTTGGCTGAAGCCTAGGATAACCTGGATTGGCTCTGGAAACATCTCTATAGAGTCATCTACTAAACACTAGGCTTACTGCTAATAATAATGCAGCATCAATGGGGGCGCCAATGAACAAAGGCCCATACACAGATTTAGGAAGTAAAGTCTGTTTTCCATAAGGGAGACATCTCTGGAATGGGAGGGGTAGGGGAGCAGGACCTTGAAGCAGCCCCTGAATGCAGATACATTCTGTTGTTTCTAATCATCCCATCGTGTAAATGAGGCATTTACATGAGACATAATAAGGAAGCCCGAATGACATTCAATTACAGCATTTTCGACTGGAATAAAGAAACTGGAAATTGGAAAGGACTAGGTGGTCTGACACTTAAGAACTATCCACCATCTTCTGCAGCATCTCTCTGCCTTATCCCTGCAGTCAATAGCGCCGCAGCCAGGGCCTATGACGCTGCTGGTGGGCTCCCCTTCTGGAAACTCTGGGTAGAGAGTAAAATCATGGCATGGGTGCCAAAACGACGAAACTTGAAATGCATCTGGGGACTTCCCAGGACACTCGCGTTCTCAAAGCGACCGGCATCTCCATAACAACTGGGTTACATTCATCCCCGGTTCCTCTGCTCCGCTGTGCAGGCGCCGACTGGGGGTAGGCTTCAGTGGAAAGATACCTTGAGTTAGCGACTCCCTAGGCTGGGGGACGTTGCCAACGCTCGAGTTATTGCTTGTTGCCTGGGATTTCCGGAGTTTTCTCCAGGCCTCCAGCAGAAAGTGGGGCCCTTCCCCCACCTTCACCCGCCTTTGCCTTTATTTTACACATTAGGGGGATTCTTTTACTGGGCTTTTTTCCCTTTTTTCTCGAAGTTTATCCTTTCCCTTCCAAGTTAGTTTCCGCCAACACGTGACCTCCCCACTTCCCAGCCTGCGCAGCCACTGGTGGGGACTCGCGGGTGCCGAGCGCGGGGCTTCCTGGGAGAGCCCCTCCCCGGGCTCACAATCTCAGACCCGGCTCTCCGCGCGCGCGGTTTCTGTTACCCGCCGGCCTCACCACGGCACCCTGGCGGCCAGGGAGCCCCCAGATGATGCGGAAGCAACTCCAGGGAAGAAGCACTGTGCGGACGCAGAGCGCGGAGCCGGGAGCAGCCGCGGTGCCTCCTCTTCCTGCTTTTGCAAGCAGCTCCGCTCTCCGCGGCGCCACATGCCTACCTGGCTGCGCACCGGAGTTGTTAATTCATGTTTAAGAAGCCATGACCCATTAAAGTAAACGCAGTCATAACTTCATTCAACCCAGCCGCTCGAGAGCTCGGCTTACACAGGTTTCTATGGGCAACTAGTGGCTCGCCCCGGTGCCTCTCGCCTAGTCATCAGTCCCTAAGAGGGAAAGGGAAAGTTGCCGAGTCTGATGCGCGCTTCGACGCACGTAGTTGTTCCCAAGGACAAGTCACTTACTCCCCCCATCCTTTCGCCGCCCAGCCCCCCAACCCCCACTTGATCATCACTCACATCCTCATCGACTGGAGACCCTTAGTCATGATGGGGAAGGGGTGGGGGGGCACGAACTTTTCTAAGAAGTTTTCTTTTTACCAAGGGAGTCACAGTGCGTTCGTCACGTAAAGAGCACGGATAGTCGTCGTCTTTGCCACCCCCCTAGCAGCCCCCCCCCCCGCGCTTATCTGGTATTATTATTAAAGCGGTAGCCTGCGGGCGCTGATAAGCAACAAGTTCCCCTGCAGTCTTCCCGCTCTAGCCTGAGAAGGCGAAGGTTTTCTTACCTGCCGACAGGGAAATCTCCTGAGTGGAGCTCAGCTTGTCAGAGCCCCAGGAGTGAGCTGAGCAGTGGGCAAGGGACTGGTGTGCAGGCTGGGGTATTTTTATGGGGGTACTCTGAAACTCCTCACTTTCCCCGGGAACTTTCTGTGCCAGGACCCAGTGATAGGCGGTTGGGAGGCAGCCCTAGGAACCACCCGCTATATAGCTGGGCAGTTGGGCAGTCAGTCATTGGTAACCTCGTTCATTCATTAGAACCACGTAAGAACTCAGAGGGAAACGTGTCTCTCGGAGTGAGGGCGTTTGCGTAAATCTATAGGTTTTTCAACATCGATGCCAGTTGCTTTGTCTTCTGTAGTCGCCAAGGTGGTTGAGAGTTTAAGCTTGCGGATATTGCAAAGGGTTATTAGATTCATAAGTCACACCAAGTGGTGGGCGATCCACTGAGCAAAGCCGAACTTCTCACATGATGACTTCAAACAAGACACATTACCTTCCAGCATCTGTTGGGGAGACGGGATTTTAAGACACTTGAGTCTCCAGGACAGCAAAGGCACAATGGTGAGTAGCAATAAACCCTGCATTATAATTGAAAAATCTTGACATGTTGCTTAACAACGGGCATATCACGGCTCTTCCTAGCACTTCACACGCCAAAGAACAGCAGCTACTCAGGCCAGGGGAATGGGGTTTTCAAACTGTGCAACTTTAATTGGAATCATTTGAGATTTAACACAGCAATGTGGAACTGCGTGGAACAAACTTGGAGCTGGAGGGGGGGTTGTATTGGCTGTTCAAGGCTGATGCTTCTCTCTCTGCCGTCTTGCATTCCATTCTTTGCCTCTATGTGTATGGTGTACGAGCATATTGTATGATTTATATGTGGGCATGTAATTGACATTCGCAAGTGGGGTAAATTACCATCTAAAAACAATAACGCTGTTAGAGGTTGGGGTTGGGGGTGGGGTGGGGGTAAGGGTGGGGTAGGGCTGGGAGTTTAGGTGCGGATGGGGGTGGGGTTGGTGGGAGAGAAATAAGTCAGAAGTGCATATCACCGGTAATGAAATGGGTAATCCTCTCATGGAAGAAAAGGGTCTCATCAACATGTGATCAACTATTAACAGAACGGCTGTGGCAAAGCCATCCGCACGTGACAAAACGTAAGGAAGTGGAAGAAACCGTCTACAGCAGTATCAAGTGTCACTTAATTAGAGATTTTTTAGCCTTTTTCTCCTGCTGCGCCGAGTGTGTAATCGCGAGCGAGCTGGAATCCATTCAGAACCTTGGACAGAGCCAATGGATTTGTCCGAGGTAGTGGTACCCCAGGTAGCCGTCCTGGCCCCGCAGTAAAGCCTGCCCCGTAATCCCCTTAAAAAGCGTCTTTTCTGAGGTTCGGCTCACACTGAGATCGGGGCTGGAGAGAGAGTCAGATTTTGGAGCGGAGCGTTTGGAAACCTAGCCCCAGTTTGATCCCCTCATTGAGCTCACTGAAGTTGGCTTCCTAGCGGTGTAGGCTGGAATAGACTCTTGACAAGCTCCGGGTTGGTATACTGGGTTAACTTTGGGAAATGCAAGTGTTTATCTCCAGGATCTAGCCACCGGGGTGGTGTAAGCCGCAAAGAAGGTAAGCACCGGGGTGGGGACCCCAGTATCCCCAATTCTTGAGCTATTTTAATACTTGATCTACCGGAAAGGACGCGTGGTGGATGGGAGGAGGTAGAGGGCGACTGTGGAAGGGGGATGTTTCTTGGTATTTGCCCAGTTTGAATTGCCCTCTAGGGTGAAGCGAGAGGGGAAAAAAAAAGAAATGCTCAGTCTTCTTGCGGATATAATGAGTTTAGTTAACTTGGACCTGCAAATGTCTGATTCAAATGTAAGATTTTTCTCTTTATCTCCTCTCACCTCCGTCTTTTCTGTTCTCTTTGCCGGTGTGTGTGTGACTGTGTGTGTGAGAGAGAGACTGTGTGTGTGTGTGTGTGTGTGTGTGTGTGTGTGTGTGTGTGTGTACAGTACAGTAGATTCATTACTAATTATGAAGCGTTTGCACAATATTCGATTTCCTAAAATATGATTTTGTACCGTTTAAAATCAGGCGATGGAGGTAGTGTGCGGTGGGGAAAGGGGGGGTGGAGGTTAGGGAGAGGCAAGGAGGTAACGCTAAATCTCCGATACAAAATGAATCAAGGTAATTTCAGCTGTTCTAGTGAGAAGGATTCATTCTCTCTGTATCCCTCCCTCCCTCTCTCTCCCCCTCCCTCCCTCTTCCCCCCTCCTTCTTCCACCCCGTCCCCTCCTCCTTCCTCCATCCCTCCCTCATTCTATCTCTTCCTTTCTGTCGCCCTCGCGCCTCCCTGGATATTTCTTTCTGGGTTTTTTCTTTCTTTCCTCCCTCCTCGCGAGTTTCGGGCGCTGGCTTAGAGGGCTCCCGCTTTCTCAAGGAAAGGGGAGCAGCCGAGACCGCGCTCCTTTCCCCCGCCGGGCCGGATGCGTTACTGAGCCCAGGTCCGAATCAGTCGGGGTAATTCGGGAAAGGGGGGCCTCTGTTGGGAAGAGAAGGTCCTTTCCGGACCGAAGATCTTGGGAGCGAGCCGAGGGAGGGGGCCTGGGCGCCTGGAGGCGGAGGAAAAGCAGAACGCTCGGGAGCTACGCGCCGCTGCTGGACAGAGCCTCCAATCAGCTAGGCGCGCAGACCGGCCGGCAGCCGCGAGGTTGCGCCGGGAGGCGCGGGTGGAGGGCGGCTCGCTTGCCGCTGGGCCGCAGCCGCCGCCCGGGTGGGCAGGGCGGTGGGGGGGGGGGGGGGTAGGGGGAGGGTCGAAGCGACTCCCAGTCGCCCAGCCTTCCGTCCCACCTCCCCCGCCTCCGCCCCCGGGGGACCCCGAGCAGCTAGAGCGCGCGGCCGTGTTGTCCTCCCGCCTCTCCTCGAGGAGCCCAGGGACTTGGGCGACCCTGTGTGGGAGCCACCAACCTCTCCACACTCCAGCAACCCTGTTTCTACCCCTTCCCGGACCCTTTGTTCCGGCCGCCGAGCTTGCCCGTTGGCAGTTTTCGCCCCAGGGCTTGGGCGTTCTGGACTCCTACTGGATCAGCCCTTCTTAATAAGAGGCAAGGGCTTGGGGTAGGGGGAGCAGAGTGGAAACCTGTTTCTGAAACTCAAGACTCGACTGTTCTAGAGAACGAAAGAATCCTAACCCCGCGCAGGTGGAAAGGAGAGATTTATAGGCAACGCCAGGATCTTGTGGAAATTTAGGAAAAAAAAAAAAAAAGGCACTAGGATTAGATGACGGTGATAGGCTGCTCGGCACACAAAGGGAACAAGCTTTACGGAGCAAGCCCGCGGCGAATGGGGCACAGATTGTTCCGAGATCCAGTCGTTTTCTCAGTCAGATCTACGCGAGGGGAGGGGCGGGGAGGGGCAGGGAGGGGAGCGTGGCGGGAGGGGCTGGGCTCGGGGGCGGGGGGATTTCTGATCTGTCTGATGCAATTCCAAGCGTGCTGCAAAGGAACTCCAAGGCGTCCGCATCACCATCGCCACCCACCCTTCCCAGATGGTGCTGTTTTAAATACGGATCTGCAGGGCTGAACGCAGAACCGGGAGATTTATTGCAAAAACCCAGGGGGAGGGGGAGGACGGGGAATGGAAGGGTAGAATTTAAAGGTGCAACGCTCGGTTTTCCCCAATCAAGCGGCAACCGGTCGGGATTTTTTTTTTTTTTTTTTTTCCCTTCCCTTCCTTTCTGTCTGCCTGTCTCTGGATTCTAATTCTCCAAGAAAGAGGTGTAAATATTGTGACATTTTGAGGCGGCTTGATGGATGAGGAAGAAAATCATCTGTCACTCCAAATTGTAGAGTTCCCCTCCCCGCGCGATACCCTGCTAGCGAATACTCGCAGCTGCCTCATACAGTTGCTAGGGCTTCAAATGAATATGCATCTTTAAGGGAAGATTATCCTTTTAGTCGACTTGCCAATTTATCTGACAGTTGAACCGGGAAAATTGTAGATTTCGCATCTTTAGGTGACAGGGAGGGAAAATGTTAACAGTCTAATTCCTGTAACCTCGAGATCTTTAACAACTTAAATAAACCTCAAAAGTGTCACGTCATCCTCTTCGAGACACACACATACACACACACATCCTCGACTTGTGAGATGAAAGGGTTTTGCCTACAGCATTGGTGGAAATGAATATCACTTTAAGAATGGTGCGCCTGATTTCACTGTTGATGTGTATTTACATAGAGCTCCACAGCGTGGAGGCAAGACATTTCAGTTGTCCTGTTGGTGGTAGAGCTAAGGTGAAGGGAAGAAAGATCAGAGAAATATAGAGAATCTCTTTAACCTTAAAATATTAACAGTAACCTAGCCTACTTTTGTACCCCCTGGTCTTACATATTAATATTTCTGTGTGAGATTTTCTCTTGGTCTAGCTCCCCCAATGGAACAGATCAGTATTGATTCAGATGAAAATATATGCATCCTGCCCGTAGCTTTTTCAGTGTCATTGATAGTAAGACCTACAACACAGCAGTTTTTGGAGGATAGAAGAGAATGTCTGTGAAAGGGCTTTGCAAACTGGGAAGCAGATACCCCATGAATGGGCGATGTCATTATGACATTCTCTTTCTATGCAGCATTTTCACTGGATTGAGCCAGAGTACTAGTTATTTTAAAACATCATCTAATTTATATGGTCAAGGCAGTTAATTGGGATTTTAAAAGCAAGTGATTTGTTGGCTTACAAAATATTAGTTAATTGCCTTTTGGAAATCGGAAAGAAGGCCTAAAAAAGATCTACAGTCAACATACATAAGCTTACTCATTCATCTGCCAGATTCTTTCCCTATCAAATCTCTCATCTAAATTCTTAATGAGAAGAGAAACTGGTGAATTTAGTTTCTTTCCTTTTCTTGGCCTGTCCTCTAGGGGAAGCTTTAGTAAGAAACAACATCCAAAATCAGACAGTGAGAGAGAAAAGGCAAGGCCCTGAATGACCACAAAATAGATAATCAGCCACCAAAAAAACAGCAAATAGAAATGGAGGAAAATCAGCATTGAGGAATGATTTACAAGGGGTTTTTATTTTTAATTCTGTTATCTTGGGACCAGGCTCCAACTTGCTCAAATACCATTCACTTGATCATATTGCTTACAATCTCTCAGTTAAAATGAGATCTAAATGAACATATTTTTTATTGAATATACTTCTATTAAAGACCAGTAAAGCTAATCTTTGCTTTTAATTAGGGCAAACTGATCTAACTATTTAAATCATTAGAATTTGAACTGATGCCATCTGATTTAAAAACTGTGCTTAAAACTGAATTTGTTCTGAAAAGCACTGACTTGCCAGAATATATCTATTTTTGTAGTTTTCTTTTCACTCTATGGATAATTTAATGAGTTGCCTATTTTAATTTTACAACTGCTACCTCAGACGTAACTCAAATTATCTTTTTTGGCTGGTAATCAGTTACTGCTCTGTGTGTGTATCTGTGTGTACGACTGTATATATCTCTGTGTGTGCTTTCTAGTAGAAATTTAACAAGAAGCGAGTCTTTTTAAACTTACATGTCATAATTCATGTAAAGAACATTAGTATTTAGTAAGAGTTTACCATTATCGAGTACTATGGAAAGTGGTGGGGAGGAGTAGTATCTTCAAGAGGAAAAAGATTAAATACTTAAGAGAAGAATTTCTCCCCCTTTTGGCCAAGGGTTACCATATTTCAAAAATATGAAATCTTTCTTCTTTTGCTTTATAAGTTAAAGTTACTGCCTTAACAAGTGTCTCTTGAGACCCCTTAAAAGAAAGATATACTTGTTCCATATAGAATAATACCCCAAAACACCATGAAACAAAGATAAAAGCATTGACTTCCCTAACCCCGCCTCCATTTTCATTTGGCAATTTTTGGAGTGTTGATTCTGAGTTTTTAAAAATTCAGGCGGAATTTTTTTTCTCTCTTTGCAACATTCTGAAGAAGTCCTAGAAAGAATTCTGCTATGGTGCCCATGTTGTATTTCACTAGAGGCAGTGCTTTATATGGATGTAGTGCTTTGAAAACTCTTGAACCGTTTCTTAATTTGATCTCAGCAATCATCAATCACCTTTTACAGATGAGGAAACTAAGGTTCAGAATTGCCTAAGACTACACAGCCAGTTAGAGATAAAGATGGGTCCAGATGCTGTTTCTTCACATTTTAAGGCCTGTGCTCTTTCCTCTCTCGACCCTGCCACCTCAAACCCCACTAATGCATCTGAGTGGGTTGTAGGCTTCATTTCTATTTCTTAATTTCCTCCTATCTTGATTTCTTTAGTTAAAATAAAGAAAGTTGTCTACAAATAGTTTCCAAAATTCTGCAGGCCTACTGGAAAGTTTTAACCAGCCTATGACCTTCCCTTCCTAAACCATTTTTTCGCTGTACTATGGTTGGAGGCTCAAAGAAGGCAGGAATCTGCCTGCAGCTGACACACTGTTAAGGCACAGTCACTAATTCCTAAGGAAACAAACACAGGGACTAAGAAGAGCCAAAGCCAGGAAGTATATTACTTTTACTTGTGACTCATAGAATCTGAGGGTGGAAAGGGATCTCAGAGGTCACGTAGCCCAGCCCGTATCTGATGCATAAATTCATGATGACTTGTTTTCTTCTAACCCTCTGGAATTTCATCTCAGTACTGGATGCCTGGCCACTAGCTTATCCTGGTAGAAATTCTGATACTTATGGGGATCATAGGCTTGAACAGCTACTTCCCACTTTGCCCAAGAGGTATATTTTCTATAGAGATGCCAACATTCGTAATTTTAGTCTATAAACATGAATTGACAACCTATTATGTGCCAGGAACTGTGTTGAGCTTTGTAGATTCAGCAATAAACAAGGTTAAATGGTCCCTATTTTGGTGGAGCTTGTAGCCTAGATACAAAGATTGGTCCCTTCATTAGCCCTGATCGCTATACCTCAATGCTTATCTTTTCAAGGGAGGACAGTAAACCAGATTAAAAGCCTGAGTTCAAGTTTTGTTCCCGACTAGCTGTTAAAAAAAAAAAAAGAAAAAAAATCCATTGCCGTCTATTCGGTTCCAACTCATAGTGACCCTGTAGCTGTTAGTAGCTAAAATAGTCAATCAGTTACTCTCAACCTCTATTTCCTAATAGTTAAAACAAGAAGGATCTTCTCAGGATAAATTCCAAGTTCCTTTTCACCTCAAAGTTTGAGTGATATAACAAATGTGGTTGGTAACTATTTCTTGGTGGGAAATAGGGCCTATATCACCCTAATATTTGCTGATTTTCAATTTTGAGTGGTGCCAATTTTTAACTTGATTGTTTAAAAGTACATTTTAAAAATCAGAGCAACTTATTTGAACCCATCATAGTAGAAATAGGGGTTGAACCTATCATTTTATGAGAAATGATGACTTGGAAAGATTTAATCTGAATGATGATTTAAAACTTCTGCAGATTACTTTTAAAAGGGGGTTGATAAGAGACCCACTATCAAATTAAATGCTTATTTTCTTAAGCAAGCAGTTCTAATTTTTCAGGTCATTTCCTTTTAAAAGCAAGGATATTAAACCCTGAAATTGTCTGGGCCTCATAAATAATGCATTATATATACATGATAATAGATAATTAGATGGACCAACCAGGAGAAACATGAAAGGGAGCTGGTAGCCCAAGGACTGCAGAAGGTGTGTGGGCATTTTGACATCCAGGAAATGCTATAGATCTGTCCTTAGCTAACTTAGCCTGGTGGAGATAATTAAGAAAAAATGTGGGTGTAGAAAGGCTGCAAGCCATTCCCTGGGATTGGCTAGATTACTGCAGTAGTTCAAAAACAATTGGCACAGCCACCCACACTGGACATGATTGCCCTTTGATGAGGCAGCTATTGACTTTTATAAAGATGCCATATTTAAAATAACTTCTGAAGCACGAGGGATGACAGACATCATTCCCAAATTCTATTTTAGACAAATGGCAAAATATATTCCAAGTATTAATTTTAAAAATAAAAAAAAAAAAACTTTCAAGTCTAGTTTCTAAAAACCAGCAGTTTAGCAACACGTGACTTCAACATTTCAATACAAAGCTAGAAGAAATGTGTAGCCTATGTGAGACATTTTGACCAGTTGTGGGCATTTTCTGGACCACCACAGAGGGCGGACAGTACTTTGCCAATGCTTTTAACCTCTGAGTGAATGTTAAATTCACTCAAAAACCTCCACACACTGGGAAAGAGGATCCAACCAATTGCCCTAAACAGTAGAAGAAAACACTCTGAGATCTTTGTTCCCAGAGTACATGTTATGGTATCTAGAAATCCCTTCAGGATATGCTAAACTCTGTACTCATCAGTGCTAGCAGGAGTTGGAACTGATTTATCTCCAGCTACAAGGAAATATATCAATTACCTATTATCCCTAGGTAATAAGGCTTCTGTAGAAGAAATATGGTACCCCAATTGAGTAAGACTCCATAACCATCTAGCCTTTGGGATAGGATACTGCAGGGTGAGTGAATGGAGAAAAAGAGGGAATGTCAAGAAAGCTGAGTAGAGAAATAAAAAGAAACCAACAGATGAAGTGGCTAGGGTGTGGCAGGCATGTTTCTATTATCTGAGCTTGCTATTACTCTCCGGTATATCCTTAATACCACCAGCACAACCCACTGCCCTAGAAATTTACTGCTGTATTGAGACAGAGAAAAAGTTAAGACTATGGTCACTAACTCAGTGAGTGTTGACTTAGATACCGAGTGTGACCTCATTAACCTCAACAGACTATTAAAACTCTTCATTTATGGCATTACTGTACCATAATACATTATTTGTACTGTATATGCAAATTACGATGGGGTGGGATAACATTAACTGTGCATTTACCCAGTGTTAAGTTCTTTGCTTTGCATTTGACATATATTACTTAATCCTCTGAGCAACTCTCTGAGATAAATAATATTCAGATTGTATAAATAAGGCAATTGGAACTCAGGGAGTTTAAGTAGCTTACCCAAAATAATACAGCTAATTGTAAGTGGAAAAGCTAAAATTCAAACCTGCAGCCTTCTGGTTCCAAAGTCCTTTATAGAATCCTGCCCCCCGCCCAATGTAATAGTAACTGCTCAATTTAATTTGGGTCTCCCATTTTCAGAAGGCTTGCACATAACATTTTGTTGAGAGAGCTTCACCACGACCCTTTGTGATGAGTGAGAATCTCAAAATTAGCGGTTATGAGTGCTTTTTTTGAATTATTTTTAATCTTTGCTAACTAATGAAGCAGTTTCAAACCTCTAATTGTTACCTATCTTTTATGAAGCCCAGTTTTCACAGTCACAAAATGGAGTGATAGTACTTGAAGTGTCTTGGGAGGATCAAACAAATTAACAATAAAATCTAACTTTATTGAACTCAGTGTGGTGAGTATTCCACATTTACATAGTTCATTGAATCCTCACAACAATTCTTTCTAGGCAAGGATTATGATAATTTCCATTTTAAAGCTAAGGAAATTGAGGCATAGAAAGATTAATGAACTATTCTAAATTAACAAAGCCAATAACTGACAAAGCTGGACTCAAACCCTGACCTAATTCCAAAGCTCTTTCTTTTAGTCAATGAGCTGATCTGTAAATCCCTATGCAAATTTAGCTGTCATTATCATAATTGTCATTGTGCTTAAAACACTACCAAGAAAGAGGATTGTCCAGGAATACATACGTAGTCACTATAGAGAAAGATCAGAATCTGGAACTCTTCACCTGCAGTTCTTCCTTCCATTTTAGTTTATCAACCCAAGGGATGATGTCTAACTCCTTCCTTAATTTGTTTAGGGCAGTTCCAAGTTAGTTAACTTCTGAGAGTTACTGAGTAAGAAACATTATAAATTGTTTAGATTAGGGTTTAGTGTGTTTAGAAGTCATTTCATAAGTTTGCCTTTTCAAACTGTTACTGGCTACAGTACTGCAGATGCTGTGATGAGGAACACGCTCTCCGAAGACACATAGTGGACGACAAACCTCCAAAACTAACATGTTGTTTACAGATATGGAGCAGAAGAGGATGGACAAGCACAGTCTGAAATGTAATTACAAGGCTTACAGTCCCTGTTGGGGACTAAAATGTTTATTGGCTTTCCTTGTGCAATTCAATGTTCTTCCTCCAAAGCCTCCACTCTAAACTTGGAACCTCTCTGGAAATAGCATCTCATTTGGGAGAATGCCAGGAATTGGTGTCTGGGTCCTTTGTGTCTTTGCATCAACTCAGAACTCAGAATACCAGTTCTAAAGACTAAGCTGGGAGATAGACTGGGAAAGGGAGTCACACAACTACTTCCGGATAAATCTCATCCATTTTCCTCCTGGAAAGCAACTCCTAGAAAGATGTGGTTTTAAACTAAGGATGGGATGTACCCTGGCAAGCCTTAGATAGCACAAGTCAGTGATCTTTGCAGAGATGTCAAAATCATGTGAGGAGTCAAAGATGCAGACGCCCATGGGAAGGACGCTCTGAATTCATAATGGATGGGGTGAGGGTAGAGTAAAAGACATATGTATCAAATACATGTCTGAGAGCTCAGAAGGCAGTCTAGCAAAAAAGTGATCTCAAAGAACATTTTGCCTTGTCGAAGATAACTTAGTAATGTAGAAGATTGTTGTTGCTAGCTGCCATAAAGTCAGCCCCCTGACTCATGGTGTCCCCTTGCACAAATGAGTGAAAAACTGCCTGGTTCTGTGTCATCCCCAGCTGTGGATGAAATCTGGGTCTCCTGCATGGAAGGCAAGAATTCTACCACTGAACCACCAGTGCCCCCCTATATAAAAGATAGAAGATTATGAATCCTTACCTTAGCTCAAGGCTGTAGCTTGGGGAAATAATTACATGAGTTCCATGTTTAGTTTGCCAAATGATATACAGTTCCTGAAAGGAGTTCAAATTTAGATGGAAAAAAAGTACCTGAAAGCTGATCTAGTTCCCTAGTTCCCCTAGTGCATTGAAATCATGGAAATTTTTTTTTTTTGCTGTGTTATGGTCTGAATGTGCTGCCAAGTTTGGCAATGACAGCTTATAGCCCACTGCCCTCATTTTATTGATGGGGCAACTGAGGTGCACAGCAGTGAAGATCTCAAAATTCATTCAACAGACGTTTATATGGAACTTAGAGTATCTCTGTGAAAAAGCTTGAACTGTCAAAGTAATTTGCGTAGGTCACATGGCCAGAAAGTGATAGAGTTTAAACTAGGACCCAAGTTCTCTTAACTACTGTCCTGTTCTCTTCCCACCAAAATAAGCTGGGCCTTAAAATCATGTCACCTGACAATGATATTTCTTCCATTTACCCACAATCAAAACATAAGAAAATAATGGACTGCCTGTACAAGATTTTAATTCTCACTTTTCAAAATAAAGTGTTATGCATATAATAATCACTAAAATATAAACATAATTTTTAAAATGTTAATAGCTTGGTAATAAGACCTTATTAATTTCAAAATCATAGAACAAAACTAATGATACATCATACTTCTTAAATACCCCACAGTTACTTTAAAACTGAGATGCTGGCTAAGACAAGATGAAATGAAACCTCAACTTTTCAATTGATTCCCATATCATTACTTATATTTTCAGGGTTACTTAATTTGGTTCTAGATTCTTATCTGAGATTTAACCGGAGTTTTATTTGGTTTACAGGGATAAAATGCTTGTCCCTTCCCCACCCTCACCCTAGGGGAGAAAAAAAACTAAATTATATCCCTTAAAATGATCTTTTTTTTTTTAACTCTAAAATTAATTATATTTAGTAAAAATGTTAGAAAATGTTTCTTAATTTAAAATTTATACTTTTCTAACCCAAATAATTTACCAAAGAAATACTCTTTAGGGCAGTTTATTTGTTCTTCATATGACATCCATAATTCTACCTTTGTAATGAATTCCTATTATTAAATACAGTTCTGAAGCTGTGCTCTAAACATCAATTAAATGAAGGGGAAATCATATACTTTATAAGTACTTCCTAGGAATGCAGGAAAAATCATATAAATAAAAAATTGGATTTCCAAAACCACATTAATAAAAAGTAATATTAGAAAAAGAACTTAAATAATTAGTCAAGCAAATAGTCAAGAATACTTTGGAATTCACTTTTTTTTTTTAGATAAATTGGCATCATGTAGATTAGGTTAGCATGATTCTCTTTTATGGAATTCAACTTATTTTTACTCACTTTATTCTAATTAATTTTTATGTGCAGACAAAATGGAAGGCAATGGAAATATGACCGGCAAAGTACTTCTAAGATAACCTACGTCTACAATCTAGTTTTAATGCCACAGGGATATGTTTGTCATGTGGGAATGGTAATTCAAATCAGTATTCGCTGTAGACATAAAGAAACAGTCAATGCAAGCTGACTTAAGTTGTTTATACTTGGAACTTTTGTTTTTATTAAAGAGACCAGTAGATGATAGTATATTTGGTTCATTCTTCCCAAGGTCTTCAGGAAAATACGTCTATGAAATAAAAGATTCTCAATGCTAAACATTTTATTGCATTTGGGAGGGGTATGAAATTTGGTAATAAAACAAGATTTGGGTCTTTGTTTTTCTAATTCAGCATAGAGACTGTCTTGAGAAAGGCTAACTGTGGCTGAGTTTACATCCCAGAAATGTATTTAATTTTTATCATGTCATCAAAATCTGATTTCTAAAATTAGATGTCTGGCCATATACTTCCTCCCCACTACTTTTCCCCTCCCCCCTAGTCATGACTACTGCCCAAGAAGCAAAAAAGAAGTTTCTCTGAGTGTATATAAACAGTAACTACAAAAGGACTCCTTTCACAATTTCAATTATGAGGTCTTGTAATTTAAATGCGTGGCTCTGCTCTCCCCCATCCATTCCCCATTCTGCCCCATCCCTCTGTTCTCAACTTTTATGAAACATTATATTTCCTTGCCCATCTGCGTCAATATTACCCTTTCTTAGGTCCAGCTAGAGTCATCACTTCTTGGAGCCTTCACTGGCAGGCTAAGGTTTCAGAAGTGCCTACTTACAGCAAATACTCTTAGTAGTTCCCTTTTGGTCGCAGAATCCCTTGACATTTTCTCAGAATGATATTATGAAGGGGAAGTAAATGTTCTCCTCTCCTACCCAGTTTCTTTTTAGAGTGCTGATTTCATTCCAGATCTGACCTAATTTTTTCTTGGGACAACTGGATTGATGTTGAAGTCACCCATGAGCCTGCCCTAAACAGACAACCTTGAGTAGAGGAAATGGCATTTCTGCCAATTACATGCTCTTCAGCTGGACTAGAGAGAATTGTTGTTGTGTGCTATCAACTTGATTCCAACTCATAGCAACCCTATATGACAGAGTAGAACTGCCCCATAGGGTTTCCGAGGCCATAATCTTTATTTGAGTAGATGGCCAGGTCTTTTCTCCCGCTGAGCAGCTGGTGGGTTGGAACTGCCAACCTTTCAGTTAGCAGCTGAGCACTTAACCATTGTGCCACCAGAGCTCTTTAGAGAGAATTAGAAGGTCCAAAATATTTGTCGCATTGTACTGTAAGGTCATAATGGAGATGTACCTGAAGAGTGAAATATTCAGGTAAACTTGATTCTAGACATCATGTTGGTTAGCATGATTCTCTTTTATGGAATTCAACTTACTTTTTGTTTACTTTATTCTAATTATTTTTCATGTGCAGACAAAATAAAAGCAAATGATACAATTTAGGAGAAAGAGCAAGCTTCAAACGTAAGTAGTATAGTGTTTCATAGATCTTATATTCTGAGAGAAATTACATTGAAATATAATGGTTTGTTTAAAAATACATGTAACGGTTATCAAAATATAAACACCCGGAATATGAAAGCACTGTCTCAGTTTAGCAGTTTAAAGTCCACACCTCAGTATATTAAGTGGAGCCCAGAAAAATCACTTGTTAAAAAATCTGGTTGAGGGGGAGAAAAAGGGAAAACTAAATGTCCTATACAAGACTTGATTCTTTTGAAAAATAGTTTAAAGCTAATAGTTCAAAAGCTAAAGACAGAAGATACAACTTTAACATGAAGGCTCATCTTTTTATAAAGCAACCACTTCTGTCTTCAGGTTGTAATGGGAGGATTTGTCAATCTGACTGAATCTTCTCTCTAGTTTTTCCCAACAGCTGTGTTCAGATAATCCATGGCTCCCATATTTACTGAGATCTGGATAATTTCATACACATGTCTAGTTTGGGACTCCACATTTTCAGAAAAATATGGAGACCTTGGAGGAGGTCCAGGGTAGACCAAGGGAAATGATTAATGGATTGGAAGTTGAAGTTTATGAAGAAAGGTTGTGAGATCTGATCTCTTGCTATGAGAAAAGTCTGAGTGGTGACTTAATAACACAAGGAAGTTTAGTAAGCAGCTGTTCTCCATCTTCACTAAGGTTGAATGAAATGAAATCATATAAATTGCAACAAGAAAAAAATGTGTTACAAGCAGGAACTTCCAAGTACTAACATTGCTGGATTCTAAAAAGATCCTCAGAAGGATGTACAGTCTACTTCCATGGTCTGCAGTGATAGACCTATGAGTAGAGGAGGATAACATAATATCTTAAGATCCCTCTGGAGCTTTCTTTTTTATAAGTTTGTTGTTTTTGTTAGATGCTGTTGAGTCAATTCCGACTCACAAGCTATCCCGTGTACAATAGAATGAAACACTGCCTGGTCCTGCACCATCCTCACAATCATTGCTATGTTTAGATTCCATTGTTGTAACCACTGTATCAATCCATCTTGTTGAGGCTCTTCCTCTTTTTCATTGACCCTCTACCAAGCATGATGTCCTTCTCCAGAGACTGGTCCCTCCTGATAACATGTCCAAAGTACATAAGATGAAGTCTCCCCATCCTTCTAAGGAGCATTGTGGCTGTACTTCTTCCAAGACAGATTTGTTCATTCTTCTGGCAGTCCATAGTATATTCAATATTCTTCGTGAACATCGTAATTCAAAGGCATCAATTCTTCTTCGGTCTTTCTTATTCTTTGTCCAGCTTTTGCATGCATATGAGGCAATTGAAAGTACTGTCGAGTCAGGTGCACTTTAGTCCTCAAGGTGACGTCTTTGCTTTTTAACACTTTAAAGAGGCTTTTTGCAGAAGATTCGCCCAATGCAATATGTTGTTTGATTTCTCGACTGCTGCTTCCATTGGCATTGCTGTGGATATAAGTAAAATGAAATCCTGACAACTTCAATATTTTCTCCATTTATCATGATGTTGATTACTGGTCGAGTTGTGAGGATTTTTGTTTTCTTTATGTTGAGGAGCAATCCATACTGAAGGCTGTGGTCTTTAATCTTCATCAGTAAGTGTTTCAAGTGCTCTTCACTTTCAAGAAGCAAGGCTGTGTCATCTGCATATCACAGGTTGTTAATGAGTCTTCCTCCAATCTTGATGCTGTGTTCTTCTTCATATAGTCCAGCCTCTTGGATTATTTGCTCAGCATACAGATTGAATAAGTATGGTGAAAGGATACAACCCTGACACATAACTTTCCTAATTTTAAACCACACAGTATCCCCTTGTTTGGTTGGAATGGCTGCCTGTTGGTCCTATGTACAGGTTCTGCATGGGCACAATTAAGTGTTTTGGAATTCTCGTTCTTCACAATGTTGTCCATAATTTGTTATGATCCACACAGTCAAATGCCTTTGCATAGTCAATAAAACACAGGTAAACATCTTTATGGTATTCTCTGCTTTCAACCAAGATCCAACTGATATCAGCAATGATATCCCTTGTCCCATGTCCTCTTCTGAATCAGACTTGAATTTCTGGCAATTCCCTGTGGACGTACTGCCACAACTCTTTTTGAATTATCTTTGCCAAAATTTTACTTGCATGTGATATTAATGATATTATTTGATACTTTCCACATTCTGTTGGATCACTTTTCTTTGAAATGGGCACAAATATTGATCTCTTCCAATCGGTTGGCAAGGTAGCTGTCTTCCAAATTTCTTGGCATAGACTATCTAATCACATTTATAAGTCTACCTAATCATACTTGGGAAAATTATTTGCCTGAATTAAGTCTCATTTCCTCCCTCCCCTCCCACCCCCAGCCGCTTATTCTTTGTCCACCTCTGTAAAGCACTGGCATCCAAGAATAGCTGGGGCACTGATCATGGTGCCCCTCCAGCTTTGGGAACTTGTTTCTTGTACATCACTATCTCCCCCTGGCCACTAGGGGCATGGTGATCCTCATCATTCTATACATCAAACCTACGGTAAGGGAAAGCAAAATGAAACATAATTTCCTACCCTCGACAAATTCACAAGTGACCCAAAGGGTGACAAGACAACTTTTATTTCCTAGAATATGAGCATCTGAAGTTCTGAAGTGTGTTTTATTCATCTGCCTGTATCATAAGCCACAGAGCAGTGTCTGACACTTACTAGGTGCTCAGCAAGTTTTCATCAACTGAATGAACGTAACTATGAAGTGAAGGTAAAATAAAATGGTAGTTGAGAAAGTCAAGAGTTTCAGACATTTCCAAATGATTCTGTATGCTAGACAAATCTAAAGCTTAACTCTTTCTTCTACACATGTGCTATTGAGGATTTTATCTCTACCAGTCTTTACTACTTTATCTTGAAGACTAGGTCAAGAGAGCCAGTGGCACATTCTACCCAGACTGTTCATCAAAAAGACCATTAATGGACAGGCACTATCTTGACGCATGTATCAGAATCATGCAAAAACAGACTGAATTATGAATTCTTACTTAATATATTTTTTAAATATGACTTTGGGAAGTTCAGTAATCATTGTTTTCTAAATTAATTATCTTTTTGTATACTTTTCTATCTTTCTCCATTTTTTTCATTTAGAATATAAAATTTCACAGTAGGAGACCTTTCATTCTAATCATCACACAGCCTAAATAATTGGGTTTCAAAAATAAGGTAATCTGCTCCTATATCTTATTCAATGTCCCGGAACCCTTTGGTTTAAACTTGTTAATTATTCTGATGGCTCTTCTCCCAACAGAACAACAAATACCACAGTCAGCTATCATTGCCAGCTCTAAATTTCGTCCTAAATCCACAATCTCATACCCCTTTTGACCATGCTTATAGAAATATTATGATGACCAAACCAATTTATTCTTTACTATTAATTTTTGAATGTTCTCAAGGAAAATCTAGTGTCTCAGAGGGTTACAAACTGATGGTTTTCTTATGTTTGGGGGTTAGTCTCAGTTATTTCAAAATAGTTTCTGTGCTGTTTTTCTTGATCCAACTAAATATTATTCCCAGATGCGATTAGTTTTTGATCCTCTTGTTCTACCCTCCTAATCTTGGCCCTTCTAACATTTTCTTGCTGTAGTTCCTTTCTTTGGTCTGCAACTAATAACTGTGCTTGCTTACATAATTACTGTAACAGATGTTGACCAAGGTGGACATATTTAAGTAGTGTATAGAGCTGTGGTTATGGTTCTTAACACTTATTGTTGTACCATCTACTGCAGAGGGTAATGATTTCTCCCTTAAGGATTTTCTCAGGACAGGTCTTAATTTGAAGGATTGTAAGTGACACAGTTCTACTCTGAGTGGGGCTTGAAATCATCTGGCATGAATTTGAAGACGCCTTTGCCACTCTTTTCAGCACAGAAGTTCTGTTTACTTATAATTTTCCCTATACTAATTACTCCAATTTTCAACACTTTTTGAGGTCAATTCATTTGATTATAGACAATTATATATATATATTTTTCTGCAAATAAGACTGAAGGCAGGAGTAACTAGGAAACTTGAATAAACAATTAAACAAAATGCTTTGAGTGATAGTAGTACTAACTCCAGCCAATTAAAATTATTAATAGAAAAAAATATGTTGATGTCAAATCTGAGCCTACTGCCTCGGTTCCCACTTGAGTAATGAGGATTAGTTTATATTTCCTGACAAGAATAGATGGGAATTCACATTTCTTCCTGACTCTTGTCTCTCTAGAACATTGGGTTAGAATAGTTTTAGGCCATTAACCAAAAAAACAAAAGCAAAATTAGATTAATTCAAAATTAATTTTTTAAGCCCCACAAAAGTGAAATGGGGAGCATTTTATTTTCAAGCAGTGAAGCTTTCTCTCTTTTGATGATAGAGAAAATGTTCAGATCATAAAACTTTACCAAAACATGAAATCTTTGCTTCTAACATATCAATCATATCAGAGACAAGTACTTAAGAAGAATCAGAAATGCATACTCTGTCTTCTCAGCATCCCCCTTGCTGACAACAGGAAAATAATTTTGTAAAAAGCTTTTTCTTAAAACGTTAAAACTTTCTCTGTAGGCTACCTAAATTAAACAAGTAAAAATTATTCAGAATTCCATTGAAAGCACTTGTACACCTTTAAGTTCATCTTGGCTTCACTGTTTTTCAATGTAAAATGTACTTTAAGGCAAAGGGACAAATACTTGAAGTCTAGTCTCTTACTGTTTTGGTAATGCTATAATCAAAAATCAGAAAGTTTGGAAATACGCATAGATCTGATTCATTGGAAATTTTCTCTGAACTGGCATTTGATCTTCTTTTATTTCTAAATATTCTTAGCATTTCTGACTCCTCTGCCTTTTCCTCAGTAAAACTGCACCACACACTGGATAGGGAAGATACAAACATTTATTTGTATAATGTCAAGGGAGAGTGAAAATAAGACGGTTGGCCATGGATCCAATGAGAGTCTCGGAAATGAGAACACTTTTACCTTCAGTAGAAGTGCTGACCTGGCAATGTGAATTTAGCAGATAGAAGAGTTGCCATAACTTCTTCTGAGCAGCATTGAGAGTGCTAACTGAGATTCTTGACATCCATTTTTTCAGGCAGGGAGTAAGCAACAATTGAGCTTATTAAAAACCTGGGGAAATAACTTACTTTCAAGCAAATTAAAAGTTGCAAAGTAAGCATCAGTTTGAAGTTAGCATAAAGTTATTTTAAAAAATAAGCTGGGGACAAGGTTTCTCCTGTCCTGTGTAAAATAGATTCACATTGTTTTTTTGTTTTGCTTTGCTTCAATTTATAAAACTTATCTGCTAAACTGTATTGAGATAGCAAAAGAAATTGTGTCTGCATTAGCCTATACCCCTGGGAAACAATGCAGAGGTTCTTTGAGGTGGCCAAGCCTAGCTTACTGCCCTCTATCTTTTCTTGCTTTCTGGTTAGCCTGCATATTTCATATACATTAAATATTCCATAATAAATTCCACCATCTGTGCTGTAGGGTAGTTTGTATTGGTCGTGTGCTCTGTCAAGTTGACAGAGGTGCAAAGCTAAATGTGTGACACTCGAAGAATATGCATATATTTGAATAATTTGACTATTCAGACCAACAATTTGCAAAGCCATTCTGAATGATCGCACATCCCATGACACTTCCAAGGAACAGATAGCTTCATTTACTTCAGGTGAAGGCAGGAGTATTTTGAGTGAGAATTGAAATTTCGGCTCTGGCACCTAGCTGTGTGATCTTGGGTGAATTATATCATGGCACTGAGCCTCAAGTTCTTTACTTATAAAATGAAACTAATAATTTCTGTCACTAGTCTTTTAGATGCTCTAAAATGTAACTGAACTCATTTTGTTAACTGTAAACTCTTAAGTAAATTGAACCGAGCATATAATAACGTTATATATTCAGTTCAACAACACATTCTTGTTAACCACAGAGGGTCCAGGAAAGGAAACTGTTTATAAATCTTTCCCTTCCCTAAAATGAATGTTGGAGAGTTTAGGGAAATTCTTTACAGCAATGAGTCTTAGCAGTTATTGGGTCACACTCCTTTGAGATTACAGAACATGAACATACACATAAAAATACCTACAAAATTTTGGGGGGATGGCAGAATTGCTCTGACATTCATTCATGCACCTTTAGGGCAACTGTTTCTCAAAGTGTGACTTTAGATTGTCTGCATCCGAATTTCTTGGGATGCTTGTTAAAATGCTAATTATTGGACTTTATCCCCACCCCTATTAAATCACAATTTCAGGAGGAGTAACCTGCATTTTAACACGCTCCCAAGAGACCTTCATGCTCTAGGAGATCCAGGGACCGTAAGTTAAGCAACCCTGTCTTACAGCATTTTTCTCATTCTAAATTTTAAGATCTGCCTTAGTGCATACGAATTAGCTGAACTAATGGGAAGAAAATACAGCTTTAAAGCATGAATCCAGTGTAAAATATTGATAGTGCTCGTCAAATGGTTAATTGAAAATGGTCCTCTGTACCCTAGCCATTTAAGTTCTCTCTTGGGGTCTTGGCTAATGTCATATGAGAACCCGAAAGACCGTTTGCTTTCTGATAACCCTTAGGTAGAGGGGGGCGGGGGGCGCAGCTGGTGAACTGAACCAACCTTGCTCCCCTACTCTGGTTAAAGCCGAGGGCTTTTGATTTATCTTTGCTGCCCAGGGTCATTATTAAAAGGATTGGCTTATGTGTGTATGTTTGCTGGGGCTGGAAGTGAAAACATCTGCAAAAGCATGAAATGCCCTGGAACGGAACTCTTCTAATAAAAGATGTATCATTTTAAATGCGCTGAATTTTGATTCTGGTAATTCGTGCACTAGAGTGTCTATTTCGAGGCAGCGGAGGTATCATATGACGGCGCACGTCAAGACACCGTGGAGCCCTCTCGTGGACTCCCACCCACTTTCCCATTCACCGCGGAGAGGGCTGCTCGAGCTGTCTCTACCCCCCGGGCGAGCTAGCATGAAATCTCCCTGCCTTTGCCGAGATCAAATGGAGCTCCTCGCTCAGTGGGTGCGAGTATTACCTCCGCCATGCGATTTCCACTATCAATAATTTAACTTCTTTGCTGCGGAACAGGAGTACATACCGGGCACCAAAGACTCTTCTCCCCCTTCCTTCTTTTTAAACGAAGGGTTCGTGAAAAAAATAATAGAGTCTGGGAGTTTTCGGGCTGAAGTCTCCCCCTGAGCAACTGCCTTGATGTTTACTTTGACAAGTAGTGACTGAAAAGGTGGGTTTTCTTCCTTTCTTCACATTTTTCTCTGTTTGCTCTTCTAGAAGTGTGTGGCTTTAGCGAGGTCTGTCATTGCCTCGGCTTCCTGGCTGGAGCAGTAACTTGGTGTAACGTTATCTGGGGGCGTTCATTAATAAAAAATATCGTTATTATCTTGATTGAATTCCTATTAGGCAAACTCCAGAGAGGCCAGTGCGCGAACTCTGTTTAAGTTGGCATGTTTAAGGCCGCGGAGTAGACCCGCAGCCCCATGTTCTGTGCAATTTCATTGTGTGCTCGCGTTTGCAAGGCTCCGTGGTGCGGAAAGGTGCGGGGAAGGTGTGTCTGTGGCCCGGGAAACGCACACCCTCTCCCACAGAACTTGGGGGCCAGGGTGGGGGAGGGGCTGCCAGAGATGGGAGCAAGTCCTCCGGGGCGTCTGATTCGCACACGTCCCCCCCTCCCCGGGTTTCTGCGGAGGGCACGGGACACGAGGTTCCCCCGGCCGGGGGCTTCACCGCCTCCTGGAGTGGCGGGCGCGGCGCTGGCGTCCTGCCGAGGCGCCCTGGGCGGGCGCGGGGCTCGTAGGGCGACGTCGCGGGTCCTTGTGAGACCGAAGCTAGGGAGGGCGGCGTGCTGCGCGCTGGCCCGGGAAACCCCCAGAGCTGAGCTCGGGCGAGGGAAAGGCGCGGCGTCCCCTTTAAGCGGCCGCCCCGCAAGGGTATCGGTAGCGCGGACGAGCCGGGTGGGGAGGGTGGGCGGCGCCGTTTGACCAATCGAAGCTCAACCGAAGAGCTAAATAATGTCTGACCCGAGCGCTAGGCTCAAGCAGGAGCTCGGGTTCCCGCCGCCGCCGCCGCCGCCGCCGTGCCCGGGCGCAGCCACCGGCTCGGGGTCCCGCACCCAGTCGCGCCGCGGAATCCCGGGCGGGACCCAGGAGCCTGCTTAGCGCGCCCCTCGCTGCCCCTCCGTCAAGCATTGAGGAGACACTTGGACTGAAGCTGCCAGCGCTGCTGTGGGACCGGCGGGGAGCGGCACCAGGACGGGTTTGGGGCTGGGCACAGGGGCCAGGAGCGCGACAACGATGTGACGCCGCCGCCGGGGACCCGTGAGCTTTGTGTGGACCCCGAGGTAGGCGGGCGCTGGTCGTGAGTTTTGGCGCGGGAGCCACCCGTCCGCGGGGGAAAGTTAGCTGGAGGGGCTCGAAGTTGTGGGAAGAGGTCAGAACTCCGTCTTTCTTCTCCACCGGGAGAAGAAGGGCTTTGGAGTTGCTCCTAGGGACCCTTCTCCCATCCCACGATCCAGAGGGGCAGCCGGGACTCCAAGGGAGAGAGACTCCAGGAAGTCCTGAAGGTGGGAGAGAAGGCCTAGGGAAAACAGGGTCTGCGAGAAAGTGCCCCAACGACCCTTCCCTCAGCCTCCTGCCAACCGGAGTGAGGGGTCGTGAGCTGGGTTTGTGGCGCTGGTTGTCGGGGACTCCAACGGAAGTGAGTGTGACGGGGCTGGATAGGAATCTCTCTCACGGACTGGGCGATCCTCACGCAGATTTCGGGGAGCCTGTGCACTCTCAGCCCGCATCCTCGACCCAGGGGCTCGAGCCCTGCAGCTCGCGGTCACTTGCTCCCAAGGAGTTAACTGAAGCTGACTTACAGTCAGAAGCCAAAGTTGCTTGGAAAACTTGGGGCATTTCTGCCGCTCTCACCAGAAGGGGATGCGGGACTTGAGGCTAGTCATGCCTACACGTACCCTCTACCCGCGCCCGGCCCTTGGGACACGTTCCAGGGACGTAAAGTTTTGAGCTCCGGGGTAGGAAGTAAGAGGGGACGAGGGGGCCTGACTCGGGTAATTCTCTGGGGATGCGGAGCGGGGAAGAGAAATGGATGAGTGAGCTGCTTTGGGAAAGAAACAGCTGAGGGTTCGGGGCCTTTTGGAGGGGTATGGGAGAACTGCAGACTACGGGCACCCTTAAGAAGAGAAAGCCTCGGGTTGCGGGGGTGAACTGGAGTCGTAGTGGAAGGATGTAGTGTTTGTGTGTTGGGGGTGGAACGGGGGGGAGGCACCGGGGGTGGGGGGCCCCGAGGACGAGGAAGACGGGGGTCGGGGGCGGGGAGAGCCTCGCTAGGGTAGGTAGAGGGTGCCCTCTGCCGGCCAAGATGCCAAGCGCAGCTCTGGGGCTGAGGGAGGATTAAGGAACCCCTTTGCGGGATCCCTTTGGGAGCTGGAAGAAGGGACTTGTAGAATGAAGCTTCAGACTCCTGCTTCCTGGGGCGTGCGACTCGAATGGATATTGACTTCTCGCGGTTCTTTGGTTCCAATGCAAAAAGTTTTCCTCATGCTGAGAGAGCTTTGATAGGCCACTGCTGGCGGTGGATCTTATTTTAGGGGCCTCTAGGTATCTTACAAGGAGCCTGGTGGCACAGTGGTTAAGGCGCTCCCGCTGCTAACCAAAAGGTCGACTGGTTTGGTTCGTTGGAACCCACCAGCCGCTCCAGGGTAGAAAGATGTAGCAGTGTGCTTCTGTAGAGGTTTACAGCCTTGGAAACCCTAGGGGGCAGTTCTACTCTGTCCTGTAGGGTCGCTGTGAGTCGGAATGGACTCGACGTCAATGGGTGTATTCCGTGCAATATTTGCAGTAGGTATTTTACACTCACTCCTGAATATCAGCAGCAATCAGTGAACATTTTCTGACAAGAATGCAGGAATGTTCTTGGCTGGAAGCAAAGAAAAGCATGTTTCTGGGCGTTTATTAATCCGCTTAGTACAGTTATCTTTGAAAGCAAAACAATATATAATTGGGAACTTTGACATTTAATTACATGTGCTATTAAAGGTGATCCTCAAACTGGCTCAACTTCTTGGAAAATACCTGCCCTTTATTTTTATCCAGAATATATATTTTATATGAGTTTGTTAGAAGGTGAAACGCCATTTTGCTGTTACATTTGAATTTTTTGTTACATTTTTACTTATTGAGGAATAATTACAGGTTTACTTAGGGTAAACATGGGAGCCCTCAATGTTTACCTCATGCAGCATTATCATTTTTAGGTTGGAGGTTTCTGAGATTATGACGCATAGTGCTTCAAGCTATTACACATAATAGATCACATGTTTTGTAGGAAATTACACTAGAAAGTCTTGGCGCTGAGAAAGGCACCCCTTGAAAACAATAACTAACTTTTTGTTCCCGGGTTTTGCATATGCCTTGCTTGAGAGCAGGGAGACATTTTTTTTTTGGTAAGGTTACCTCTGGTCTGGGGCAGAGGTGACAGAAAGGAAAGAGACACTTGTTGAAATGTAACCATAACATTTACTGGAATTTAAAACCCTTTGGTTACCATTACTGGAATTCCAGGGCCGTAAAGTTGTCTTTTTTCTTCAACTTTATTTTCTAAAATGTGATAAATGTCCGTAAATATAGACCAGTAATAAGTATTATGACAGCAGAAGCATTATGTATGTAGAGCTATTTTAAGTTATTACAGAACATTTTCTATTTATAAATGATATAAGCAGAAAGAAATGATTTCCAGATAAGACTTGCGTACATGTTTTGAAGCATTAGAACATTGCAGACACACTTAGCCATCACATTTTTTTTACAAAATAACAGTAATTTCTCACATACTTTTGGATCCTTTCATAATCCATTCAAAGCTGAGTTAGTTACTGGAAATCTTGTTTATTTTAAGGTAATATTTACGGCCGTTTTCATATTAAGGTGTATACTAGGTCCAGATTTGAATATCCAGAAAATAAAGCGTTCAGAAAGTTAGAATGTCTTTTTCATTGTTTGTAACTTACTTGCAAACAAAGACAACCCAGAAAGTGATCACTCGCCTACAATGCAGTGATCAAATCAAATGATTTATTTATACTATGTGAGCTAATTGCCTCAATCTCATAATGGCTAAGGGGATGGGGAGTGGGCTGGAGTATTATTGGTTCATTTTGACTTTTTGACGGGGGTGGGGGCGTGTCCTGTGGATAATGCAAATTTCTAAAATCCTGGCTCTGAAGTCCTTGGCTTGTCTATTTAATAGGGGCACCATTAGAAGGTAAGATATTCCCTTCTTCTTGGAATCGTTAAAAGCCCCCGCTTTTCAACAGTCAAAATGAGAATGATTGATAATCTTCTTTGTAACCTAAATAGCTTTGGTTTGTAGCTTAGCATGCATAGCAAGCTGAGCACGCCCACCTGATGGTATAGCAGAGAGCTTCTTCACATTTTTTTATGCTCCTCTTTAAAGCCTTCTGTGAATATCCCCCCACGCCGCCCCCCCCCCCCCCCCCCCCACACACACAGCTCTGTATCCAGGTAGTTAATTGTAGCTAGCAGCTTTGGGTCTGAATCTCAGACTTAATCTTCTTCTAAGCAAAATAGAAAGGTATTATACAAGTAGTTCATTAACATTTTAAAGTTTAGGAGGTTAGTCTCAGAGTAGAGAAAAGAACAATTTTAGACTTCCTGAATGAAAACAGGGAGCAGGAGAGTGTATGATAACT
This sequence comes from Dugong dugon, assembly GCA_030035585.1. NCBI lineage: Eukaryota > Metazoa > Chordata > Mammalia > Sirenia > Dugongidae > Dugong > Dugong dugon. Next base: position 99,510,486 of record CM057467.1, on the reverse strand, counting down.
AAACTCTGAATATCTTTTAAAGTGAAAGGCACGAGAATATGAGGTTTATTTTGGGGGTAATGAAAAAGTTTTAAAATTGATTGTGGTGATGGTTGCACACATCTGTGAATATATTAAAAACCATTGAATTATATGCTTTAAATGGGTGAATTGTATGGTACGTGACCTATATCTGAATAAAGCTGTTTAAGAAAGAAATGAAGGAAGACAGGCACTCCCACTTCAGATGTCCATAATATTGACTGTATTTTAAAGGCTAAAACATGATTTTCAACCTGCATTTTCCCCTGAGAGGAAGATTTTAGTTTGCATGAGGAGACTAGTCTGGCCCAATGCTGGGGAATATATCCCTTTAATAGGGTAATTGCTAACTTGTCTTGACTTGTTTTCAAACAATTGTTATGGAGCACTCAGTTTCCACTAATTGCAAAGCTGCTGCTTAATTGAAGGACTCTCAGCCATCTAGTGCAGCCATTCAGCCCCTGGCAGGCTCTGTGATCTCAAGCTGTGAATTGCATTTTAAAGAGGAATCCAGGAGAGAATTCAGCAGAATTCTGGGTTTAAAATGCTGGCTGTTGTTCAGTGGAGGAAGAAATCATTTGAGCAAGAATCACATTAAGTTGAGTTGTGATAAATTTTCTTTATTAGGATGAATAACATGCACAGATGTGCTTCAAAAGTGAATAAGCAAACTTACTGGTTATATACTCTGCATCCATTTACTCTGTTCAGTATGGTGTAATGTTCATAAATGATGTTGGCAAATGAAATCCGTATGCCATTTGCATGTGGGTTTTAAGCCTAGGAAACGGGGGGAAGAAAAAGCTTAGTATTTTTAAGCGTAGGCATGTGTGTCCTGAAAGTCCCCTTAAAACTTCCACTCAAGGCATAGAATTATTTAATCCCCAATGATTTTATACTTAAACATATCACTGACTTTCCAGAATACTGACACGCCTTAGACAAGTCATGGACCCAGTTATTGACTATATGGATTCATTACTGATGACAGACGCAAAAACAGCAGAGCTAATGAATATATTGACTTGGAAAATCTTTTGGGGAAGGGAGTGGTAAATGGGTGTGTTCTCTAAGTGGAGCAGGAAGTTATTCTCATTTCTGTAGAAAAACATGAGTATGTGGTCAGATAAGGAGTATGAAGGCATTCAATGAAATGGAAGTATTCAAGTTTGTAGTACAAACTGTGGGACACTTACTGGTCTTGTGAGACAAATCTAACCAAATACCGTATCATAGATACTAAGGCATGGCTCATTGTACTAATGTCTCATTTATAGAATGCCTTAGAGTTTGAGGATGGATTCCATTAGTTGGGGACGGTGGGGAGGGGAGTGCGGGACAGCAGAGTGATGGGGGGAGGCAATGTAAATTTACAAGCTTCAGTGACAGCCATAATAAAGTAAAAGTTTATTTCCAAAGAGCCTAGAGAGTAATGCATGTTACATAGCTTTTCCCAAAGGTCACTTGAAAGAACTTTTCATTGGTTGTCATGGTAGTAATATCCTGATTTTGAAAGCTTGCAGAACCTAGTAGCTCTTAAATGTGCTTTCAACTTGGTTCCTTTGGTCTGACTGAAACTTTATGAAGATCTGTGTTTCTGACATGCCTTTGCACTTTTGTGGGAAGGGGGAGGGGGTCAGGCAAAGGAGGTTTCTCAATTTGAAGATGCTGTAACTAGGAAGTATTAAATTCTGTTATTTTTAAAAACCACTTAACTTCAAATTGACTTATTAAAATAAAACCTAGATGGCAACCTATCATTTAATCACAACTAGTGTGAATGAAGTTAAGGTTTATATAGTGGAAATTCAAAGAAAATGAATGGGCAGTTTCAAGTAATTTAAGGATCTCATCAAAAGTTGAAGTAATAGTGCCACCTAGAGAACAAAATCGCCAGCTTTACCAGCCAAAGGCTTATTTGCCGTATGAGACATTTTCCCAAGGTTACCCATGAAACTCGTCGCCATCCAGTTGATAAACCACCTCATAGTGATCATGTAGGACAGAGTAGAACCGTGCCATAGGGTCTCCAAGGTTGTAATCTTTACAGAAGCAGACCACTACATGTTTCTCCTGCAGAGCGGCTGATGAGTGTGAACTGCTGTCCTTTTGCACTTAACCACTGTGCCACCAGGGCTACTTTTCCCCAAGGTTACAGTAACTAGGATTTCCTTCCTACCCTATTCAGAGTCAGTGGGTGTGTATAGGGTAGGGAAGCTGGGTACATTTAGGATTGTAGATGAGATTTTAAAACAAGTAGATACCACAACTTGATGTATACACTGGATCTTTCTAGTATTTTTAATGTATTAGCCAAATGTAGAATAGCCTGCCTGGAATCAAGGGCTGGCCTCCTTTTTTAACATTTATTGTTTTTAGGGCTACATACTGAAGCACAGAGTACAAAGGTTCTGATTTTAGTCATTTGCCACAGGCAAATCATTGTACTTTCTGAGATATAATAACACCAAATAAATTGAGTAGAGAGACCTTTAAGAATGTCTTTGATCTGTGATCTAACTTTAATGATTTGAGAAGACTTAAGAATAAAATAGTCGTATATGTAGCAGGATCTTAAACGCTGAAAAGGAAGGGGAAAAATAAAAGGGAAGGAAATAACAAGGATTGCTTCAACCTTATTTATAATACCCCCCAAAAAACCAAAAAACCCTGTAGGACAGAGTAGAACTGCCCCATAGAGTTTCCAAGGCTGTAATCTTTAAGGAAGCCAGCTACCACATCTTTCTCCTGCAGAGCAACTGGTAGTTTCAAACCACCAACCTTTCGGTTAGCAACCAAGCACTTAACCACTGTGCCCACCAAGGCTCCTTCAACCTTATAATAGATAAAGATACATATTTGAGACAGCACTAACAAATAGCAGTGGAACCAGGAACCAATAATTACAAGTTGACTCAAAATTCTTTGATGACAAAATCTGTGTTTAACTCATTTTTTTCATACCCCCACAATCGCATATAGAACAGTGCTGGTGACAGAGGAGGTACTTCAATGAATGCTTTTGAATGAACAAATGAATTGATTAATAGTTGTTTTAGATCCTGAGTAGTAATGGAGACAATGAAGAAACTTTATAACTATAAAAAATGTTTATTTGTTTTGCTGGAAGAGAGGCAGAAATGGAGGGAAATAAGTATAAGTAATACTTTTTTTCCCATTACATATCATAAATACCATTTAGTTGACTTTGATCTAAAATTTAGTAGGCGTACTTTGATTTACTCATAAAATTATCATGTTTGGAACATATGAAATGTTAAAGTTGATTTAGACAGCAACTGTAAACTTCCTGGTGGATTTTCTTTTAGAATGTTTTCAAATTTTTAGATCTACTGGAGATGCTGGAGCCCTGGTAGTGTACCGGTTAAGAGCTCAGCTGCTAACCAAAAGCAGTTCGAATCCACCAGGCGCTCCTTGGAAACCCTATGAGGCAGTTCTACTCTGTCCTATAGGGTCGCTATGAGTTGGCATCAACTCGACAATGACAGGTTAGTGGAGATACCAGTGCTTCAGGGAGTTTAATGTAATACATCTTAAGTTTGTGCCAGTTCCCATGCTGTGAGAAATCACAGCATGATGACCACAGAAAGTCATTATGTTGTCTGTATTTTGTGTCATTCATAGAAGCAATCAAGTGTAGAAAATGTTTTCTGGGGTAGGTTTCCCTCTCTCTATGAGTCAGAATCAACTCGACAGCAATGAGTTTGGTTTGGTTTTTGCCCCCTCCCCCAGAGAAGAAAAAGACTAAAAAATATAAATAGATATATATAGAGAAGCTCATTGATAAAATTTTTGGCACATGGGATTTAGTCTAACCAGTTTTGGTTTTGGAGGCGCTACCATCAGCAGTTACTGCATTTTCTTATGCTTTTTTCCTGCCTTCATGTGCTTTTGAAAACTGAAACTGTGCCCAAACTGAAACGTCTCTCTATCTGTTCACATGTTCATTCATTTCGTGAAATACAAGGAGTGTTTAAAACACAAACAAATTTCTTTTCCATCATGTAGAATCTGAAGATTAAGAAATTTTGCCGTCGTGCTGCAGGGAGATGCCTGGCGGAGTCCCAGGCCACATTCCTAGACCCTGCTTTCGAAGGTGTTCTCTCTTATGTAACATTGTGAAAGTAAATCCAACATGTTTACTGATAACGTGTCTGAAGGCACAAATGATATGCTTATCATAATGAAATATAAAGTTAACATACATGTCGTTCTGTTGATATGCTTATCATAATGATATATAAAGTCAACATACATGTCATTCTGTTGAATGACAGAATCAGGTTCATTCATTTACATTTACCTAAATATAAAATCCTATGATTAGATTCAAAAAATAAATTGTATAAATACAAGATAGAAGAGAGAGTTGGTGCAGGGGATCTGTGAATTATCAGCAGAGTAGAGAAAGGAAACCTGAAAATGTTTTAGATAACCACAAGTTCAGTGCTAACCAGTGGTGTGATTAACCAGTTACCATTAAGTCAATTCCAACTCATGGTGAACTTATGTGTGTCAGAGTAGAACTATGCTCTATAGGGATTTTAATGGCTGATTTTTGGAAGTAGATTGCCAGGCCTTTCTTCTGAGGTGCCTCTGGGCAGACTCAAACTTCCAGCCTTTCAGTTAGTAGCTGAGCATGTTAACTATTTGCACTAGCCAGGGACTCCAGTGTTGTGACTAGGTATTGTTAACATAGCTATTGAAGATTTGGGTGTGTAATAGATGCATAATATTTAAATTGAGAAGCTAATACTTTCCCTTACTTCTTAAGTAGATCATAGCTGGAATATTATCTTCAGTTCAAGGAACTGAAATAGGTTGCTTGGGTACATCATAGACAAAGTGGTATATGTTCAGATTATTGTGACCAGAATAGATAGGGAATTTGAAACCATCTCAAGCAAACAATGGTTGCAGGAGCTTGGAATGTGTGGTTTCGGGAAAAGAAAACTTAAGCTGCAATGGCAAGTGGTTTTTGTCTCCCTTAGCAACTCTAATCGCTACCCGGAACCCTGGGTTGAGAAGAATGCTGAAGCTAGCCAGGCTAAATGAGAAAAAATGTTCCAACTAATTGTTAATGCCCACCGTGCCTGGGGGGATTACAGTGGCAATATGTGTAGTGTGTTTTTGACATCCTGATTTAGAGGATAGGAGTTCCTGGGAGGTGCAAATGGTTCTGCTGACCAAAAGGTTGGTGGTTTGAACCCACTCAGAGGTACCTTGGAAGAAAGTCCTGCCCATCGACTTCCAAAAGATCAGAGCCTTGAAAACCCTATGGAGCACAATTCTACTCTGCACATATGGTTTTTGTTTTTTCATTTAGGGGATAGACTTCAAAAATTTGAAGAAAAGTTATATGGAGGAGGGAGTAAGTTTATTTTTTGTTGCTCTAGAGAGCAGATCTAAGAAAAATGATGTAAATAAAAGTATTGTATGTAGTATCTTTGAGTTGTGCCACATCAGCAAATGAAGGTCATGAAAGATTTACTTCATCCAGATCATTAAGGCCGACTCTATCTCAACTTTCCCTCTGCTCTGCATGAGAAATATATGGCAGTCTACTTCCATAAAGATTTACAGCCTTGGAAACCCTATGGGGCAGTTCTGCTCCATCCTGTAGGTCACTATGAGTCAGAATTGACTGGATGGCGATGGTTTTTTTGTCTACTCCTAGGAGACATCTCTTCCCCAGTTGTACTTTGAGTTCATTCCAACCTGAGAGGCTCATCTTCTGGCACTTTATCAATGTTCTGCTGCTATTCATAAGGTTTTCACTGGCCAATTTTTCTAGAAGTAGATTGCCAGGTCCTTCTTCCTAGTATGTCTTAGTCTGGAAGCTCTGCTGAAACCTGTCCATCATGGATGATCCTGCTAGTATTTGAAATACTGGTGGCATACCTTCCAGATTCACAGCAACATGCAAGCCACCACAGTACGATAAGCTGACAGATTAATCAAAATGAGAAGAAACAGCTGCAGTCATCCATTAATAATCAAACGTGGGCTGTACAAAATATGAATCTAGGAAAATTGGAAGTTGTCAAAAATGAAATGGAACTCATAAAGATGGATATCCTAGGCATTAGTGAACTGAAATGGACTGGTGTTGGCTATTTTGAATCAGACAATCATATGGTCTATTGTGCCGGGAATGACAAATCGAATAGGAATGGCATTGTACTCATTGTCAAAAAGAACATTTGAAGATCTATCCTGAAGTACAATGCTGTCAGTGATAGGATAATATCCACAGGCCTACAAGGAAGACCAGTTAATACAACTATTATTCAAATTTGTACGCCAACCACTAATGTCAAAGATGAAGAAATTGAAGACTTTTACCAACTTCTGCAGTCTGAAATTGATCAAACATGCAATCAAGATGCATTGATAATTACTGGTGATTGGAATGTGAAAGTTGGAAACAAAGAGGAAAGATTGGTAGTTGGAAAATATGGCCTTGGTAATAGAAATGATGCAGGAGATTGCATGATAGAATTTTGCAAAACCAAAACCAACTACTTATTCATTGCAAATATCTTTTTTCGACAACATAACCGATGACTATACATGTGGACCTCACCAAATGGAATACACACCAATCAAATCGACTACATTTGTGGAAGGAGATAATAGAGAAGCTGAATATCATCAGTCAGTGGTAGACCAGGGGCTGACTGCAGAACATACCATCAATTACTCGTAGGAAAGTTCAAGTTCAGGTTGAAGAAAATTAAAACAAATCCACGAAAGCAGCCCATGAGAGCCAAAGTATGCCTTTAAGTATATCCTACCTGAGTTTAGAGGCCATCTCAGGAATACATTTGATGCATTGAACATGAATGACTGAAGACCAGACAAGTTGTGGAATGACTTCAAGGACATCATAAATGAAGAAAGCAAAATGTCATCAAAAAGATAGGAAAGACATAAAAGACCAAAATGGATGTCAGAAGAAACTCTGAAATTTGCTCTTGAATGCAGAGTAGCCAAAGCAAAAGGAAGAAATTATGAAGCAAAAGAGATGAACAGAAGATTTCAAAGGGCAGTTTGAGAAGACAAAGCATTATAATGATATGTGAAAAGACCTGGAGTTAGAAAACCAAAAGGGAAGAGCACACACTCAGCATTTCTCAAGCCGAAAGAACTGAAGAAAAAATTCAAGGCTCATGTTGCGATATTGAAGGATTCTATGGGAAAAATATTGATGATACAGGAAGCATCTAAAAAGCATCAAAAAAAGATGGAAGGGATACACAGAGTCACTGTACCAAAAAGAAGTGGTTGATATTCAACCATTTCAGGAGGTAGCATGCAAAGGAATAAGCCCAAGCTGCACGGAAGGCATTGGCGAAAAACAAGGCTCTAGTAACTGAATACCAATTGAGATGTTTCAACAAATAGATGCAATGCTGGAAGCACTCACTTGTCTATGCCAGGAAATTTGGAAGAGAGCTACCTGGCCAATTGATTGGAAAAAATCAGTATTCCTGCCCATTCCAAAGAAAGGTGATCCAACGGAATGTGGAAATTATCCAACAATATCATTAATATCACACACAAGTAAAATTTTGCTGAAGATAATTTTGCAGCAGTAGATCAACAGGGAACTGCCAGAAATTTAAGCCAGATTCAGAAGAGGATGTGGAATGAAGTATATCATTGCTGATGTCAGATGGATCTTGGTTAGTAGCAGACACTACCAGAAAGATTCAGCTGTGTCGATCATAACAAATTATGGATAACATTGTGAAGAACGGGAATTCCAGAACACTTAATTGTGTTCAGGTGGAACCTGTACATAGACCAAGAGACAGTCATTCGAACAGAACAAGGGGATACTCCGTGGTTTAAAACCAGGAAAGGTGTGCATCAGGGGTGTATCTTTTCACCATACTTATTCATCAGAATTGAAGACTCATTAATAACTTGTGATATGCAGATGACACAACCTTGCTTGCTGAAAGTGAAGAGGACTTGAAGCACTTACTAATGAAGATCAAAGACTATAACCTTCAGCATGGATTACACCTCAACATAAAACAAAAATTCCCACAACTGGACCAATAAGCAGCATCATGATTAACGGAGAAAAGATTGAAGGTGTCAAGGATTTCATTTTACTTGGATTCACAGACAACGCCCATGAAAGAAGCAGTCAAGAAATCAAATGATGTATTGCATTGGGCAGATTGTCTATGAAAGACCTCTTTAAAGTGTTCAAAAGCAGATATCACTTTGAAGGTTAAGGTGTGCCTGATCCAAGCCATGGTCTTTTCAGTTGCCTTATATGCATGCAAAAGTTGGATAGTGAATAAGGAAGACCAAAGAAGGATTGATGCCTTCAATTATGGTGTTGGCGAACAATGTTGAATATACCACGGACTGCCAGAAGAATGAACAAATCTATCTTGTAAGAAGTACAGCCAGAATGCTCTTTAGAAGCGAGGATGGTGAGACTTCATCTCGAGTACTTTGGGCATGTTATCAGGAGGGACAGTCCCTGTAGAAGGACATCATGCTTGGTAGAGGGTCAGTGAAAAAGAGGAAGACCCTCAACGAGATAGATTGACACAGTGGCTGCCACAGTGGGCTCAAGCATAGCAAGGATTGTGAAGATGGCACAGGACCGGGCAGTGTTTTGTTCTCCATAGGGTCGCCATGAATTGGAACCAACTCAAGGGCACCTAACAATAACAACACATAGTATCTAAAAAAAACTTTCAGTTTAGTTTAATTAAGCAAATGTTGAATGCTTATAACATACAAGGCAGTTTATTAGGGGAATTTACAATCTAACAAAAAAAGAGGCTTCTTTGGAATTTGGTCATTTTCTTATAGATGTTTTAAGCAGAGTCTGAATCCGCTTTAGAAAGGATACATACACTAAAATGGAAGTTTTGACTTAGGTATATTCTAAAGTACATTTGTGCTTTTTCTGATATATTGATCATAAGTGTTTTTCTTATTTTTAGTTCACATATAATCCTGATGATGACAACCATGTTTTTTTGTCTTTGAATCCTCTACCTGAAATACTTGCAGCAACATGAATGAGCATGAACAATCTAGCCCATTTCTTTGCAAAGTGTTGCACTTTTTCCCATGGATTTTCAAAAATAGTTATTTTTTGTTTTGGTCAGACAGAGTGGAATGTCTGGGAAAAGAAAAAAGAGTCCTGATCAGATTCTGATGCCCAAATTGTTTAAGAAATTACCTTTTGACATTAGATTTTCTTTTTTTTTAGAGAGTTCAGCAGCTGAACTGAGAAAACTTCTCAACATTCGCCTTTGCTTTCTGGGAACCATGAAATCTGCAAATGTTACAGTTTCCCAAAAAGTTTCTCTGTTTTAAATATAAACTATCAAAGAAATTAACTCCTTCCCCGACTCTTGTCAGATTTTCTACAGAGTTCTCTACAGTCTTGGCATTCCTTCCACTTCTCTAATGTGACATGTACAATATGAACAGAGTTACTTCTTTTGCTGCTTTTCTGTAGAACAGTTGAAGATTAACCAACATGGAGATGTCATTAAAATGCAAGTTTACACCATAGGACGCACAGCCCACTGAAAATACTCATGAATTTTTATTCTTTATGGTCTCTCATACTGTTTTCAAGTTTTAATATTGTCAGTTAGCAAAGCTAACAGTTACTATTTACAGCCCTTTTAGGACATCATTTTTTTTATAGTTTGTATATGTTGCTTCATGGATGTTTTCTCCTCTTTCAAAGTTTCTCTTTAATAACAGTAATGGTGTTATCCACGGGGTATGATTTTCATTTATTAATTCACCAAGCATTAATTGAGTACCAAGTGAGTGCCAGGTATGCGCTAGGTGGAGTTTCTTTATGCTGTATTGATCCATCTCTCTGTAGGTGCTACTTAATAAGGTACTCCATTGATTGTTCCATTTAAGGCTACTGTTACATATTCATATACTTGCTCCAAAAGAGATCTGTTCTGGGGGAAAAAAAATTTGTTGAGCAAATTCTCTGAGTTTTTTCAGAACTTCCTGCCCAAACTGTATTCAGTAGTTGGCTGTAACATTTTGGAAGAACTTATTTCTCTTCTAAGAGGTTGGGTTTTTTTTGTTTGTTTGTTTATCCTCCTGATCTTTAAGTGGAGCCCTTAAAGATGGTGGTGTAGTGGTTAAGAGCTCGACTGCTAACCAAAAAGGTCAGCAGTTCGAATCCACCAGCTGCTCCTTGGAAACCCTATGGGGCAGTTCTACTCTGTCTTATAGGGTCACTATGAGTCGGAATTGACAACAACAGGGTTTTTTGTTTTTTTTTTTTTATTAGTATCATTTTGTGTACAAATTAAGATAATGAAAATGCTTGTTAGACAATGTCTTAAAACATTTTGCTATTTAAGGATATCCCATGAAGATCTCTGTAATAATGCTGGTTTTAGAGAAACCACAATAGAAGGAGAGCTTCTGGACCAAAGATGCTATTCATTTCCACTGATTTTTAGGATGGATTTTTTCCCTTACATACAAGGGTATGTTTGGGCCTCTTCGTATTTAGGAATGTGTCTTTCATTTGACAGTATTTATAAATTCTCAGTGTTTTTTCCCCTAAAGAAACTTAAGTTGTAAAAATGCTTGCCTTTACTAGAAGTTGGTTTCATGATTATGCCAAGTAAGGAAAAGAAGATGAAAAATCAGTTTGGTGAATGCTCCTTTGCCTTTAAACATTAGTCTGTAACATGTATTAATTTACTAATGGTATCTCTTCAGAGTTTACTAAAAGCTATTCTTTAATCTGATGGATCTCCCCCACTGCAAAGTCAGGAGATGATTTTGCTTAAATACGTGGTATAGGCAAAAATTTGTATGTGGTGGTCATGAATAACTAGAGCATAATTTGATGTCATCAACTCAGAAATGTTTCACCTCTTGTTGTAACTAAGAATTAAAGTTTCACATAGTTCTTTTGTGAATCTCAAAAATCACAGTGTCAGGAAGTGATAATAGGTTCACTTCCCTTCTAATGGAGTTCCTATTGTTGTTGTGTGCCATTGAGTCGATTCCAAATGCAGTTCCTAAGTGGTGCAAATGGTTAATACACTCAGCTGCTAATTGAAATGTTGGAGATTCAAGTCTACCCAGAGCTGCCTCAGAGGAAAGAAAGGTGATCTACTTCTGAAAAATCAGCCATTGAAAACCCTGTGGAGCACAGTTCTACTCTGATGCACATGGGGTCTCCATAAGTCAGAATCAACTCCACAGCAGCTGATTTTCCTTCTAATACCAAGCCTACGGCTGTGTTCCTGGCCTTCTGTCTCACTCCTAAACAAGATAATTAGAATAAGTAGTAAATATATAGTGCCAGGGACTGCTCCATTCTCAGCTCTTTGAGGCAAAATCGGATGGAGAGACACCTGCCACTAACCTCTAAGTCGGTGATACAAATATAAGTAAATCGTAGGACAGTTTTGTTTTCTAACAGAATCTTACATGGAACCCCAATACATAAAGCAGAAATAAGCAGTGCTGTTCTAGTTGAACGAGAGATGGGGAGCATCAGAGCCCTGCCCCCTTGACCTCAATTTTGCCCCTTACAAGAGGCCCCTCGACACTCTGTTTTGCAAAACCCAGCTGAGAAACTATTGTTCTAGATCCAAAGTCAACAAGTAGAAGTTCCAAAGCAATGAAAACCCTGAATCTTCTTTCCTTGTGGAAACCACAGTTCCCCTGCCCGTCCCTGCAGCCAAGCTCTTGCGTTGTGAATTGTACTCATCTGCTTGTTCAGATAATTCACAAACAGTAATCTGAGAAACTAGATGCTCCTATGTTAAATTTTTCCCATTGTATAATTTTTAGAAATAATCATAGATATGTAATTGTTGAGCAGCAATACAGGATGACCTTATCATATTAATAGATTATTAATTTATTAATCATGAAAATTTATTATCATTAATAAAATTTATTTGAAAATACTTTTCCTAAGATATCAGTTTATTTTTCTGGTCTTCACATCCCTGACAGTGACTTTCTTAAAACTTGACAGAGTCTTCTAGAGCTTCTCATTGTTTTTCTGAGTTGGTCTCATGTAAAAATCTAAGAGGACCCTTACCATCTGTGTTCCAAGAAATATCAGGGGATATGAAGACTTGTCCCAGGGCAGTGCACCAATAGGCATTTGGTACTGGGAACAGAATTCAGTTGGTTTGTTGTCATTCAGATTCCTACAAGATTTTACTGGTTAAAGTCATATTTGTAGGTTTGTAACACAGCTTAGGCATATTGTTTAGATACTTCCATAGGTGATGAGATATGCAGTAGAGTTTGCGAATTGCTGAACTAGAAGCCAAATAAATTGAGTGTCCTGTGATTTAGAAAGACTTATCATTTACTTCATTGTCCAAATACTTGGATTAGAGCATAAGTTAGGAAAAATTTGCAGCCTTGTAAATAACTAGAAATTTAGGGGCTCTGAGATGGAAAGCCTGCTAAATATGTTTTTCTGATGTGGAAAAAATTTCCATGTGAGAGCAAAAGACCTGGAACAAGATTTGTGGACACTGTGATCGAGTTTGATTTCTGGTCCCCCCTTCTTAGATTTGTGACCATGGGCAAGTTGCTTAACTTCTCTGTGCCTCGATCTTTTAACAGGGTAGTGTTAGAATTAAATATATTAATACATGTGAAGTGCTTAGTACAGTGCTTGGAGTAGTAAATGCTTAATGAATTTCACCCACTATTGTTATTATTAGCACTTTCCGGCCCCAAAAGAACACTTTATATGACTTATTACCAAAACAATAAAAAGCTTCATCGGCATGCTTCTTGCCTAAATTTGCTTCACTTTGTAGCAAAGTTGAGACTAAAACTCTGTTTTTTTATAATCCTCTGGGTCTAATTTGTTTATGACTTTCTTCTTCTTTCGTGCATTTAAATCCTACTCTTTTTTTAAAGACCCAGCTCAGCTCAATTCTACTTCATCTAGAAAGCCTCTTGTTTGTAATAAACCTAACATATCTGAACTTTTGGTCATGTGTGATCAGTATCACACAGTTTAGTAGTTAATTGTACAAATAATCAATGAATCTCTTCTGTGACAAGTTCTATGCCACGAGTTGTGGATATGATGTTCTCTAGTTCGGTATTCTAGAATATCCTACTCAGAATAGTCTTTTGACTGTGAAGAAACATTTCCTAGCTAGAAACTTTATGAGGTAGCACATTGTCCTGTATTCCTTGGCCTGATGATAGATTTGATCCCAGAAATAAGATATCACAGGTATGTTAGATCTGTGAAATTGGATAAATTACGTACATTCTATGTGCCTGAAACAATGTTCCCCGATCCTTATGTTTCTGTGAGAAGATTTGCTTCCTAGAAGGGAAGAGAGAAGCACTCTGGGCCCTTCTCTTGTCTCTGTTACTTGCTCCTTTTCATGAGAAGAGAGGAGCCCTGGTGGCGCAGTGGTTAAGAGCTACAGCTGCTAACCAAAAGGTCAGCAGTTCAAAGCCACCAGCCACTCTTTGGAAACCATATGGAGCAGTTCTGGTGTGTCCTATAGGGTCGCTATAAGTTAAAATTGACTCGATGGCAGCAGGTTTCGTTTTTGGTTTTCATGAGAAGAAGAGCGATTAATCTGATTAGTGAGACCCAAGAGATCCTGCCATCTACTGGACTCGTGTCCAGCATGTGAACCAAAGGAGTGGACCACTATGCTGAATTCTCTCACCCTGTATGATCGTCCGTACCCAAGTTTGTAGAAGGTTCTTGGCATTCTGGCTATTATACAGTAATCGATAAATGCAAAGCCTGTTTTCCTGCCGGCCTTGATGAGGCCTCTGCTCTCATTTCCTACTTCTCTGCCTACAATGGCATGGGTCATGTGGGTCCCAAGGTCTTGGTTCCAGATAATGGGAATAAGCCCCACTGAGTTTTCTAAGACAACTTTGCTGGTAGAAAGCTAATTCTGCATTTTGACCCCATTTGTTAACTTGTTTCTATTCTATTCTCAATTCAAAATCCTGAGGGATGGGGCATGAATGATTAAGCATCCTTTACCTTAAATATGGAGCCCTGGTGGCATGATGGTTAGGAGCTCAGCTGCTAATCTAAAGGTTAGTAGTTCGAATCCACCAGCTGCTCCTTGGAAACCCTGTGGGGCAGTTCTACCCTGTCCTATAGGTTTACTATGAGTCGGAATCGACTTGACAGCAATGAATTTTTGGTTTTTACCCTAAATATGTAATAGTAGGAAGTCAAGTAAATAGCAGTTTTAAAAAAGAATTGAATAAGATATGGTTCTTATCCTAAAGAAGCTACCTTTTAAGTAATTTTATTTTATTTTTTATCCCATGTATTTTAGTTTTAGCTCTACAATTAGACTGTTAACCCTTTGAAAGCAAAGACTGAGTTTCCTACACTATCCCAGTCCCCATGTCACATGGTAGACTGCTGGGTAGGTTCATAGTAGATGGCCTCTGGGTACTTGCTAAGTATTTCATGGAAAAGATAAAAACAAAGATTTCATCTTGTCATTATCAGTTGGGAAGGCACTCTGATTGGGTAACTAGTTCTAGGTAAATATCCAGAAATGTCTTTTGATTTCCAGTTTATGTGCCCCAGAATCTCGCAACATTGAACTGTTCGTGGGTACTTTGTCTTGCTTTCTACGTTGTAGGTGCTAAGAGGCAGACAGATCAGATAATACAATCTTTTGCTGAAAAAAATATGATCTATATTGAACAAAAACCTGGTCCCACAACCTCCCCTCCTCTGCCACCCTTGCCTCACTTCTCATTTCCTCTTTTGGGAATGCCCTGTGCACATTCCTCGATTATAGCATGTATTACATTGTACCATAATTGTCAGTTTATGTGTCTAACCCACTTTCCATCCTCCCTCTAACAGTGAAGTCCCCAAAAGCAGGGATTCCACCTCATTCATCTTGGTGTCCCAGGTGCCTGTGCTCAGAGAATGTCTGTTAAATGAACAAATAGTTAAAAAGTAATTTTTAGGTGAAGGTTAATCTGCAGTCATCTTAAACTGCACGTATGGTAAGTTGACATCCAAAAGAAAGGCTTTCACAGATAACCCAACCACAGAAGGATGAGTGACCTTTGTAGCTATGAAGGGGGCAGAGGTAGAATGGATCTTGAAAAACATTTGTGAGTCTTTTTGTCCTCACAGAATAAACATGACCTACAACTGAGCTCTCTTCCTATGAGGAGGGCTGGTGTGACCTTCAGCTTTAACCATACCCAGAGCCCGGCTGGTGAAACATGAGCTTATATCCTTTTCCGTGACATACATCTGGTACGTTTCAGCTCATTATCCCTGTGTTCACTTAAAACATTTTTTCAAGATTTTTTTTTTCATTTTTCAAACCTCTGGCTCATGATTATCCATGCAAAACTGACCATTTTGGGTAACACTGAAATACTTCTCTTGGAAGCAATTGATAGTTAGCTGAGAGTGTAGCCACCTCCATAGTGCTCTGATTTTCTTGTTATACTTGAAAATCAGTGACACTTCAAGCTCAGGATTCAGTCATTTGAAGAATCCACTAAGAGTTAACTAGTTAATTATTCCTCCTTTAGATGAAGTAGCCTTGAAAATTATTTTTCTAAACTACATCTGAACTCTGTAAGTTTCTAATAACCTTTGCTAAATGAATGAATTCATCATTAAGTAAAATGTGTTGTTGTTATCTGCCAAAGAATTGGCCCCCAGCTCATGGTGACCTCATGCACAACAGAACTAAACGATGCCCGGTCCTGCACCATCTCCGTGATCGGTTGTGGATCAGAGAGCTGTAATCCATTGGGTTTTCACTGGGTGATTTTCATAAGCAGACTGGCAGGTCTTTCTTCCTAGTCCATCTTAATCTGGAAGCTCCTCTGAAACCTGTTCAGCATCATAGCAACATGAAAGCCTCCACTGACAGGTGGTAGCTGTGCAAAGTGCACTGGCCAGGAGTTGAACCCAGGTCTCCCACATAGATGGGAAGAATTCTATCCCTGAATCATCACTACCCCTTAACTAAAATATAGCACGTTCTTATTTTTAATCTGATGCAGGTTAAACCTCTTATGCAAAAGGAGGCTCTGAGTTGAAAACAACACAGGATGGTAAGCTTCCTAGAAAAATGTCTGTAAGGAAGCATGGTCTGCTACGAAATATGAACCTGAGACGATAGTGTGTTTGAACCAGAGTGGCTCAGAGTTTCTCGGCATGGTCTAAAAGTCTGGGTTCATCATTTCTTTAGAAGGTGGTCCCAGAATGCATTGCAGCAGTTAGACTACTTAGACCCAGCCGGCACCTTGCACAGAAGCCTTCCCCAATCAAACTGGAAAGGAGTTAGTTTTTTTTTTCTGAGTTCCAAATTGCCCTCTCTTTATTTGGCTACCTAGTTATCTGCCTATTTGCTAACCAGGAGTCTGGATAGCCCTACCAAGTTAGGGCACCTCCAGTGAACTTCCTCATGTGGTTATTTCCAGCCCCTTGGAGTGTTTCACTTCAGGAAGGTGAGGAAAGCAGCCCTTGGATTTTCATGACTAGTTTAACGTTGCAGTGCAGCTTTGGCCAGCTGTTTAATGGGAGATCTGCTTTCCAGACGACGGTGCATACGGAGATGAGAAGTTTTTTTTTTTTTTTTTCCTTTTTAAAGAGTGGTTTTTCATTCAGTCTCTAAATTTAGGATAAAGGGTCCTCAGGGAGCATTTTCAGAAGTGTTTCAAGTTTGCATTTAATTTTGGAGGTAAGTTGAATGCCTACCGGTGTGTGACAGGCCCATTTCAACAACAGGTATACTGATCACAAAGAATAAAGGCCATCTTTTTGGATCATTCACTTGATACAGATCTTGCATTCGTATCCGAGTCTGTATCCTTACAATTTGTTCCCAAATGTCTCCCAAAGTTCCCTATTAGGCTTTATAGAATTTGTAGAATATTCAGTTGCAAATGGCCTCATATGGAGTCGTTTAAACACGTCTTCTCCCTCAAATCTTTCTTTGTCAGCCTGCCCTTGTTTTCTGTTTCTGTTTAGATTCCACCTTTTGGAAGTGCTCTTTTTTCCCCTCATGTCAGTATGTCAGAGGCTTTTCCAAATGGGTCTTGTTCACCTCCTGTGTTTGGCCATAATCACCCCTAGGTTTGTGTTGTGCTTCACCACAGTTCGTAGCATTGCCCTTCGCAGTTTACAAAGCCCTTTCCCATATGTTGATGATCCTCCCTTGGATTATGGGTAGAGTCAGGCAGGCAGGTGTTCTTATCCTCAGCACAGTGAGGCAGGTGAGGCAGCAACATCCATGAATTTGCTCACCCATGAGTGTCCCATAATGTGCCCAATTTGTAGGTAAAAATGGTTGAATATTAGCCATTTCATATGGTCAACTCAACAGAAAGGGTACAGGAAGGACCATAATTCGGATCATCAGCTCCAAGCCCCAGGGACTATCCTTGACACCCACTTTGTGCTGGTTTTCCAAGTAAATGTCCCAGCAACTGAGCTGGCATCCACAAGATTTTGTAACTGTAGTCACCACTGGGGGACCCACAAGCAAAGGGGCTGGTGTAAATCTCTGGAGTGCCTGTTGCATCAGAGCACTGTGGGAGATTGTTTGGCTTCATCTATTAAAGATAGCACCAAAAGTGAAGCCACTAGGTTAAAATTTGTTTTAAACGGTATTTTTATTTTGACAGTTAATTTATTTACATGATTAAAAAGTCAAAATATAAGAAAGGTCTACACTGAGAAGTCTTGCCCCACCTGTGTTCTTTCCCACCTATTTCCCCTTTTAACACACAGCATCTATAGGTGATCATTTATATTAGTTTCTTGTGAATCTTTTATTGTGTATGTTACAGAAATGCAAGTAAATATGAATATGTATTACTATTTCCTCCCATTTCTTATACAAAAGGTAGTAGACCTTATACACTGTTCTGTACCTTGCTTTTATCACTTCAATGTATATTCTAGAGAGCTTTCCCTTTCAATGTATGGGGGGCTGGTTTCTTTTCAGTTGCATGGATTCTATTCTAAGTATGTACTATAGTTTAATCCACTTTCCTGTAGCTGGAAATTGGGTTATTTCCAGTGTTTTTGTTATTGCATAACTTGTTGCAATTAATATCCTTATATATACATCATTTTGTACATGTGCATATGTATCTGTTCATTTATTCCCAGAAGTAGAATTGTTTGGCCAGCTAGAAAATGCATTTATAATTTTGATAGGTATTGCCTAATTGTCCTCCATAGGGCTTGAACTGTTTTGTATTCCAACTAACAGCGTATGAGAATGCCTCATCAAAAAGTTTTTCCTCAGCCTTACCAAAAGAGCACATGAATTGGAGAGATGAGCAATGGGAGGCAAACTTCTAAGCAAGGACTCAGTCTCTTGGTTTGTCTCTGGTTTGCAGTGGGAAATACTGCAGTTCTAAGAGCTGGTGCAGACATCAGTTGCAATGGAAATCATGCCTCACCCAGGCCGTGTGGGCTTTCACCAGCTGTAGTGACATACATGGAATGGACCCAGATTGCCACTTGTAGAATTTTCTGCAATGGAAAGTTGAGCATGCATTCATTATTCATATAACTATCAGTGCTGGATCTAAAGAAGACAAACATGTTTATTAGAACAGAAAAGAAAATTATTCACAGAGCACTGTGTACCAAGCTTTCAATGCTCTTATCCCAGCTGTTAATATTATTTCCAGGGACTGAATTCAAGAGATATACCCCAAATCACAGAGGAAGTCTTGCCAAGCTTGGGACTTTCACTCCTAAGGGGATGCTCTTTTGAGGAGTGATTTTTCACTTCCCCTAAGATTTGTAATTAAATAACTCAGTATTTTTTAAAATAAGTGAAAACTGCCAGGGTACAGTTTAGACACTGAACCATGACGCAGTATTGCTCGACTTCTCTCTTAAAGTTGCCAGCCAGTTTCCTGCTTTATGCAAATAGGGCATCATGTAAAAACACATGATTTATGACCTAGATAACATCTCCACATTTTGAAATGCATATATTTCAGGTCTTGCTCATATAATTTCTTACCATTATTATCAGAAAGAATGATTCTCAATTGTATGTTTCTCGGAGGACAGTGGGCTCCATTTTGGAAAAATTACCTTTAGGTTCCACTGCATAGAAAAGTGCAGTAAGTGGAGGCTGGCAGAGTATTTATGCAATCCAAATGGTTATCCTTTTTTACATAGAATTTTTGACAGGGACACTTTAAGAGGAAAGCCACTCCTCCTTCCCTACGTGAAATATTTGCACTTGGGGAATTGCATTGATGACTGTATTTGGCCTGCACAAAAGATAATTCCTAGGCATCGGGTGGACTACCAGAAGTCGGCTGACACACCACTGACAAACACATTTTCTTTTGTTAATACCTGTGAAGGCTTTCACAACAGGCATTTCCAGTTTTGTTCTCAGGCTCCTTGCAGCTGCTTCTCTGAAAATCTGCTTTCTTCCAAGGGCTGACTATGGCCAGAAGCAAGGTGTTCTGTCTTATGTGCCATCATCATCTAACACAGGATGTCAGCACACGTATATGTTTTGCATCAACTCATAGTGGCTGTGGGGTCCACTTCGCATTTGCAATTCATCTTGAGGGCTTGTGGGTACCAGTTTTGTGGCTGAAACCCCTCGTGAAGTCTCCACTCCCTGGTCCTTGTTCCTTTGACTGTTTTGACTCAATTGCTCTTGCTGGCATAGTCTATTGAGAGTCTACTGCTCTATCCATGCTGGGCCATCTGTTTTACTGTCTTTGTGGTCTTAACTAGTTGTCTGAACTAGTCTTTGGGAAACTAGTTGTCTGAACTACTCTTTGGGAATAAATTTGAGATTCTGTGGGAAAGTTTATCTTGCCATACCTTTCTTTTCGCTCTTATGTTAGCCCTTCAGCTATATTCTTGAATAACAGGACAAATAGGAGGAGTCACAAGTGGGGTGGCTTAGGGAACCAGGCCTCCAGACTCAGAGGGGATTAGGTTTGGGTGCTCAAAAGAAAGACTTTATGCCACAAAACCAAAAAAACCCACCAAAACCTACTGCTGTCAAGTTGATTCCTACTCAAAGCAACCCTATAGGGCAGAGTAGAACTACCCCATAGGGTTTCCAAGGCTGTAAATCTTTATGGAATCAGACTGCCACATCTTTCTCCCATGGAGCAGCTCGTGGATTCAAACCACCAACCTTTTGGTTATCAGCTGGACATTTAACCACAGCACCAAAAGTATTTTAAAAAAGAAAGAAAGAAGAGGCACAATGGCGCTTGGTTTTGATTGAAATCATTCTTACTCAAGTAGAGTTGATTATACAAGTTCTGATTGTTGTGGTTATTTCCCTGAAAAGCATGCGATTCTGTTCCAATGCCCAAAGAGGTCTTCTCAGGGGAAAATGTTCTGACATCTCAAACAAACTACATTCATACGTAGTTTTAACACGGTGTCCTCTTCAGTATGCATGTATGGTTAATACCTTGAGGGAGTACTCCAGTATTGGGCAGAGGGTAGTAAGGAAGATCTGACTCTGGAGATAGAATTCCATCTCCACCACTGAACCTTTCTCAGCTTCAGTTTCCTCAGCTGAGAACTGTGAATAATCAGATTATCTACCTCGTAGCTAATAAATGTTAGCTATTGCTTTTCATCATTTTTCATTTAAAGAGAAATTTCATATTGCTTATATTTATCCAGCTGCCCAGAGCATGAAGAAGCCCTGGTAGTGCAGTGGTTAAAGCGTTTGGCTGCTAATCAAAAGGTCAGCGGTTCAAAACCACCAGTCACGCCACCAGAGAAAGGTGTGGCAGTCTGCTTTTGTAAAGATTTATAGCCTTGGAAACCCTATAGGGCAGCTCTACTCTGTCTTATAGGATCAATATGAGTCAAAATAGACTTGATGGCAGTGGGCTCGGTTTGGTTTTTGTCCAGACCATCTTCCAACTCCCTCGTCCCCACCACCACCATACACACTACCACCAACAATATTGTGCTCATTTATAGGTCCTATGTAGAAATAAGGCTTTGATGTTCACCTTTGTGAACTCAGTTCAGTCCTGATACTCATGGCACCATGAAATTGAGTGTTTCCTTATAGATGCATTCTGATGGCTTCAGTGACGTGGATATTTTCTGACCAGCCATATGGGTCTTTTGTCATCTGAGATGTTAATATTTTCCTTGTTTTTTATAGTAGCTCTGGAGCAGGGCCAGTTTCTTGAATAGGGTCCACATGGCTCATT
This sequence comes from Dugong dugon, assembly GCA_030035585.1. NCBI lineage: Eukaryota > Metazoa > Chordata > Mammalia > Sirenia > Dugongidae > Dugong > Dugong dugon. The sequence goes on along the minus strand of CM057467.1, from coordinate 99,489,204 downwards.
ATGCATGGAGCCTGGAAACTGGCTTACTTGTGCTATTCAGATGAACAGTGACACTTCGAAGAGTTGGGGGCTGGATTGGGGCAGTGGGCGGGGGAACACAGTCAATTGTTGTATTTTTCCTCCTGCATTAAGCTACAAATAATGAGCACTTTCCTGTGCTTTACAGTAAGGTAATTAAAAGAAATTATAGAGTTGGATGCAAAAATAACCCGAAGCACAACTGGATGTGTTGAACCACCAGTTTCCTCCATGTGTATGCAAGATTAATCCTCGTTAATGCTCAGAATATTGAGTTTCTACAGAAAGAGTTGCATGTCCGCACATGTTTTGGCATCTACCCACACGCTTCTGTATGCCTGCACATCCCTGAAGAAGGGCTGTGGTGTGTGCATTTGCGCTTCAGTGGAATTTAACAAACTGATTCCTGAAAATGGTCTCATAAAGGTGAGAAACAGAGCGCTAATAGTCTTCTCTTGCTAATTTTATCTTTCTTCTAGGATTTCTTGATAGTAGTTTTAAAAGGAATGTTATTCTTACGTCTCTAGAGGCAATTTATCTTTCCAATTTCTTCTCCCCACCTATTTTCACCTCTCTTGCTTTTTAAAATTTAATGTTTTCTCTACTTCAGAGGATAAGGTCTGATCTAGAGAATTTCCTTCATCAGGTGAGAATTATCCGTCCCATTCTCATTTTAGCCCTTTCTGAATTAATGAAGTTAAAGCCTGCCAGTTTGGACCTAAAATGGGTCTAATTATGTTCAGATATTCTTTCTATAATGGAACAGATAACTAATTAACCACAGGAATGCATTCGCTGTGGAAAATTTCAGGAGAACCATCTATGGAAAAACCAGGAAGGGCATGCCTTTACCACAACTCTGTGATCCATTAAGAGTGTGTTAGTGTGGCGACAGTGTGTAACTCGGTGGTGTCTAGTGGGAGTGTTGGCTCACAGCTGCCAGAATTCCCATAGCGTTTTATGGCAGGAGCTCAGAGTGTCCAACAACACCCTAGAGGCAACCTGTTGATTGAAAGTTGCCAATTCTGAAGAAAGAGACTGAAATAGGATACACTAATCTTAACTTTCTTTCTGTTTTTTTTTTTTTTTTTTTAATTGTAATTGTTCTGGCATGTTCCCAGTCTTTACATAATGCCACACTTCTTTTCCTAAAAGGGAATTCCCTTTATCCTCTGTTCTGAAAGAGTTACCACATGTTCTTCCCTTAGGGACAAGAAATGCAGTTGCATCACCCTTGCTTTTTTTTAAGGTACAGAGCATGCTTATTCTTAGATTCAGGAATGTTGAAGACAGTGATTTGCTATGCTTTTACAATAGCCCCTGTTAGTAGGTGTGCCTTGTTTGTAGTTTAGAGGGGTAGTCTCTTAGCTGGATTGATGTCGATACTTTTCTATGTGGGGCTCAAGGAGGAACCCAATAATACTTGAGATACTACCTGGCAAAATAGAGTGTGTGTCACCTCAGCCTCACCCATTTGTAAATGGTTTAATAGCAACATTATCAGGCTTCCCAGTGCAAGTCATTTGTGTCTGTTCTGGTGAACTTGGTGACTTCTTAGGGTTTGGAACCTAGCAATCTTTACACTCCTTTGTAAAAAGCTTAAACAATGGACAAGTCTCCAGTTCTGCTTATGAAACTACCCTGTCAAATCTTTCATAATGTTGTTCAACTCAGAAAAATTTCATTCTTTTCTTTGGAAATCTAATTAATTTTTTTACACTCTAGGGTACTTCGGTCTTGAAGTGAATGATCCCAAATATTGGAACCCAATTGAGAAATCAGGTTGCCGCCAGGCACCTTATTGAAGTAGAGTCAGATTTGGGTTGAAGAAGGGTATTTGGTGCTTGATACTTATCCTCGTATTTTAGGGTTTTTTTGTTGTGACTGCTGCTGCTGCTGCTGTTTTATTTGTGTGAGTTGTTTTTTGTTCATTTGGTTGGTTGGTTGTGTTTAATTTCATGGTGCTTGGTAGGAGATAACTATGTCTGTTCATTTCAGGAAAAGTCTAAAAATAAGAAACCTGCCATTGAGTGGATGAGTCATTTCTTCCTGCCTCCATCTCTCTTTCACCCTTTCAGGACAAAAAGTGCTCACAAGGACCAGAGACAACGGCTAAAAGTAATGTAAATGTGGAAATGCACCACCTGCTATAGCTGGTCATATCATTTCTAGCACTGTTCTGATTGAATAAGTGATATTAGGCTGTGTAAGTGGTCAGGGATGCCACTTATGCTTGCACTTGCCTTGTAGCATTTAGATAAAAATTAATGATTGAGTGAAAGTCCAGATTTAGGTCAGCAGTACTCTATAAATTCTTATTCAGCTAGTCATGTTTATAGGTATCCTGTACTTTATGGCATAAACACAATAGTAGAAAAGCCAGGTGACACAAAGAGAATCCAGATTTCATGTACTTCCATTACAAAAGCAAAGATGTTTTTCCCACATAATAAATGTCTCGGTAAAGTAAGTTGAAAGAGGAAGATGACAGGTAAACCCGTGGCATGCTGAGAATGTGCCATAATACTTCACTTGACTTTTAACCCTTTTATTTCTTTACCTTAAGTAGCTTCCTTTCTCTTTATCCTTTAGTCCAGTGCTTCTTTAACAATTAAATGAATCACCTTGAGGTATATGAATCTTGTTAAAAGGTAGATTCTGACTTAGTAGATGGGACGGGTGGAAGTGGGGAGGAGAAAACTGAGATCTGTGTTTCTTAGAAACTTTCAGGTGATGCTGATGCTGCTGGTCCAAAAGTAAGGCTTTTATTTTATCTTAGTCCGTATGAGTTTATCCCATAACTATGTTTCTTAATTTCAGGCCTCGTAAATTTCTCCTGCTGTTGGAGTACTTTTAGTAACAAATTTGAATTGCTTTAATATGCTTAATTTTAAAATATAACACTCAAATAAATTATCTGATGTTTGAGACTGTTGTGTGCTGAGTGTATTCTGACTCATAGTGACCACAGAGGACAGACTAGAACTTCCCCATAAGGTTTCCAAGGCTATAATCTTTATGGAAGCAGAATGTCACATCTTTTCTCCCGCGAAGCGCCTGGTGGGTTCAAACCACCGACCACTTGGTTAGCAGCTGAGTGCTTACCCACTGGCCACCAGGGCTTCTAGTTTGAGACTAGGTTGCATAAAATAAATTTTATACTTGAATGTTTTCCTATAAATTCAGAAGTCTGTATATTTAGGTACAATTTAAATTCCTTTGTTAAAAAACAAAACACTTGTTTTCTATCCCTCAACTCACTGTTTCTAGAGTCGTTGTCCTTTACAGGAAATTTTTCCCCATGTGATTTCACAGTAGTGGTAGAGATCAATACCTATCATTAAACATGACATTTACTAATTTTTCCAGGTCCTTCGTTACAGAGTGGGTCATGGAACCAAGTAGATAGAATCTTCTTAATTAACATCACTGTCTACCACGTATGGGAATTTGGTAAATAAAACATTGTTTTTGGCGACATAGTAGTTAGAACATTGTTAAATCTGAACTTTAGTTTGTTATAAGAAGTCCCTCCTAAAGTTCTAAAGAAAGCAGAATCCTAGTTTAAAGGGTTAGGCTTTTTAATGAATATCAACTGCCATTTGGTTCTTATAAACTAGAAGAGAGTAGTTTTAAAATGTAAAACAAAAAATATTTTCAGAAAGCCTACTCGTTTGATAGCCAAGTGACTTGTATATGCTTGCTGCTGGGACTTCTTCATTACAGACAAGAGATATGCACTGTTTGGGCAGTGTTGCTCTGTGAAGAGGAGGCAGAGGAGGGCAGGGCATGGATGCGACTTGCTGATCTTGCTGACTTTGGTTTTCAGGGAGCCTATGTCAATTACAGTAGAACAGTAGTTTCCGTAGGGCAGTAGTGATGGAAGCACTTAGAGTCCTTTTGATGGTGGCAACACTGTGCCCTGGGGTTGGTATGCGGGTGGGGTGCTCTTTGTCCAGATTGGTCTTTCTACCAGGCATTTCCTATCTTTTATTCCAAAATTTATGCCATCATTTCAGTTCACGTTAAGAATTATTGCTCTTGCTTAATTGCACCTCCCAAAATACTATACATACACTACCAGCCCAAAAGAAAATGAGTCATTCAGTGTTTGTGGGGAACCTAGTTTGTGCAAGGTACTGTACAATTTGCTCTAGAAAATAATTTCCACCCAATTCATGCCCTTATATGGTCTAGTTTTACTCTTGAGAGGGGTAGGTTTTCCATCAATAGGAAGATCTTCATTTTTTTAGGTATGGGTTAGGGGATAGGGAGGGGTAATAGAAGGCCAGAGCTATGGTGCTTTTTATCAAAGGTCAAATTAATGATTCAGGGAAATACTTTTTTTTTTCTTATGGTATTTATACATATGTATCACTCCAGGTATAAGCTCAGAATCAGCAATTTCTCTGACACTTTCAAGGAGGTTAAGTAATTTCTGCAAGTGTCACTAAATACCATGGGCATATGAGGGGAACAGAGACTACTCTGGTATGAAGTAGAGTATTTTGTAGGGAGTGTGTTTGAATACTCTCAGAAATACAACTACACTATGGTTAAAAACTATATTTTTAAAGTCATATCCTTCAAAGCCTTGGGGGCATTTGCACTAACATATATCTTTGGCTACAATATTTGTTAGTTTCAGTTGAATGAGCATCCGGGTGAAGTGAGCATCTGTAATGCTCATTCCATTTTTTTTCCATTGTATTTATGGATTTGAACAACCTATTAGTTTCTTTGAGGAATGCGAGTTTGTTTTTTTTTCTTTTTTTTGTTACAGTCTTATTGGCTAAGCAATATATGAATACTGGGAAATGATGTAGAAATAATGCAGAGAGATAGAAGAAACTAGTCCTCGTAGTTTAAGACCTAGTTTTCCTTTGGAATCTGGGGTTGTGACCTTGTTCTATCAGGGGAACAACAGCCAGTAGATGAGTTGATTAAAAACTCTAGTCCTCTTTTCTCCTGTACAAAATGGAGATAATTATAGTTACCTGTACCTCTAGGGTCCCATGAGTCTTAATTATTTAATATTTGCAAAGTGTTTGGAGATCTTTGAATTAAAAGTGCTGAACAGTGGAATCAAAGTTCAGTGTAATTATAATTGGAATGAGAGTTTGTAGTCCCACCTTTCCTCCACCTCTCATCCTGTTTCTTCCTTCTGCCAACCCGGGTATTACTGATGGTTGCCACTCAGCTCTGCACACTTCTCTGTAACCTCTTTTCTTTTTGCAACTCACTTCAGTCTAAAAATACATAAATAAATAAAAGTTAAAACATATGTCTAGGCCTTTAACTCAGCATTTAACTAACTGCTTAATATTTATTTTTAAAGCTTAGTAACCACTAAGAATAAAATCAGAGAATTAATTTGTCTCTTCCAGTCTATCATTCTTTAAAGTCCTCCTACACACTGTAATAAGCTGGTCTTCTCAAAGCTTTCCCCTGCTCAAAAACTCTCATTGGCTCCTTAGGGCCTATAAGGCAAGTTTAAACTCTTCAGCATCACCCTCAGAGCTTTCCATAATCCGGTAATCTTTCAATCTTATTTGTTGCTCTTATTCCAGAACTCTTCTCTCCAGATACTTATAGCATGCCTTCCTACCTCAGTGTGTTTAATCAAGCTGCCATCCATCCACTGGAGTCTCTTCTGCATATGTGCAGATTTTTCCCATTAGCAACCTTTTACCATGAAGCATTACTTGATTTCCCTAACTGGAAGTAACCTCTCTCTTCAATAGCATTTTATCTATTACCTCTCATGGATCTTTCCTACCTTTATAATTTAGTTACTTACATGTATGTCCTACCTCCCTCCTAGACTATGAGACCTAAAGGGTAGGATTCATGTCTGATGAATGATTGAAGAAAGTAAGACTAATATTTGAATATAGAGAAATTGGATGCAAACTAAAAGATTTGTTTATATTGATTTGCAGGGTTTCATTTAGGTGGTCTCTTAATAGGTTTGCATCGTGTATATTAGGAATTAAATTTTAGTCAATAATTTCTTCATCATTACCATTATCCTTGTTGCTTATGAGACTATCTAAGACAAGCAGCCATGTCTTTGTACTGTTTCTTCGTTGATAACACACTCATAGACAAGACCCAAAGGGACTGGAAAACAAAGAAAATTTTGCTTTTTTTTTCTGAATAAGTCTGAATTATCTGTACTGTTGTTTGGTTCCTCTTCTTAGCTATGACTGTGGAAACTTGGTTTTAACATCCCTGAATTTTTTTTTACAAAACTTTCTCTTAGAAGAAGACTATATTATCTGAAATACTGTTCACTAAAGTAACGAAGACTTAAAGTTGAAGAGTCTTAAAGGTTATGATTAATCCAACACTAACAAGGAGTGTCTTAATGGTGCTGCCTTTAGAAAGTTGGCTTTCAGGAAGCACGTAACTGCAGAAGATGGTGTCCGCATTTTAGAAGACTTTTCCTTGACCACATGACATAGCCTCTCTCTTTCCTGCAGTTAATATTCTAAAACCAGGAGCATGTCCCGATGGTAAAAGCATGCAGTAGGAGACAAGTGATCTATTAGCCTAGTGACATTGGACAGGTTAATTAACCTGTCTGAACCATAATCACCTTGTCTGTATAATGGGGATAACAATGTCTGTCCTGTGTCCTTGTGACAATCAAATGAGAGGATACATGTGAACATCCCATAGTCTTTAGACAAATTCAAGTTATTATTACAGCAAAAGAGCGTACTGTTGTGGATATTCACCTGGTTGAATGTTTAAGACTTGTGGGAAGTTTACAGATTTGTCATGTTTAAAGCTAGGCTTGTACCAAATTGCATTTTTTGAGAATGGGGCTAAGAAAACCTCCTAGCATTATATAGATGTGGGGAGTTGGTTGTTGTAAGCTTTTGGGGGAGAATTAGAGAGCACCAATAAATTTATTACATACATACAGGTGTATAGACTAATGATCTGCTTAACAGTATTGCACAGCCTCTTTATCTTTGGTGTAAGTCTCATCTGAAGGATTACAATGTAAGAATTGTCATGAAAGCCCTTATTTAATGATTTCCTCTTTTACGATTTCCTAATAGAATGTCTAAAATTGCTTGTTGAAGAGATTGGTGGAAAAAGGAAAAGGAAATTAAAAGGCTGAAAATTCCAAATTTTGCTATTATTATTATCATTGACAGCTCTATGAGTCTCCTATTGATCTAAACTACGCAGAAAGTTGGGGCAATTAGTATGATGTAGTGTTATTTGCTTTTTAATTATTCAACTAAAGCTCTACCCTATTAGAAGAACTCAAGAGATTGTTCATCCCTGATAATTGCCATCTGTCACATTCCCTTAAAATTTATCATTTGGGGTTAATGCAGCCTGCACTTTACCTAAGTTCACTGGTACTTCCCACATGAAAAGACTTCCCATGAAAATGATTTCAGAACTGTCTTCTCTCTAAGTTTAATAAAACCATCAGTAAGTTTTTACTGAGTGCTGCTATTATATTATAGGGTCTCTTTGAGTCAGAATTGAGTCAGTGGCAATGGGTACCATTTATATTATTCTCTGTTAACCATTATGGGGGATTAGAGATGATCCATTCCCTCTGAGAGCTTACCATCCAGTAATGAGTGACGATAATTAACAAATACAGTTAACAGTGAACAAGTGTGTATGAACTGAAATACTGAATGAGATGTAATGTGTAATTTTAGAAGAGAAGGAGGGCAGTGTGTGCTGGAGCAATTAGAGAAGGTGGCACATAGAATTTGATGCTTAAGTGTGTCATGAAGGATAAGCAAGACTTATCCAGAGAGAGTGAGAAAGGAGTTTGCCAGAGGAATGAAACATGTCACTTCCAGGCAATAATGTTAACGAGGCTCCAAGCACTCTGTCCTGATCAAAGCAGAGGTGATGAAGCATTGAGTAACATGATAAAGTAAATCACTGAATTAATATAATAAAGTTAGCTAAGTAGGGTGAGGCTAGATTTTGGAGAGCGTTGAGTACCACGTAAAAGAGGTTAAATCTGATCTGGTAGAACAACAAAGGCGTTTCAAGTTTTTGTGCAACAGAGTGAAAAGCTAAGAGTGGTTAGTCATGCAGTGGTTATCAAGACTGAACGGAGCAGAAAGGATGTCAAGTACATCAGGGAACATTGTAATCATAAAATATGAGATGGTGAGGCCTAAACCAAGATGGTGGCAATGGAATGGAGAAAAAGGGATGGAGAGGAGAAGTGTTTTAAAGGAAACATGAGGAGGGACTTCTTGACTTACTAGATTTGAAGGCTAGACGAGAAAGGTGTTGTCAAACTTGATTCTAAGATTTCTAGTTTGTGACCTGGGTTGTCCAGAATATCAAGAAACCATTGTCTCAAACAAAAAAGTTAGAAGGTAGCATTGTTCCAGCAAAAAGCATTGAGTTTGGTGTTAGATCCGTTAGACTTCAAGGCCTTATAATTGATTGACAGTTAACATTGCAGAAGTGCTACTCAGAGTGCAGGACTGGAGATGAGTTGGACTTTATCAATGCATAGTTAGTTGCTGAATGCATGGAGATGTCCTTGGAGGGCATGCCCATGTTTGGGCTTCAGGCTGAAAGCCAAGTAGTATTTACTAAGATGCCGTTTGTTCCTCTGAAATATTTGCTTGTGGAACTGATGAGAAAATTTATATAAAGTATTCACTACTTTTATAATCAAAAAATTATTAATAAAAAGATAAATGAGACCAGGTAAAGGCAGAGTTACTTATATAAGTTAGGAGTGGGAGAAAAGGTATCATTAAAAGGCTCATTACTATAGTAGTGATACTAAAACAATTTTCCAACTCTGTAGTCTAAAATGCCTCCATAGTTTGGGCCATTTTTAGCAGTTAGTATGGGCAATTTAGTGAGTAGTTACTAACTTTACTATATTTAATTTATTCTAAGATGGACTTTTTTTTGTTTATTTCAAGGTATCTGAAACTGGGTTGTGTCTTATCACTGATGTCATCTTATTATTGTTGTCTAGGCAGTAGTCATGGCATGGTTGTCATTGTCTTAATCAATTTAATTTGCTTATTTTTCTTTTTTATACATACACAAGAGTTGTATATGATTAAAAAGGGCCTAAATAAGTGTAAAAGAGCTGGTTTTAGTAAGTATGAAATAGAAGTTCTAAATAATAAAGAGGCAATAGTTTAACTGGCAGTAAGTTTTTTTCCCCCTTGTTCTTGTTGTTAGGTGCCGTCGAGTCAATTCTGACTTATAGCGACCCTAAGTACAACAGAACAAAACACTGCCCAATCCTGTGCCATCCTCACAGTCATTGTTATGCATGAGCCCATTGTTGCAGCTACTGTGTCAGTCCATCTCGCTGAGGGTCTTCCTCTTTTTCACGGACCCTCTACTTTACCAAGCATGATGTCCTTCTCCAGGGACTGGTCCCTCCTGATAAAATGTCCAAGGTATGTGAGATGTAGTCTTGCCATCCTTGCTTCTAAGGAGCATTCTGTTGTACTTCTTCCAAGACAGACTTGTTCCTTCTTTTGGTGGTCTGTGGTATATTCAATATTCTTTGCCAACGCCACAATTCAAAAGAGTCGATTCTTCTTCAGTCTTCCTCATTCATCGTCCAGCTTTCACATGTGTATGATGCAATTGAAAATACCGTGGCTTGGGTCAGGCAGATCTTAGTCTTCAGGGTGACATCTTTGCTCTTTAACACTTTAAAGAGATCTTTTGTAGCAGATTTGCCCAATGCAGTACATTGTTTGATTTCTTGACTGCTGCTTGCATGGGTGTTGATTGTGGATCCAAGTAAAATGAAATCCTTGACAACTTCAATATTTTCTCCATTTATCATGATGTTGCTTATTGGTCCAGTTCCGAGGAGTTTTGTTTTCTTTATGTTGAGGTATAATCCATAATGAAGGCTGTGGATCTTCATCAGTAAGTGCTTCAAGTCCTCTTTGCTTTCAGCAAGCAAGGTTGTGTCATCTGTATAACGCAGGCTGTTAGTAAGTCTTCCTCCAATCCTGATGCCACGTTGTTCTTCATATAGTCCAGCTTCTAGGACTATTTGCTCAACCTACAGATTGAATAAGTATGGTGAAAGGATACAACCCTGACACACACTTTTCTTGACTTTAAACCATGCAGTATCTCCTTGTTCTGTTTGAATGACTGCCTCTTGATCTACGTACAGGTTCTTCATGAACACAAGTGTTCTGGAAATTCATTCTTCACGATGTTACCTATAATTTGTTATGATCCACACAGTCAAATGCCTTTGCATGGTCAATAAAACACAGGTAAACATCTTCCTGGTATTCTTTGTTTTCAGCCAGGATCCATCTCACATCAGCAGTGATACCCCTTGTTCCATGTCCTCTTCTGAATCTGGCTTGAATTTCTGGCAGTTCCCTTAGTGGCACATAAAATGGTGTGTTTTATAATGATGATATTTTAGATTTGATGAAATATAGTATTAAAAGGTAGCTTTTCACAGCCAGTCTGTACCAGTTGTGATATAGGTGGCTAGAACAAAGTATTCTGAATTTACATTCTTTCATCTAAAGTTGACCTAAATTCAAGGGGCCCCTTGGGTTGTTTTAATTTGGACAGGGAACATTAGGAGAAAGAGTTTTCATTCAACGGTGTACTGCCTGCCAGGAGTAGAAACCTCCACGGAGGGTCCATTTCCTTGATGGTGCAGAATCCATAACGTTCACAGAGGTCTAGGTATTAGCGGAACAGATACCCGTGTTTTATACAAACCAGTTTGCGCTTCCTCATCTCAGACTATTGCGCAATCCAAGCAGTTCTGATCATGCTTGTGCTATTTGTGCAAAGTGAGAGTGAATCTGTAAGGAACTTTGCTTGTGCTTAGGGATAGTAATAGTCTCTAGCAGCAGAATATGTGATCCAATACAAAAGTGAAGAAAAAAAAACATTCAGTTCCCAATAGCAAAGTTTTTACCCATTTCTGCAGTATGACCCATTGACTGGAGGTAGGTTGCCTTTTCATTTACTGACACTTCATGGATGGAATCACAGTCCCTTTTCCTACTGATTTGCACACGATGACAACCAGGGCTCATTTATGTCTTCTTGTAAGTCCATGCTCCATAACCGAGAAGTAGGAACAAGGTTACAGTGTCAGGACTGGGGAATGATTCTCTTTACTACTAAGGGGTACGATGCTTCAGGTAAGTGATTCTGAAGTCCTTCACCACCTGACGGTAACCTTGGGTTGGTCTATAGGTATGTTTTCATTCTGCTTGTTCATCTATTCTAACTGGCTTCCCAGAGCATGCTTATAGATATAGAGCCGAATTCAGAGTAGAGCAACCCTCTGGTGAAAAGAAAAAGATTAGTTTTGTGGTATGCTCTTAAGGGACTTCCCAGGAAACTTCAAAAGCATGGAAAGAAGCACTCGCTCCCTATTCCAAATGTGCACAATGTCACTCTGCTTTTAGAAGGTATGAAGAACCCAGAGCTCTCTCTCTCACACACACAGACATACACACGTGGGGAGACACACACACACACATGGCCTTCCAATAAGAAAAGAAGATGAGCTTGCTTAGATGGATCTGTATATTAGCCAGAAAAGCCAAGGGGCGAGGGGCCTCAGAGAGTTGATGGAGATAAGTGGGGAGTCCGCATATGGGAGGCATTTGAGATTGACTTCAATCCCTTTTTAATGCTGACTTTTCCAGTTTCTTAAGCAGACACATTGTTTTCATGGTATCAGCCCCAGGCATAGACACATCATTAAAATCAATGTGTAGGGAATTATTTCTGTTTGGAAATAAGCAAAACATTTTCGGTTATGACCACCCAGGTGTTGTAGCAAGAACATTGGACCCAGAGTGGGGAGACCTGAGTTCCAATATAAACTTTCTTCATGACACAAGGCAAGTTCTTTATAGCCTTTTGTTTCCTTATCTGTAAAATAGAATGTCTTAAGGAAATTACCAATCTTCTTCGCTCGATGGGAGAAAAAAAAAAAAAAACCCATCAATCTAAAGGCTCTTTATAGTTCCCTGGCATCTATTTTATCATGCTGTTCACGCCCAGACATCACATAGCTAGAAAGACCCTCTCAGACCCCTCGGGCCACTACTGTTCCTGTCGCAACGTTCTGCAATAGGACCATGTTGCTAACTTGAAAAAAAAAAAATTACTATTACACTTGCAGTTGTTGCTTAGTAACATTTCTGATTTTGTGTTTCCAGTGACAGCATGAGCAGAGATCACTAAAAATTAAACTTACAAAGCTGCTAAAGTGGGAGGAAGGAGGAGAACTTGAAGCCACATTTTTTTTCACTTGCTCAGCAGCCGTCTCATCTTGGGTTTATATGCTAAATCTCAGGGAAAACATTGCACGTCTCTGGTTTATATTAAACCACATAAAACACACTACTGACATTAAGTTGTGTCTGGTGCAGCTGGAGTTTATCACCAATACATAAAAAACCTTGACCCTGCAGGATGGCGTGGAATTACAGTCAGATGGGCCACATCGTATCCCTGTAAAAGGAAGCTCTAACCAGTTTTGTGTCCCTGTTTCTGTTTTCTCCCCACAGTTCCCCCAGGTGAGAAGAGTGATGACCATCCTTTTCCTTACTATGGTTATTTCATACTTCGGTTGCATGAAGGCTGCCCCCATGAAAGAAGCAAACGTCCGAGGACAAGGCAGCTTGGCCTACCCCGGTGTGCGAACCCATGGGACTCTGGAGAGCATGAATGGGCCCAAGGCAGGTCCAAGAGGCCTGACATCATTGGCTGACACTTTCGAACACGTGATAGAAGAGCTCTTGGATGAGGACCAGAAAGTTCGGCCCAATGAAGAGAACAATAAGAACGCGGACTTGTACACTTCCAGGGTGATGCTCAGTAGTCAAGTGCCTTTGGAGCCTCCTCTTCTCTTTCTGCTTGAGGAATACAAAAATTACCTGGATGCTGCAAACATGTCTATGAGGGTCCGGCGCCACTCTGACCCTGCCCGCCGGGGGGAGCTGAGTGTGTGTGACAGTATTAGCGAGTGGGTAACAGCAGCAGATAAAAAGACTGCAGTGGACATGTCGGGCGGGACAGTCACAGTCCTTGAAAAAGTCCCTGTGTCGAAAGGCCAACTGAAGCAATACTTCTACGAGACCAAGTGCAATCCCATGGGTTACACAAAAGAGGGCTGCAGGGGCATAGACAAAAGGCATTGGAACTCCCAATGCCGAACTACCCAGTCGTACGTGCGGGCCCTTACCATGGATAGCAAAAAGAGAATTGGTTGGCGATTCATAAGGATAGACACTTCCTGTGTATGTACATTGACCATTAAAAGGGGAAGATAGTGGATTTATGTTGTATAGATTATATTGAGACAAAATTTATCTATTTGTATATATACATAACAGGGTAAATTATTCAGTTAAGAAAAAATAATTTTATGAACTGCATGTATAAATGAAGTTTATACAGTACAGTGGTTCTACAATCTATTTATTGGACATATCCATGACCAGAAGGAAAACAGTCATTTGCGCACAACTTTAAAAGTCTGCATTACATTCCTTGATAATGTTGTGGTTTGTTGCCGTTGCCAAGAATTGAAAACATAAAAAGTTTAAAAATAATAATAATAAATTGCATGCTGCTTTAATTGTGAATTGATAATAAACTGTCCTCTTTCAGAAAACAGACAAAAAAACAAAAAACAAAAATTTGAACCAAAACATTCCGTTTACATTTTAGACAGTAAGTATCTTCGTTCTTGTTAGTACTCTATCTGTTTTACTGCTTTTAACTTCTGATAGCGTTGGAATTAAAACAATGTCAAGGTGCTGTTGTCATCGCTTTACTGGATTAGGGGATGGGGGATGGGAGGGGTATATTTTTGTTTGTTTTGTGTTTTTTTGTTTGTTTTGTTTTTTAGTTTCCACAGGGAGTAGGGATGGGGAAAGAATTCATTCAATATTTGTCTTGGTTGATTAAAGATTCACTTGTACATTGTAAAGATGTTTGCAATATCAATCAGATGACTGAAAAGTGAATAAAAATTAAGGCAACTGAACGAAATACTCACACTCCACTTCCCATGATGCACCTCCCAGGCTCCGCTCACCCTTTGGGCATTTGTCAGGGGAAGCTGCTTTTGTTGGAAAGATCTACATTTGCTTAAAGCACATTCTTTCCCTCCCCCCCCCTCTTTGGTCCTCTCTTTATTTTATTATTTCAAGGAAAATAAATCAGTTGCACGCTTTGAAATATTTTATTACTGCCCTGAACAACTGAACAAATTTTGTCACATCATAGCACGTAGATATAAGCATGGTGAACAGTGATTTCTTTTTTTTTTTTAGAAGCGATAAAGAAAAACAAAAAATAACCCCAAAGTATAGTTTTTTTGTTTGTTTGTTTTTATGAGGGGGTAAACATTTGGGTTAATCATGGTAAGGCTTAAAAATATGATAAGGCTTCAACGTGTCTTGCAAGCAAAAGGTGGAGTTCTGTACAGACCCAGAAATACCTAGATCGAAGCAGGAATCCACATTGCCAGTGAAATGACACGGAACAGTGATATGGAGGCTATGTGGAGCTGACATACCATTTCCCCGCTGCGCAGGACGAATTTCTGAGTGGCCATCTTGATGTCTAGATCAGGGTAAGGAATGGTACTTGAAGACATTCCAAAGGGGAGGCCTCTGACGGACTCTCAGAGGTGGCTCTGGAATGACATGTGTCGAGTTGCTTGGACCTCATGCTTTAAGTGCCTACATTATCTAACTGTGCTTGAGAGGTTCTCAAAGGAGGACTGTGTTAAAGCAGACTTACACCCTCAGTAATTAGTTTATTTTGGATAAAGCTGGATATGCCTAGGGCAGGTTAGGAGCCAAATGTGACATTACAATCATCAGATTGATGCATTGAGATAGAACACTACATGAACACTTACTGCTTATGAAATTAGACTTGAGGAAACCAGGGTTTTATATTTTCAGAACTTTTGTCAAGGAGGAAGGGGATGGGTAAAGACCCCCAAAACTCAGGCTAAGTGACCAAGGCTATCACCAATAGAAAATCTTATTCAGAAATACTTTGAAAAGGTGTCTGGGTGTCCAGAACACCAAGGTTTGAAGGTACCTTGCTCGATGGAAGAGGCCAGAGCAGAGCTGACAAAGTTTTGTTCCCCAGTGAAGGCCACAGCAACCTGCTGCCTACCCTCTCTGTTCATGGAGAGGTCCCCTGCCTCACCTCTGCCATCTTGGCCTAGGAGAAGTCAAGTTGGGAGTCTGAAAGAGAGTCTCAGTGATCCTGGGAAAAATGGACCTCAATGAAAATGAGTGCTAAGCCCATTCACCATTGTCCAAACCTGAAAATGTTAGTGGCCAGACGTGGGCCAGTGTCACAAGAAGAAGAAAATCCTAAACTAATTGCTGTGTCTTAGGAGGGTGAGGGATAAACAAAAGAGGATGACCACCATAACCCAGGGAATGAAGCTACCATCAGCAAGTCATTTCTATTTGTTCAGTTTTTCATTTAGAACCAGCCTGTCTTTTACAGTATCATCTCAGTACCTGTCGTTTAAAAGAAGGAAGCAAATGATCTTCAAGACTATACAGTATAGGTTTGTTTTGTGCCATTTGAAAATATTACCTTTGTAATTATTTTTAACATGTAATGAATGCTTGGAATATCTGCTGTATGCTAACTTTTTGCAGTTTCCTTTTGAGGGATAAAATCTTACCAAAAAAAAAGTCCCCATCAATTCTCAAAGTATTAACAAGGGCCAGATCTGTTAAGTGGTTAGATAGGAGCCATTCAGCAATTGTGTGGTCAGTGGCACATTCTTACCCAATAAAATATATCACAGTCACATGCTTGGTGGTTTACGTTGACCTAAGATTTATTTCATTGAAATTTTCCTCTGTTGCTGTTCGTTTCTGTTTTGTTTTGTTTTTTAAAGTCTTGCTGTGGTCTCTTTGTGGCAGAAGTGTTTCATGCATGGCAGCAGGCCTGTTGCTTTTTTATGGTGATTCCCATTGAAAATGTAAGTAAATGTCTGTGGCCTTGTTCTCTCTATGGTAAAGATATTATTCACCATGTAAAACAAACAAAATATTTATTGTATTTTAGTATATTTATATAATTATGTTATTGAAAGAAATTGGCATTAAAACTTAACCGCATCAGAAGCCTATTGTAAATACAAGTTCTATTTAAGTGTACTAATTAACATATAATATATGTTTTAAATATAGAATTTTTAATGTTTTTAAATATATTTTCAACGTACATAAAATCTGGGGATTCTGGGTTTTTTTCTCTTCACTGTAAAACAAACATGAAAACGAGTTTTACTATAAATACGTGTGTTCCTTGCTTTAAGACCAACCTGACTAGTTTTTGCAACTAAACAGCCCTCCAAAGAGGATGCTTGTTTCAAAGCATAGGAAGGCCAATCCTGCAGTCTGTGAGCTTCCAAGAAGCTTCAGGATTGAGCCTGTCTTCCACTGTGGAAGACGGGAGTGTTATTTTCCAGGACACTTGAAAGTTTTCCCCTTTGAAGTGATATATTTTCATCAAATACCAACCCATGTATCCTAGCAACATCAGGGATCTGTGAATCAGGGCTGCTGGCTCTCTTTGATTATAAAATAACAGTTAAAAATCAAAGTAGGTTTACTCAGGGATAATGAGAATAAATTGGCCCAAATTTAGAGAGTCAGTGACTGAAGGAAATACAGAAATTCAGTATTCAGAGGCAGGTCATGTACCCTCAGTTTGGAAATGGTGCCATTTGCATTATGTATTTGTATCCATTGCACTGATGTCATTTTTACACATGGAGCATGCAGATTTTATATCATAGTATCCACGATCTAACAGATTGCTAGGATTTCTAAAAAGATTTGCCTCTGTGATGGCTGCCAAGCCGCTGGGTAATTTAGAGTGTTTAAAGTTATCACTAAATCTTAGGGAAATAAATGGAAGGATTTTAAATTGGAGAAAGGGCCATTAAGGAAAAAAAGCATCTGTTCCTACTCTCCAGACTCCCCGTTTGAACACTGACAACCCATCCCAGAACGTGGTGAACTATATCTGTGCAGTGTATCATTTCTGTTTCAAGCATACACACATGGTTTCCTCTTGTATTGTCTTATAAATAAGGATCAAGAAAGTCATAACAAACATTGACTTGTGTTGTGTGTATGGAAGAACAGATCAAATGAGATGAATTACTCGATTCTATGGATTTACAAAGTAAGAGAAGCCGTTGCCTGCCAGTCATGACATGAGCACAGCCATGGAATGAGAACTTTGGTAAACTTCAGGCTTAACCAATTTCATACTCGAGGAAGATTAAAATATTGTTTAAAGGGTAGAGTAAAAAGAAGTGGGAATTAAATGTGACATCCAAACTCCTTGAAGTTAAAGGAGTTTGTTAAACCTGACTGGAAGTTTTCAGCAGAGAAACAAAACAGACAAACCAAAAAAAAAAAAGGAGACATCTACTAAATTAACCAACTTGGCCTTAACGGAAGTATCCAATTTGTATTCTATTCATTGAGTAAGCAGTTAAACTTGCTTAATCATTATGATGGCTGGAAACAACACAGAACATTGCTTTGATCTCTTGTTTTTCAGCATAAGCCCTTGTGGTCATTAGCTGTCTCCAAAGTTCTTTTTATTAGCTGTACTAGTCCAATGAATGATACCACAGTTCTGAGTGAGAATCTGAAGTAAATCTTAAAATGGATCAGTGTTGAATTTTCGCTTATTCATTTAAGTGGTTACTACCCTTTGTCGTGGAGTCGATTCCGACTCATTGCGACTCTATAGGACAGAGTAGAACTGCCTGATAGAGTTTCCAAGGAGCGGCTGGTGGATTCAACTACCAACCTTTTGGTTAGCAGTCTGAGCACTTAACCACTGCGCCACCAAATGCTTGCACCAAAAGGTTTCAAGTTGTCAGGCTTTGCCTCAGTTCAGCCGGCAGTGTTAGGACTTAGCCCAAGCTAAAACATCCATGTCTTCACCATGTTCTAACAACAGCAAACCTGCTGTATGGGTCAGTTACAGTGGAAGTGGCTGCTTATTTTCGTAAGCTATTGTTAAGGAAAGAAAGTTAAACTTGGGAGAAGAAACAATATCTGTACATAAATTAGGTAGATAAAGTAGGTAAGCCTGCAAAGAGCCATCCATGGATCTGATCCAACCTCAAAGTGTTGACAAACAAAAGCAGTGTTTGATGGAACCTGGGCCATTCTTTTAGCTGTGGTTTGTTATAATCGTTTTTAAGATTGGTTGGTTGGTTGATTTTTTTTTTTTTGGTTGTGGGGGGAGTGGGAATATGACTTATCGGTCACATTGAGCTAATTGGTGGTTGGTTCTTCGAACTCCCCTAAGAGCCAAACTCAGTGACTAGAGTGGGTGCAGCCACGCCAAACCAGTCAGCATTTATGTACATTCCAGCTAATAAATGCCCCAGTTCCCCTCTGCCCCCAGTCTTTAGAATATCTCACCTATTCCCTCAATTCTAGCCACTAGTTTAGTTCTTTGTAGAAAGAAGTTAGCCACCTCCTTGCTTTTTGATATATGATTAGATGCAGTCAATTTCCTGAAGAATGTGTATAAATATTAATATAAAAATACAGTAATCACACATTCTATTCCTTATTAAGAAGAAAAGCCATTTATGTGGCACTCTCTGTAGGATTTCCATAGGCCTTTACCTCAACTTAAGTATTTGCTAGGCACAAAACACCAGATCAGAGCCCCCAGCCTGGCATTGTTTCTATGTGCTTGTTACATATGTGCTTGTTAATAATGCCAGTAGCATGGAATCATAAAAGTTGCTCTTCCGATTAAGTAAATCTCACCACACATGCACACAGATATACAAAACAAATGGGACCTTTGTATTCAGTACATATTTAAGTGGGAGCTGCTAATTTTTTATATCTGGCAAAACAAAAGTATCTTTCCTTTGGAAAAAATGAGCCTTCTATTTTGAAAAACTCCACACAAAACACTGCAGTTAATGACAAGAAGTCTTAAGCCTGTAAAAGACCAAAAGGCATTGATCAAAATACTGAGCTTGAAGTGTGTGTTCTACGTTTAGAAAAAACATAAGGATGCTTCTTCAGCACTGCTCTTTGGTACTGTATCCTGTTTCAAATGGTTCCTTAGAAACCAGGAGCTGGTCTGTGTAGAATGGCTGAACCCAGGGGAAATATTTTTGTGCAGTTTAAGTGCTCACATTTTGGGGGAAAAATAATATCCGTTGCAAGTATTGCAGTACAGATTCAAATTTATTTAGTCAAGCTACATCCTCCATTGAGTCCCAACATTTAAAAAAATAATTTCTAAACTGAGATTTGGAGCATGTCAGGAAAAAAAAAAGAAAAAGAACCAACTCTGAACTGCAGACACCTATTCCAAAAGATCCTAAGCAATGGTTACTTGGATATAGTACCCATACTCTCCTCCTACTGGACAAATGCAGTGGTTCACAAAGTGTGGTCCCTGACTGCCAGCAGCAGTAGTATCCCCAAGAACTTGATAGGAATGCAAAATCTCAAACTCCACCCTAGACCTACTGAATCAGCTCTCAGGGCGAGGTTCAGCAACCTGTGTTGTAATAAGCTCTTCAGGTGATTATGATGCTCGATCCTCAAGTTTGAGAACCACTGGACAAACAGGACTAAACAATCAGCCTTCCATGTATTCTCAAGAAATTGGAACTGTGAGTTTTGATCCCAGCCATGCCACTACCTCTTTCCATGGCCCTGAAGACATCATTCAAACCATCTAGATCTCCAAACCAAAAAAACCAAACCCATTGCCATCAAGTCAATTCTGACTCATATCCAGATCTCCATTTCCCAAAAACACGAGCGCAAGGGGTGCTCCCAGGTGGAGCGATGCTTAGTGTTGGGGAAATGCACTAAGGTTTAAAAGCAAGCATGTAAATGAGTGCCGGGAAAGCTCACTGCAGTTTATAGTCCACATTTTTTTCTTTCCTTTCAAAGCTACAACAGTAGTGGATTCAGGACCCAGAGCATGTAGTCATTTGTAACACATTTAGAATGACTGTGAGAAATGAGAAGCAACATGAGCAAATTAATAAGGAAAAGAGCTGGGCTCTGCACCTGCCAACACAGCCCTCTGTCTGTGAAACAAAGCTGGTCACAAATTAAATAAGCTTCCTGAACTCATCAGCTATTAACATCCAGCTGAGGAGTCCTAGGCTCACCCCTCCAGAATGACCAGAGTAAACACAAGGGGCTTCTCCAACTTTTGTGGCAAACCTCTTCCTGATTACAGGCAGGAGTTGGTTTCTGGAAATGAAGACATGAGAATAATCTATTCCCAACGCCACCCCATCTCTGTGTGTATGTGTATGTCTCTGTGCACACTCATGCACATTTTAAACACTGCAAACTGCATTGGAAGATTTTCTGTTTGAGGGGAGGAAGGTATCCAGATACATTACACATCTATTAGACAATATGGAAACCTGGATTCTAATAAGCCTGCCTTAGGAGCTAGTAGTCCTGGTAGTTCGGTTATTAAGTAGGTTGGCCAAGCCATTTTCAGTCTCTGAGCCTCCAAGCCCTCATCTGTCACAGGAAGAGGCTAAACTGGGTGGTCTTTGAAGTCAATTCCAGCCCTAATATTCTATAATTGAATTCTTCCCACCTCATCATTTGCAGTCAAGAGATGAAAGAGGCTTCTGAAGCACCTAAGGGCTGGGGAACATTCTGAGATAATTCACCATCCATCTCCTGCCTGTCTCCATCATTCATGCCCTTACTATTTGGCACTTGCCACAAGAATGAAGTCAGGAAGCCCTTTGGGTCAGTATAAGGGTTGGAGAGGGGGATATGCCCCAAGGAAGGTTTTTCTTTTATCTGCAACTGTAAGCGTGTCACCAATTGTTTGACAGCCAGATAGAAAATGCTGTTTTTATTCTTGGGTTTGGTGCCTGTCTTAGTCATCTAGTGCTGCTACACAGAAATACCACAAGTGGATGGTTTTAAAGAAGAGAGGTTTGTTTCCTCACAGTCAGAGTAGGCCAAAAGTCCAAATTCAGGGCGTCGGCTCCAAGGGAAGGCTTTTTCTCTCTGTTGGCCTTCTTCTCTTCGGTGTTCCCCGGACTAGGAGCTTCTCAGCGCAGGGACCCCGGTCCAAAGGACGCGCTCTGCTCCCAGCACTGCTTTCTTGATGGTATGAGATCCCCCTGTCTCTCTGCTCACTTCTCTCTTTTATATCTCAAGAGATTGCCTCAGGACACAATTCAGTCTTGTAGATCCAGTCCTGCCTTACTAACAAACTGCCACCCATCCTCCCTCATTAACATCACAGAGGCAGGATTTACAACATATGGGAAAATCACACAGTACCAGGAATCATGGGCCAGCCAAACCGATATACACATTTTTGGGGGGACATAATTCAAACCATGACAGTGCCCAAATACTCTTGGTAAATTTTGCTCTGCCTGGCTCTAAACTTACTTTCAAAGCCAGACAATGGCATTTACCTATGTTTTATGTCACTCACTCATGATGTATTACATGGTACCTGGCAAAGAGGTCAGTGTGTTTTGCTGAGTCTCAGAGTCAGGAAACCATGGATTAAACTGCTGGATTTGCATTCTGTCGAGTCATGGTTTATAGAACTCTGAGGAAATAGGGGCTTGCATCTCAGCTCCTTTGGATTTTACAACTTCACCAGGGATGTGAAGCTCTCATCTGGCTTCACTGCAACCCCTGAGCGCTCTGGATATATCCTCTGTCCTGAGACAATGGCCTTGAGGACAAGGTTGCCTCGTAATAAATCATGGCAGCACAATGCCCAAGAGCAGACTTCTTCAGCACAGTAAACACTAGTACAGCAGGGAAAGTTATTCTGGGTGGGCTGTGGCCAGCTTAGGAGATAAACCTCTCTGACATAGCTGGGTCTAGAATTCCTCATTCCAGCCACCCGCCTGTGGCTTATTCCTGGTCCAGAGTCCTTTGGGCCTGGATGTCTGAGAAACTTACGTTTCCTTTCTAGTACAATCCGTTTCTGCTTCCAGTTCATGTCTAGCTTCCCCTCTTAGTGCCTTCAGTGCTGTTTCTTCAGGTATACAACGTCTTACCTCTCAGAGGGCTGCAAAGTTAAGGGCATAGATTCAGAGCGGGTCTGAATCCCAGATCTGCTACTTACTAGCTGTATGACCATGGGCAAGTTACTTAACCTCTTTGTGCCCCAGTTTCATTATCTGTAAAGGACAAGTAAACATACTGCCACCTACTTCATAGAATTTTGTGATAATGAAGTAAGTTAATGCATGTAAAGCACTGAGAAAAGTGATGGGCCCATGGACAACCATCAAAATCTGTATACAAACTCTTAATACTCTACTAACTAGTGGTAAAGTGGACTCCTTTGGTGCAGATATCAGATACTCTTCTCTAATATCCATAACTCCTGGAGAGGACCCCCATTTGGTCTGTGTTTCATTAGCATCCAGGACCACTTTGTCCCTTCTAGAACACTCAAAGAGGCAACTCTTGTCTATCCACTAGCAGTACTCCTTGGCAGTTAAGCTGTGGCCACGACACACACTTAGGCAAATGGGGAAGGAGATACACTACAATAAAAGGATGAGTTTTTCTAGATGGCACATTCTAACTGAAGCCCATTATCCTTAAGTGTCTATCACAGCTGAGTGGCAATGACTGAAGCCAGGGGGAAATGGATGAACTCACAGAGTCTAACAGGAAAACAAGGAGCTTCAGTCACATTCCTAAAAATAGCCATGGCAAATCAGGAAAATTCTACCTCATCTTCCTGCCCCATGTTCCATCCAGCCCACTGCACAATAATAATGGCCTGCACTTTCTCTAAGCAGGCACTGTTTGAGGCACTTTATGCATATCAACTCTCTGAATCCCCACAACAACCCAGAAGCAAGGTGGTAATATTAGCGCTTCCATTTTAGAGTTGAGGAAACTTAGGTAGAGAGAATTAAGTTGCCAAAGGTCACAATATTTATTGGTAAGTAGCAAAGCCAGGGTTGGAATCCATGAAGTCTTAACTGCTTTCCATGAAACAGTGTGAAGGGTTTTGGGAAAATACAGAGACAAAAGGAAGAGAAAATAGCTAGCCATGTGTCTTAAGAGGACCTGGGCTTTCATCAAAAAAAAGAATGCTAGTGGAGCTATAGTTCTTAGCTTTCAAGAGAATGAATACTGGCTTGTTCTTTTAAGGGTTAACATGTAAAGAGGCTCACGTTGCATTGAGGCCCATCCAAAAGTGGGCACACTTCTGCTCTGTGCTGACGAATTTCAGGGCAGGGTTTCTGGAGCCTTGTATTAGCTGTTTCCAATACCTGGAGATATGGCAGCTATCACCCCTTCAACCTCATAGCAGATCTGAAAGGCTTACTGTGAGTTGTCAGGCTTGGGTAGACAGAGTGTTCTGGAACCACTTGCAAAACTCAGGAAAGCGTGGGTCAATACTTTCAAAGTGATTTTGTGCTTGGGATTGGTGGAGAGGAGAAGGAACAGTTACCTAGGCAATGCTAGATCTACAACAGTCATGGACACTTGGGTCAGCAGAGAAGCAACACTTGTGCCATCTCTTCCCTACCCTTCCATGCATGGCAGATCTTAATAATAAGTCCTGGCTGAGCTCAGTTTCAGCCTCAGAATCCTTCTCGAGGCTATGCTCCATGTAGTCACTGCCAGTTGAATAGAACTGACTCAAAAGATGAAATTTGTTTGCCATCCTGGTTTCCCCAGTTTCTTGTAAACAGGTCCCACAGATGGTGAGTGTATCAGAGAAGCAGAGTCAAGGCTATGCCATGAAGTTGGAGCAGAAGTTGGGTGTGAAATAGTGAAGAATATTCTACAGACACATACATGGAGAGTGGTATCTGTGGTCTTCAGACAGAAGATCCATATGCCAGAAGCCCAGTAAGAGGTGATTATCCTAGAAATTGATTAAACACAAGGAGAATCTGGCAATAGGCAAAAATATTACATTTCTTTTTTGTACCACGTACCATGCTAAATGCTTTACATGCTATCTAAAATACATGTCAACTATGAGGAAGGTGTATTTTAAAGACAAGGAAACTGACAATGCAGGAGCTTAAAAAACTTGCCCAAGGTCACACAGTTAATAAGTGATAAAGTCAGATTTGAAGCTACCTAATAATCCCAAGGTCCCCAATTTTAACCACCAGACCAATAACTCTCAATCCTGGCCTATACGTTTGAATCACATAGGGAACTTTTGAAAAATGCCTATGCCCAGGCCCCACTCCAGATGAGCTGAATCAGAATCTCTAGGAGTAAGCCCAGGCATCTGTATTTTTTAAAGCTTTCCAGTGATTGCGCTGTGCAGCCAGAATAGAACTGCTTTCCTAGACTCCTCCAGGTAACCAGGAGTCAGAGATACTAGAGAATTCTGCCCACAGGAAGCAGGGCCCCAAACTGGTGGACACGACTTGGGCATGGGATTCTAATGCCGGGGATTAACCAGACAGTATCTTAGTTCTGGAGGAAATCAAATACAAGTAAGGAGCCTAATCATAGAAGCAAGAGAAATAAGTCTAGATGCTAAAACAGCATTCAGAGTTAGAATGGACCACTAGAAAGCTCTAACACTGTAAACGTAAACTGAACCAGAGTTCTCAAATTCCCTGTGATCAGGAATAGAAGAGGCACTAGAGGCTACAGGAAGGCTGAGACTACAGTTAAGTGTCAAGTAGCCCAGCAGTGGTGGTATGGATTGAATTGTGTCTTCCACAAATATGTATTGCCCTACACCAGCAGGCACAGGTAACCCCATTCATGATGGAGATTGGGGATTACAATTATTCCCCATGAACGAGGAATTCCCACTATGAATAAGTCATAAGCTTGAATTAAGTCCTGGACTCTGTACCTGTGGATGTGATCATGTTTGGAAATAGTGTCTTTCTTTCGTTATGTTAATGAGGTCTTACCAGAGTAGGGGGGGCCTAAATCTAGTCACTTCTGAGCTGTAAAAACACCAGGAGACACACAGAGACACACACAAGAGGAAGACAGATGCCATGTGAGAACTGTCTACAAGCCAGGGAACTCCAAGGAACCAAGGAAAGCCCAGGGCTACAGACAGCCAAGACCCTGATTTGGGCTTTTAGCCTCCAGAACTGTCAGAATATAAATCATGTTTTTTAAAGCCACTGCTTGTGATGTTTCTATTATGGCAGTACTAGGTGACTAACACAGGTGGAGAGAACAGGGCTCCATGGATGAGAAAGCAGGCAGGTCATCACCTGTCCCACCTCCAACAGCCTGCTCTGAGCCAGCAACATGCTCCCGCATGTCATTTTGCTGGTAATGCTTGACTTATTCAACTGGACTCCAAAGGATATTTCATAAAGTTCAAGCAAAAAGAAAGCAAGTAATCCATGTTGATCGTCTGGGCTGTTTTTTTCTATTTTCAGAGGTGACTGATAGATAATACTTAGCTGTCTTCTGTTCTTTCTAATATCCTTACCTCTTCCCCACCCCCATCTCAAACTACCAAGTAGTCAGTACTGATAGACATGCAGTAGGCAAAAAACAATTGCCGTGTCCCGAGCTCCTTCCTAGAGGGCTTCTTTTAGGAGCAATGCAGGGCATGCTAGGCTTAGCCAGGCCAAGTGGCTAATAGAATTTGGCAGAACTCTGCGTCAGCAGGCACCAGGGTGCTAATGCCTCAGGTCAGCTAGTGAGAGGGTAAGTGAGCAAGTGCCTGGCTTCTTCTCCAAGTTTTCAGAACAGGAATCTGAGTCCCAGTAATCACCAGCCTGTGGAACCAGAGCTATTTTGAGCTTCCATTATCCAATGGAAAGTTAGGGATGGTGTCATCTGAAACTGCCAAGGAGCATCCAGTTTCACGCTTATCCAGGACATGCCCCTAGAGGAAATGGAAGCAATGTCAAGGAGACCAAAGTGCGGGTGTCAGAACTTCTCTTTTCATCTGTCCCTTCCATTTTCAGCTCCTATTTCCACTACTCTGGTTCAGGTCCTTACTACGTCTCACCTGGACTATCATAGCAGCCGTCTAGAGGTCTCTCAAATTCCAGTCTAGTACTCCCTTCCAATCTATCCTCCTGTGATAGCAGCATGATTTCCCTGAATGTTCAATGGAAATCAGGAACGTGAAAACACTTTGTAATGTTATACTATTTGCAACATCCCCCAATACACAGATTTACTGATTTGGCAAGAGAGACAGGGATACAGTTCTTACTAACTGGTGACTATACAGGGGTAAAGTCCAGTACTTTTGCACGAGGAAATAGACTGAGAAGAAATGTTTTAAGGTGACAGACTTAAGAATTGCACACATTGTTGGAATGTTCAAACAAGCCCTTAAAAAAAAGCATTCAAGGTGGCCTTATCTGTTAAGTAATTGTATGCCAGTGTGAGAATTAATCCTGATGAGAGGTGTAGGATACAGATTCAATAATGCCCATTTTCAGGGAACGGAGGCTGATAGAGGCTGAATGATTTGCCAAAAAATCACTCAGTGAGCATATTGCAGAACCAGATTGTAAATTCAGAAGACATGTGCTTTCCACTCTGCTATATTTATACAGAAACATAGATATATTGATATTGATGATGGTTGGATGAATGGACGGATGGATGGATGGATGGACGAACGGACGGAGGGATGGATAGGTGGGTGGATGGATGGAGCATATGATTTCCCTCCCTTTACATGTTGAAGGGCTTTCCATTGCTGACAGAGCACAAACCAATTACGTTGGAATTCATGACCTTGTAGGATGTGGCTTTAGCTTATTTTCCTTCTCTATTGCCCAGACAACTCCCAACATGCCCTACTCTGCACTTCCACCATACTGCACCCTATTGCCTGAACACATCTGATGCTCCCTTTCCTCTGTGCTTTTGTTCACATTCTGTCTCCCTCTCTGATTGTAGAACCTCTATTCAACTATAATCCATAGTATGATTGCCAGATAAAATCCAGGAGGCCCAGTTAAATATGAATTTCAGATAAACAAATAAATTTTTAATATACGCATTTCCCAAATATTGCATGGAATATTCCCATTGCTGTCAAGTCCAACTCATAGCAACCCTATAGGACAGAGTTGAACTGCCTCATAGAGTTTCCAAGGCTATAAATATTTACAGAAGCAGACTGCCTCATCTTTCTCCCATGGAACAAGTTGCAGGTTTGAACCGCCAACCTTTCAGTTAGCAGCTGAGCACTTAACCACTGTGCCACCAGGTATTGTACTAAAAAATTATTCGTAATTTATCTACAATTCAAATTTAACTGAGCGTCTTGTAATTTTGTGTGAAAATCTGGCAATAGTACCCATAAGATGATTGTCCCAAGTACATCTTTGAGTTTCACTCTGCCAATCTCAAAGGAGGATTGAGCACTTTTCTATACAGATTTCACTCCCACTGAATCATTAGTGAGCCATGTGTATTATACTAAACATGTTTAGTAAGCATGGAGGATGGGGTTTGTATTCCATAATATCCAATAGTTTATTCAAAATAATTCTTATTAAAATGTCCTCTCAAGGCTGTGGGGACCATGGTCTCGGGGAACATCTAGCTCAGCTGACATAACACAGTTTATAAAGACAATGTTCTACCTTCTACCTTGGTGAGTAGCGTCTGGGGTCTTAAAAGCCGGTTAGCAGCCATCTAAGATATTCCACTGGTCTCACCCCTTCGGGAGCAAGGGAGAATGAAGAGAACAGGATACAAGGAAAAGATTCGTCCAAAGGACTAATGGACCACAGCTAGCACAGCCTCAACCAGACTGAATCCAGTACAGCTAGATGGTGCCCGGCTACCACCACTGACTGCTCTGACCGGGATCACAGCAAAGGGTCCTGGACAGAGCTGGAAAAGGATGTAGAACAAAATTCTAACTCACAAAAAAAAAAAAAAAAAAAAACAGATTTACTGGCCTGACAGACTGGAGAAACCCCAAGAGTATGGCCTCCGGACACCCTTTTAGCTCGGTGGTAAAGTCACTCCTGAGGTTCACCGTTCAACAAGGGATTAGACAGCCCCATAAAACAAAATGGGAGTAGTGAGGCTCAGCAGTCTGGGGACAAGGACTAGAAGACAGGAGGGGACAAGAAAGCTGGTGATAGGAACGCAAGGTTCAGAAGGAACAGTGTTGACATGTCATGGAGTTGTTAACCGTTGTCATAAGGCAATATGTGTACTGTTTAATGAGAAACTATTTGTTCTGTAAACCTTCATCTAAGGTAAAAAAAAATAAAAAGAACTATCTATGTGAGATCAAATTGACAACAGCAACTCAAAAGGTTTGATGGGAAGCCTAGGGAACAGTGAGTTGAAGATAATGGTGATGGAATAGTTTGGAAAAGGATAGTGAGAATAGCAGCACAACTGGAAGAATGTAATCCATGTCACTGAATTGTACATGTGGAAACTTTTGAAATGGTGTAACTTTGGCTGTGTATATTTTCACCAAAAATAAGGTCCTCCAAGATCGAGAAGGGAGAGTGTTGACATGTTGCAGGGTTGTTAACCAATGTGATAAAACAATATGTGTACTGACTGTTTAATGAGAAACTATTTGCTCTGTAAACCTTCATCTAAAGTACAATAAAAAAAAAAAAAAAAAGTCCTCTCAAGGCCCTGTTCTTGGTCAAAAAACCACCAAGTGTTCTTTTGACCATTTCCTCATATATCATTCAGCCCTGATCTCCTGCCCCCACTCTATATGCAGAGTAGCTTACATCACCCAAAATCCAGGCACTAGTCCGAGGCTCACTTGTGCTCCATGGGGGACTTATTAAAGCAACCTTTCAATTAAGCAAGCCTCTCCTTACAAAGGAATCTTCTACTAAGAAGATAAAAAAATTTCCTACATGTTACAGAATCCTCAAGGCCCAGGATAAAATTCTACCATTTCCATGAGGTCTTTTCCCAGAATAAAGTAGTTGCTCTCTTCCCAGGCAGAAGTTATTTGTATAGGTAACTGAAAAACCCCTTATTTTACTCTATGATCTGAGGCAGTGGATGTTTTTACTCACTTATACACCCATAAGGATCTTTGGTGGTGCAGTGGTTAAAGTGCTCAGCTGCTAACTGAAAGGTCAGCAGTTTGAACCCACCAGCCACTCTGTAGGAGAAAGATGTGACAGTCTGCTTTTGTAAAGATTACAGCCTTGGAAACCTTATGGGGCAGTTCTACTCTGTCCTGTAGGGTCACTATGAGTTGGAATTAAACCAACAACAATGAGATGCACCCACTGCAGTCCCTCTAGCCCAGTTCCAAGCCCTTAGAAAGCATTCAACAAGTGTCTATTAAATTGGATGGATCTCTTTTCTGCAGTGTAAGACCACATTTTAAGGGTATTTAGCAGCAGCTAGAAGGGTACACAGGGACTGGATCCCATCAGTCAGGGAAAGCTACTTGATAGTCTAATTCAGTGACTCTTCACCCTGGTTGCACATTAGATGTGTGCAGAGTTTTTTAAAAAGTCATGAGGTCGTGACCCCATCCCACAAGTGAATCATAATCTCTTGAGGTAAGGCTGAAGGCTCAGTATTGTTTTCATAGCTCCACAGGTGATTTTATTGGGCGGCCAAGGACAAGAACTATGGGTGGTTGCTAGAGGTTTGGAGGGATATTTTTCTCTGGGTCTAATCCATGAAAGAAGGTGAGAGAAGGGGATAATATGAGGAAGAGCTATGAGTTTCTTTTCATTTTTTTCTTTGCATGCATTTTATACTTTTATACTTTCATATATGATGCACGCATATACACATGGCACACCCACTAAACAGTCTGGCCACTCACTTTGTGAGTCTGAACAGCAAGGTGGTTATACGAGTGCTACCCAATATGAGGTTTTGGTTTTGGCTGGGTCAGGTAATTCTCCACCAAAAATAACCCATTGCCGTCGAGTCAATTCTGACGCATAGTGACCCTATAGAACAAAGTAGAACTACCGCATAGAGTTTCGAAGGCTGTAACCTTTACAGAAGCAGACTGCCACATCTTTCTCCTGCAGAGCAGCTGGTGGGTTGGAACTTTCAACCTTTCAGTTAGCAGCCAAATGCTTAACTATTTAGCCACCGGGGCTCCTTAATGCTCCACCAGATACCCAGTTCCACTTTCACTGTTTTGGGTTCTGTTTTCACCAAGAAGTCAATGATTATGGTAGTTGATTACTAGTTCCGTGTAATCAACGATTACTAGTTCTACATAAGAAAGGATAAGGAATCTGCTAACACAGACTTGACCAGCTTTCCACATCCTCAGCCCCGTCATGTACCAACCTGAATGAACTGTCCAGAAGAAAACTAGGGGAATGGTTTTTTTCCTGGTTTGGATAAATTCCATTTGAAGCTCTTCCAGGAATTGTGAAGTAGAATTCCTTTCAGTGTATGTGACTGTAAAGAGATGGGTTCTTGAAATGGAGACTTAGAAAAATATGGATCAGCATGTACAAATAGAAAATGTGGGCCAGGGAGTCAGCAGATCAGAATCCGGGACCTGGCTATGCCCCTCTCCAGCTATGTGATCTGGGCGAGTCCTCCTCGCTTGTTTCAGCCTTGTTCTCCTCCTCTGCAAAAATGAGGATGCTGTACTCAACAATCTTAAGGTTCCCTCCAGTTCTGAATTCTCTATAGATTCAAAGTCCTGAAGAAGTACATGAGAAGTCTGTTGGGACTCTGCGAACCATTCGCAGGAAGTTAAATTCTCCTCCAGAACACTGTCTACACATGTTTTCGGATGATGCATTGAAATGACCACTGGATATAGAGAAGGAGTTCAGGTCCTAGTCCTGCCTTACACTGGCTGAGTATCCTTGAAAAAGTCACTTTCCTTCTCTGGGTCTTAATCTCCTCAGCTGTAATATGAGTGTTAGACTAGATCCTCTCTGTGTCCTTTCCAGCTATGTCATTCCAGGGGTGTCAGATGGCCTAGTGGCCAAGAGTTCATGTCACAATGAATGTGAAATCTGAATGTAAGACAACATTCAAAACATGAAGGAAAGATGGACATTAAAGAATAAGAAGACATAAGTTGTCCCGGACAGAGGAACGAAACAAGCTGAGATGGAAGGGAGGGAGAGAAGGAATTGGGGAGGGAAAGAGTTCACAAATAAAATTTAAATTCTAGATCGATTTTATCCTGTCAAGGAAAGATACCTAGGATTACGTATTAATTTGAATATGGAAAGTATATCACATTTCAAAAAGAACTCAAACTTTTCAAATGAAGAGGTATGTTGTGTGTAAAATCAGTTCCCTTTGTGCTTAAAAAAAAAAGGCCTTTGAAAAATGTAAACTGAGGTGGCATTTTGAGAAGAGAATATAATTCTTAGTGATAAATAATTACCATGTCTCAAAGTTTTAGGTCTTATTTTTTTATTCTCTTCTTTTTCCATTTGATCTTTTTAGGGGCCATTTTATGGACCTTCAATTTTAGATGAACACTCTTTAGCTTGGTACTTGAAGCCCTGAATGATCTGGCCTAACCTACACTTTTAGGCCTCACCCCTCCCTTCTCTCCTGCACACACGCCAGGATTCACTTTTATGGAACCAACCATTGCCTGTTTCCCATCTGTACCTTACCCCCCTCACTCCTGGCCACTTGCTTGTTCTTTCTCACTCCTGCTTCTGCACAAAGAAATCCTTCAAGACCCAACTCAAATGGCACACCCTCTTTGAAGCTTCCCTGATTTCCCAAACTAGAAACCATCCCACAAGCCCTTCCCTGAAATACTTATCTCACTTTATTTCTACATTTCTGGTGGCACTTAGTGCTCTCAGCCTTGCAATAGTGCTTCTAGAACATAACCTTCTTGAGAACAAGGTTTGTTTCTGGGGTACCGCACAACACAGTGGTTACTAGGCCAGGCCCAGCTGTCATGCAGGCCTGGGTTTGAATCCTGGCTCTGCCATTTGGTTGCTGGGTCACCTTAGGCAGGTTACTTGACCTCTCTGGGCCTCAGTTTACTTGTCTACAAAAGGTAGATGGCACCTACTTCACAGGCTTGCTGTGAAGACTAAATAAACTAATACATATGAGGGTAACACTAATAACCTAGCACTTACTATCTATGTCAGGAACATATTCTAAGCCCCTGACAGTAAACTCATAAACCTCACAGCAACTATTATTAAACCCCACTTTATGCATGAAGAACTTGAGGCACAAACAGCTCAAGGATCTTGCTCAAATTCACGCAGATAATAAGTAGGCAGTCTGGCTCCAGAGTCCGTGCCCTTGGCCAGTGTGCTGTATTGCCTCTGTTCTATTAATGTTACTTATTAACAGCAGTAATTCAAATTTATTTCCTTATAGAGTCTAGCACTCTGTCGGCATGAACTAGATGCTCAAGAAATAATTATTCGCATTAAGTGATTCAATTGTTTGATTTAAAGGAAGAGATAGATATATTTCTGCTGTTGTAGGATTAGCCACTTAAACAACGCATTTTTAGTGAGCCAACAAGCAGCTGGTGGTTCTGGAGGACTTTTCTGTCTTCCCTCCACTGGCTCGTTTCTATCGTCTTCATCTTTACAATGAGCCTAAGATATACTAGTTACATTGGCTTTTGGAAGAAACTATTTCATTTTACAAATTATTCTCTTTCCAAGGAACTGTTAACAATACCAAAGACATCAAAATGTTTCAGAAGGAGAATAATGACAAGAAAAATTACTATTTTGCTTTGTGATGTTAGGCAAGTCATTTCACGTCTCTTAGACTTAGTCTCCTCATCTGCAAGTAGAGGGGGCTGAACAGAATGATCCTTATACATTTCATGATTCGATGCTGCTATGTGTTTCCTCTTTGATATCTCAATATGTGCCTTTAGGCACACAGGATGTAGAAATATAGAAATTTGAACTATATAGAATGTATTTGCCAAATCCAAAGAACAAAATAGAGATAAAAGTATTTTTGCTTATAGGATTATTACCATCCTTAACCAAAAAAATTAGTTGCTGTCGAATTGATTACAACTCACGGTGACCCCGTGAGTGTCAGAGTAGAACTGTGCTCCATAGGGTTTTTCAGTGGCTGATTTTTGGAATAGGTCACCAGGCCTTTCTTCAGAAGTGCCTCTGGGTGGACTCAAACCGCCAACCTTTCGGTTAACAGCTGACCACATAAATATTTGCACCACCCGGGGACTCCTATTATCATCATTACCACTCATAAATTTGCATGGTATTAGTAGTAATAACAGCACCTGTAAACTGAATAATACTTTTGCATTTATACAGGGCTTTTCAAGATTTTCAAAGGCTTTCACCCCCACTGTTAAGCAGCCTCTAGACGACTGAAAAACATTGCAACAAAAACGTGAAAGACGAGACATAGAATGCCTATAACCTATCTGTATATTTAGCATTTATTAGGCATCCATCATTTCTAAGTTCTGTAGAGAAACTTTAAAGACACACCCTAGACTCAAGACTTCCGCCACTTAAAAGGTAAGATAAGCAAACATATGCGGAGACAAATGACCAGTACGAAAGTCTCATGCAAACAATGGCCTGCCTGAAACACCTTGGGAACTAGGCAAAAGGCCGAAAGGTCATTCCAGGATTCCTCTACCTTAATAATACTCCCTCCCAAGTGTGTGGTGCCTTGAAGTTTCAGAACATTTCACATGCATTTCTTAATTTAATCCTTACGATAGACACACACACACACACAGATCACCTCAACCACCACTATTCCACATCTTTGCAGTTCTGTTATCCTTATAACAGAGCAAAAGACTTGCCTTAGGCCATGTAATTAATATAATGATGTTGCAAGAATCAAATCTAGGTCTTCTGACTTCAAACCCTGCATTCTTATCACTTTTTAAACTGTTTATCTGAGGTCAGGGGTTCATGGAAATCAGTGGGGTGGCTGGAAGGCTCTGGAAGTTTTGGTTACAATCAGAGAACAGGTGTGCTTGGATGAGGCAGGAGAACCCATGTACACAGAGGGAAAGAATGATGATCTTTACCTATCTTAAGCATTTTGAATAGGAAAGGTATTTTTATTTCCATTTAACTGAGAAAACTAGAGGTCAGAGTGACTAGTCCAAAACAGGTAGCTAGTGGTAAGTAACCTCAAGATTTGGAACCAGGTATTTCTGACTCTAACGCTAGTGATTAAAAGCATGAGTTAGAGTTTGACCTTTGCTCTCCACATAGGTCTTGGTCCAGCCAGCTGCCTAAGCCTGGGTGTCCTCCTGTGAAATGAGGCTAATCATAATAATGACTGGTAAAATCTTTTTTTTTTTAAATTGTATTTTCGCTGAAACTTTTCACAGCAAATTAGGTTCCCATTTAATAGTTTCTATACATATTGTTATATGACATTGGTTACATTTTTTCACAATGTGTCAGTTTTCTCATTATTTCTATTCTGGTTGTTCTGTTTCCATTAATCTAGCTTCCCTGCCCCTCCCCCTTACCTTCTCATCTTTACTTTATGGTAAATATTGACTGTTTGGTCTCATATAGGTGATTATTTAAAGGAGCATGGTACTCACAAGTGATAATATTTATTTTATGAGCCAATCTATTATTTGGCTGAAAGGTGACCTCCAGGAGTGGCTTCAGCTCCAAGTTTAAAGAGTATTTCAGGGCAACACTCTTGGGTGATCCTCTAGTCTCTACTGGTCCAGTAAGTCTGGCCTTTTTTAGGAATTTGAAGTTTGTTCTACATTTTCCTCCCATTCTATCCAGGACAATTTATTGTGTGTCTGGTCAGAACAGTAGTGGTAGCTGGGCACCATCTAGTCCTTCTGGTCTCAGAATAGATGAGACAGTGGTTTGTGAAGGCTAGTAGCCCTGTAGACTAGTTTCTTCTTTGAATCTTTTATTTCCTTCTTTCTCTTTTACTCCAGATGAGCACAGACCAATAGTTGTATCTTCCAACCGGTAAAATCTTCTATACATTATGTCAGATAATTCTTGTGAAGTACTAGATACCTGGCACATAGGAAGTGTTCAATAAATATTAGCTACCAAGATTATGTGCTAGACCTCAGTGCTTTTCTTAAGCATCACTCCTTCATCCCCCAGTGCCTTCTTGGAAAGAAGATGGAAAGAAAATAAGATCCAGTAGAAGGGACACCTTTAGGACTGTCCAACTCACATTGATCTTCTCTGGGGATTGCCTTTGAAGCTCAGAGGCAGATGTGGTGAGCTGATTTGATTGGATGTAATGATCCAAGTGGAAACAATCAGGTTCTCCCCTCTGGGAATTTGAAACTGGGAATGGAAGAGTCATGACCAGTTTTTCATATTTCTGAAACTATTCCATGTAAACTTGAGTGCTATAGAATAGCTAAAACCATGAACTCAAACGTACCAACAATTGTGAAGATGGCACAGAACTGGGCGATGTTTCATTCTGTTATATATAAGATTGCCATGGGTCAGAGCCAACTCGACAGCAACTAACAACAACAACATGGGATGAGAATATTCTTTTCTGTGAACTGGAGAGGAGGAGACAGACAGTCTGGAGAGAGAGAATGACAGCAGTTCACAGAGGAAAGCAGAAGCAAGAGGAATTTTACTGCCTCAGTGCCCTCCTAAGACCCAGCTATAATCCTATCCTTGAGTTTCCTCTTCCATATATACATTGTTCTTCTTGCTTAAGCTGCCTCAAAGAGTCCCACCTATTGCAGCCCCAGTGCCTGTAGCCCTGTTACTCAGCCCATACCACGCGAGAGTCCAACCCTGAAATCTCCTTTGAGTCATAAGGCTTGCTTCTTTGGAAAAGAGGACACTGAAGCTGCATACCCAAGCACCACAGGAACACTTAAACCAATCTGTGTCTGGACTGAGGCTGTGTGATAAGCCTATTTCAGATGATTTGGGCTTTAAGAACATAAGACCATATAAGATACTGTCAGTTAAGATTTGAGGAGTCCCAACTTGACTCTAAGGAGCCCTGGTGGCACAACAGTTAAGTGCTCGGTTGCTGGCTGAAAGGTGGGCAGTTCGAACCCACCAGCCACTACATGGGAAAAAGATGTGGCAGTCTGCTTCTGTAAAGATTTACAGCCTTGGGTACCCTATGGGGACAGTTCTACTCTGTTCTAGAGGGTCGCTATAAATCAGAATCGACTCCACGCAATGGGTTTGGTTTGTCTGGTTTTGTTTGGTTAACTTGACTCAGAGTCACACCCATCACTGACATCCAGTCATACCTGGTATAGGTAAGATACCAAGCACTTGCACAAGGGAGTGAGGAGTCTCCTGGGAGAGAACTCGGTTAAAGAGCAGAGGGTATCAAGAAGGTAGTCTTGGCACAGTGACAAAGTCATAGTCATAAAGGGGAGAAGCAAGTCCTAGCTCAGTATTGTGCCTATCACTTATTTTTCTCCCAGTCCAGTTACTCATGGCCTTGCCCCTGAATCTTATGGAGCAATGGTTGTGGAGGTAGAGGAGCTGAATTAAAAAATCAACCAAGCTAAGACTTTCTAAGACATTGGGGCTACCAGCAGGATTTGGTAACCATGCTGAATCATGGGACACAATTGAGAAGCATTCTACCTGGAACCCAGTATGACCTTGACACCTCTTGGCAATGGTGCCAGGTGGGAGACTGTAATGTCCCGCAAAAGTGGCTCATCAGGGATCTTTGATAGAACAAGGCAGATGTCATGTAGAAAACTATAGTAAAAAGTAACTGATACGCATGTAGCAGCCCCTGGGCTCTTGGAAATAATTGGAGGAGGGAGGACTTTTAAAATAATACCGGAAATACTGTAAGAACAATTAAGGATGGTGGGGTGGTGGGAGCAGTAAAGCACAGGTTAGAAATGGTAATAACTCCTGGGACATAAATATACACTCAGGCAACTAGAAAGATTGGTACCAGATGACCTGAAAAAAATTTAATGAGGCTGAAAATTCAGGCAAGTGATATGAACTGCAGATGGCCTCTGAGTTACTGGACTAACAGTCGTTCAATCTCTTTTCCCTTAATAATACAAATGGTAACCTAAGTGATATGCAAAGAAGTTTCTCCTCTCCTGTTTGACTATTACTGCACACATTCTCATTAGGGGGTCAGAGAGCAGAAAGAATGTCAGCCACAGTAAGAGAAAAGTGAGGCCCTACTTGGATTTTCTTGGTACCAAGTATGGTGATTGGCATTGGATTAACTCTGAAGGACCCAACAGGGCATCAGGTGCCCTGGGGGTTCAGGAACATGTGGACATCCTATTCGTAAGAGGGAAGTAGAGTCAAGTGAGGCCGTTGTGACAAAAAGGCAGAGCAGGGTTTTGTGGTCACACAACTTGGAGCCAGAGAGACCCAACCTCAAAGTATGGTTCCACTACTTACCAACCATGTGACTTTTAGCATGTTAATTAACTTCTCTGCTTTTCAAAACTGGCATAATAATATGTAAACACAATAGATACATAAAGTGCCTTTTACTTTTCCTATTATAAGCTAGGGCTCTTGATTAACTCCACTGTTACTTCCCTTCCCTTCATGGATTGAATTTTGTCCCTCCAAAAATGTGTGTATCAATTTGGCTGAGCCATGATTCCTGATATTGTGTGATTTTCCTGTATATTATAAATCCCGCCTCTATGATGTTAATGAGGGAGCATGGGCGGCCGTTGTGTTAGTGAGGCAGGACTCAATCTACAAGATTGGATTGCATTTTGAGGCAATCTCTTGAGATATAAAAGACAGAAGTGAGCACAGAGACAGAGGGAACTCATACCACCAAGAAAGCAGTGCCAGGAGCAGAGTGCGTCCTTTGGACCCAGGGTCCCTGGGTGGAAAAGCTTCTAGTTGGGGGAACATTGATGAGAAGGTCAACAGAGAAGGAAAGTCTTCCCCTGGAGCTGACACCCTGAATTTGGACTTTTAGCCTACTTTCCTGTGAGGAAATAAACTTCTCTTTGTTAAAGCCATCCACTTGTGGTATTTCTGTTACAGCAGCACTAGAAGACTAAGATACTTCCCATTCCCTCTTTCGAAGCTCAAATGCTCATGAAAGCCAAATAAGTAACTTAAGTGAGTGTAGGGCCAGGAGCTGACTGGGACAAACAGGAGAATACCCCATCCCATCTAAAGAGGATTCCTTAGGTTCAGCCTGCTCTTCCCTTTGGGAATGCCAGACCAGGATTTTTAGATGTGATTTTTAAAGAGGAGCCAGAAATCTGGAGTTTCATGTGAAATCTCACATTTTAAATGTGCAGCTAATTCAATTTTTTTTTACAAACACTTTACAAGACAAATCTACAACAGGCTATAATCAGCTGTTGGCTGCTGGTGTGCATCTTCTCCTCTAGCCCTGTTTTGAGGGAAGTAGTAACCGTGGAATCTCAGCCTTAACCTTTCCTCAGAAATGAATTCAAACCTCTCAAGGCACCCTTGGGGCCAGCTAAACAGAAGGCCATGCTGAGGAAGAAGGGAAGCTAAGACTCAAGAATTGTTCCTGCAGCTCTCTAAAGAGGCTCTTGGTTATCCATTTTGGATCAAGGGCTCCCATGTCCTACCTGCAGCTCCCAGAAGTCCTAGGGAATAACACCTCCTCGGCTCCCACACAGGGGTACAGGTACTATGAGGCTGAAGTCTCCCCATGATTGAGATTCTATATTCTAGGAGGCATTCTAACTTCCTGGTTCTCTTCTGAGCCGCCCCCACTGCTCCTGCAAGAACTGGGCAGTAGAGATTATCCTTCATGCAAAACTGAGGGATTGTATTTACAAAGCTTGTTGGGGGGTTGATTGATTTTGACATTATCTCTCAGGCTCTTTAAGTTAGAATGAGAAACAAATCATCTTAGGAATCAGGTAGAGGAGGAAATGTCACAGAGAGAGACAGCCACAAACAAACGCAGATGGAGGTCCCCCTGGAGAGGCTGGCAGCAGAGGAAGTCAACACATTACAGTAAGGTCTTGACCTCAGTGGATTAGGAAGGTATCAGATTCACAAAGAACATGAGGACAGTTAAACAAATCCTAGCCTAGCAGAGAGGAAACACTCTCCCAAGGATTTTAGCTACAATAATCAGACAATTTAAAAATGGGTTATGGCTAACATTGCAGGCAGAGTGAAAGGAGAGAACTTACACATTTGTTAAACACCTACTGCATTCCATGTGTGACGGTTTATATACATTATCTAGCTAGGGGACATGACACAAGTTACTTAACTGCACTGAGACTCAATTTGCATCTGTAAAATAGCACCTACCTCACAGAATTCTTACAGGAAATAAGGCAAAGTATGTGAAAGTCCCTGGTACTGTACCTGGTGGAGACTCTGGGTGGTGCAAACAGTTAATGTGCTTGGCTGCTAACCAAAAGGGTAGAGGTTCGAGTCCACCCAGAAGCTCCTTGGAAGAAAGGCCTGGTGATCTATTTCCAAAAAATTAGGGTCCACAGTGAAGGGAAATGGAAAACTATCCTGCAATGTTCAAATAAACCTTGGTGTTTAAGATTCAGTAACCCCTTGACCAAGCCAGTAATCTTACTTTATTGAAGACAATGATAGAAAAAGGCATGCATGTGTGTACAATGCAGCGTTGTTTGTAAGAGCAAGCCAAGGGAAACAAATTGATTGCCCATCAACAGAGCAATACCCAACGACACTGAATGGAATAAGGTTGACCTAGAAGACATCCATGCTGTACTAATTGAAAAAGCAATTTGTAGACTCGTATGTATAGTATGACTCCCACTTTGTTTAAAAAAGAGAAGCTTATGTATAAATAGATATTTTGCTTGTAAACATAAGAAAATTCAGAAAAAACACTCACAAAACTGTCAAGAGTGTGTGGTGGGATAATTTTTGGAATATTAACTTGCATTTATCCTCCGTGTATTTCTTCCCTTCCTCTGTTGTGAGCAGACGGTCAGGACTTTTTGTGGTCTTTTGCCATAAGGAAGGTTTTTGTCACGGCCAGAAGCCAAAGTTGTCTGCAAGACACTTCCAAGCCTGATCATGAATTTTATGAAACATAAACTCAAGGAGCCCTGGCTGCACAATAGTTACGTGCTCAGCTGCTAACCCAAAGGTTGGAGATTTGAACCCACGCAGCTGCTCCTCGGGAGAGAAGACCTGGTGATCGGCTCCCATAAAGATCATACCCATTGATATCAACTAATAGCAACACTGTATGACAGAACAGAATTGCATTATAGGGTTTCCTAAACTGTAATCTCTGTGGGGAGCCCTGGTGGTGCAGTGGTTAAGAGCTTGGCTCCTAACCAAGAGGTTGGCAGTTTGAAGCCACCAGCCACTCCTTGGAAACCCTATGGGGCAGTTCTACTCTGTCCTATAGGGTCACTATGAGTCAGAATCGACTTGACAGCAAAGGGTTTGGGTGTTTTTGTTTTTGTTTTTGTTTTTCAATCTTTATGGACTCCATTGAATCTGTAAAGATTACAGCCTAGGAAATCCTATGAGGCAGTTCTATTCTGTCATATAGGGTTGCTATGAGTCGGAATCAACTCTAGGGCACACAACAACAACAAACTCTTTGAGGAGATTATATTTGGTATCCTGGAGGAGTTGGAGAGGGAAGGGAGGGCCTTTGAAATGAAAATGTGATAGAAGTCCAGAGTCCTGGAGAGAGAGGGCCTCTTACTTATGCTTACACCGTACTCATTTCTACATATAAGCATTGCCAGGAGGAGAAAGTCCTCAGGTGGGCTGGCCTTGGGAACCATTCCGAAGCCTCACCAAAGATCTTCCTCGCTTCAAGAGAGGTAGCAGAAGAACTAGCACAGGAAAAGATCATGTGGTATGAGATCATGGACGCCGCAAGAGTAGAGATAGTAGACTAAGTCCAGTTTGAATGCCCAGAGCTTGTGCTGCATAAGAATCTGGAACCCTTGCCCAACCCTGAGAGGTTGGGGTGACAATAATGGCTGAGACTGAATACTTAATCATCTGATGGGTTCCGGGAGGGTGTAGCTCAGAACTGGATTTCATTTCACGTAAAAAAAACAAACCCTGCTATTTCTTGCACATTTGAGTTTGTGGAATAAGATTCATATTTACTACAAGTAATGGGATTCGAGATTCAGAGGGAAGAATTTCACTTCTTACATCATTTAATTTCATTTTTTATTGTTTTTATTTTAGCAGATTTTATTTTTTAGAGGAGTTTTAGGTTTACAGAAATACTGTGCAGAAACTATAGAGTTCCCATTTTCTGCTCCCTCCCCCTGCACATTATTTCTCCTATTAACATCTTGCATTGCTGTGGTACATTTGTTACAATTGATGAACCAATATTGATACATTATTGTTAACTACATCATGATAAGTTTCAAGTGAAAAGAATATGGATTTTTGATTTTTTTTTTTTTTGCTCTCTCCCTCCCCCCAGGATTTTTCTAATAAAACTCTGTTTAATGTTCATCCCACCCTCTCAGTCTAGTGACAACCTCTCTATAGGAATAGGGTCAGCTGCAAAAGCACCATTTCTGACCTAGAGACATGGGCCCCATGTATTCATTTAAACATTACTTGAAAGGTCCACTTGCTCAAATGGTCTGACACTTGCGCACACAGGAATGCTCATCCTCTTGTGT
Organism: Dugong dugon; assembly: GCA_030035585.1. NCBI lineage: Eukaryota > Metazoa > Chordata > Mammalia > Sirenia > Dugongidae > Dugong > Dugong dugon. The sequence continues at coordinate 99,447,600 of CM057467.1, read as the reverse complement.
CCTGAATTTTGGGTTCTCCTGAATGTTAAAATTCTCTACTCTCAGAAAGGAGACCTCTTTCTACCACCTCTTCATCTGTCCCTTAACTCAAGTCATGCCATCAGTGTTTGCCAAATTGTGAATTTACCTTTACTCTCATTCATCTTCCAGGTTTCCTTGGTGAGATCTTTTTAAAATTTCTTTGGAGGACATCCCTCTTATGAAAAGGAAATGCCTCTAAGGGTGGGTAGGAAGGACAGCAGTTACGGTGATGACTGGGGACAGCTGCAGACAGTCTGAAGTGGACTCTGCTGCCAGTGCCACAGAAAAGATGACTCACTTTTGAAAAATGCAATAATTCCATCTAAGCCCCCTGCGTGGGAGAAAAAGGAAGAAGTTCTTTTCTGCACAACAGTCCTAGGGTTCCACCAGTCCATTTAGTCTTTGTATCCACTGCTCCCAAGCACACAGCCTCCTAACTATCAGACTAGGACTTTCCATTGATTACCTTAAGGGCACGGGTCCAATCTCCTGGTCATTGTATAAACTGTTACCCCTTGGTGATGAACCATCTCTGTTGCTCTTCTACTAGCCTAATCTTATCCATCTCTCCATGAAGTTTTACCTACCTCCTCCTGGCCACAGTCATCTTCTCTGAAACCACACGTCACATACACATATCCATATTGTTCTTCTATTATTGTATGTGTTTGAATCTTTTCTTCTCAATAGGACTTTAAGCTGTTGGAGGGCAGAGAACAAAACGAGCTAAGGCATCGATGTGTCTATGAAAGCCTTCATAGAGTAACTAGAATCTCAACCTCCTTACAGTTTCTGTTAATGTGAACTTAACCATTCAGAAGTAGAAAATGTCAGCCTCTCACTCTTTCTGCTACAGGCTCCTGGATGCTTGATATAGCAATGGGGTTTCTGTTGGAATTTAGTTTGACAAGGGAAAGAAAGCAACTCTCAGCTAAGCTGTAAGCTAGCAACTGTCATAAAAGATCAGGAGGATGGATTGTTGAAAGTTGTGATTGAAATGAAATTCACAATTATCTCTGGATTTCTTTAGCCATACTATCCATGACCATGAGCACATGGGACAGTTGGTGAACTGGTCAACGGTAGGTCAAACATTAATTGGACCATTCTACCAACCCCACCCCCCTACACACGTTGATCTGACTGGATCTTTGCCTGAATTCACCGCAAGCTGAGCAGTGGTTGTGAAGTCAAGTCTGAGGTATTAATTTTAGAATCTATCTTTATGGAAGCTACTGGGGATTGGAATCAGAGAAAAGGAGACCGAAATAGGAAGCAGAAGGACAAACTTGTCAGCCTCGCGGCTTTGCTTCTGCTAGTCTCCAGAGTTAACCACAATAAAAGACAATACTACAAAAGGATCCCCACTGCAGCTGACAGTGAATGTAAGACACAGCCCCACTTACAGAATATCTTTGGTGTTGTAGGGCTCAGAAATCTCCTGACTGCTCTTGTTCTTTCCCTGAAACCTGCCATCTCCCAGAGGGATGGTATATATAATATTTTAATATTTAACTAAAACACATACAAGTAGTACTTCATCTGCCTGTATCATGTTCCTAGAAGTATATTTAGAATTTTAAGCTGTTCCAACTATTGCACATTTTGCCAAATTTTAGTCACTAAGGGAGTTGTGTTTAAACATCTGTTGACTGCAGATGTTAAGCAGTGTGAAATATTCTTTTAAGATGCCAAAATGCAATTAAAATGATAATATTTTTCTTAGTAACACATCATGCTACATCAGTGGAAACTCAGAAATATATAATTCAATGAACAGTGAATGATGGTAATTCTCTAAACAAATCAGCTGGGGATCTCGACAGGTGAAGATTTAACTTTTAACTAAGTAATGTTACATCACCACTGCCCATTTGCCCAGGTCTTCACGGGGTCTCATTTTTGTCAAACCAAACAATGGTTAGGTGGAGTAAAATGTGAGGAAAGACATCCTTTTAGCTCAGAGAATGAAGGTAGTTGGATAAGAAATTCTCTTACTTTTGGCTGGGCCAATAACTCCTGAAGGTGTCAGAGTTTAAAACACAGAAATGCCAACTGTTCTCTTGAATGCTAACATGGGGGTGTCTAATTTATCCCTGAGCTCAAGATTCAGGAAAAAATGTGTAGAACTTGGCCTGGGCTTGCCTCAGCTTGGGTGATGAGCTCCACCTGAAATAATGGAAGAAACACACCTGCCACATAAGCAGAGAGAAGTTTTTCTTTTGTACTTCTAAGGACCTGAAGCTGCCTTGTTTTGGTTGCTGGGTGGGGAAGTAGGAACAAGACTGGAGCTTCCAGAAGAAGAATATTTCTTTAGTGTGAATTAAGTGGTATCAAGAGTCCTCATAGTTTGAAACATCTCTCCTTCCTGCCTAAAATTCTACTGTTAGATTTTTTCTTCAGGGTTAAAACCCTGAGAGTTCCATACTGTTCTGAGTAGAACAATAAAGCTGAGTAGGCAATGACTCTCTTTAAATTTTTTTTTTCCATTTCATATCTAATTTTATCCACTTCCCAAAAGTAAGCTTTGTATTTTCATGTGGACTGGGCCTACATATGTAACCAGTTCAAACATCTTAATTTGTTGAATAAGTTAGTCCACAGCATCAGTCAAACTTTTCTTTAGACAACAGTGACCAGTGAATTACAACTAATTGGATGACCCAGTATTTCTTATTTTCATCATTCTTCAAAAATGTTGACTAAGCATCTGTGAAGTGCTAAGCCCTGCTCTAGGTTTTGGGGCAACAGAGGTGAAAATCGATAATCTCTCCTTTCAGTTCCCTGTCAATCTGATGGGGACACAGGCACATAGCCAGACAATTATAAGGCGGTGTGATAAATGGAGTCCCTGGGTGTTGCAAACAGTTCATGTGCTCAGCTGCTAACCAAAAGGTTGGAGGTTCCAGTCCACCCAGAGATGTCCCAGAAGAAAAGCCTGCTGATCTACTTCCAGAAAAAAGCAACCACTGAAAACCCTATAGAGCACAGTTCTACTCTGACACACACAGGTCACCATGAGTCAGGGTCAACTCAACAGCAACTGGCACTTGGTGATAAGTGGTAACCGGTATATATGCATGGTGATTTTAAGCACAGAGTCACAACAACCTCATCTTGACAGTGCATTAATGACTATGTCCTTGAATTTCCAAATATATTGAAAAAATATAATGAAGAGGTGCTAAGTTAGTGTTTACAGATTATGTATTTATGGTATTTATCGGCTATGCAAAAGCATTAGACCATGTGGATTGTAACCAATTATGGATAACATTGCGAAGAATGAGAATTCCAGAACATTTAATTGTGCTCATGCAGAACCTATACAGAGAGCAAGACGGAGTCGTTCAAACAGTACAAGGGGATACTGCATGGTTTAAAACCAGGAAAGGTGTGTGTCAGTGCTGTATCCTTTCACCATACTTATTCAATCTGTATGCTGAGCAAAATAATCTGAGAAGCTGGACTATATGAAGAAAAACGTGGCATCAGGATTGGAGGAAGACTTATTAACAACCTGCGATATGCAGATAACACAACCTTGCTTGCTGAAAGCAAAAAGAACTTGAAGCACTTACTGATGAAGATCAAAGACAAAAAGAAGAAGAAAAATCTTCACAACTGGACTAATAAGAAACATCGTAATAAAGGGAGGAAAGACTGACGTTGTCAAGGATTTCGTTTTACTTGAATCCACAATAAATTCCCATGGAAGCAGCAGTCAAGAAATCAGACAAGTTATTGCATTAGGCAAATCTGCTGCAAAAGACCTCTTGAAAGTGTTAAAAAGCAAAGATGTCACCTTGAGGACTAAGCTGCACCTGATCCAAGCCATGGTATTTTCAATCACCTCACATGTGTGTGAAAGCTGGGCAGTGAATAAGGATGACCAAAGAAGAATTGATGCCTTTGAATTATGGTGTTGGCAAAGAATATTGCATATACCATGGACTTCCAGAAAAATGAACAAATCTGTCTTGGAAGAAGTACATCCAGAATTATCCTTAGAAGGGAAGATGGTGAGAGTTCGTCTCACATACTTTGGACGTGTTATCAGGAGGGACCAGTCCCTGGAAAAGGACATCATGCTTGGTAAAGCAGAGGGTCAGCAAAAAAGAAGAAGACCCTCAGTGAAATGGATTGGCACAGTGGCTGCAACAATGGGCTCATTGTGAGGATGGTACAGGACTACACAGTGTTTCGTTTTGTTGTACAGAGGGTCACTCTGAGTCAAAATCGACTCGATGGCACCTAACAACAATAACAACATTTGTAGAAAGTTCTGCTATGTGTCTACTAGGGGTTGGAGGCAAGTGTTTGGGGAATAGGACAATAGAAGTTGAAAAGGAAGACTACACCATCTTAGCCACAAAAGAGTTCACAATTTAATTGGGGGGTATAAGAAATTATCAGGGAGTAGGAAGTTATTACGAATCAAGAAAACTTACAAATTTGTAAAGAACAAGTATCAAATTGCGTGGGCAAAGAATAAGTGACATAGGTCTTGAGAAAAGGAAACTAGTGATGTAAGGTGGAATACCTTCAGAAAGGAGACAAATATGAGGTAGGCGTAGAAGGATTTGTCCAGTTTACATTGGTGGTGTGAAAGGGCCCAAGCCACCTAAGCAATAGGAGTGGCAGGGGCAAATACCCAAATCTGGTAATGAGGGTAACATTTTTTTGTAGTTGATATGTGATCATCACAGGGGTGGGGCAGGGGACTGTGCAGTAAAGGACCAGCTAGTCTGAAGTTGAGTTTTGTGCAGTGTCTTTCACTAATTCATTATTAAGAACCATGCACTGGGCTGCATACTATGGATATGTTGTTGTTGTTGTTGTTAGGTGCCGTCGAGTCAGTTCCAACTAAAAGCGACTCTATGTACTACAGAATGAAACATTGCCTGGTCCTGCACCATCCTCACAATCGCTGTTATGCTTGATCCCATTGTTGCAGCCACTGTGTCAATCCATCTTATTTAGGGTCTTCCTCTTTTTCACTGACCCTGTACTTTACCAAGCATGATGTCCTTCTCCAGGGACTGATCCTTCCTGGTAACACTATGGATATAAAAATTAACAAATTCCTGCCATCTTGAAGTTTATAATCTAGTCCTAAAAAGAGACTCAATTTATCAGAGCGATTTAGACGAGCCTCAGTGTGTTGGGATCGCTGCCTCTTTCATTTCATGCTTCAAATACTGTCTGCCCAATGAAATTTTGATCTGTTCAGTCAAAATAATTTATAATGCCGATGATAATAGCTAACATTATTAAGTATCCCCTCAACCATGGTACTGTACTAAGCACTTCTCATAGTAATCATCTTTCAAATGTTTCGATGTGCCAGGCACCACATTATGTTCTTTACAGAGACTACATAATTTAATCTTTACAAGTTTTAGAAGTAGGTACTATTATTACCCCATTGCCCATATGAGAAAGCAGAGTCTCTACAGGGATAAATGATCTCTCCACAGGCAGCTTGAACTTTTTTGCAGGGAGAGAGGATGCACAGAGAGTGGGATGACCAATATTGTGTGCCTCCTGAAGTGATACAACATGTAGTACACAGCACCACTTATAAAGTGTTCTTGCCAAAAAAAGTTGAACATGAGTCTAGTTAAACCTTTAGATCTAACTTTCAGTTTATTGAAAATATTGGGGTAAAAGGCCCAGATAAATGACACAAAGAAGAAGCAAACAGAAAAATTTAGAAATTGGGACTGTAAGATGACTGACATGATTTTTTCAACATGTTGATAATCATTAGTTGTTATTAGTTGCCATTGAGTTGGCACCAACTCATGGTGACCTTATGTATAACAGAATGAAACTTTGCCCAGTCCTGCGTCATCTTCATGACTATTAGTGTGCCTGAGTCCCTCGTTGTGACTTTGTATAGTGCCATCCAACCCAGGGGGCTCATCTTCAAGCACTACATCAGACAGTATTCTGTTGTGATCCATAAGGTTTCCATTGGTTAATCTTCAAAAGTAGGTCACCAGGTTTTCTTTCTCATCTGTCTTAGTCTAGAAGTTCTGCTGAAATCTGTCCACCTGCTGATATTTGAAATACAAGTGGTATAGCTTTCAGAATCATAGCAAAACACAAGCTACCACAGTACAACAAAGTGACAGACGGATGGTGGTGTGTATGTGTGTGTGGGGGGATATATATATATATTTATACACACAGATAGAGAAAATTACAAGTTCTGGTTTATGAAAACAGAGAGTACTCTTACCCATGATACTAAAGATCATCTTATTAAATGTTATAAACTAACATGCTGTATGATCATAAATATATATATATATGTATAATTTTTTAATTCCTATAGCTATGCCTTGAACTATAACCAGCTTTTAGATGCAATTTGTCTTGTATTTAGGTGATCGGGCTCACTGAAACACTTGAAACGTATTCTTTCAGAAAGCAGTTGATGATTAATGAATATGTCTTATTTGCAAGACTCCTTACAACCATGGCTCACTGTTTTTGTGTTTGTCTTAGTAAGATTCCTATTTAAGCTTTGATAATGTTTGAGCACATACTGCTGTCTTATAAGATTTACGTATTCTGACATAATTATTCAAAGTTCCTGATGAAATTATATGTAAGTACCCTGAAAATTTTAATTAATCAGAACACCAATTTACTAAGTAATGACACAATGCCCAACTTGAAAGTCATCTATTAAACCTGCATAGCAATCTGTTAATGATGTTCTGAATTGTTTATTTTTGACAATATATATAGATAGATACATGTATATGTAGTCTATAGATAGATAGAGATTAATTTAACGTTTGGATCTTGTTTACTTCCTGATTTGAACAAGCCAATTTTTAAGATAAGTGAGGAAATTTGAATATGGACTTGCTATTGGAGGATACCAAAGGAATATTCTTAATTTTGGGTGGTATGATAATGGCAGTGAAGTTAAGGAGGAAAACAACAATATTGTTTGCAGATACATCCAAGTATGGTTAGAAACCCATTGCCATCGAGTCAATTCTGACTCATGGCAACCCTATAGGACAGAGTAGAACTGCCCCGTAGGGTTTCCAAGGAATGCCTGGTGGATTCAAACTGCCAACCTTTTGGTTAGCAGCCAAATTCTTAACCACTACGCCACCAGGGTTTCCCCAAGTATGTTAGGGGGAAATAATATGAAGTCTGGAATTAAAAAAAAAAAAATTTCAGAAAGAATAACTATAAAAAAAGACAGATGATGCAAATATGACAGAAGCTTGTAAATTGCTGACGTTGAGTGGTAGCTACATGGAGGATGGTTAGATTAGTTTCCCAACTTGCCTGGATGTGAGATATTGTTTTAAAATAAAAATTAGATTTAAAAATGCATGGCTTAAGTAATTAACTAGGCTAAAAACAGATCCTGCCATACCACTGAGTCCAGTTCTTTGCTCGGGAGAGGTGATCAGAATTCAAAAAAGAGGTATCAGAATTCAAAAAAACCAAAACCAAACCCGTTGCCACCAGCTGATTCTGACTCGTAACAACCCTATAAGACAGAGTAGAACTGCCCCATAGGATTTCCAGGGCTGTAACTATTTACGGAAGCCAATTGCCACATCTTTCAGAGAATGGCTTGGGGGTTTGAACCACTGACCTTTTGGTTAGCAGCTGAGTGCTTAACCACTGCACCACCCAAGATCCTTGGTATTGGAATTGGAGCATAGACAACAGCTACAGCATGAAAGGAAATGCCTTTGCACTCCTGAACATACAGTCACAGCAGCAGGGGCTCCCAACAGGAAACCTCTTTTCTTTGAGAATGTTCACGCTGCTTCTTTATGGACTCTCCTTCTTTTCTCTTTGCCTTCAAGGCTGCCCTTGATGCTAATTTTGATCAAAATTCATGTCGATAAAATTTTAAATGTGAAGAAGAAGAAGAATTTTTACAGTGTGGTTCACCTTGTGAGTTTGGCCTGGTCCTGGAGAGCTTGGAACACGGGCTGAAGAATTGGTCTTGTCTCTGAAAGAAGCAAAGGGCAGCTCCAACTTCTTAAACACAGACATGATGAAAACAACGCTTAAGGAGATCAGTTTCCTTGAAATTTCTGCCCAACATACCTATAGTGACCCTATAGGTAAAGTAGAACTTTACCCATAGGCTTTCCAGGGAGTGGTTGGTGGATTCAAACTGCTGACCTTTTGGTTAGCAGCTGTAGCTCTTAACCACTGCACCACCAGGACTGCTAAACCCAATGCTGTTGAGTCCATTCTGACTCATAGCTACCACCCTAAAGGACAGAGTGGAACTGCCCCATAGGGGTTCCAAAACTGTAATGTTAATGGAAAAGCCACCTTTAACAAAGGCATTTCTCATATTGCTAGGGTAGAAGCACCCCCAAATCCTGACTGTGGGGCTACCACAGGCAGAAAGACACTGCCTATGTCAGTCTCCTGCTTTGAATATGACCAGACTATTTTTCCACATCAAACCTGCAGGGAATAACAAAAATGATATCAACAAGTACTTTTCCGGAAACTGATTTATTAGACCAAATATGAAATCACTGATGCTTTCCAAGGGGAAACAAGACTAAAAGCTCCTGCATATAGCCTGTTTATAATAAGATATTTGTGTCTCAATTCCAGAAGCTGGCAATTAAACTCCTAGAAATGAACTGGCACCAATTCCAATGAATGAAATGACTATGAATCATTTCATCCTTGAAAATGAAACAAAGATGTGACTTAACAGGTGATGAGTTGGGTGGATGTGCAATATTTCCACAAACACTCAGCCACAATACTTTCTCATCTTATTGGTATGATTCGGAACCCTTTAAACATTCCTGCATCTGAGTCTTTTGAGAGAGAAGAAACTGAGTATATCTGTTTAAACATGCTTAATGAATTATTTTTGTGAAAGTCTATCTTGCAGTGTTTCAGATAAGGTGATACATAATTTTAACTCAAAAAATTGAATGTCCCATGTAGCCAGCACATCCTATTAGAATCAAGTCTCTACTTTTGAATAGCTCCCTTACCTAAATGAGAAAAGAGGAGAGAGAGGACCAGAATTAACAGTCACTTTGTGACTATTCTTTTTCAAAACCATCACTCTGAGCACATAAAGCTGTACTGTCCAATAAAGTAGCCACTAGTCACATAAAGTAGCCACTAGTCGTATATGAGGAACCCTGGTGGCGCAGTGGTTAAAGTGCTTGGCTGCTAACCAAAAGGTCAGCAGTTTGAATCCACTAGCCACTTCGTGGGAGAAAGATGTGACAGTCGGCTTCCGTAAACATTACAGCCTTGGAACCCCTATGAGGCAGTTCTACTCTGTCCTTTAGGGTGGTTGCTATAAGTCGGAATGGACTCAACGGCATTGGGTTTAGGAGCCCTGGTGGTGCAGTGGTTAAGAGCTACGGCAGCTAACCAAAAGGTCAGTAGTTCGAATCCACCAACCATTCCTTGGAAACCCTATGAGGCAATTCTACTCTGCTTATAGGGTTGCTATGAGTCGGAATCAAAACTGAAATAATTTTGGAGTATACTTGAATGGCTAATTGAATTTTTGATATCTGGTACAAAATAATCATTTTAAAAGGCCCCTGGGTGGTACAAGAGGTTTGTGATCAGCTACTAACCTAAAGTTTGGCGGGTCAAATGCACCCAGCAGCACCAAGAAAGAAAGGCCTGGTGATATACTTCCATAAAGATTACAGCCAAGACAACCCTATCTATGGAGAAGTTCTACTCTGTAACACACAGGGTTACCATGAGTCGGAAACAGTTCAACAGCAACAGGTGTTTCAAAACAAAGGGAAAATAAAATCTTACTAATTGGAAAGGCCCAGGTATGATGAAGACATGCTTGCATTGTGGTGATAATCTTTTACCTTATGCGTTGTTCTTGTGGAAAAGAAGACACAGAAGAAGAAACAAAGTAGCAAACGGGAATTTCTTCTTCTTCTATCTAATGCTGGATTAATGCCTGCTATGTGGCAGTCTGCTTCCCTAAAGATTTACAGCCTTGGAAACCTTATGGGGCAGTTCTACTCTGTCCTACAGGGTCGCTGTGAGTCGGAATTGACTTGATGGCAGTGGGTATGTTTTTTTTTTTTGTTTTTTTTTTTTTGTGGTTTGCTAGCCAGTGAAGATTAGTGAAACAAAACACCATTGTAGGGAAAAAGTATCCACTATTATTTAGTCAACAAGAAATGGAGTACCCACGAGAACCAGTTACTGCTAGGAAGTTAGAGTATGTTAGGAGGAACAGGAATTAGAGAGATAACGAAATGAATAATTAATTGCAATGGAAATAAGTATTATAAAGGAAAATAAATTGTCCTATAATCGGATAAATGTAATAGGAGAATCAAACCTGGTTTTGGAAGTCAGAGAAAGTTTTCCTGAAGAAATGATATTCAAGGAGACACCTTAAGGATGAGTAGGATTTATCTAGATAAAGAGGTGGGGAAAGATTATTCTTGGTGAAGGACATGTGGATGGGGTCCCTAAAGCAGGAAACAGGGTTGAGCATTTATTGTGTGGCAGGAGTATAGCAAGCAAAAAGAAGGAAGGTGCCAACTGAGGCTCAGGAGGTAGGTGAGCACTTGCTCATGCAGCACCCTACAGACCATGATCAATGAATAAAATATAGATTTATATAAATATTATCATTGTGTTTTATGGACAGTTATAATTCACAGAAAAAGCCATAAAGGATACAGAAGCACATAGTGTATAGAGTGTTACTTACTTATCCAAGTCCATGAAAAGAAGGATTTCCAGATGGAAGCAAGCAGTGTTTTCAAAGCTGTGGAGGTAAGAAAGAATATGGTGTTTTGTGGAAATAGTAAGTAGAAGAGCAAGAGAAAAGGTTAAATTGTAGACTTAGGCCGGACTATTGAGGCTTTTAAATAGCAGGGACTCATTGAAGATTTTCAGTAAAGGAGAGGCAAAAGGAGATCTTTATTTAGGATGAGCAATCCAGCGGTGGTGAATGATTGAGGAGAGAAAAATTTAAATGGTTGATGTTGTGGCCAAAAGGAAATTACGCTAGATCCTTGAAGTGGGGAGAAAAACGTTAATGAGGGAAATTAATCTGTAGGTAAGCGGAGGAAAGCTGTTGCAACAATGAAGTAAGGAAAGGCTAAGTGTGCGTGGGATGGGGGTGGGGAGAGGAGTGGAGGGATGTGGAAATCAAGAGCCAGAATCTAAAAATCAATGGGAACGGGATAGAAAGTTGTTGGCAACCTCTTCAGCCTGCATTTTCCTCTTCTCCCACCAACAGCATCCAAATTCTCCTTGGGAGAACTGCCAACAACCTCAGCTTCAAGTTGTCTCCAGCTCCTGACTTTAGTAATTAGTTCAGGAATAGACATGTGACCGTATTTGGACCAATAAGAATTGAGGAGACATTCTCTAGGGCTTCTCTGGGACAAAGGAGCCCTGGTGGTACAGTGGTTAGAGCTCAGCTGTTAACTGAAGGGTTGGCGATTGGAACCCACCAGCCGCTCTTTGGGAGGAAAATGTGGCAACCTGCTTACAAGACTGCTTTACAGTCTTGGAAACCCTATGGGGCAGTTCTATTCTGCCCTATAGGATCTTATGAGTAGAAATTGACTCAATGGTAAAAGGTTCTCTGGGAAAGGAGTCCCTGGGTGGTGCAAAGGTTAAAGTGTCCTGCTGCTAACTGACAGGTTGGAAATTGGAGTCCATCCACAGCACTTCGAAAGAAAGGCCTGAGAGTTTTTTCTGAAAAATCAGCCATTGGAAACTCTGTGGAGCATAGTTCTACTCTGAAATACATGGGGTCACCACGAGTCAGAGTTGACTTCAGGGCAACTGGTATTGGTTCCCCAGGAACTATCAGAGGTGATGGTCTTCGTCCCTGTAAAGAGTGTGGGATAAAGATGCAGAGCCTGGAATAGCTGCAGCCTTTCTATACAAGGATGAGGACCTAGGATGAGGGTGAACCTGTCGCAGGGGGGAGAAGAAAAGCAAATAAATCACAGAGAAACAGTTCCAGAACCCTGATGATGTTGAGACTCTCTCATTCCTACACCTAACTCTGTTAGGTGAAGTCCATAAATTTCTTTTTTTTTTTATAAGCTAATTTGTGTGAGGATTTCTATAGCTTGACATCACATCATCCCTAACTGATACAAGGACAGACAAAAATGAGTTAATTTTTAAAAATAGAAAATTGATGAGAAATTAGTGCCAGATATAATTTTATCTCAACTATTTGGTAAACACAAGAATTGATTTTATAACAAAAAGGATAAGGAAGAAATTAAAAGGAAAAAGCTTATAATCTATAAGAGACAAAGCAGCACCTGGTATTAAAACCAAAGACTCTATTTATGGTCATGTGCTGCTGCTTTTTTTCCCTCCAGAATTTATTCCCCCTGATTGATAAATAACATATGCTTGCAATGGATGCGCTATTGCTTGCAATAGACAACCATGGATGAAGATGCTCCCTGAAAAATAAAATCTAAACAATGTAAAGAAGAATATTAAAAATCACTGGTTACTGATTTTCACATTTAAGGGGTCTATCTTTCCTGCCACTTTGCGCATATGCAAATTTAGTTTTACAAGAATGGGATCCTAATACATGCATTGTATTACAAACTGAGTTTTGCAAGTAATAACATGCAACACACATATTTCCATGTCAGTAAACGAAAATTTACATCATCTTTTTACTAGCAGTTTCACATACATATTTTTATAAAGAATATTCCTGAAGCCATAAAGGACAAAAGTTTAGGGTCAGAGTGCATGCTGCGCTCAGATCCTGGCTCTGCTCCTTAACGCTTACTCTTTGGTTTCTCATTTCTGTTTTGTATGGTAAATAAAATTGTGCCTCCACAGTGCTTAGCACAAGGCACCGCACAGTATAGCACTTGTTAATGAGAGCCACTATCCTAAGTTGTAGTGTTATTAATTCTGTGTGTTGCAGGGGGGCAGGTGAGAGGAGGGTTAGAGATAAAAACCAAAAAACCAAACCTGTTGCCATCGAATCAATTCTGACTCATAAGACAGAGTAGAACTGCTCCACAGAGTTTCCAGGGAGTGACTGGTAGATTCGAACTGCTGACCGTTTGGTTAGCAGCCAAACACTTAACTACTGAGCCACTAAGGGTGTGTATTTATATATAGAAACTTCTCTATCTCTATCCCGGTATAAAATAGAATAGGGGGATATATATCCCCCTATTCTATTTTATACCATATACATTTATATATATACATATGTATGATATAGAATAAAATTAAGCCCTATCTGTACACAATACAAAAGAAGATCAGTAAGAGAAATAACAATAACCAGAAACTAGAAATTATCATTCTTTTAGATATAAAATTATATTACTAATTTTGAGGGTCAAATAATGTCGACAGCATAGTTGATATAAAATTTAGTAACATAATTTTATATATAAATGAATATGATAATTTCTGGTTTCTAGTTATCTCATAATTGATATCAAACAACTCTTAAGCTGCTGTTTGATTTCTTCCCACCTTCCACAAATTGAAATGAACAGAAACATAAGAGTGGAGTTTATGGTCTTTATGAAAAAGTGATTTTCTCTGTGTCCTTAGGCAAAATGCCTTCAATTGACACAGGCTCCATCTGCACTCCAGGCAAAACTGCACGTTCTTCTTTTTTTAAATGTGTGTTTTTAAAATACCATTTGGCACCTACCCTACAAAGCTTAAGAATTATCTTTTGGGAAAAAAACAACACCCAAAATGTTGCCTCTCGTGTAGAGGCAAGCAAATTGGATTCATGTAAATGTTCCATAAGAAATGTCTCCAAGACTGTATTCCAACAACTGCATTTTTAAAAATACACATTGATTTGCTTTTAAAATTCTAGTCTCCTTATATTTCTCTTCCTCTTTTAGAAAAGAACCTGAATTATGCAAGTATGCCTTGCTTTAAGAAAGCTAGTATACAGTAGTTGCTCGGGTACTCTTGAGATCTTCAAAGAACTCTAATCAGGAAAACACACTCTCTAAGGATGGCTGGCTAGCCTTTGAAAGAGCCTGTTAGAATCCCACATTCCAGAGGCAGTTACAAAACTACTTTAGTCCTTTAGCTTTCATGATCTCTGATCAACACCAGAGATGTAATAATTAGTGTAATGGATGTTAAAGATGATTTTTAATTGGTGAAACGAATAGTGTTAGAGACACTCGATTGGCTGGAAGTATTGTACAGGCAGTCTCCCCCTTGTTAAAGAGAATATAAGTAGCCTAGTAGCCCAATCGCTTCAAGAAGGAATCCCTAGATTTAGGATTTTGAAGACAGGACAATGTTGTTTGGCTCCTACTAGAAATTTAAGCTGAATTCTACATTTAGAAATTGTCATATTCACCTAAAGAGAATCACAGAGAGCTGAGACTTTGACATGCTTACAGAATGGGTTGTATGCTGCTTTTATGCCTGCTTATGTGTGACAGAATTTGGGATTTGGCCTGAGACTTGCTTTCATTGCAAAATACTACCTGGTAGAGAGATTTTGGAGATGGAAACAGATAGCTTTCACCTACCTGTAACTATCAGAGGTTACCTATCATCTACCAAAAGGAACCTAGTAATTCTGAACAAGCAAACTGGCTTAGGTCCATTTGCCACTGGTAGGTATTGTTATCCCATTTTAAAGAAGAGAAAACTAAACCGCTCTAGAGATGTTAAGTCACTTGACCAACTTCTCAAAGTTAGTAAGTGGAGGGAGGAACTGGGATTTGAAAGGCAGATCTATGTGATTCCATGATCTAGTCACCTTAACCATTATATAATTACGAAATCTTGCCTCACAAAATTGGATGTATGGCTATTTGATACATTCTATTCTCTGGAGAGATCTTGGCTGTAAACCCATAGCTGAACTACATGCTCATCCACTGTGAAGTTTACCATTAGAGAATGGAAATGGATTCTTCTACACATGTACCCTATCAATACGTGATAATGATAGACACACTCATATTCATCCTATTAAACCTCCTGTGCACACTACGAGTTCCTTGACTTTGGGCTTTCTCTTGGCATATTTGTAGGTGGACAAGTAGTTCTGGGTAGCAGACATGGTCTATTTTAGCAGTGTCTGCTTCAGGAAGGAAGCTACAGGGCATCCTGAAATCCTACTACTTCCCTAAGATGCTTTTTTCCAGTGGATTCTGAATGGAATCCTGAAGAGAGAAAACTGTAGGAAGGGGCCAAGTTCCTAATCATATTAAAATAGTCCAATTGTTAGAACTCAGATGTCTGACAGCATATGAATATGCACTGATCAGTTTACAGCCGTGTAATCCAATCCAGATAATGCTCTGCCTAAAAAGGGACCGCTCAGACCTACTTTGGCGACAACCCAGGCTGGGAGCATTCCGGTTAAAGCAGCAAGATGCTCAGGCAAATGGGCTCTAGGACTTAATCCCTGCTGGATAGGATGGCTGGCTTCCCCACGTTTTCATATTCTATACATATTCTATAGGTATGCCAGGGTGACATTGCCTTCCCGTTAATGCCAGTGCTGCACAATTGACTTATGTTCCACCCTAGCCCTAGAGCCTTTGCAGTCACCTGCACAAAAGACCCCAAAGCCCCCTGAATAGTCGGTGCCTGGCATTGAGGGGAAGGATTAACTTACTTTGGTAATATTAATGATGATGATGATGATAATAAACCAATCATTTGCTTAATGCTTATTATATGCCAAGTCCTAAAGTAAGTGCTTTACACGTATTATTCTAGAAGACCTCACAAGAGCCCTTTGATATTGGTACTATCATTATTGTCCCCATTTTGCAAATAAAGAAACTGAGGTTCAGGAAGTTTGAATGACTTTTCCGAAGTAGGAAAACCTGAGTCAGCCTGACATTTATCCATTTGCTTAACCACTATTCTTGCTGACAACCAGCCATGATATATGGGATATTTTTTTTTATTGCAGACCCTCTTATTTAGCGGGTTTGCCCTTTCTCATGAAGAAATAAGTAGTGCTCTACCTCAGTATTGTGGAAAGAGCATAATAGTTGGAATCAGAGGACCTGGGATCAACCCGGGGTCTATTATTGACAAGCTGTCTGATCTTGAACAGGTTAATTTTCCATAGTCTGTATTCCTTATTTGTAAAATGGAAATGATATCAACATCTCCCAGTTATTGAGTGTGTCAAAAAAGATAATATAGCTTCATAACTATCAGTTTTCTCCCTTCTCCAAATCACTTAGCTTATTAGTGGCTCCAGTGGAACCCAGATCTTCTAACTCCCAGTCCTCGACTCTTTCTGGTTACCAGGGAATCTTTTGACTTTCCAGTTACTGTAATATTCCAGACCAATGGCTTTGACTCTTGTTTAGTTTGATATGTTAGAGAAGTCACAGGCACACTGACAGCTGAGAGCCTGCTAGTAAGTAAAGAAACAGGAGGAAAACTATAAAACACAGGAACAAGACACAATAAGCAGAGCTATTAGCACTGGAACAAGTACCTCAAGAGCTTATGAAAGTGCCCCTACTTTAGCACACAAAACTAATTATATTTATTCTGTTTAAAATTGCAGGTAATGGTGTAATTGATTCTGAAAGCTGTCCACTCAAAATGTTCAAAATTGGAAAGAAAAAAAAAAAAAAAAGACTTTCCCCTTAGTAAGACAGACCTGCTATATGGCAACTCAACCATCCAGAAAAATCCTCCAAAGCCTACCTAGCCATTTATTTATCATTTATTCATTCAATAATTATTGAGCCACCTACCACCTGTCAGGCACTGATTTTCATGCTAGGGAAACAATACTGAACAAAATACACAAAAAGACCTGCTTTCATGACTTTATAAGGCCTACACTATTGTTGGGGGAGACCAACAATGAGCAAATTATATAGTACATATATCTATAATTTGTAATATATAGTTTGTATGTACACAATTATAATATATTTCTACAATTTTACATAGATATATATACATATATATATATGTAATTGTATATATACACTATACGGACTTTGTATGTGTGTATGCAAGTGTTGAGAAAAAAAATAAAACAGGGAAAAAGACCATGAAACACTGAGGGTGAAGTCTGAAATGCTGGGTAGGGTGTCAAGGGAATGTCTCACTAGGAAAGTGACTTTTGAATAAAGACATGGAAGAATTTGGGAACTGGCCCTTTTGATGCTGGGGGAGGATCTTCTAGGAGGAAAGAAAAGCAAATGCAAGGGCCCTAAGGTGGTTTGCACATCAGCAGGGAGTCCAGCAGAGTGGGAGAAGGGCGTACAGTGGGAATGGGAATGGGAGGAGAAGGGAGATCAAGTAGGCAGGGTCTTATAAGTCATATTAAGGGTTTTGGCTTTTATTCTGTGAGAGATAATCTGAACTGACATATTTACAAGATCACTCTGGCTGCTTATTGAGAATAGTATGCTAAGGGGCAGAGGTAAAACCAGTAACACCGATTAGGAAGCTATTTCAATAATCCAGGCAAGAAATTATGGGGGCTTGGACCAGGGTGAGGACGGTGGGAGCAGCAAGAAGGGGTTGGATTCTATATATGTATACATTTTGAAGGGGCAGCTGACAGGATTTAGTGACAGACTAGATGTGTGGTCTTAGAGAAAGAGATGAGTCAAGGATGACACCAAAGTGTATTGTCTGAGCAATGGAAGAATAATGTCAAGACAATTCCCAGACTGTCATATGGGAGGCAGTGCCCTTCACAATCTCCTGCTCTTCTCTCACTTGAGCTCTGACCCATTTGCAGTTCTCTGAACTCGTCAATGCTCTCTCTTGCCTGCTGGCCTTCACATATGGTATTCCTTCTTCCTGTAACACCTCTTACCCCCTTAATTCCCTGAAACAGGGGACTTAGTCTCACCACATGGTTAGTGGTGCTCAAAGAATGTTTGTTGAAAGAATAAATGACTGAATGAATACCTAAATATTCTAGGTAGCTACTATTTGTCTCTTGGATACCATGATGTTGAAAAGAAGTGAGGCCAAGGCTGAGAGGGAAGTCATGAGCTGAAGAGCTGCAAGGAGTTCCAAGGATGTGGATGCCATAGTTACTGAAGGCTCTCAGTGAATGGGGTGGAGTAGAGACTGGGGTGCTTTTATCAGAGTCACCATGCTCATCACTCGGCTATTGGGAATGCTGGCTGAGTTTCTCTTTGGAAATTGTTCTTGGTCACAGGGAATTACCTCGAGTCCAATGACAACTGATGTGAGGCGGTAAAGACCTGGCTTCTTTGACTCAATTTGGGGCAATTCTTAGGGGTCTTCCCAGCAATAACGCTCCCCATATGATGGTTGAGGCCTGAGTTGCAACTGCCTCACAGGTCGCTTTCTCCCTCTATTTTGTACAGGTGTATCTCCCAAGAGCACTATCATAAACCTTCCACATGCAATTTCCCATCTCAAAATCTGTTTCCATAGAATTTAATCTAAGACAGGACACCTCTTTTTAAAGGACAGATCTACTGTGGGCTTTAGCAAGTGGGATCCTTCTGTGTATCTCAGAGACTCAGGGAATCATGGGGATTTCAGGAGGTGGGACAGCTGTAAGGCTGAGGCCCTGACAATTGGAAATGTTCATTAGTGAAACTATGCCGTATAATTTCATAGAAGATTATTCTATCTGGAGGCTAACAGATGGCTCTGAAGCCAAATTCGGGACTCTAATTCAACAGAGAGATTCTGCTGATGTCACCAGCACTTGAGCTGTGTGTTCCAGTGTGGGTTTTTTAAGGGTTTTGGTTGTCTTTTTTATTTTTTTCTTCCACAAACAGCCATAGAGCCTCGAGAGTTAATTCAGCCTTGTAGTCACTCCAAGGCCATCTGTTGTTCAAATTAAAATACATATTTTTAACTTTAACCTTTCAATCTCTAAAGTTTTAAACCTTTGCAATAGAAACAGTCACTTTGCAACAGCTTTCGGTTTCCTGACTCAGTGACATCAATGAAAGGGTAATGTCAGTTTCAGGGACGTCAGTAAGGAATGTTGGCAGGGTGGCTGACATCGGTGGAGGGGCATGGAGAATTTACCAGGTTATTTTCTGTTCTTGCATGACATGGTAACATGCTATGCTCTCATTAGCTAGAGTTAATAGAAACTGAATAGATTTCATGAAGGATAATTTAGGAATCTACATTTATTCTGAGACATTCATAAATAAAGAAGGAGCTGTAAAAAAAACTGCAGAATTTAAACTCTTTTGTTAGTTCTATTAATCTGTTGGCATATTCTAGTGTAGAAGCCAGAATAACGTATAACCAAAAATGTTAATTTCCTTTCCTTGTGAATGATTATTTTTCTTATTTAAAAAGTCATGCATGCTCATTATCGAAAATATGAAAAATGCAGAAAACTAGGAAGATACATCCTGCTGTCTAGAGATAAATGCTTTCAACATCTTGGTGAAGTGCATTCTTATTTTAAAAGATTAATTTAAATACCTCCTGAATGCACGGCTAACAGACACATGAAGAAATGCTCATGATCATTAGCCATTAGGGAAATGCAGATCAAAACTACAATGAGATATCATCTCACCCCAACAAGGCTAGCCTTAATCCAAAAAACACAAAATAATAAATGCTGGAGAGGTTGTGGAGAGACTGGAACACTTATACACTGTTGGTGGGAATGTAAAATGGTACAACCACTTTGGAAATCAATTTGGCACTTCCTTAAAAAGCTAAAAATAGAAGTGCCGTATGATCCAGCTATCCCACTCCTTGGAATATATCCTAGAGAACTAAGAGCCATCACACGAATAGATATATGCACACCCATGTTCATTGCAGCACTGTTCACAATAGCAAAAAGATGGAAACAACCTTGGTGCCCATCAACAGACGAATGGATAAACAAATTGTGGTAACAGGGAGGCAACATGATAAAGAATAACGAAGCCGTGAAACATCATATAACATGAAGGAAGCTGGAACTTATTATGCTGAGTGAATTTAGTCAGTCACAGAAGGACAAATACTGTATAAGACCACTATTATAAGAACTCAAGAAAAGGTTTAAACATAGAAGAAAACATTCTTTGATGGTTACTAGGGTGGGGAGGGAGGGTGAGGGTTATTTACTAACTAGATAGTAGATAAGAATCATCTTAGACGAGGAGAAGGACAGCACACACTACAGGGAAAGTCAGCACAACTGGACTAAACCAAAGCTAAGAAGTTTCCTGCTGAGTAGCAGGGGTAGGGGTCTGGGGACCATGCTTTCAGGGGACATCTAGGTCAATTGACTTAACATAGCTTATTAAGAAAATGTTCTGCATCCTACTTTGGTGAGTGGCGTCTGGGGTCTTAAAAGCTTGCAAGTGGCCATCTGAGATGCATCAATTGGTCCCAACTACCTGGAGTAAAGGAGAATGAAGAACACCAAAGACACAAGGAAAGTATTAGCCCAAGACACAGAAAGGGCCATATAAACCAGAGACTTCATCAGCCTGAGACCAGAAGAACTAGATGGTGCCTGGCTACCACCAATGACTGCCCTGACAGGGAACACAACAGACAGTCCCCAGTGGAGCAGCAGAAAGACGGTCTTCTAGTAAGAAGACCAGACTTAATGGTCTGACTGAGACTGGAGGTACCCCAGAAAGCATGGCCCCTGGATTCTCTATCAGCCCAGAACTGAAACAATTTCTGAGGCCAACTCTTCAGACAGGGATTAGACTGGACTGTGGGACATAAAGAGATACTTGTGAGGAGTGTGCCTCTTAGCTCAGGTAGATACAAAAGACCAAAGGGGCAGCTTCTGTCCAGAGGTGAGATGGGAAGGCAGAGAGGGCTGGGAGCTGGTTGAATGGACATGGGGATTCGGGGATGGAAAGGAGGAGTGTGCTGTTGCAGAATGGGGTGAGAAACTAGGGTCACATAACAATGTATGTATAAAATTTTGTATGGGAGACTAACTTGAAATGTAAACTTCATTTAAACTACAATGATAAAAATAAATAAAATACCTCCTAAATGCAGAGATCAAGTCATTATAACTAGTGATGTGTTGTCCTTGATATTTTAAGATACTATCACCAACCCCTCGTAAAAAGGGCATATGTTTTGAAGTTATTTCATCTTATTTCTCCCTACCAAAATTCATGATTTGGGGGACCATAACATCAAATGATATATTACCCTTCTCAGTTCAATGTAATTTAACAACTTTTTTTTTTTTCTAAATGATGGTTACTATGCATTTTGCACTGTGCCAGATAAAGTGTAAAGATGAGGTGGGTCGGGAGACATGAATGTGGAGGCCACACAGTTCCTGAGTCTAGACACTCAATTTGTTCATTCATTCAGCATATATTTATTGAACACCTACTCTATGCCAGGCATTGTCCTAAGCACTGGATGTGGACAAGGTGCCTACCTTCATGGGGCTTATAATCTATTGGAGTCCAAAAAACCAAACCAAACCCGTTACTGTTGAGTCGATTCCAACTCATAGGGACCCCATAAGGCAGGATAGAACTGCCCAATGGGGCTTCCAAGGAGCACCTGGTGGATTCTAACTGCTGACCTTTTGGTTAGCAACCCAACGCTTAACCACTACGCCACCAGGGTTTCCTCTATTGAAGTAGACAGACAAAATATATAGATAAATAAATAAGATTATTTCAGATAGAGGCAAATGCTATAAAAGAAATTGAACAGGGAGTGTTATAGAGAAAAGCTGATGAGTGCTACTTTAGAGTGGTGGTGAGGGAATTCTTTAAGGAGGTGATATTGTGGCTGAGACTGTATGATGGAAGGAGCCAGCCACCGAAAGAATGTTTTAGGCAGATGGAATAGCAAGTGCAAACACCCCGAGGCAAGACTAGCTTTGATTGTTCAGTGAACATGGAGACCAGGATGGTCAGAGCCGAGTGGTGCAAGAAGAGGTAGGAGAGGAGCGTGAGGCAGAGTTCATAGAGGGACTTGGAATACAGCACGTCAGACACACGTGCAAGTAAGCATTACGGTATATTGTGAACAGTATGTACAGTGCATAACGTTTGCATTTCTCTCAGTGCCATGGAGAAACAATACTGCTGAACTCCAAGGTTTAACCTCTAGATTCTTTGAATTCCAGGAACAGCGGCATTTCTGGGTGGGTGCATCTTTCGGTGGCACCCCTTAAATCATTCCCAGGACTTTCTCATATATTTCCTCAAAAATTAGCTAGATGGCATGTTTAGTTGCATGCCACTGCTGATTCTAACATGCCTGTTATATATGAGAACCGATGTAAAGTGAGTCTCTGTAAGTTGAAGGAGGACTACTTTCGTCCAGCAAAGTGTTGAGTGAAATTATAAATGTTACGAGTGCATTATAAAGGCAAAAATCAAGTGCAAGGTGCATATCCCTTTGTGGATGGGAGGGTGAGGATGGTAATGGAGGTGGGTTTTTCCTTAATAGAGATCTTGTTGAAGCCCAGCTTACCACGTATTGGGTTCAGAGCCTGCACATGAATCATAATTCACAAGCTGGGCTGAGTTCTGGTCCGACTGAAAACAAGACAGCTTAATCCTGACAGCTTCTTAAAGGCAAACATATTTTCAGTTTGTTGTGACATAGTTGTGTTTTCACTTACCTGCTAAGTCTATGAGAATATTTGATTTCTAATTCAGAAAACAGACCTCAGGTATTATAGGAAAATAGTTTTTTTAAAAATTTCCCTTTTCCTGTAATGCAAATTTTTTAGCAAAGCTTGGTTTGCATCTTTGATCAGATGAAAGAGTAGGGGTAGAGAATAGTTTATTAACAATATTACTAAGTGCCAAGCTTTAAGCTTGCTGTTGTTGTTGTTAGGTGCTGTTGAGTCGGTTCCAACTCATAGCGACCCTGTGTACAACGGAACGAAACACTGCCCGGTACTGCGCCATCCTCACAATTGTTATGCTTGAGCCCATTGTTGCAGCCACTGTGCCAATCCATCTTGTTGAGGACCTTCCTCTTTTCGCTGACCCTCTACTTTACCAAGCAAGCATGGTGTCCTTCTCCAGGGACTGGATTCCTCCTGATAACATGTCCAAAGTATGTGAGACGTAGCCTCACCATCCTCGCTTCCAAGGAACATTCTGGTTGTACTTCTTCCAAGACAGACTTGTTCATTCTTTTGGCAGTCCATGGTACATTCAATATTCTTCGCCAACACCACAATTCAACGGTGTCAATTCTTCTTAGGTCTTCCTTATTCATCGTCCAGCTTTCGCATGCATATGATGTGATTGAAAATACCATGGCTTGGGTGAGGTGCATCTTAATCTTCAAGATGACATCTTTGCTTTTCAACACTTTAAAGGGGTCTTTTGCAGCAGATTTGCCCAGTGCAATGCGTCTTTTGATTTCTTGACTGCTGCTTCCATGGATGTTGATTGTGGATCCAAGTAAAATGAAATCCTTGAAAACTTCAATCTTTTCTCCATTTATCTTGATGTTGCTTATTGGTCTAGTTGTGAGGATTTTTGTTTTCTTTATATTGAGGTGTAATCCATGCTAAAGACTGTGGTCTTTGATCTTCATCAGTGTTTCAAGTCCTCTTCTCTTTCAGCAAGCAAGGTTGTGTCATCTGCATAACACAGGTTGTTATGCCCCTAAGCTTTAAGCTTAGGGATGTACAATTTAGTTCTATTATACATGGGGTTGATATGAGTGGAGCCAACTCCACTCCACCTAACAACAGCAAACCATAAATCAAACCCATTGCCGTCCAGTGGATTCCGACTCATAGCAACCCTAAAGGACAGAGTAGAACTGTCCCCATAGCGTTTCCAAGGCTGCAATCTTTACAGAAGCAGACTGCCACATTTTCTTCCCGTGGAGCGGCTGGTGGGTTCAAACCTTGAACATTTTGGTTAGCAGCTGCAGCCAAGCCCTCTAACCACTGTGCCACCAGGGCTCCTAACAACAACGTTATTATTATTACAACCCTGTTTTGTGGCTACTATTATTTTCCCCATTTTATAGATGTGGAAATTGGGGCTCAGAGAGTTTAAATTACTAGCCCAAGGCAGAACAGGTAGTGTGCACCCAGATAGATGCTTGGCGGGCCCACTGTGCAGCCCCAGGTCTGTTTGCCTCCAGCTCACATGTCCCACCATGCAACAGTCTCCCAGTTCACTCCTTAGCCATCTGCTGACGGGAGATGACCTACCTGATGTTACGTGGTTGTTGTCAGGAAGGGAGGTTACAAGTCATGGTTTGCAAAGGACTCTACAGATGGCAACCTCAAAATAGAGAAAATAACATAAGTCACACTTTGGACTGCATCTCAACTCACTAGCAGGCCTCACTCAGAAGCAAAGCAAATGGCTTTTTTGGTGGTGAAATGGGAAAGAATACTTATTCTGTACACATGGACCTGCAGCAACTCCTGGTAACAGGAGCTTTCCTTTTTATAGAACTGGGTTTGAGATACACATTTCAACGTAAAGGAGTTTCCCATTTAGTAGAGAAAGTAGCACTTTTGAAGTGCTACGCCAAGGCTTAAACCTAGAATAGAACAGAATATGTAATATCATGTATTCCCTATATATTCTCCGTATAACTTATTCCCTATATAATATATTCTCTGCATAACATAGTCTCTGTATAATATACTCTCAGTATAACATATCTCTGTATAACATATTCCCTGTGTAAAATATTCTCTGTATAATATACCTGTTTAAAAAAAGCCCATTGCTGTCAAGTCGATTACAACTCAAAGCAACCCTATGGGACAGATTAGAACTGCCCCATAGGGTTTCCAAGGAGCCGCTGGTGGATTTGAACTGCTCACCTTTTGGTTAGCAGCTGAATGCTTAACCACTGTGCAACCAGGTCTCCACTATCTAATATAGTCCCTGAATAATATATTCCCTATATAATTCCCCTAATATATTTCCCCAAGACAATGATCATCATAGTAATCCATTAATTAATAATCCATTATTTTATGTATACCTATATTTATACCACAGCTTATTTCTAAAAGGATTGGGGCACTTTAAAATATGCAAATAATTTAAAATTATACAATAGATTATAAATATATTTTCACATAATGTAAAGAAAATTGAAGGCAGGAAAATAAAATGGAAGCAGAGGATGTTATGTTAGTAAATATATGTCCTTTGTCCTTACTAGACTTTACTTTATGCCCCAAATTATCCTTAACACAGCCCTATGAAGTGGGCAGGCTAGGCATTATTAACGCAATTTTACAAATGAGGAAACTGAGGCTTGAAGAGATTCTTTAATGATTTTCCCAAAGTAACAGAACTAGTGAGAATACAGACTGGTACAAGATCCAAGGTTTCCGAACTTCTAGTTCAGAGCTCAGTGAATTCTGAAGCTTCAGTCACCAAGGTTGGGAAGGCCACAGGGGAAAGTCAGGATATAAATGAAGCATGTCTTGGCCTATTTGACCCTTTTTGGGCCTGTCTTCAGGTATCACTCAAGGCCCTCCTGCTGCCCAGAGCCGCTGCCATCCTCCTCATGCCCACCCCATCCCCCACCAAGAGTCTCTTTGGACCTGCCTGCTTAAACAACATAATCCTCTCCTGTATCATGAAAATCGCCCAATCTAGTTTTCATGTCCCTCAGGGGCCAGTGCTTGGCTAGACATTCAGGATTAGACATTTGTATATTAAGGCAAATCACAAACCAAAGGAGATGGCTAGAGAATTATATTTTGTTCTCAACAAAATAAAGACATTTCTAACAATTAGCTTCAAAACCAGAGTGGGCTACATCGGGGAGAGGGAGGTCGTGAGCTCCTATCCCTGTAAAGGTTCCAACATGGGGTCCTTGCCTACCTGTCAGGGTCAGACTGTGGGGGGGATCAGTATGGCCTCCACCAGGTTGGATTAGATGACTCTGATCCTGCTTCTGACCCCTCCAGTCTGTACTAAGAGTATCTTTGTCAACATGCCACTACAGCCTTGCCTCACTCCTTTTAGGCAACCTTTTCATAGGAGCCTTTCTAGAGTTAACACCCTCAATCAAAGGTGTGACCACTTGTGGGAGAATTCCCCACAGGCCTACTGGGGGTGGAATTGGGAGAATTTTCACACCCCTTAATCATACCACAGGAGATCCACCTACCCCATGTAACCCTGCCTCCTGGGACAACCTGACTGTATTTATAGGTTCTCTCCCAAGCTTCTCCTTTTAACTTGGAGTCTGAAGATTTTTCCCTAAAATAATTGAATTGTATCTCTATTTTTTAAAGTTTAAAAGCATTTCTCAGTGAATTTTAATAGTGGAAAACCTCTTAGCATTAATTAAAGCAGCTTTACACTCTAATCCATCCTGATCTCACAATGGTTGTCTCCACCAAGCACCAGCAGTGAGGCTGCACTAGGAAGCAGGGGAGAGGAGGAGAAACAATTTCCAGTTTGTGCATCTCCTCCCAAAGGGGCCCCATTCCAACACTTTAAGGGTAATCTGTGTTCACAATGCAAGTACTAAGGCCATCATGAAAAGATGTTGGAGGAAGTGGAATGAATGTTTAAGATTATGAAACACAGATAAGATGGCCCTCACTCTCAACCAAGATGCAGGCACTCTCTTGCCCCCCACCACTTACCCCACTCCCCAGATTAGACTCCAGTGACACTTGTGCCAACTAATACATGTGTCGAATACCTCCTTTGTGTCAAGAATATGCTGGGTACCGCCTTTAAGATGCTGACAGTCTTGTCGAAGCCAAAAAGAATGAAAATATTTATTTATACAGCACTCTGTTCAGAAAAGGGTTAAAGACAGTTTAGGGAGAAAAAGCAAGGATTATCATGAAATGAGGTGTCTTAGGCTGGGTTCTCTAGAGAAGGAAAACCAGTAAAGTGTATAAATATATTCAGAGAGATTTATATCAAGGAAACAGCTCACGCAATTGTAGAGGCTAGAACATCCCAAGTCCGTGGATCAGGGTAGAGGCCTCTCCCAAGTCACGCAGCCGCAGAAGCTGGCAAGCCGAAGATCGGCAGGTCAGAGAGCAGGGCTCCCACTCACAGGCTGTGCAGATCTTCGAATCCCAAGTTTGGCAGATAAGCTGACAGCTCAAGTCCCAAGAACCAGAGATGAGACGACAGGAGGCAGCCGCAGGATCCAGGGAGAGCAAAAAGCCAGAACCAGAACGTCTGCTTATATTCAGATGCGGGCCACACCCCCAAGGAGACTTCCTTTCATCTGACTGGCTACTCACAGTATATTCAATCATGGGAATGATTACATTAAAACACTGACAATCATGGCCCAGCCAAGTTAACACACAATCTTAACCATCACATGAGGCTAAAGTAAAAAATGTAAACCATAGGGGAGAAATCATGAAATCAAATACCTTCAGGGGTCTAGCAGGTAACATACACATGTGAAGTGACAAGTTATGTTTACAACAGGAAGTGGGTGTGTTTGTGGCAACCTAGAGACTATATGCCTAGCCTAGGGTCATTCAGATTAGAAAACAAAAAACAAAACAAAAAAACCAGCTAAACAAAACATGTTCTCAGCCTCAGTTGCCTACAGGCAATTGGTTGTGACCCCTACATAGAATAGTACACATCTGCTAAGAGGGTGCCACAAATTAGACTTGAGCTTTCTAGCAGCCAATGTGAAAAGAGCAATTTAGCCAGTTACATAGTTCACAGTGTGGTGAGATAAAAACCAAGGAGTTATTCAGAACCAAACATGCTATTGATACTGAAATCAGAAAAAAAATTTTCTTGGGAGTCTCATAAAAACAACAATGTGATAAAGTGAACAACATTCTTTTATTATTATTATTATTGTATTTTAGATGAAGTTTTATAGAACAAACTAGCTTCTCATTAAACAATTAGTACACACATTATTTTGTGACATTGGTTACCAACCCCATGATGTGTCAATACTCTCCTCTTCTTGACCTTGGGTTTCCTATTATCAGCTTTCCTGTCCCCTCCTGCCTTCTAGTCCTTGCCCCTGGGCTGGTGTGCCCCTTTAGTCTCATTTTGTTTTATGGAACTGTCTAATCTTTGGCTGAAGGGTGAACCTCAGGAATGACTTCATTACTGAGCTAAAAGGGGGTCCCGGGGCCATACTCTTGGGGTTTCTCCAGTCTCTGTCAGGCCAGTAAGTCTGGTCTTTTTTTGTGAGTTAGAATTTTGTTCTACATTTTTCTCTGGCTCTGTCCAGGACCCTCTATTGCGATCCCTGTCAGAGCAGTCAGTTTTGGTAGCCAGGCACCATTTAGTTGTGCTGGACTCAATCTGGTATAGGCTATATAGTTGTTGTCCATTAGTCCTTTGGACTAATCTTTCCCTTGTGTCTTTGGTTTTCTTCATTCTCCCTTGCTCCAGATGGGGTGAGACCAGTGGAGTATCTTAGATGGCCACTCACAAGCTTTTAAGACCCCAGACGCTACTCATCAAAGTAGAATGTAGAACATTTTCTTTATGAACTATGTTATGCCAGTTGAGCTAGATTTTCCCTTGAGACCATGGTCCCCACAGCCCTAAGCCCAGTAATTCAGTCCCTCAGGGAGTTTGAATGTGTCTATGGAGCTTCCATGACCTTGCCTTGGACAAGTTGTGCTGGCTTCCCCAGTATTGTGTACTGTCTTACCCTTAACCAAAGTTACCACTCATCTATTGTCTATTTAGGTGAACAACACTCTTACAGGGTGGGACAAGTCCTATAAGTTTTTTCTCATCTCATCCTCAATTGAGGCCCATTATTGCACAGAAAAGTGTTGCAAGAACAATTCTGCTAGAGGCCAGTACAATTTGGTCCAGTGAGAGGCAAAGTAGTGCCAAGTGAATGACAGAGGCAATGAGTGCCATTAGTGTTCAAAGGAGGGCAAACTTCCCCAGGGGTCATGGGTCACAAAAGGTTTCCTAGAGGTGGTGGGGCAGCAGCTGGAGCTTTGGGAAAGGTAAGATTTATATTTCTGCCTGACACATAATGAGTACTCAGGAAATATTTGTTGCATGAATGAATGGGTAGAGAAGAAAAATACAGACATGTCATGGTCAAAGGTATTCTGCAAAGTAATATGGCTGGAGGATATTAGTCAAGACTTTCTTGGTGACAAGTGATAAAAATCTAACTTGACCTTGATTTAGATAAAATAGAAATTTATGTTAGAGTGTCTCACATAATCAAAAGAAAGAACTGAACATTAAAAATGGAGAAGGGCAGGGTGAAGGTGGGCCTCTGTGGTGGACATGGAGATATGCTACCCAGACCTCCTTTCAAGGAAAAATGTGCTACACTATATGCCTGTGGAGTCCCTGGGTGATGCAAATGGTTAATGCACTTAGCTGTTAACTGAAAGGCTAGATATTTGAGTCCCCCCCAAAGCACCTCAGAAGAAAGGCCAACAATCTACTTATGAAAAATCAGTCATTGAAAACCCCCTGGAGCACAGTTCTACTCTGACACTCATGAGGTTGTCAAGAGTCAGAGTTGACTCAAAGGCAACTGGTGGTGGTGGTTGATCTTCTAGGGTGGTTACTTATCTTGCCTCTCCTGAGGTGCCTGTGAGTAGTCTCAAACTGTTGTCAAAATGTTGGAGGTTCTGTTCATCCCAGAGGCACCTCAGAAGAAAGCCCTGATAATCAACTTCTGAAAAATCAGCCGTTGAAAACACTATGGAGCACATTTCTTCTCTGACACACATGGGATCACCATGAATCAGAACTGACTCAACAGCAACTGGCAATATGCGGGCAGAGTGGTCAGTAGAAAGCCTTCAGCTGTCAGCAACTTCAGGGTTCACTTCAGCTGCAGAGAGTTGATTTGACCAAGAGCACGCTCTTCCCTGGGCAGCCCACATTCACTAACTGATCACGGTAGGACTAGAAAGGTTAGGGTACTTTGGCCCATGGGGGACAATCCCAAAAAACTACATAAATTCCATATGGGGTTGGCCAAGGCTTCATCAGGCCTGCATTACAATTCAACGTCTCCCTCTCCTCAACCCTGCTTCCTACGATTCCCTTCCGTAAGTGTTGATCTCTAATATATATCCTGCACCTTAAACTCCATCTCAGGGTCTGCCTCCATAGAACCCAACCTTCAACATCCTAAGAAACACGTAAAACAAGGGATTAAAGTGTTGCAGGATATGCTCTCTGTGTCTCATCTCTACTTTACTGTCCAACTTTGCTCCTGTCCCTTCCACTCCGGTTTAACTTTCCCTAAATACTGGGAAACCTGATGATGAAGAGTTTCTGATAGTTTTAGCCACAGAAAGAGACAAATTGTTATTGCTGAATTTCTGATAAAAATTGTTTTAAACTCCAGGAAAGGATAAGGAACAGCCCAGCTGGGGTCGGGTGCCCACCCCCAAACAAATCATGTCTGACCTGAATATCAGGGCACTATAAGTGGCCAGACTGGGGTCAGACCAAGTCATGGTCAAACCAAGTCATATAAGAACAAACAAGACAGCCCTCATGGCTCTGGGGAGGGGTGCTGAGTCAAAACCATGATGATATTCTCTACATTTTGGGGATTAGTGGCAGTTGCCCTTGAAAGATTAATTTGGAAGTTTGAATGTCACGTATAAGAGATGACATCTTTATGTAGTTCATTGGTTTTCAAACAAACACTTAAAACAGTTGGAGTCATTTTCAAACAAAACTTACTTGGGAACAACCACATAATAAAGAGATTTCAGAAGAAAGGGGCTCAGAATCCAGTTTCTTGCCCTTCTCTAATTCCCATCGCCAGCAACCGATCACTTACTTATTCATTCATTCATTTGTTCAGTAAATATGTACTGAACACTTACTCTGTCCCAGATATTGTGCTAGGTCCTGGAAAGACAATGGCTGGGTAAAAATAAACACAGTCCCTATTGCCAGAACATCCTATATATGACCTTTAGAAAGCGGTTTGAGACCCACTATACTGGGCAATTCTGCTGGGGTAGGGAGAGGGAATCAACTTAACAGTAACTAACAACACAACAATAATAGGGAGAAAGAGAATAAAAGATTTGGGTAGAAGAGTGACATAATGAAAGGGATGATTTAGAAAATAACAGACCTGGTGGTTTTTTAACTTGATTTGGGGAAGACTAGTCAAACTGATTGAGAGACCATTGCAATAGCCAAGACATGAACTGCTGGGTCTATACTAGGGAAAAAAAAAAAAAAAAGGCAAAGGAAATAAAACGAAGGGATATAATGTAGGAAAAAATTGATGAGTCTTGGTGACAGTCTCTTAATGGATCTTGCTGGTATCTATTAATGCATAATATTACAACAATTCCACATGTACTTATAGGTATTAGGTCCCTCCCACCACCAGCTTTTCCACTCAATCAATTGAGCAATATATTCTGATTCACATTGCTGCACTTACATATTAATCATTCATGCATTCTCGACAGCCCATTTCAGTCCCATTCTTTCAGCACCCTGACCACTCGTGCATATTTCTCATGGTTCCAAGTACAACATTCTTTCCTGGCTGATAGCAGCTCATGCCATTCCTTCTGTCCTCTTTGTATACAGTGGTAATCAATATTAAATTCCTGAAGAGTTACAGTTCAACTAATGTAAAATACCCCTTTAGCCATGACATTGTTCTCTAGCCTCTCAGAGACTTATATTTGTGTTGTATGAAAAAAAATTTAATAATCCTCTTACGTGTTTTAAGTTCATGTATAGTTCATTTGTGATTATATGAGATAAAGTCCACTTTTCTGGTTGCTTTTGTGATGACTCGTAATATTTTTGAAGCATCTTTGGTCTCCAGATGCTGGCATAACTCCCCCCTTATATATCACTTTACAATTAAGATTTTTCTAAGAATTTTGCAAGATTACCTCTAGAAAGGTCCATAGCAATCATCACTCCAATACTCTACTCCACTCACATCTCATAGATGAGGAAACTGAATGCTAGAGTGATTCAGAGACTATATCCTGATCTTAATTTCAGTCCTGTGTCTTTCACTACTAGAAGATGATATGAGAAAAGGCGGAGACATGTATATTTTATGACAGTACACCATAATGGATCAGAGTAATTTTTATTGGTCACTGAAGCCCTGGTCACAGACAAATCACTGGGGGCAAAGATTTAAGTGCCGTTCCTGCTGCAGTGCCTCTTTTTTTGTGTATTACAGTTCTGTGTGTTTGTGTCCACCAAGGCTGCAAGTTACTTGAAGGCATAGACCATGTATTATGTGTCCTTCCATCACAGACCCACCACTTGTCTGTTAGTCTGTTATACTGTGGTGGCTTGTGTGTTGCTATGATGCTGGAAGCTATGTCACCAGTGTTTCAAATACCAGCAGGGTCACCCATGGTGTCCAGGTTTCAGCAGAGCTTCTAGACTAAGATAAACTAGGAAGAAAGTCCTGGCGATCTACTTCCAAAAATTAGCCAGTGAAAATCTTATGAATCACAACAGAACATTTTTTGAGTCCCTTGCTTTGGACACATCACCAGGAGGGATAAATTGCTAGAGGAGGACATCATGTTCAGTGAAGTAGAGGGTCAACGAGGGTGTGAGAGATGCTTGGTCAGAGGGATTGACACACTAGCCATAACAATAGACTCACACATACTGGTGATAGTAAGGATGACACAGGACTGTGCAATGTTTCGTTCTGTTGAACATAAGATCATCATGAGTAATTGTCAACTCAATGGTAGCTATCTATCTAAAAACGGACATATTCAGTGCCCAGATCTTGGTCTCTACACCATTGGCCAAAGAAAGGAATTCCTAGGAAAAGTGGTTGATTTCAAATGCAAGGGCAGGAGCAGGATAAACCCAAGATGAGCATGGAACATATTATGTTTTCAAAAAGTAAGAAAATACAGAAATAAAATGAGGGCATGTCAAGAAAACAGGAGCTGACCTGAACGATCTCCTAATGGTCAAAGTTGGAACAATTTGAACAACAAAATAAATGATGATATTATTAGATGTTAACCCAAAGAATAAAACAAATATCCATGAGTCCACACTGATATAAATAACCAAATAAATAAATGAGGGAAAAGGACAGCTTTTTCTCACAATAGATTCCAGTTGATAAACATAAAAGGAAAGAGAGAAATAAAGAATCACCATGAGGCAAACATCACAGCAATAATTGTTGCAGACAAGACCCACCAACAGATGCTAAAATTACTGGCAAAAGTTTGACAAGGAACAGAATTTACATAGTCTGAAAGGATCTCTCTGAAGATATCTGTCACTTACAAAGGGAAAGATAATAACTTTGCAGTGAAGAAACTGGTTAACCACCAACTTAACCAAGTGGTCAAGGTAAACATCATCAGCAATAAGACATATTGACATCATGAACCCCTTGTTATGATGCACTGAGAAAGATACAAGAACCTTTTTGTAGTATTCTTACCAAAAATGCATAGCCTCAGTGTAATCATGAGAAAGCATCAGACAACTCCAAACTAAAAGACACTCTACAAAGTAACTGACCAGTACTTATCTAAAGTGTCAGTGTCACAAAAGACAAGGAAAGACTAAGGAACTGTTACGGACTGGAAGAGACCAAGGAGAAATAACAACTAAATGCAATGTAGGACCCTCATGGGATCCTAGCACAGAAAAATGACATTAGCAGAAAAATTGGTGAAATTCAAATTAGGTCAGTAGTTTAGTCACCAGAATGGTACCAGTGTTAATATCCTATTCTTGATCATTATGCTATGATTATGTAAGATGTTAACATTAGGGAAAGTGGGGTGAACGAGATAAGAGAACTCTTCGTACTATTTTTGCAACTATTCTGTAAGTTAAAACTTAGTTTAAAGTAAAATATTTTTTATAAAAAGACCTCATGGGAAGGGACCTTTGAGTTTTGTGGTGTTAGGAAACCTCAGTGGGGTAGTGTCTTAGTCATCTAGTGCTGCTATAACAGAAATACCACAAGTGGATGGCTTTAACAAACAGAAGTTTATTCTCTCACAGTCTAGTAGGCTTGAAGTTCAAATTCAGGGTGTCAGCTCCAGGGGAAGCCTTTCTCTCTCTGTTGGCTCTGGAGGAAGGTCCTTGTTAGCAATCTCTCCCTGGACTAGGAGCCTCTCAGCACAGAGACCCCGGGGTCCAAAGGACGTGCTCTTCTCCTGGCACTACTTTCTTGATTGTATGAGGTCCCTCTGTCTCTCTTGTCGCTTCTTTCTTTTATATCTCAGAAGAGATTGGTTTAAGACACAACCTAATCTTGTAGATTGAGTCCTGCCTCATTAACGTAACTTCCTCTAATCCTACCTATTAACATCATAGAGGTAGGATTTACAACACATAGGAAAATCACATCAGATGACAAAATGGTGGACAATCACACAATACTGGGAATCATGGCCTTGCCAAGTTGACATACATTTTTGCAGGCCACAATTCAATCCATAACAGGCAGTTATCCCCATCTTTGAAAGCCTATGGACTTTTGTGCCTATGTGTAGATATACAGCTTGGGGCTGCCACAAGGTCGAAGAACATTATCTCAATTCTAGTAGTGAGGATGAAATAATTACTGAGCTCTAGGGCACCCATGTACCATTCTGCCTCTTAAATGACCTTGAGTAATCACTGGAACCTTATAGTCAGCTACTAATTCATAATGAATGACCATCTGATCTGAACTGAAAATTCACTGTAGAAAGATTTTACTAAGGAAATGAGAAAAATAACAAATACTTAGCCTGTTTTTTAGAAAAATAAGTAAGCAAATAAACAAAAAGAAGATGTGCATTACAGCATTATTTATAACATCCAACGACTGGGAAAAAAATCAATGTCCAAAACTAAGGGACTGGTTAAATAACTTATGATAAATTCATACAGTGGAATGCCAAAGAGCAATTAGAAATCACACAGTAGACTATTTAATGATATTATGTTCCCATATTATGTTCCCCAAAAGTTAAAAAACAACATGTCTGTGAATATATAAACTATTTATCTGTTTAAAGGCAGAGATACAGAGAGATTGAGTGAGAAAATATGGAAAAATATTCTGTAAAATGTTAACAACAGTTAGCACTGATTGGTGAGGCTATACGTAATTTTTACCTTTTTTGTTTGCTTTTCTGCATTTTTAACATTTCCACAATAAATGTGTATCACTTTTGTAACTCAAAAAATGTTTAAAAAAAAAAAAAAAACAGAGAAAGAGCTACAGCTGCTAACCAGAGGTTGGCAGTTCAAATCCACCAGGTACTCCTTAGAAACCCTATGGGGCAGTTCTACTCTGTCCTATAGGGTCGCTGTGAATCAGAATCAACTTGATGGCAATGGGTTTGATTTTTTTTGGTTTTCCAGTTTTAAAATGGTGGAGGAAAGATATTTATGTCCCTTCTCTTCTCCAAAGTCACCCCACAACAAGAAGCAGAAAGAAAAACAGAAATGCAAACTCTCTCTTTAGCAAAACGAGGAAACATCTATAAATGTGAAGCATGATATGTGTGGGAGGGCTGCCCAGTACAGATACCACCAGAGAGGCTCATGGGAAGACAGAGCCAGGATGCACCTGAAAATGCAGAGCTCAGGTAAAGCCTGCAGAACACCATTCTCTTAACGAGTGGGAGATCCTAAGGAGAGAAACCAACCCCTTGTTTAAACAACAGTAATGGAAGATACAGAGGCAGTGGTGGTTCAGTGGTAGAATTCTCCCCTTCATGCAGGAGACCCGGGTTTAATTAATGCACCTCAAGCGCAGCCACCACCCAGCTGTCAGTGGAGGTTTATGTGCTGCTATGATGCTAAACCGGTTTCAGCAGAGCATCTAGTCTAAGGCAGACTAAGAAGAAACTCCTGGCGATCTACTTCAAAAAAATCAGCCAGTGAAAATGCTATCAATCCCAACAGTCAGATCCCATTGTGTATGAGGTTGCCATGAGTCGGGGGTGGCTTGTCAACAGCTAACAGCAACCACCACAACTGTGGAACTATAGATAATTCTTGACAGCTCAGAAACATGACTCTGTTCTGTCTCCATGAACCTCATGCAAATAGCTAATTCAGAAAGAACTTACCTCATTCATAGATAAGTAGTGATTAGAAAAGGAACAAGTATAAACCACATGAAGATAGTGAAAGAAAAAAGAGGAAGCAAAAACCAAATGGGATCTGAAGAACATTCACCCCACAAATATTGCCACCAGACACATAAAATGTGATGAAGCATATTGCCATGTACTCCAAGAATTTAACAAAAGTTCTAACGATCTCAAAGCAGGGATACAACAGTCAGAGAAGAAATCAACAGATATTACTGAAAACACTGCAAGGTATACGGAAGAGAGTTACAGAAAAGTGAGCAAAATGACAAAGCTACAGAAAAAAGAACAGAGAACTACAGAAGCCAAAGTCCAGTGAAAATGGGCATAACCAGTTTCCCTGGCTTACCAAAAATAAAACAAAACCCGTTGCCATCAAGTTGATTCCAACTCATAGTGACCTTATAGGGCAGAGTAGAACTGCCCCATAGGATTTCCAAGGAGCAGCTGGTGGATTCAAACTGCTGGCCTTTTGGTTAGCTGCCATCGCTCTTAACCACTATGTCACCAGGGCTCCAGATCCTTGGATTACTGGTGCTCAGTTCTGTAGATAATTAAGATAATATTTCAAAAATAAAGTAACAAAAGATTTGAATATACAGTGCAGCAAGAAAAATTCAATGTAGAATGATCAACACCAAGATATAGCCTAGAAGTTACTAGATTTTAAAGAGAAAGAATCTTTTGGACATTCAGGCAAAAAGACCAAGTCATTAATGTGGGGCAAGAGAAGGGTGGATGGGAATCTAGTTGACCTCAAGTATCTCCACAGCATCTTTTAACACTAGAAGACAGACGAGTTATGCCTTATAAATGTCTGTAGTCTAAGGATCTTAAAATGAGCTAAACCAGTGGTCGGAAAACTTTTTCAGTAAATGGCCAGATAATAAATATTTTCAGCTTTGTGTGTCATATGGTCTCTATGGCAACTACTCAGTTCTACACTGTAGCCTGAAAGGACCCATAAACTGTACTTATAAATGAATGGGTGTGGCTGTGTTACAATAAAACTTTATTTACAAAAAGAAGCATCAGGCTGGATTTGGCCCATGGGCTGTCATTTCCTGACCCTTGAGATAAACTATCATTCAGATATGAAGGCAACAGGAAAATATTTTTGAAGTTGTGAGATCTTAGGAGATACAATCTCCATAACCTAAAGCATTAGAGGACAAATTTTAGTCAGCAAAAAGATAAATGGAGAAACTGATGCAAAAATACTGGCAAGAAATAAAAAACTAAAATATGCTCTACTACCTGGAGCACAGAAAAAGAGGCACACCTTCCGGCTTCTTTGGCAGTAAGTGCCTTAGAAGCCCCATGACGTAAAAGGATAATTCAAGAAACCAAGACATCTGTTGGAAGCCAGAAAAAATTATGATCAGTTCTAAATAAGGAAGGTGATGTCACATCCACAGAGCCCTTTTAAAACATCTAGCAATTCACAAGGATATTTGGATTGTTAACCAGCAGTGACAGCTGAAGTTAGAGGGCCTCTATTTTCTCATATGTAAAATGAAGGGGTTGAATTAAAGCAGAGGTAGTCAACACTGACTGCTCATTAGAATCACCTGAAGAATTTTTCTTTTTTAAAATGCTGATAGTGAGTCCATCCCAGACCAATTAAATCAGAATTTCTGGGGTTGAGAAAGACAGCGATGTTCTAAGCTCCCCAAATATTCAGATATGCAGCCAAAATGGAGAACCACTGGATTATATGGTTTCTGAGATGCCTACTAATACAGGCGTATATATGCATATATGTATATATTTAGCCTAAATTTGGAAATTTAGAAATGGCTACATAAAAAAGGCTAAGCTGTTTAATCCATGTTGAATATGTGTGTCTATAACAGAACATTAAATTGGTCCACACTGGTCAAAGTCACAGAGGCTCCTAAAGAGAAACTAAAGCTCTAAAACTGTCCTAATGTAATGAAACTAGTGACTTTTCATGAGTAAAGAAAGAAGTAGGCAGCTCTTGTCTCTATGGAAGTCTGACAATATAACCAATTCCTTATTTTAAAAAGAAAAGTATGCCTCTCGAGTTATAAAATACCAAATGTCCCTTATTTTTACACGTCTAAGGCCCTTGGGATGGTGTTTGCTTGTTTTTAAAGAGCCTTTCAATAAACTGATCCCCAATCTATTTCTTGAATCTCTCATTTACAAAAATTAGCAAAGTCAGAGGGAGATTTAAGCATACTAAGAAAAATTAATCTCAGTAGAAAAACAAGGAAAATATTTCCCTAGAGAAATCAGGTAATCCCTAATGATTAGTGCCCGATAGTCCCAGTTTGCCCAGGGCAATCCTGGTGTGTGCCTGTTATTCTCTAGTAATTATTAATAGTGCCCCCCTTTCACTCCTAAACGTTTCCTGGTATACGTGATAAATTATATGGTAACTATCGTTGATGCTCACAGTAAGTAAGTTGTATCTCTCTTCATTAGAACAGTTACTCATGCTTAGAAATAACATTAATGATTAATACTTGTACCCTCACTAGATGGGGCCAAATCTGTAAAAGGACTGCATGACTGGGAATCATACTTAGTCTGTAGTGTGGAAGATGGGCTAAATCATGTAATACTGCCAGTAACTAGTATTTTCACAAGGGGATGCAAAGAGATATTTAAAGAAAGATGGTAGAAAACCAGATTGGGGATATAAGGGATAAGGATGGGGAGAGTTTGGTTGGAAATCATAAAGGGCTTCCTAAGGCCCTAGGAAAAAAGCAGATCCAGGGACAAGAGTCCTGGGGACCAAACTTGGTCAGGAGAAATAAAGAGAGGGAGAGGTCCCAGACAGGAGCTAGGGAGGGTCTTGTATAGGACAATTTTGCCAAAGAAGTTTTTACTGTTTTCTTAACCTTTTTACTGACCTAATCTCACCACCAAGCTATCTCAAAGCACCAAGTTTCTGGCATTCATGTAGCTTTTTAACTTGTACAAAACAGTAAAACGAAATCTATTCTTGAAAATATTTTCTTAATTTAGGCCTTTAATTAATTCAAACTGTTCAGTTATTTAAAAAAAAAAATTGAATCAGGAAGCCTGGCTGTCAAAGAAAAATAACAAAATGATTTTCTAAGATAATTATCCTAGACTAGTGTTATTTGGTCTTCTAAGACTTTCATGCATTGGATGGTGAATTCGAGTCTGCAGGAAACACAAAGATACAGTGTCAGATCCGTCAAGTAAACCCCACTCATCAGTCAAGTAAACACCACTCATCTGTCGATGTCACTGTCATGTCTCCCTCATAGCCAAGAAGGAATGTGTGATGGCACTGTAAAAGTGAACTATAACATTTATTCATTCAACAAATATTCAGCATGCACTACATGCATGAAACTATGCCTAGTAAATTGTGGGATGTTGTGAAAACATGGGGAAAATGAAGTACAGTAGCAATAAATATTTATATAAGTGTAATGGAAAAGCAATGAGCCTGGTGGTGCAGTGGTTAAAGCACTTGTTGCTAATCGAAAAGTCGGCGGTTCAAACTTGCCAGATGCTCCATGGGAGAAAGAGGTAAAGATTATATAGCCATGGAAACCCTATGGGGCATTTCTACTCTGTCCTAAAGGGTCACTATGAGTCAGAATCGATTTGATGGCAATGCGTTTTTTTGGAATGGAAAAGCATCTCATGGGATCCTTGATCTACTTATTCTGAGGATGGCTCATTGCTTATGGCTCCTGTAGAATGGGTGGACTTCATCAAGTTAGCAGCCTTTGACTCCAAAGAAGCAGAGAACAAAGCCTCAGCTCCTGGCTTCCCACGTGCTGGTTCCAGGCCCTCAAAAAGCTTAGCTTCACTTCTTATCCTAGGGTTTAATGAGCCATCCCTGTTCTTTTCCAATAAATTTTTCTTTTCCTTTAAGATAATTTTAGTATATTTCTGTTAGTTGCAAATAAAGAATCTTGACTAAGACACATAACAAAAGTGAATTTGATATGTTAATATAGAAAGTAACTATAACTCATAGGTGTTCCTGACTTTTGGTAGAATTCATGGCAAGAATATGACAAGCAAAGGAAATACCTTCTTGGGAAGAAATGGATCAAATATAAGAGGAAGGGGGAAAGCTCAACAATAAGGTATGAGGTTAGTGGGAAATCTTGAACTTAACACTGGAAGCAGAGTGGAAATCATTTGGGTAAGGATAAAATGGGAGAGAAACAGAATTGATAGTTATGGAAGAATGCTACAGCCTGTTTAATCCAATAGTGGTTATAGATACTTTTTGCCCTTCAAAACATACTGGCAGCCCTGAGTTTTCATAATTACACATTAATACCCCTAAATTTACTTTCATTCATTGAATTTGGATGTGCATCCATCAGCTATCAGTCAAAAATTTCAGACTGTCATTGGGTGGCATTGCCTGCCAGTTAGCCAAACAGCTTAGTTTTAGCAATGTAGCCACCTTTGCCTTTACTACTGCATTTTTGCAATTATTTAAGTATTTTATTGCATCTTTCATGGTTATTTGCTAAACTATGGGTGGGGAATAGAAAGGCGAAAGTTTCAATGCTATTGATAAGTAATATATTTCTCATAAGCTTAGTACCTTTAAAACCAATATTAAAATCATTAGATGCATCAAAAATAGCAGATGCTTTGCCATCAGTTGAGTTCATTGGGATCAAACTGCCAAATCTATGCTTAGTTGTAAAGGAAAAGAGCAACATTAAAGAAAATGTATGAAAAAGAAGAGCTATCATCAACTTTTTTTTTTCCTAAAAGTTGTGGTATAATTAGAGATCCTTTATTCTTCTGGAACAGAGTTCTGCATTATAATATCCAAGTCTATTATTCAATATTTCTACATCTGATTTCCTGCACAGTCTCAGAGAACATTCATGCACTAAAATAATGAATCACCTCTATGACAAAGCTCACACAGATACAAGCTATATGTTGATGGAAATCTCAATTTTCTTGACACCTACTGGAGGTCTTTTATAGCTCAAAGTAAAGTGGTTAAAAATTGTTTTACTTACCTTGATAACAATATAATCTGTGAAATAATAGAAGCTACAGCAGAAAGACTGCTATTTTGGACCAAATTGTCTCTAACAAGGAAGAACTGAACGGTTACCATGTCATCTTGGAATTTGAAATAACAGAAGGAAATAGGGGCAGAGGCTGACGTGTGCTGAAGATTTTAAGAAAGCAGATTTCAAAAGCTTCAAAGGAAAGGAAGAAGTTATAGTACAGAGGGTAAGATCTCAGACTATAGACTCAAGAAAATGTAGGTGTGAATCTTAGCTATACGACTTACTAGTTGTGACATTGAGCAAGATATTTAACCTCTCCAAACCCCAGTGTTTTCATTTAAAAAGTGAGGATAGTAAGGAAGAGACTGCCTGGGAAAATCGATTAACCTCTCTAAGCTTGTTTTCTTATTTGAAACATGGGGAAGTTTTTGGTTGTTCTTAGGTGCCATCAGGTCGGTCACAACTCATAGCGATCCTTTGTACAACAGAATGAAACATTGCCCAGTCCTGCACCATCATCACAATCGTTGCTATGCTTGAGCCCATTGTTGCAGCCACAGTGTCAATCCATCTCATTGAGAGTCTTCCTATTTTTCATTGACCCTATACTTTACCAAGCATGATGTCCTTCTCCAGGGA
Organism: Dugong dugon; assembly: GCA_030035585.1. Lineage (NCBI taxonomy): Eukaryota > Metazoa > Chordata > Mammalia > Sirenia > Dugongidae > Dugong > Dugong dugon. The sequence goes on along the minus strand of CM057467.1, from coordinate 99,405,909 downwards.
CTGCTCCCTCCTGATAACATGTCCAAAGTACATAAGACAAAGCCTCGCCATCCTCCCTTCTAAGGAGCATTCTGGCTGTACTTCTCCATCCACATTATTAACGTCGATTTTGTTTTGAGGAGGCAGCTCTTCCCCAGTCATATTTTGAGTGCCTTCCAACCTCAGGGGCTCATCTTCCGGCACTGTATCAGGCAATATTTCGTCGCTATTCATTAGGTTTTCACTGGCCAGTTTTTTTCAGAAGCATATTGCAAGGTCCTTATTCCCAGTCTGTCTTAGTCTGAAAGCTCGGCTGAAACCCGTTCACTATGGATGACCCTGTTGGCGTTTGAAATGTCAGTAGCATAGCTTCCAGCATCACGGCGACACGCAAGCCACCACAGTATGATAAACTGACAGACTAGTGGTGGAAAATGGGCATAGCTATAATATATACCACGTAGGGTTGTTCGGAGGGTTAACTAAGGAATTGCATGCCAAATACCAAGCACTGTGCTTGGCAAATAGTAAGCAGTTTTAAAACTACACACACATACGTATTAGAAAAGGTATTTTATGGACTCTAAAATTCTAAGAAATCAATGAAGGATTCATGAAAGAAACTAATCTGGCTAGCTCAGATTTAAAATAAATAGATGAAATAAAGGAAGACACAACTAAGAAAAAATACCAAAGGCTATCACAAATCTGTAAGATTAGAGTTCTGAAAGGCTGGTGCTCAGAAAGAAATGAAGTTACATTTCTAAAGACAAAAGGATTTGTTCTTAAGCTACATTTTGAAGGAAGAAGAGCAGGGACAGAATACACTTACTCTTTGGGAACTATTATGCAAAGTTACCAGACGAAAAAGAGAAGGCAGAAGTTTGAAATTTCTATTTGAGGTCCACATTTTCCAGCAAGAACTCCCTGGAAAAGGAATAGGAAGCCAGACAAAGAGAGTATGTACCAAAAAATAAGTTAGAAGACTAAAGAAAGGGAAGACAGATTTACTGCTTTACATGGATTCAAATCTCTGGATCCACAGATTATGTGGTATCTCAAGATTTTTTCCCTGGGTTGTGAATACAGTTGCTTTGCATAAAAGCATTTGTTATAATAATAAAGATCTGAAATTATTCTCACAAAGAAACATTGTTATGGAGACAGACATATCCTCATTGAAATAAATTGCTCATCCTGATCGTTATAGATTATATTGGGCTCTATAAATCATACATAGTTTACATCGATGCATTCTTATGTAGAATATTTAATTATTTAAGCCAGATAAGATGTTGCTAAAGCCAGTCAACCATTAGTAGATATCATCCATTACAAAAATTTGTTTTATCGTTCTAAAGACTGACAAGTAGGTCAATGAAACTAATTCCTAGTCATCCAACAAGGATTTCAGCAATTATTATGCGTCAAATGAACTGGAGAATCAAAGATGATTCCTTTCCACATAGCGTTTTTATATAACGAGGTGCACAATCATGTGAGCAGATTGAAGTTTAAAATATAGTTTGAAATACCGAACATAGATATAAGAGAATTATTGCAGGAACACAAAGAGATGAAACAATAATTCTAAGTTGAGAGATCAAATAAAGGAAATGGTTTTGGCAGGGTTGCTATTAAAAATATTTAACAACTTATATGACAGCAACCAATCAGGATGGCCCACTGACCAATCAGAAAAGACTCAGACTTTAAGTATCAAATATAGTGATACCTGTAGGTGCCAGCAGAAAGCTTGTTACAGGGGAGGTCTCATAAGAGATGAGCCTCAAAAAATTAGTAGAAATTTGACAGATGAGTAGAATGGCAGAAAAAAAGACTCTAATCTGAGGGAAGAAAATAAACATAGGGTAAAAAAAAAAAAAAAAAAAGGATTGCGCGATATGTAACCAAGAACTTCAAGTTTACTGGTAGACTGATGTGGCTGATCCATACAATTTGTGGGAAAATGTAGAGGGAGATGTAACTAAAAAAGCTATTAAGGATCATCAATGACTTTAAATACCATAATAAAGAGTTTGAATTTCATTCTATAATAACCATAATAATAGCTATTATTTATTGAGCACACATATGTGCCATAATCTTTGCATGCACTCTCATTTAATTCTCACAATAAACATATAAGGAAGATACAATTATGATCTCCAATTTACAAAGTAGGATACAGAGGCTTAAAGAAGTTTACTAACCTGCCCACATTCAAACACCTAGATAAATGTTGGAATTTAGATTAAAATTCATAGCTCTCTAAATCTAAAGCCCATAGCCAAAATTATGTAGTTATACTTCCTTGATTGTGGAGAAAATTGAGAGTCAACGAACTTTTTTGAGAGGGAGACATGCTGGAAGATAAAATATAGTAGCAATGGATTGCTGGGAGTAAGAAATTGAAAATGAGAAGACCAGTTAGTTATTAGTTCAAATGAGGCACAAGGGCCTGAATGAGGGCGATAGTTATAAACAAAAGTAGATAAAGACATTGGGAAGGGAGAATTAAGAGGAGTTAATGTATTAATTTTCTATACTGCATAACAAATTAACAAAAATTCAACCCCATAAAGCAATACACGTTTATTATATCACAATTTCCATGGGTCATGAGTCTGGACACAGCTTAGCTAGGCCTCAGCTCAGGGTCTCACAAGGTTGGAACCAAAATATTGGCTGGACTGTATTCTTATTTGAAGGCTTGACTGAGGAAGAATCTGCTTTCAAATTCATTCAGTTTGTTGGTAGAATAAGTGAGGTCCTCGTTTTCTTGCCAACTGTCTGATGGGAACCTCTCATCTCCTAGAGGTCACTCTCAGTCCTTGCTACATGGCCCCCTCATCTCTTATTACCTTTCAAGACCAACAAGAGAATCTGTGCTGCTTTGAGTCTCCGGGCTCAGGGAGAGACCAAAGCTCTTTTTTAAAGGGCTCACTGATTAGGTCATGCTCAAATAGGAAAATCCCCATTTGATTGGCTCAAAGCCAACTGATTAGGGACTTTAATTACATCTTCAAAATCCCTTTACCTTTGGCATATAATGTAACCTAATCACTGGTGTCATATCCATCATATTCACAGGGGACATCTATGTACAGGATGTGTGCACCAGGGGGACAGGGTTCTTGGGAACCATCTTAGAATTCTGCCTACCACATGTAACAACTGATTTGACACAGGGAGGATACAAAGATCACTCAAAGTTTTTAGCCTAAGTAATTAAGAGGATGGTGACATCATTAACTGAGATATGACACATAGGTGGAAGAATTTAATGAGAAAAATCATAAATCTTCTTTGATATTGTTCAACTACAAGTGTCAGTGGTACATCAATTTATCCTAAACCATTTATATCAGTTCATTTCAGCAGTATCTAATGTTTAATTAAAAGGTGTGATTGTTAAGATAGTGTATCAACTTGGCTGGGCCATGATTCTCAGTGTAGTTTGGCAGACATATAATGATGTAATCATTTCCATGATGAGATTTGATATAATGTGATCACCTCCATGATGGGATCTGCTGTGAGTAGCCAATCAGTTGAAAGGGAGTTTCCTTGTGGGTATAACCTGCATCTAATATGAACTTTCTGGCAAGGCTCGCTCTGGATCCTGCAGCTGGCTCCTGTTCTTCTGACCTCTGGTTCTTGGGACTTGAGCTAGTAGCTTACCTACCATCTTGCCTGCTGATCTTGGGATTTGTTGGTCTCCACAGCCTGTGAGCCAAAGGACTGCTGTCTGACCTGCCAATCTTGGGTTTTCCAGCCCCTGCAGCTACATGAGTGAGGAGCAGCCTGATCCATGGACTTGGGACTTTCCAGCCTCTACAACCAAGTGAGCCATTTCCTTGATATAAATCTCTCTATATATATACATTTGTACAATTTACTGGTTTTGCTTCTCTACAGAACCAAGCCTAAGAGAAAAGGTGTGGAGAAGAGGGGCTTCTTACATCTGAAAGTGGTTCTATCACAAAGTACTTTTTTTTTTTTAATGTTACAAATAGCCACAAACTTGAGAAAAAATTAACAAGTTGATTGTTTTAGATTCATATCTTCTTATCCGAACAACCAACCACAGAGTTTTTTTTTAATTCAGTTGTTTTGATAAATGCTCTTCTCAGGCGCTATTATTTCTGAGAAGTAGCCAAACATCTTTTTTCCTCCATGAATGTTTATCTTAAAATATATCCAGTAATAGCTTATTGAGTTGTTAAGAAAGTAGACAAATTGAGTACCCAAAATAACCAAAGAAATATTACAGTTAGTGTTAATATAAATTAGAATAAATAATCTAAACTCTCAATTTAAACTGTTTCATTATCTTGTGGCTTTGGAGTTCGTGCAGATCACATATTTCCCGGTACACAGTGAAATACAGAATATTATTTCTTGGTACAGTGTAGAAAAGAAACATTTACTGGATGTCCTTGTAATGCAAAGCCCTATGCTAGAACTTTCACATATGCTCTCATTCTAACATCTCTGAAATAATAATATCAACCTTATTTAAAAAAAAAAAAAAAAAAACAAGGAAATTGAGGCTGGAAGTTAAACATTTCACCCAAGCTAGGAAGTGGGAATAGCTAAGTTTCATACTGTAATGTATCTTATTCTTCAGGTCCATTTTTTTCCACTATTAATCTTTCTTCAGTTCTCAGATTAACTGTACTTTCCTCTGAAAAGCCTTCCCTGACCACCTTCTGGGTCTTCCAAGACTACTTTATTTGCACATCCCCACCACGTGTTTTCCCATAGCAATCAATCTGTTAGTAACAAAGTTAAGTGCCTGAGTTAAGTGCACTGCACAGGTCAGGATTCAAATCCCAGTTTTATACTTTTTAACATCATGAACTTGAAAACTTGGCTCAGCCTCAAGCTTTTTATCAGTAAAATAGAAGTAATGTTAGCAGGTGGCTCAAGGGATTGTTGAGAGAATGACCTAATGAACATATGTCCCTGTTATTATTATTATCATCATCATCATCATTATAAGATATTATTCCACTTACACATTGGGTTGCAATTGCCTGGTTACTTTTCTATATTTCACGCTGAATTTTAAAATCTCCAGGAAAGAGTCTGTGTCTTGTTGGCTATGATTTCTCCAGAGCCTAGGAAAGTGCCTACCTGTCACATGGCAGGCACTCAAAAACTTTTGCTGAGTGAATGAATACATGAATGAATGAATACACAAGATTGCCCATTATATAGATGTTCTTGCTTTTCCCTGCCACAAGCCTTAATAAAACCCAAAACCCATAGCAGTCGAGTCAATTCCGATTCATAGAGACCCTATAGGACAGGGTAGAACTGCCGCATAGGCTGTAAATCTTTATAGAAGCTGACTGCTACATCTTTCTCTGACAGAGCAGTCTGGTGGGTTTGAACCTCTGATCTTTTGGTTAGCAACTGAGAGCTTAACCACTATGCCCCCCAGGGCTCCTTATATTTTAGGATCAGAAGGCTTAGAAAGTGGAATTTGTTATGACATCCTTAATGGCAAGTATGATCTAGAAATCCTAATAGTTAAATGGTGCCTGGAAGAGGCCAAAGCCCAGGCAGTCTCTCAACAAACGAGCAGTCATACTTTTCAGGGAAAGGATCGCTATGCTCACCTGCCGCCCTTACTCCTACAGCCCGAGAGTAATGTGCTAAATGTGAATGACCTCCCTATAGCTTCAAAGCGATCCACAAGACACTATCCATTTCCAGACAAACACTAACTCCAGTCCTGCTATGAAAAATGCCCAAGGCTCCCACTTTTTATTTGATTAATCTCAACTATGCCTATTTCCACTTTGTCACCTTCAGCTTCTGGCAGGCTAATGCCTGCTTTTATTCTTCTAGTGGAAAGAACACATTTGGATTTGACTGCTTATTACATGTACCTAGTTGACTCCCCACACGCAAGTGAGAACAGTATCCAAACATGTGCATGTAATTAATGGAGGGTCAAAGCCATTGGGCACTCATGGGCCATGGTAATAAAAGAAGATTCTTCATATTTTGTACATTTCTTATAATAAAGACCAAGTTACAGGTAGAAGTGCAAATTAAGCAGAAATAACCACAGAAAAGAGAGATGAATAGAAAGACAAAGAACCCAGTTCATTTGTGATGCAAAAATCCATTATTAGGAGCAAATCTCCTTGGACGGCCTTGTGTATGCTACATAATTCACTGAGCCCAACTGTACTTAGGAAGTGATGGTTAAATATTGAAAATCTGATTGGAAGATGGAGGTGGCTTCCTGCTCTTTCCTGTAATTGCCTTGTCTGATTTTTCTCATGAACAATGTATCACTGGAGTCTTTGAGTATGATAAAGTGCATCCTCCTGAGAGTTCTGCCCTGAAGGCTTGGACTTCAGCTCCCCAGGAGTTATCGGACAGAGGACTTCATATATCTCCTCTGCACCTGTCAGCCCCTCTTCCTTGTCAAGCCCCAGGGTGTTGTGTGGGACTCATGAGCCTCTTTCCAGCCTGTCTCCCTCCACCCTACCGCCTCTTGCACATTCGGCAGCCTGAGTTAAAAAGAGAGCCAGCCCAGGCTTCTTATTACAATCACATTCCATTTTCTTCAAATAAACCCTGCTAAGAACAAAAGCAAGACCTTTCTGGGAACAGTCTTTGTTGTGAATGGTTGATCATAACATTTTGGTGGGACCCGGAATATTATGATAATTGCTTTCAAGCAATTTGTGATATACGTGCTTAGCAGATGATGTAACTGCATATTACTGCTGTATTTTTTGTGCCATGGCTTCATGAGGCATTGTTTTCTATGACAGTATACGCCACAAATGCAAACAAATGTATTTCCCATGATCTTAACCCAGACAAATAGAGCTGTTTTATGTATTTCACACTTAACATTTTTGAGAGCTTCAAAATATAGTCAACTAAAAAGTCTCTCGATCATTTTAATTTTTACACTTTTGACCATTTTAGATATTTCAGAAATGTGATAATACTAATGAGATATTAGGGCAAGAAAAATAATAAAAAAGCATATAGCCTACAACTTTAAAAAGCTTATTTTAAACATGTTGGTTTCCCTTGAGCGCTGTTCCCAACTAACTGATCGAAATACCAGCCTTTTGAAGCATAATATTTTTATTTTATTTTTTTATTGTGCTTTAGATGAAGGTTTACACAACAAATAGTTTCTCATTAAACAGTTAGTACACATATTGTTTTATGACAATGGTTAACAACCCCACGACATGTCAACACTGTCCCTTCTCAACCTTGGGTTCCCTATTACTAGCTTTCCTGTCCCCTCCTGCCTTCTAGTCTTTGTCTCTGGACTGTTATGCCCCATTAGTCTCGTTTTGTTTTACGGGGCCGTCTAATCTTTAGATGAACAGTGAACCTCGGGAGTGACTTCATTACTGAGCTAAAAGGGTGTCCGGGGGTGAAGCATAATATTTTTATAAGAAGAATACCCAAGGAAAAATATCTAGAATCAGGTGATGTATGGATATAGATGTGAAAAATCTAGCAAGTAGAATTCATAATGCATTATGAGATCACTATACAAGAAACAAGTAGAATTTATACTAAGAGATAGCATATATAAAATCTATTAAAATTATCCCACATCAAATGCCACAATTGTCTCAATGAACCACTTCCTGGTTGTTGTTGGTTTTTGTTTTGCTTTGTTTTTCCCCTCCTACGCTCTAAGGACACAAAAAAATTTTGAGTGGCTGAGAGTGTTCCTTATTTGTGTGTGTGTCTGCTAACATAGGCATTTCTCCACTACACTCTTTCCAGTGTGCTGTGTTAAGAGCACTGACTTTGAAGTCAGATAGGCTTGAGACTAGAACTTTTGTAGAAAAAAAGTCACCACTGATTTTTTAAAATTTAACTTCTTATTTTGAAGTAGTTTTAGATTCACAAGAAATTGCAGAAATAGTACAGGTAGTTTCCATGTACCCCTCAGCCAGTTTCGCCCAAAAAAATTATCTTACATAACTATACTACATTGTCAAATTCAAGCAATTGATATTGGTACAATACTTCTCTCAGGTACAGACTTTATTTTTATTTCACCAGTTTTCAATGGACTTTGGGTGTATGTGTGTGTTTGTGTGTGTGTTATAGTTCTATGATTGGTGTAACCATCCCTATAATCAAGATTACCACAAAGAAGCACCCTTGTGTTACCTCCTCATAATCGTATCCTACACCTCAACCCTAACTCCTGGCAATCACTGATCTGCTCCCCATCATTATGATCTTCTCAATTCAAGAATATTATAAAAACAGAATCCTATAGTATGTAAACTTTTCAGGTTGGCTTCTTTTACTTAGCATTTCTTTGAGATCCATTTTACTTGTTGCCAGTAGTTCATTCCATTTTATTGCTGAGTAGTCCATAGTGTGGATGTACCACATTTTATTTTTCCAGTCATCTAAGATTGGAGGACATTTAGGTGGTTCCCAGTTTTTGGCTATTAGAAGTAAAGATGTTATGAGCCTTCATGTACCAATTTTTGTGTGAACGTTAAGTTGTTGGATCTCTTTTTCTACTAAAATAAATACCCAGGAGAGATTGCTGGGTCACACGGTGAGAGTATTATGCTTAACTTTCTAAGAAACTGCCTGTTTTTCAGAGTGCCTGTACCATTTTACATTCCCATCAGCACTGTAGGAAAGGAAAATTTCCTGCATCCTTGCCATCACTTGTTACTATCAATACTTTTTATTTTAAGCATTCTAATAGGTGTATAATATCACATGTAGCTTTAATTTGTATTTCCCTAAAGGCTAATGAGATGGTCAATTTTATGTGTCGACTTGGCAAGGTTATGATGCTCATTGTTCGGTTAAATACTAGTCTAGATGTTGCTATGAGGTATTTACATGTGATTAACATTTAAATCAGTTGGCCTTAAGTAAAGCAGATTACCCTCCATAATGCGGGTGGGCCTCATCCAATCAGTGGAAGGCATTAAGAGCAAAACCAGAAGTATCCCTAGAAAAATTCTGCCTCCAGAACAGACATCCTGCCAGAATATCCCATTCACTCCACTGCCTGAACTACTAATTTTGGAACACAAGACTGCCTGAATTTCCAAATTTCCAGCCTTTTACCTGACCTACATATTTTGGACTAGATAGCCCCAATAATTTTGGAAACCAGTTTCTCAAAATCTCTCTCTTTCTCTCTCTCTCTATATATATACATATGTCTATATCTATCTATCTACATGGTCTTAAAGGAAAGATTATTAGGCATATATACGTATGTATGTGTGTGTGTGTATATATACACACACATATATTTGTTGTTAAGTGCCATTGAGTCAGTTCCAACTCGTAGCGACCCTATGTACAACAGAATGAAACACTGCCCGGTCTTGCATCATCCTCACAATTGTTATTCTTGAGCCCATTGTTGTAGCCACTGTGTCAATTCATCTCATTGAGGGTCTCCCTCTTTTTTGCTGACCCTCTACTTTACCAGTCACAATGTCCTTCTCCAGGGATTGGTCTCTCCTGATAATATATATATGCCAAGAAGCCCTGGTTGTGCAGTGGTTAAAGAGCTCAGCTACTAACTAAAAAGTTGGTGATTCGAACTCACCAGGTACTCCACAGGAGAAATATGTGACAGTGTGCTTCCATAAAGATTACAGCCTTGGAAACCCTATGGGGCAGTTCTACTCTGTATATAAGTTCACTAGGAGTTGGAATTGACTTGATGGTAACGGGTTTATATATGTGCCTAATGGTCATTCATTTTAGATTCTGAATTTTCTCTCCAATATGTTTTAATATATTCTCATTATCTTCAAGTTTCATTAGTATGTATCTACATACACATTTATTTTTTTAATTATCCTTTTTAGAATGTAGATTATATTTTTAATCTAAGGATTTGTGTCTTCAACTTTGAAAAATAATTAAGCAATATCTCTTCAACTATTGCTTCTACACTCTTCCTTCTGTTCTATTTTTCTGGTGTTGTTATACCTAAGTTTCAAACCCTCAATCTATCCTTTCTCTTTTTTTTTTTTAACAAATTCCTAAATTCTACTTTTTATTTACTAATTCTCTATTTGATTATATGTATTCTAAAAGTTTCTACCATTTTATTTCTAGGATTTCTAATAGGCTATTTTTAGATCCACCTGTTGTAGTTTTATTTCTGCATATTTTTTGTTCTGTATTTTCTTATTCCACCACTCATCTGTCAGTTTGTCATACTGTGGTGTCTTGCATGTTTCTGTGATGCCGGAAGCTATGCCACTGGTATTTCAAATGCCAGCAAAGCCACCCATGGTAGACAGTTTCAGCAGAGCTTCCAGACAAAAACAAACTTGGAGTAAGGACCTGGTGACCTACTTCCGAAAAAGATGGCCAGTGAAAACCTTATGAATAGCAGTGGAATTTTGCCTGATATAGTGCCAGAAGTTGAGCCCCTTGCATTGGAAGGCACTCAAAATATGACTGGGGCAGAGCTGCCTCCTCAAAGTAGAATCGACTTAATGATGTGGATGGAGTAAAGCTTTCAAAACCTTCATTTACTGATGTAGCATGACTCAAAATAAGAAAGAGCTGTGAACATCCAATTGGAGAACAGAATATATAAAGCATGAATCTGGGAAAATTCGAAGTTGTCAAAAATGAAATGGAACACACAAAGATCAATATTGTAGGCATTAGTGAGCTGGAATGGACTGGAATTGGCTATTTTGAATCAGACAATCGTGTCAAAAAATATGCCATAAAATACAAATTTAAGAGGAATGGTGTCCCATTCATCATCAAAAAGAACACTTCAAGATCTATGCTGAAGGACAAAGCTGTCAGTGATAGGATAATATCCAAAGGCCTACCAGGAAGACCAGTTATTATGAATATTATTCAAATTTATGCACCAACCACTAATGCCAAAAATGAGGAAATTGAAGATTTTTACCAACTTCTGCAGTTTAAAATTGACCAAACATACAATCAAGATGCATTGATAATTACAGGCGATTGGAATCCGAAAGTTGGAAACGAAGAAGGATTGATAGTTAGAAAAATATGGCCTTGGTGATAGAAATGAGCTGTAGATAACAGAATAGAATTTTACAAGACTAACTTACTCAATGCAAATATCTTTTTTCAATAGCATAAATGGAGACTATACACATAGGCCTTACTGAATGGAAAAGACAGGAATGAAACTGACTACATCTGTAGAAAGAAACGATGGAGAAGCTGAATACCATCAGTCAGAAAAAGGCTAGGGGCTGACTGCAGAACAGACCATCAATTGCTCATATGCAAGTTCAAGTTGAAGATGAAGAAAACTAAAACAAGTCCACGACAGCCAAAGTATGATCTTGAGAATATCCCACCTGAATTTAGAGACCATCCCAAGAAGAGATTTGTCACATTAAACGCTAATTACCAAAAGGCAGACGAGTTGTGGAATGACATCAAGGACATCATACATGAAGAAAGCAAAAGGTAATTTAAAAAACAAGAAAGAAAGAAAAGACCAAAATGGATGTCAGAAGAGATTCTGAAACTTGCTGTTGAATGTAGGGTAGCTAAAGGGAACAGAAGAAATGATCACGTAAAAGAGCTGAATGGAAATTAAGAAGACAAAGTAGAGAATGATAATGAAATGTGCAAAGACCTGGAGTTAGAAAACCAAAAGGGAAGAATATGCTTGGCATTTCTAGGGGTGAAAGAACTGAAGAAAAAATTCAAACCTCGAGTTGTAATATTGAAGGATTCTATGACCAAAATATTGAATGACACAGGAAGCATCAAAAGAAGATGGAAACTGGAGGACATTATGCTGAGTGAAATAAGTCAATCACAAAAGGACAAATATTGTATGAGACCTCTATTGTAAAAACCCATGAAAAAGTTCACACACAAAATGTAACAATCTTTGTTGGTTACCAGGGATGGGAGGGGTTGGGGGGGAAATACTAAATAGGCAATAGATAAGTGGTATCTTGGGTGAAGGGTGAGAAAGTACACAATACAGGGGAAACCAGCACAACTTGTACAAGGAAAGGTCATGGAAGCTCCATAGACACATCCAAACTCCCTGAGGGACTGAATTGCTGGGTGGAGGGCTGTGGGGACCACGGTCTTGGGGAACATCTAGCTCAACTGGCATAACACAGTTTATAAAGACAATGTTCTACATTCTACCTTGGTGAGTAGTGTCTGGGGTCTTAGAAGCCTGTGAGCAGCCATCTAAGATACTCCACTGGTCTCATCCCTTCGGGAGCAAGGGAGAATGATGAGAACAGGATACAAGGAAAAGATTAGTCCGAAGGACTAATGGACCACAGCTACCAAGGCCTCCACCAGACTGAGTCCAGTACAGCTAGATGGTGCTCGGCTACCACCACTGACTGCTCTGACCAGGATCACAACAGAGGGTTCTGGACAGAGATGGAGAAGGATGTAGAACAGAATTCTAACACACACGAAAAAAGACCAGATTTACTGGCCTGGAAGAGACTGGAGAAACCCCGACAGTATGGCCCCCAGACACCCTTTTAGCTCAGTGGTGAAGTCATCTCTGAGGTTCACCGTTCAGCCTGGGAGTGGACAGCGCCATAAAACCAAATGAGACTAATGAGGTACAGTAGTCCAGGGACAAGGGCCAGAAGGCAGAAGGGGACGGAAGCTGGTGATAGGGAACCCAAGGTTGAGTAAGGAGAGTGTTGATGTGTTGTGAGGTGGTTAACCATTGTCATAGGGCAACATGTGTACTAACTGTTAAATGAGAAACTGTTTTGTTCTGTAAGCCTTCACCTAAAGTGAGAACAGCAGCACAACTGGAAGAGCATAGTCGATGTCACTGAATTGTGCATGTAGAAATTCTTGAAATGGTGTATCTTTGACTGTGTATATTTTCACCAAAAAAAAAAAAAAGGTCAAGAAGGGAGAGGGTTGACATGTTGTGGGGTTGTTAACCAATGTCATAAAACAATATGTGTACTACAGTTTCATGAGAAACTATTTGTTCCTTAAGCCTTCACCCGAAGTACAATTTAAAAAAGAGAAAAAAAGAAGATGAAAGGAATGCACAAAGTCACTGTACCAAAAAGAATTGGTCAACATTCAACAATGTCAGGAGGTAGCACATGATCAAGGACTGATGGTACTGAAAGAAGAAGTCCAAGCTGCACTGAAGGCATCGGCGAAAACAAGGCTCCATGAATTGATGGAATACCGATTGAGATGTTTCAACAAACGAATGCTATACCGGAAGCGATCGCTCATCTATGCCAAGAAATGTGGAAGACAGCTACCTGGCCGACTGACTGGAAGTGATTCATATTTGTGCCCATTCCAAAGAAAGGTGATCCAACAGAATGTAGAAATTATCGAACAATATCATTAATATCACAAGCAAATACAATTTTGCTAAAGATCATTCAAAAATAGTTGCAGCAGTACATCTACAGGGAACTGCCAGAAATTCAAGCTGGATTCAGAAGACGACATGGAATGAGGGATGTCATTGCTGATGTCAGATGGATCCTGGCTGAAAGTAGAGAATACCAGAAAGATGTTTACCTATGTTTTACTGATTATGCAAAGGTATTCGACTGTGTGGATCATAACAAATTACGGATAGAATTGCAAAGAGTGGGAGTTCCAGAACACTTAATTGTGCTCATGAGGAACCTGTATGTAGACCAAGAAGCAGTTGTTTGAACAGAACAAGAGCATACTGCGTGGTTGAAAATCAGGAAAGGTGTGCATCAGGGCTGTATCCTTTCACCATACTTATTCAATCTGTGTTAATCTGAGAAGTGGACTATATGAAGAAGAGCGTGGCATCAGGATTGGAGGAAGACTCACTAACAACCTGCAATATGTAGATGACACAACTTTGCTTGCTGAAAGCGAAGAGGACTTGAAGCACTTACTGATGAAGATCAAAGGCTACAGCCTTCGATATGGATTACACCTCACCGTAAAGAAAATAAAAAATCCTCACAACTGGACCAATAAGCAACATCACGATAAATGGAGAAAATACTGAAATTGTCAAGGATTTCATTTTACTTGGATTCACAATTAACGCCCATGGAAGCAGAAGTCAAGAAGTCAGATGATGTATTGCAGTGGGCAAATCTGCTGCAAAAGACCTTTTTAAAGTGTTAAAAAGCGAAGATGTCACTTTGAGGATTAAGGTGTGCCTGACCCAAGCCGTGGTATTTCCAATGGCCTCGTATGCATGTGAAAGCTGGACAATGAATAAGGAAGACCAAGAAAGAATTGATGCCTTTGAATTATGGTGTTGGCAAAGAATATTGAATATAGACATGGACTGCCAGAGGAAGGAACAAATCTGTCTTGGAAGAAGTACAACCAGAATGCTTCCTTAGAAGCCAGAATGGTGAGACTTCCTCTCATGTACTTTGGACTTGTTATCAGGGAAGACCGGTCCCTGGAGAAGAACATCATGCTTGGTAAACTAGAAGGTCAGTAAAAAAGAGAAAGACCTGCAATGAGATGGATTGACACAGTGGCTGCAACCATGAGCTAAAATATAGCAACAATTACGAGTATGGTATAGGACCGGGTAGTGTTTTGTTCTGTTGTACACAACAACAATTTTCTTATTCTTCATTATGGGTATTCACTTCCTTTATCTTGTTGGTTGTTGTTGTTAGGTGACATTGAGTAGGTTCTGACTCATAGCAACCCTATGTACAACAGAACAAAACACTGCCTGGTCCTGCGCCATTCTCATAATCACTGCTATGTTTGAGCCCATTGTTACAGCCACTGGGTCAACCCACTCGTTTTCCGCTTTTTCACTGACTTTTACTTCACCAAGCATGATGTCCTTCTCCCAGGACCCGGTCCCTCCTGATAGCATATCCAAAAGTATGTGTTGGTAAAAGACCCGGTCCCTCCTGATAGCATATCCAAAAGTATGTGTTGGTAAAAGACCATAAATGTCTTTTTTAAAAACTTCTTTTCTGATTGCTCTGTTATTTTCATTTCATCTGAAAAGAATTAATCTCAATGATTTATTTTGTTGACTAATTTCTTATCCTTGGTTTCTTCATGAATTATGGGATTTAATTTTTCAGATTTACCTACAGTAGGAGAGAGATTTGTCAATTATTTGGGGGTTTCCTCCTCCATCTAGCGTCTCTCCTTCCTTTCTGGTGCTTTCAAATTGCCTCTTGCAAAACCTAGAAACAGAACTTATACTGTCAGATCAGGACTCTACCCATGATAGTCGTGACATCATAGCTCTAGTCACAGAGCCAGAAGGTAACTTGACTCAAGTTCTGGCCTCATGACTGTGTCTACATTATTACTTCCTCTCTGAATATAGAGTTCATAGTACAAAGTTTTTTGTTTTTGTCTTTTTGCTTTTTTTGGCTTCCTTTCATAGAGTGGCACCCTACTCAAGACCTTGATTTTAAACAATGATCCCACTTCTGGTCTTCTGCTTGCTTGGAACCATTCGACCCTACCACCCAGCAGGAGCTGAACTCTTAGTTGGCTTTGTCTCTTTACATTTCCAGAACCCATAAGACCCTCAGGTCCAGCAAAAATTTACTGCTTTGCATTTCTGTTCTTTCTGGTCCAAATAAATGCTTATCTTGCTTTTTAAATAGTGTCTTACAAATTTTCTATTTTAATATTTTATCTATAATTACTGATTCTCAGAGAACAAGGGAGTGACTCTGTCTTGAACAGAACTACAATAGTTCTCATTACCTAATATAGAAAATGTCCCACTTCTTTAGAAAAATTTTTTCTTGAAGACATATTGAGTAAGATAATGGACAAATATTTTGGGGGTGGTTCTTCAGAAGTAGACATTCCTTTATCTAACCTGAACAAAACCAGAAAGCATATTACTTAAGTGTTGTTCCTTGATGATATTTCTAATGGAATAAGAGCTGTAATCCAAATAAATTTCTAACTTGTTTTAAGGTTAAAATTTAGAGACTGAATGGTTAGCTCCAAATATCTCTCAAATATCACTGTTTTCAGATGAGCTTTCTGACAGGGCTGAATATCAGTCAATCCAAGATTGAGCTCTTTGGAAGAAGTGCAGCGATTGTGTTGAATGAAAAGAGATCCATATGCTCTAGGCATATGTTTTAGACTGCCAGGTGGCAAGGCTGACATTCTGTTAGGAAAATTCAGGAGCCTGACTTGTATTCTCATCCTAGCAGAAGGTCTTCCCACCTCCCCAGAGTGAGCCATAGCAGCGCCTGTGAAACAGCTAAACTTTTTATTTTAAAAGAGCTTCATATCTTCTCAAAGTCTTAGTAGAAATCTCACTTGAGGTTTTCCAAGAACCAGGAAGAATATTCTAGGACCCAGAAGAAAGATGTTGACAAAAGAAGACCTTAGTTCAGAAAGGTTATCAAAAGGAAGTGACACATGTGATCCTGATTTTCTCCATTATTCAGTCAAATGCATATTCAACAAGGACCTTCCATGTTCCCATTTCATATTTGGTTCTGGTAATATTAGGATGATGGTTATTTAGTTTCTGTCCTTGAAGGATTATATCAGACCAAGACCAGAGGCAGAGAAACAATCAGGAAATGACTAGTCTTTGTGAGACATAAAAAGACTAAACTGAAGCAGTAGGAAAGTAGAATAAAAGATAAGTTTAAAAATGCATTTAGAAGACAGAATCGTGCTGGTTTGTGGAATAAGGAAATAAGAAAACATTTATAACTCCAGGATGACGTCCAGTTTTTTCCTCGTGTGACTGGGTTGATTGGTGAAGCCATTTATGGGCACAAAGAATATGAGAAGAAGAGAAGGAAAAGGAACAATAATATAAAGGGCTCAAGTTTTATTTTAAACTTTAAGTGTTTGTGGACATCCAGGTGAAGGATTCTAGTGGGCAAATGAATAATTATTGATTTCAGGACAGAAACAGATTTGGGTGTCGTCAACATATAAGGCTATAGAGTAAGCAGAGAATGAACCCTAGAGGGGAGGCAGAAGAGAGTTCTCACTTTTAATTTCATCAAAAATATCCATTCAGCTGCAATAAGTGAAAAACAAAAAACCCACAAAATTGGCATTGTTTAATAGAATGAAGCCACAGGACATCCACCTACCCTTCTTTGCCTTAGTTGTATCTTGGACTCAGCTCAGCACATCTTAAGTACTGTCAAGAGAAGCAAGTTAACTATTAAAGCTAGGTTTTGGAACTAGATTTCATTCACTGAAATACACACCTGCTAGCAGAGAGGTGAGTCAAACAGAGCAATCATGGAGTCCCACAAAGATTCCAGTCCATGATATCAGATGGCAATATGAGTTCAAGCTGGCATCTTCCACATGTGGACAAAGGCAAAAGACATGGATTTCTGAGCATAAGGTCCTCCAACTGTCTCAGAGAGGGTAGTCAGTCAGTAGCAAGATGAAGTCATTACACAAAAGTAAGAGACTAGAACTCTAGGGCTAAAGTGGGGATAAGGAAAAGACCTAGGCAAAACCCCAGGAATAGGGAAACTCCAGAAACAAGACAAAAACAAACCAACAACAAAACCCGTTGCTACTGAGTTGATTATGACTCATGGTGACCCCATGTGTTAAAGAGTAGAACTGAGCTCCATAGGGTTTTCTTTGCTGTAATCTTTTTTTTTTTTTTATTGTTGTAGTTAATAGTCTCCCATACAAAATTTTTATCCATACATTGTTATGAGACCCTAATTGCTCACCCCATTCTGCGACAGCACACTCCTCCTTTCCTCCCCTGATTCCCCATGACCATTCAACCAGCTCCTAACCCTCTCTGCCTTCCCATCTCACCTCTGGACAGAAGCTTCCCCTTTGGTCTCTTGTATCTACTTGACTAAGAGGCACATTCTTCACAAGGATCACTTTATGTCCCACAGTCCAGTCCAAT
The DNA here is from genome assembly GCA_030035585.1 of Dugong dugon. NCBI lineage: Eukaryota > Metazoa > Chordata > Mammalia > Sirenia > Dugongidae > Dugong > Dugong dugon. The sequence continues at coordinate 99,388,028 of CM057467.1, read as the reverse complement.
CCCTGTCTGAAGAGTTGGCCTCAGAAGCTGTTTTAGTTCTGGGCTGACAGAATGTCCAGGGGCCATGCTTTCCAGGGTACCTCCAGTGTCAGTCAGACCATTAAGTCTGATCTTCTTGCTAGAATTTGAGTTCTGCACCCCATCCTTCCACTGCTCCATCAGGGACTCTCTGTTGCGTTCTCTGTCAGGAGGTTCACTGGTGGTAGCCGGGCACCATCTAGTTCTTCTGGTCTCAGGCTGATAAAGTCTCTGGTTTATGTGGCCCATTCTATCTCTTGGGCCAATACTTTCCTTGTGTCTTTGGTGTTCTTCGTTCTCCTTTACTCCAAGTGGTTGAGACCAATTGATTTATCTTAGATGACCTGCAAGCTTTTAAGACCCCAGATGCCACTCACCAAAGTAGGATGCAGAACATTTTCTTAATAAGCTTTGTTATGCCAATTGCCCTAGAAGTCCCCTGAAAGCATGGTCCCCAGACCTTTACCCCTGCTACTGTGTCTCTCAAAGTATTTGATTGTATTCATGAAACTTCTTAGCTTTGGTTTAGTCCACTTATGCTGACTATGGATAAACAAATTATGGTATATCCACACAATGGAATATTATGCAACGATAAAGAACAATGATGAAGCTGTGAAACATCATCTAACATGGTGGAATCTGGAACTTATTATGCTGAGTGAATTTAGTCAGTCACAGAAGGACAAACACTGTATAAGACCACTATTATAAGAACTCAAGAAAAGGTTTAAACACAGAAGAAAACATTCTTTGATGGTTACAAGGGTGGGGAGGGAGGGTGAGTGTTATTCACTAACTAGATAGTAGATAATAATCATCTTAGGCAAAGGGAAGGACAGTTTGTTATGGGTCTATTTAGTTTATTTAGTGCCCTTCCTTATCCTTTGTGGTGGATTTTACTTTAAAGTCTATTTTGTCAGAGATTAATATTGCCACTCCTGCTCTTTGTTGAGTGTTGCTTGCTTGATTATATTTTTTTCCATCCTTTGAGTTTTAGCCTGTTTGTGTCTTTAAGTCTAAGGTGCATCTCTTGTAGGCAGCATGCTTTTTATTCCAATCTGCCACTCTCCGTCTCTTTATTGGTGCATTAAGTCCGTTTACATTCAGCGTAATTATTGATAGGTATGAGTTTAGTGCTGTCATCCTGATATCTCTTTTTGTGTGTTGTTCACAGTTTCTTTGTTCCCCTTAATTTTCTGTGCTGAGTCGTTTTTCTTTATGAATTTTTTTTTTTCATCTTTTTCATTGTTGTAGATTTTGTGTTTGCTGGGTCTTTATGTTTTTCTACTTTTTTATTTTGATTTGTAGGATTGTTAGATTCCTTTGTGGTTACCTTAATATTTACCCCTATTTTTCTAAGTTTATCCCACTCTTTTATTACTTTATATCGCCTTGACCTCCCCCCATATGAAAAATCAATGTCTGCATTTTTAAGTCCCTCTTTTTTGTTTTAAAGTTGTCCTTTTTTACATATTCATATCTGTTTCCCTATTTTCAGTGTTTTAGCTTTGATGTATTTTTGACTTCCCTATCTGAGTCACTATCTGTTTGCTCTGTCCTGTGTTCTAGTCTTGCGTTATCAGGTGTTATTGATTGTCTAACCATAGGACTCCCTTTAGTATTTCTTGTAATTTTGGTTTGGTTTTTGCAAATTCCCTGAACTTCTGTTTATCTGGAAATGCCCTAATTTCACCATCATACTTGAGAGACAGTTTTGCTGGATATATAATTCTTCGCTGGCAGTTGTTTTCCTTCAAGGCTTTGTGTATGTCATCCCATTGCCTTCTTGCCTGCATGGTTTCTACTGAGTAGTCCAAGCTTACCCTAACTGACTCTCCTTTGTAGGTGACTTTTGTTTTATCCCTAGCCATTCTTAAAATTCTCTCTTTATCTTTGGTTTTGGTAAGTTTGATTATAATATGTCTTGTTGACTTTCTTTTGGGATCTACCTTATGTGGGGTTCGATGAGCATCTTGGATAGATATCTTCTCATCTTTCATGATATCAGGGAAGTTTTCTGTCAACAAATCTTCAACAATTTTCTCTGTATTTTCTGTTATCCCCCCCTGTTCTGGTACTCCAGTCACTCGTAGGTTATTTCTCTTGATAGAGTCCCACATGACTCTTAGAGTTTCTTCATTCTTTTTAGTTCTTTTATCTGATTTTTCCTCAAATAAGTTGGCGTCAAGTGCTTTATCTTCAGTATCACTAATTGTAACTTCTACTGCCTCAATTCTGCTCCTATGACTTTCTATTGAGTTGTCTAATTCTGAAATTTTATTGTGAATCTTCTGGATTTCTGATTGCTGACTCTTTATGGATTCTTGCAGCCTATTAAATTTGGCATTATGTTCTTGAATAACTTTTTTAAGTTCTGCTACTACTTTGTCTGTGTGTTCCTTAGCAATTTCTGCATTATGTAGAATTTCCTTTCTAACTTCTAGAAGAGTTCTGTATATTAATCTTTTGTATTCTGCCTCTAGTAATTCCAAGAATTTCTCTTCCTCCAGAGAATGTATTGGTTCTTTATTATGGGAGCTAGCTGAAGCCATCATGGACTGTCTCTTTATGTGATTTGATATTAACTCTTGTCTCCGAGCCACCAATAAGTTATTATAATTTTATTTTATATTTGTTTGGTGAGTCCTAGCTTCTTGTTTTGTTTTGTTTTGATATGCTCCAATAGGCTGCTCATGTGCACTAGTTTGATTATTGGCACCTTTGAAGCTCTAACGTCCTGTCACCAGGTAGTTAGTTCTGTAACTAAGTATGTGCACACAAGAGTCCATTGAATTTTCATATGAGTTCATCTCAGGTGTCCAGGTGGTCGGTAACCAAGTGCGTGGTGCAGGCTCTCACCTACAGTCTTAGAGAGTCATGGGTGATTGGTGCAGGCAGTGGTCTCTGGCTGTGGTAGTGGATCATGCACTGAGCCAGGCGGGGGGCTGATGGCTGTCCCTAAGAGTCTGAAAGGAAAGCATGTCCCTATTCCCTAAAGCGAGTAGGTAGGTGAGTTTTGTAGCCAGACTATGAGCACCCCACTCTGTTGGCTGTAAAGGCTCAAGGGCACCACTTTTACTTGGACTCCTGTAGCAGGTGACTAGGTGGCTTAGGTGATGCCACCCATCCTCAAGCCCCTGTTGCAGATCGGTAAAGGTGCCTACTTAAGTGGTGAGGCTGTTTTGAGGGTCACAAATCTGCCACTTCACAGCTGAAATGGTTCAAGTTAAACTTCAGATGTTTGCCTTGTTGTGTTGTGGTAGTGAGGGCGAACGCTGTTGAGATGAGTCCCCACAAGTCTATACAGGGATGTAAGGCACTCAAAGTCTGTGGACCCCTTATGCCTGTGCCTAGCAAAGGAGCTATGCCAACCCTGAGTTCCTGGCTTAGGGGAGCCAGTAGCTTATTTGTTCCCCCTCCAAGGCCAGGAGAATGGGTCAGGGAACCTTTTGAGATCTACTTCCATCCCAGCAGACTCCCAGTGCAGAGCGGGGAGGAAGGAGGTAAAAGGGAGAGAGGTTTTTCCCAAATAGGCTTTTTTTTTTTTTTTTTTTAAATCTCCATTAAAGGCTGCACGCATGTACTTATCTTTAGCCTCTTGGGAGCTGCTTTTCACTGGTTTGGAGTGTCCAAGCAGAATCTCTGCTGCCAGATCTCTCTTGATGTGGAAACTGCTTCCGGAGCATGTGCAGCTGTTTGCCTGCTTCACTGCAGACCCAGATCAGCTGAAGAGCTGCAGTCCCACAGCCACCGCTCTGGCGCTGCTCTCTTCTTCTGAACCATCTCCCTCTCCCCCTGCTACTCAGTCCGATTCCTCAACTTTGCCTTGTTCAGGGCTCCTAGATATTCATATATAATCAAATCACTTGTTTTTCCAGGTCTTTGCTGTAAGAGGGATATAGGAAGCCATCTGACTACTCTGCCATCTTGGCCCCGCCACTTTGCTTCATCTTTATGGAAGCAGATTGCTTCCATGGCACCACTGGATTGGTATGAACCACCAACCTTTTGAATGGTACCCAAATGAAAACTGTTTGCACCACCCAGGGACCTAGAAACAAGACAGAAAACCCATAATCAGAACTATGGTACCCTGAGCCTAGAGGCTGGATCTCAGAGAAGATGCATTAAACAATCAACTATCAATTTCATCAGTTCTACCTCCTCAATAGTTCTCAAATCCATGACTTTCTCTCCATCTTCACTGCTGCTGCCTTAGTTCAGGCTGCCATCGCCTCTTGCCTGAATTACTGGAACAGCCTCTTATCTGATCTCTTTGCCTCCAGTTTTGCTCTACCATGCTTTCACCCTTGTCACTGCAACTGGCAGGACCTTTTGAAAGTATTAATCTGATCATATCACCCATTTTCCATTTTAAAACCATTCCCTCTAATCCATTTCCCTCAGGATAAAGTCCAAATTTTTAGCATGACTTAACCAGTCTCTTCATGGGCTGTTCCCCACTTATTTCTGCAATCTTGTCTCTCACCGCACGCTCTCTAATATTCTGTGGTCCAGGCATACTAAATAATATGCAGTTCTCTAAACATGGCATACTTTTTCTCTCCTCTAGGCCTTTTCAAAATGCTGGTCCCTCTGCCTGAGACACTTTTCCAGTTTCTTCATCTGGCTAATGCCTGCTCTCCTTTAGTCACAGCCTAAATATAACTTTCTATATAAACCAGAATCAGTTAAGTGACATGTTCCCAGAACATCACATATTTTTTTCTATTATATGTTATCCTGCCATGTTGTAATTCTCTCTGTCTAGCTCCCCTACAATATTAAAATTTCCATGAGAGTAGGGACTATGTCTCGTTTAGCACTCTATCCTCACCACTTAGCACAGTATTTGGTCTCTTGAAAATGGTCAGTAGCTGTTTGTTGACGTAATATTTAGCTTTCCCGGTGAATGACAGAATAATGGGTTATGGCTGAGTAGGTATCCTCTCCATTATAACTGGTTTGGTACACTGTCTAGAGTTGGGCTTGCTCTACAACAGTTAGGAATCCCCAGCTGAGGAGGGAGAAGAGCTACAAAAGCACTGCCATCTTTATACCCAACTCTTCACTCCATGGGCCTGAGGAAAAAAGAATTTCGTGCCTGGCCATAGAATCTAGGGGCCCTGGTGGCACAGTGGTTAAGCATTTAGCTGCTAACCAAAATGTCAGTAGTTCAAATCCACCAGTTGCTCCTTGGAAACCCTATGGGGCAGTTCTGCTCTGTCTTATGGGATTGCTATGAGTTAGAATCAACTCGACAGCAGCAGGTTTGGTTTTTTTGGTAAGAAGACCTATATTATCTTGTCTGAGGGATTTCACTTCTCTTTACTTCTCTTTCCAGTCCAAGTGGTTTGTGTGGGGTTGACCCCACATTCGAACTCCAAGGTTGGGTCCTTTATACTAAACCTGGTCAATTAGAATATTCCATCCCCCAATTCATAGTGTGTCTACTTCGTTAGTGGTCACATTTTGCTGGAGCAAAAAATGATGTCTTTCTGGGGAGAGCAAAATTTGGAGCAAAGAAGATTAACGATTGTGATTACCTAAATGTACAATAATAAAAGTCTTGTTAAATAAATAATGCAGCCATAAAAAATTTTGGTATCTCTAATTTATTGTTCAGTGAATAAAGCAAATTAAAGTGGTTACAGTCATATTTTTGTATGAAAATACTATATTAAACAGATGTGTATGTGTACATGCATACACATAAACACACACACAGAGAAAAAATACTAACTCCAAACTATTAACATGACAGTGGTTGTCCTTATAGTATTGCTGGTTATACAAAAAGTACCTAAGAGCATTACCATAAATAAGACTGAATAGCGCAGCTTTTGGAAAAATTACCATTTTCAGAGTGTGATTGTTAGATGGAGTTCATAGCACAAGACCATATCCTAGAAGGGGGGAATATTATTTTCTTCTTAAGGGAATGGTTATTTCCATTGGGATGAAGTTACTCTCCAGGCACAAAATATGGCAAGTCTATGGATAAGATAAGAGCCCTGGGAGTGCAATAGTTAGGCATTCAGCTGCTAACATAAAGGTCAACTGTTCAAATCCTCCAGCTGCTCCTTGGAAACCCTATGGAGCAGTTCTACCCTGTCCTGTAGGATTGCTGTAAGTCGGAATCCACTCAACAGCAATGGGTTTGGTTTTTGGGTTTTTATAGACAGGATCAGTGGTCAGAAAAGTTTTCCTGTAAAGGTTGTTGTTGTTGTTGTGTGCCATCAAGTTGATTCTGACTTACAGTGACTCTATAGGACAGAATAGAACTGCTCCATAGGGTTTCCTAGGCTGAAATCTTTACAAGAGCAGATCACCAGGTCTTTTCTTCTGCAGAACTACTGGTGGGTTCAAACCACTGATGTTTTGGTTAGCAGCCAAGTGCTTAACCATTGCACCACCAGGGCTCCTTTCCTGTAAAGGGCTAGATAGTAAATATTTTTGGCTTTGCAGGCCACACCATCACTATTACAACATTTCAGCTCTACCACTGTAGTGCAAAAGCAGACACAGACAATATGCAAACAAATATGTGTGGTTGTGTTCCAATGGATTAGAGGCTTCTTTTCTTTCCGAGGGGCCAGTGAGTCTGAAGTCCCAGGCGTAGAGACATTTGGAGAAGTTCTGTTGAAGGGGTTAAGCTGCCCTTGTACAAGGGAGGAGGCTGCAAGAGGGGAGGAAGAGCAAGTCTTTGCTTTCCACAAGCATCTGTGCTGGTACCGGTTATATAGGCAACAGTTGTGGATGCAGAAATGCAGAAGATGATGGTTGGATGGAAAGTGTCAGGGCTGATCTCCAGCCTCAAAAGGTCATGTTAGAGTTCCATTTCAAGTAGAAAGAAACCTTTGGATTAAAGGGAGAAAGTAGGGAAATGAGCAGTGGGAATGAATGAAGGTAGTGGTGGGGACCTGAGTGGTATGAATGAATGAAGATGGACTCTGAAGAGCAGTGAACCATGAGGGAAGCAGAGCAGGGAAAACAGTACAGTGACAAGATAAGAAGCTCAGGTAGAAAGAACCCAAGAGACATATTCCATACTCACAGAAACACTCAGAAATAGCTGGATGATACTTTTAGTGGTCCATCCTTCAAGCCACAATAATTTGTGGAGGATATAACGTGTTATCACAGGCTAATGAAGCCAGGGACATAAGAATCATATACAAGATAGCTAAAAGCTCCTAAGAATTTAGGAGTGCTTTGAAATGAATTTGAGTTTTGTTCATCACAACTATATCTACATTAATTTGAAAAGTAGTAGTATATAAAAATGAAGAACACGTTATTTACTCAGACTATACACTGATGTGCAAATAGATCTGTGTACTTAGGATAATTCCATAGCCGCCATGTGAATCAAAGGTTGGTACCATTTGATATCACAAAAATCCAGAGAAGAAAATGTGTTGATCTTATTTTGGAGCTAATCTGCTGATGAAGCTAGGAAGATCTAGCTGAAGAAATGGAAAACTAATCCTCGATGCCCTTCATGGCCTGGTTCCTCGTACATATAACCACATTTTGCACCAATGTCCTTGCTGTTTTGTTTGTTCTGGTCCTACAGGCCTGCTATCACTTCCTAAGATGCACCATTCTCTCTCCTTCCTCAGGGCCCTGCAAGTGCTGTTCCCTCAGTTTGGAACATGATCTCCCCCACCCACATCCCTATGCCTAATATATTCCTAGACATCCTCCAAACATAAAGTTCTGTTTTAGGTTTCAGTGACATTATGGCATAGTGGGAAAAGCCCCAACCTATTGGTTGGGAGGGAGAGCTTATTTCTAATTCTAGATCCACTTCTATCTAGTTATGTACCTTTGACTTACTTTACCTTCTCTAAAACTTAATTTAGACATTAGGCAAACAGAGCTAAAAATACCGACACTACCTAACCCAAAGACTAGTTCAGAGAAGTATATTAGAGAACAGGAAGTGCTTTGAATAGTACAAGGCACTATATTTGGAAACCTGTAACTCAGCCCAGAGTTCCTTAGCAGGCCTGTTCCCCACATTCACTTTTCCTCTTTACAGTAGGTGTCAGAAATTCAACTCACTTTCCTCTCCTCTAATAACTGTCACCACTCACTCAATCCCTCGAAATCATGTTGTTCTAAGATTGGTTGCATACCCTACACATCACCATGTTTGTCCACCCCAAAGACAAGTAAACAAGTTGTTTGACTGCAAATTGCTACCAGAAAACAAAATAGGCAAACTTGGTGTTGTTAGTGACAGAGCTTTGGAAAAATTGTATAGTTCTTTCATTCATGTTTCCTTTTCAGAGTAACTGAAACACCCTTGGGCTTTTGCCTTCTAGCTTTCTTCTCAAAGACAGAGCTCAACAAAACTTTCTTCTCTTGCTGACCCTGATTTTAGCGACATCCTGAGAATTCTTCTTCCAGAATGCTTCTTTTCACAGACTAAGAATGCCATCCAAGAAAAAGGTTGTCTCTTTGTCTTAGTTGCATTTTGCAAATCAGAAGCCTCTAGTTCAGGTGACTCCATGTAGCCCCAACCCACATGGGAATGATTTGAAGGAAGAGAGCAAAGACACTATCCATGTGTTGCTACTCCCCATGCCAGTATGCACACTCACATGACTAAATGAACATAATACTCTTTCCAGCTGATTACAGTCCAACTTCAGAGTTATACTCATGCCAGCCCTTATCAATCAAGAGCTGGCATGTAACATAAAACCCCATTGAGGCAGAATCTTTCTCCCAAAATTTACTCTTAGAGTTCTGGAGTAATCTTTTACATAAAGCCTTCAGTTGTGCCAGAATTAGAAACTTCTTTCAACTTTGTAATTTGTAGGTAATCTGGCTGTCGGCAGTGGTATTCAGTTCAGGTTGGTGCACTTCTCTAATAATATAAATGTATAAATTCAAGTATACTATTAAATTCAGTATAAATTCAGTTCAGGTTGGTACACTTCTCTAAAGGTATAAATGGAGCAATTCTATTTTTGGTAAAAGACTGGAATGGTCCTTATGAAGTGATTTGGTCCCTCTTCTAAAGCAGTTTTGCACTTTGTTTTCTACAATTGCTCTTTAGGTGCTAAGAACTGAGATTTCACAGCCACTGTTGGTAACCTACACAAACCCTTTTCTACCTTCTTCATTGCTGGCAAAATAAGATTTCACATGGGTAGTCACTGGGTTTTCTTTGCTCTGATTGGGCAGCATGCCCATTCTGATTGGTTGGTGCCTATCCTGTATCAGTTGTTAAATATTTTGGATATCACCCTCTAGTTGTTCACCCTCCATACAGCCACATGCTCAGAGGAGTGGCTCCTCCTCACTGCTGGGAGTGAATCACATTTTGTCTAAGCCAATCAAAGTTACCTCATTCCCTTGTCAGTGATTGGTTTAGGTATAAGCAGGTAGCCCCATCTTGGCCAATGATCAATGATATGGGAGGGCAAGTCTAGTGGAGAAAATTCTGGGGGAAATCTTTAGTCTTAAAAAGATATGTGACTTCACATTAGAGGGTTTCACATTAAAGCTGGCAGATTGAATATATGTCTTCACCATTGGTTCCTTCAAAGACCCCACTAAAAAGACAATAAATGAACTTTCTTTAAGGCATATATCTATAAGAACAAAGAAAACAGGAGAGGAGATGAGGCCAGCAACATTCTAAAAGCTAAAAGCATACAGGCATGTAGAAATTTGTGTAGCAGATCCAAGAAAGCTGAATCCTAAGTCATCAGTGGACAGAGCTGACAAGAAACCCAATTTCACAAAAATGCCCCAAAGTCTCAGGAAGTAGAACCTCTGGTTATAAGAGTACAAACTTAGCTGAAAACAAAGTGATTTTTAAAACTGTTAAAAAAGAGAGAGAGCTCCTCATACCTTCTCTATACATCTAGTAATTGCCTCTCCCTACACTGAGGGGTTACCCTCTATAAAGAGTGAAAATCTTTAGCTTAGGGAACCCCAGGCAAAGTTGAGAATAGGAGTGAAATTCCACATACTTAATACTGAGATCCTTGATCCTCTTTCATGAGTTGAGTTCCCAAAACTCTGGTAGCCATGATTATATAGAGATAGGAGTAGAGGATTCTTCTCTAGGGAATCTGTCCAGCACAAGAGATGAAAAAAAAAAAAACTAAAAATTATAATATCAGGGATTCCTCTATTGTATCTGTCCTGCTAGATCACATAGCCATGAAGCCTACAGTTGACAAGGCTCAATCATGTGCAAAAGTTTCTGATTAGCTTTTCAGTGGCCTACCCTTAAATAAGAGTAGACTGTAAGTGATCACTAGATATTTGAGGAAGGCTCCAACATGAAGGACAGAGTCCAAGGCAAGTATAGAAAAGCATTTGTGAAGACACTGATATGATATAGAGAGACAAAAACTTCAAAGAACTGTCTTCCATGTCTCAGAGAGATAAGAGTATGTTTTGCATCTATGAAACAAGAACAAGATGCTATTTCTGCAAAAGGGGGGAGTAAATCCTCTAATAGTTTCCTGAGATAGGGTGCATGGGACATAATTTTCTGAGACCTTGAATAGTTGAAAATATCTTTATTCTATCCTCATACTTGATTGATAATTTGACTGGGCATAGATTATAGTTTAGAAGTAATTTTCACTCAGAAGTTTTAAGGCATTGCTCTATTACCTACCAGTTCCCAATGTTACTGTGGAGAAGTCTGATGCCGTTAAGATTCTTGATCCTTAGTATGTAATATGTCTTTTTTTTTCCTCCACATGTATAATATACCCTCTTTGTTCTGAAATTTCATGATGATGTGCCTTAGTGTGGACCTATTTTCATTAATTCTGTTTGGCACTCAGTAGTCCTCTTCAGTCTGGAAACTTGTGACCTCCAGGTTAGGGATTTTAAAATTATTATTGTTTCATGATTTCTTCCTCTCTGTTTTGTCTTTCTCTTTTCTGGAAATCCTCTTATTTGGATATTGGACCCTTTTTGCTCTACTGTTCCCCCTTCTCCATCCACCTTTTATTTCAGTTTTGCTCTATTCTGGGAGAAGATTTCCTGAACTTTATCTTCCAACACTTTTATCAAAAATTTTTGTCTTTTTTTTTTTTTTTTTAATTTCCAAGAGCTCTTTTAAAAAGAACTGCAACAGGATAAACCAGTTGCCTTGGGCGTGGCAACCCCATGTGTGTCAGAGTAGAATTGTGCTCCATCGGGTTTTCAATGGCTGAGTGTGGAAGTGATACCTGGAGCTGCTAAAGACATCCGGCATTCATGAGGGAACACCTCTGCCAAAAGCCAATATATTAAGAAGAGCAAATAGAGCATCACTGTGCCCCTAATGACATCACTGAGGCATCCCTAAAACCTTCTTGTCTAGATCATTTCTCCCACATCACCAGGTGATTGGACCACGGACAGGAATCATAACCAAGGAAAAGAAATTGGAAAGCTGGTCAGAGATACTGTGTGATCTAATTTAAATCACCTTCAGCTGGGTTTTCTATTCCTGCAGCCAAAATCATCCAATTGACATAGAGACTCAAGTTCTGTCAGGAAAAGGTGGTGGGAAGAGGTGCTTGACACATGGTCTGGAAAGTCATCAGGGATTAAAGCAGCTTTCTCATGGATCATGAGCACTCTCTCTCGGTTTCTCTCTCTTGCAGCTATCTATCGCCTCTCTCTAGCCATCATTTCCTCTGCTTACTCATATTGTCTGCTCTTTTTTAGCAAATGGCCAGTCATAACCCTCCTCTATTTCATGGCTTCCTTTCAACTTTATTTCCCTTTGTTAAAAGGCAGGTTCTCTAGTAATTTTTTGTCTAGATTTTTGAGAGAGTAAATCAGATAGGTACAGTTCATATTTCAGGGCTAGATCACACAGGAACTCTGACCAGCTTTCCAATTTCTTTTCCTTGGTTATGATTCCTATCCGTGGTCCAATCACCTGGTGATGTGGGAGAAATGAAGGGACTCCTCTTTCACTCATGGTGATATATCACCGTTATATTCATGGTGATATAAAACTGCCTACCTAGACCCATGCACAACCTCAACAGAAGATTGTTGGGAGTAGGAAAGGGACATTTCTTCTTAGAATGGGTTGTTGAATAGACTGATTTACTCAAAGTCAGGTAACTGGTGGCCGTTTTCAAACATCAAAAAAAGAGAGAATACACAATATTGTTTAATGGCCCATTCTTTCTATATTACTTCACAGTAGAGCATTCCAAAGCCCAAACCACAACCTCCTACTACAATCATTTTCTCTTCTGGCCCCACTGGAAATGAGATACAGCAGCTTCTCACCACTTCTATAGTATTCATTCTGGAAATATTATTCCCCTTGGGTGGTCTCTCCAGGCAAAAAAAAAAAAAAAAAAAATCTCATTCCTTTGCACTGCCATTTTAAGAACTAAGGAATATAACTCACATTCGTCACTTTTATAAAATTTATTTCCACCAAATGAATGTGTAGATTCGTTTTTGTTCAAACATAATGCAAAGCGTTATGCAAATACCAAAGGCAGTGTTTAAAGTTATGGCACTTTTATTTACAGACTATGTACTGAATACAATTTAAAGATGCAAAAATACTTTGTCCTTGCCTTGTTCACAAAATACACAGGTTACTTACTGTGAGGAGCCAGAAATTCATGATGAGTAATAAAAATAGAGAGAGAGAGATATGCATATGGATATACAGTACATTATAGAGAGATACACCTACATAAAATTCACGTGCCTTTAAGTGTACCTAAACTTTGATAGTTTAATATGTGTATGTATTTCTAGATATTGTTAATGTACCTTATGTATACAGAGGGAGATTTGAGTGTGTATACGTGTGTGTATGTTGAGAGAGAAAGAGATGATCTTTAAAAATGGGTATTAAAGATGCGATAGCATTGTAATGTCTTTAATAGGTATTTAACAAGCCTTTAATGCTAACATGTCTTTAATACCTATTTTAACCCTGTGGCAGCCCAGCAAAAATATAAAATTGATGTAGCAGATTCGTTAAGGAATGTTCAAGTATAGGGAGTGAGAATACTTTCTTCCCTTATTTTTTCCTTTTAGCTCACAAAGTTACTCTTCTCGTTCAGGAGGATGAAGTACCCTCAAACAGTGCTGTCTTAAACTTATCCTTAGCTGATTTGAGAGCCAATCAATTTGTGAGGAGGGGGGGTCTTCTCACTTTTATGGTTGTTTACTAGCCCAATCAACATTAATTGTATTCCCCCAATCTAACGGCAAAAGTCGAAAGGATTTGTTCTCAGGAAAATGTAAATGTTATACCACCAACTCACAACAGTCCAGTTCTTCTACATGACAGTTATGCCACATGTTTTTAAAAAAGAGAAAGTATACAAATCTGCCAGCGATTCCTTTCCCTGTTTCACCAAATCCTTAGCTACAGAGCTAGAGCTAACTTGTGAGGGAGAGGGTGGGAAGAGGAAGGAACCGCCTTCAAAGCTTGTAACAGCTGTTCCTAATTGTAAAAGATTAAGGAAAAAAGCAGCCTGTTAGATCAAAACAACTGCAAAAACCAATCACAGAGCATAGAATCCTGTCTTCATCTGTCTGCCAAATTAAGCAGTTATTCCAGACTCTGCTTCCTTAATCAAAGTCTTACATTGTACAGGGATTTCCCTATGGTTAGTTTCACATAGAATTCAAGGGTGTTTCTATAAGGTTATTCTACCTATGGAATTTACTTGCCAGTCAAGTCGATTCTGACTCATAGCTACCCTGTAGGACAGAGTATAACTGCCCCATAGTATCTCCAGGGAGCAGCTGGTGGATTCAAACTGCTGACCTTTTGGTTAGCAGCCAAGCTCTTAACCCCTGCTCCACCAGAGCTCCTACTTGCCAGGTAGTATATATAAAATGAAGGTGTTGATTACCTTATTATAAAAATAATTCTTGCTTAGTATAGGAAATCTGGAAAATAGTATTATACACAAAGAAGAAAATAAAAATCATCAGATGTCCATCCTATCATTTCATAATAAATATCACTATTTTAGAATATATTCCTTTAGTCTTTCTTCTGCTCATAAAGATCCATTTTTCTTACAAATAAATATATCTCATCATACATATTATTATATAATATCCTTTTTTCTCTTAATGAATTGTATGCATTAAATATTTATTTTACATTATTTTTAATGACTGCAAAGTACTCCATTAAATCGATGTACAATATATTTTTAAAAATCTTGTTGTTGCACATTTAGATTGTTTCCAGTTTTTACTATTAACACGTTATTGCAGTACAGAAGCTTCCTACCACTTCTATAGTATTCTGGAAATATTATCTCCCTTGCATAGTCTCCTCTCCCAGCAAAATTTTTTTTTTCTTTTTTAAATTGTACTTTAGCTGAAGGTTTACAGAGTAAACTAGTTTCTCATTAAATAATTAATACACACATTGTTTTGTGACATTGGTTGCCAACCCTATGACATGTCAACACTGTTCCCTTTTCGACCCTGGGTTCCCTGTTACCATCTTTCTTGTCCCCTCCTGTCTTCTCGTCCTTGCCCCTGAGCTCATGTGCCCATTCAGTCTCATTTCGTTTTATGGGCCTGTCGTACTTCTGGCTGAAGGGTGAACCTCAGAAGTGACTTAAATACTGAGTTAAAAAGGGCGTTGGGGGGGCCATACTCTTGTGTTTCTCCAGTCTGTCAGACCAGTAAGTCTGGTCTTTTTTTTTGTGAGTTAGAATTTGTTCTACATTTTTCTCCAGCTCTGTCCAGGACCCTCTATTGAGATCCTTCTCAGAGCAGTCTGTGGGGGTAGCCGGGCACTATCTAGCTGTGGTGGACTTAGTCTGGTGGAGGCTGTGGTAGTTGTGGTCCGTTAGTCCTTTGGACTAATCTTTCCATTGTGTCTTTGGTTTTCTTCACTCTCCTTTGCTCCAGATGGGGTGGGACCAGCAGTGTATCTTAGATGGCTGCTCACAGGGTTTTAAGACCCCAGATGCTACTCACCAAAGTAGGATGTAGAACATTTTCTTTATAAACTACATTATGCCAGTTGATCTAGATGTCCCCCGAGACCATGGTCCCCAGCTATCATAGGCAAAAAATGTTTAATAAATTATTGCATGCATGCATTCATGACCATTTTCTCCTGATTAATTCCTTAGATATACGCGGTCAGATATGCAAAATTGTAATATTCTAAGTTATTCGCAGAAAATTTATTAAGCCAAGAATTTTATTATAAGAGCTAAAAAGTTTGTGCCAACTTGATTTCTTAACATCTTAGATTCTTGTAGAGTAAATTGAAGGAAATTACTTCTTGAGAGTCTAATTTAAATTCCCGGCTGTAGGGCCCAGTCCAACCTCAATTTTTTTAAGTTCTGCAGCTGATTCCATAGTGCAGCCAGAGTTGAGGACCACTGGTGCAGGTGGGGGTGGAGGGGAGCGACTCATTAGTGAGCTTCATGGTCTACCCAGGAATTTTATTTCCATAGAAGAGGTAACTGAATTACAGTCTCATAAAGTTTAAAAACAAACCAGAACAAACACTTTTTTGAGAGATGCAACTATGAGTCCTTATTAATGACTCACATTTTTATAGACTATCTGTTGTCTGTGTGTACCTGTGTATAAGCATGTGCACATGAAGCATCTAAGTTCCAGCAATGACTGATGAAAGAAATATAAATTGCATTCACTTCCCCAGGGTCTCCTTCCTTCGTAGTCCAAGAGTAAAACTACAGCAAACAAATGAGGTGGGCATTTGTAACTTCTGCATTATCTTTATTTAAAAATAATTGTTAAGCCTCTTAGCTCAAGTAGATGCAAGAGACTAAATGGGCAGCTTCTGTCCAGAGGTGAGATGGGAAGGCAGAGAGGGTTAGGAGCTGGTTAAATGGACATGGGAAATAAGGGGTGGAAAGGAGGGGTGTGCTGTCACAGTATGGGGAGAGCAATTAGAGTCACATAACAGTGTATGTAGAAATTTTTGTGTGGGAAAAAATAAAAAAATTTTAAAAAATTGTTAAAAAAGAATGAATGAATAAGAAGCATTGTAAACATGGCATCAAGCACCATTAATTGTCAGAGACAGGACGATATGGTCCTGCTACTTCCTATTTCTAAGCTTGAGTAATCTCTCAAAGCATCATAATCCCCTCATGGTCCTAGAGAAATCTGATCAGCAGTTTACTCATGCTGCTCAGTTTCCAGGCCCCTTTTGCAAAAGTGACTTCCATCTGAGGCTCCCCTCTTCCTACAAACACAGTCAGCTGTGGATATTGATACGACCTGATAAATAATACCCCGCTCCCACCTCCTAGTCCCATAGTGTAGTGTGCCTATACATTTATATCTTTAGTATTGTCTCCTCATTTATCCTATTTATCCTACTCTAAATATTTCTGTAATTCCCGCTGAGGGGCCTAGCTATGCCAGCTTAATCCGCATAAAGATCGATTTACAAAAGACTGGAACTATGTATGTCTGAAAATGTTGGCTTCCATTTCCTACAGAATAAGGCCGTATTCCTAATTAATAATAAAAATAAAACCTAACATTTATTAAGTATTTTGTTTAATAAGCCCAGCACTACACGAAATACCTCATATGCATTTGCTTTGGTATTCACAAACAATCCATTTTACAGATGAGGAAACTGAGGCTTAGAGAGATCAAGACAATTATTTCAGATTAAACAGCTGGTAGGTAACTCAAACAGAGATATGGCCGTCTAACTTAAGCACCCACACTCTTCTTTACTATGCTCCCAAAATTAGCCTGGCATTGACTCCAACTTATCTTGGAGCCAAACTGTCCCACAAACTGTCCCCCAAAACACTATTTGGAATTATGGTAAGGGAACAGCCTCTTTCATTAGAGTAAACCACAGAACCCTTCAGAGTTTTAGCGGAGAATTCTAAAAGGATAGCATCCAGGTAGGGGAGAACAAAATATCTGTTCATGTGTACCTTACAGTTGCCGTCAAGTTGATTCCAACTCATGGTGACCCCAGGTGTGTCAGAGCAGAACTGTGCTCCATAGGGTTTTCAATGGCTGATTTTTCTAAAGTAGACAGCCAAGACTTTCTTCTGAGGCACCTCTGGGTGACTCGAACCTCCAACCTTTCGGTTAGCAGCCAAGTGTGTTAACCATTTGCACCACCCAAGGATTCCTCATACATACCTACCCAGCCCAATATTTTCCTGCCAGTGCTATTGTTTTGTTTCCAAAAGGCAATGTGTTTCCTTGTACCTCTTCTCTCTGTTTATACTAAGTCTATGTATCCTAAAGACCACATTCATCCTTACACTGAATTCCCTGCCCATTTACTGCCAGGGAAAGGAATTCTCCTTTTCCCATAAATTTTAGTTCACCCAACTACAAGATTAATCCATTTAGAAAGGGACTAACATGAGGTTATGAGTATCTTCTGTATGTGTTCTATACTTGTGGTGGAGAATTGCTCATGTAAAGGGAAAGATTTGAGAACCAGTAAAATATGGCAGTGGGAGAGGAGGAAAGCTGATTAAGAGTAACCTCGGCCAAGTTTCTTTTGAGTCTCGATTTTGTCATCTTTCAAATGAAGTAGGTTAAATAAACTCAGTTATTTGTTTTTATACACTTTTGTATCCCTTTCATTGTCTGCAGTATTGTAGATGCTCAATTAGTAGCTTTGAATTGTCTTACTAATTTTGAACTTTACCAAAAAAAAAGATTGTCTCTAAACCCAAAACTGGTTTACTATTACTTGGCTTCAAATTTTGCCAGAAAAGCAAAATTTCACAGAGATTCTGATTTAGCTTAGCTTGATGATTTGAGATGAGAGTAACATCACCAAAACCTTATTTAATAACCCAAATATACATAAATCAAAGTTTTATGAAGGCACTTCCTTACCTCATTTACTCATCAAGCTATGTCCCTCTGACTACTGTTCCCCACATCTCTCCTAAAAGTGCTTTTGTAACATCACTAATGACCTCCTAGTTCCCAAACATAGTGATGACTTTTCAAACCTCATCTTACTTAACTTCACGCCGTTGGGGATTGTTGACTGTTCTTTTCTCACTGAACTCCTCTTTTGGCCACCGTGACCTATTCGCTCCCCGCAATGCCTCATTTCTCATCCTGCTCCCATTTCAATCTTATGAGCTCCTCCTCTCATTTTCCCTTTAAAAATAGATATTCCTGGGTTACCTACTCAGTCATTGTCTCACTCTACGCATTCTCTCTGGGAGATCTCACCCACACCCATAATTTCTTAAATGGAATCTCCCACTCTCACTTTCCTATGAATCTTCTACATGTGTAGATTCATGTAACCACTTCCACAATCAAGATACAGAAAGTTCCATCCTCCCCACCAACTTCTTTTGTTTATCTCTTTGTAGTCACACCCTTACCTCATCCCTTGCATCTGGCAACCAGTGATCTTTTCCCCATCACTAAAATTATGTCAATGAATAAAGCTGGACAATGAATAAGGAAGCCCAAAGAAGAATTGATGCACTTGAATTATGGTGTTGGCAAATAATATTGACTATACCACAGACTGCCAGAAGAACAAACAAATTTCTCTTGTATGAAGTACAGCCAGAATGCTTCTTAGAAGTGAGGATAGCAAGACTTCACCTCACGTACTTTGGACATGTTATCAGGAGGGACCAGTCCTGGGAGAAGGACATCAGGCTTGGTAAAGTAGAAGGTCAGCAAAAAAGAAGAAGACCTCAAAGAGATAGATTGACACAGTGGCTGCAACAGTGGGCTCAGACAGCAACAATTGTGTGATGGCACAGGACCGGGCAGTGTTTTGTTCTGTTGTACATAGGGTCACTATGAGTTGGAACTGACTTGATGGCATCTAACAGAAACAACAAAGTTCTATCTTTTCAAGAAAGTCATACGAATGGAATTATACTGTATGTAACCTCTTGACACTGGCTTCTTTCACTCAGTTTAATGCCTTTTAGATTCATCAGAGTTGTGTGTACAAATAATTTGTCCCTTTGTATTGCTGAGTAGTATTCCATTGTATGGATGTAGCACAGTTTGCTTATCCATTTATTCACTGAAGATATTTGAGGAGACACAACATGCACAAATGCAACAAATATCAATTAGTAATAACTATCATTTATTTACAACATATTGTGTACCAGACAAGAGCCCTTGTATGCTAGGTACTTTATGTACATTTAATCTCTACCACCATCCTGCAAGGTATAAATAATAGGGAGGATAGTTTCACGGAAAGAGTATAGGTTTTGGAGCCAGAGACTTGAATTTGAATCTTTCCTGTCTTATTAGCTGTATGACCTAAAGAAAGAAAAAGAAAAAAAAGACAAACCTGTTTCATCAAGTGGATTCCGACTCATAGTGACCCTATAGGACAAAGTAGAACTGCCCTGTAGGGTTTCCAAAGAGCAGCTGGTGGATTCAAACCGCCAACCTTTTTGTTAGCAGCCAAGCTCTTAACCACTACACCACCAGTCCACATGACCTAAGTCTGTTATTTAAACTCTCTAAACTTCAATTTTTTATTTTAAAAGTTGCTGTCAGAATTAAAAGTGATAATATATGAAAAGAGGAAAGAGTCTAGCAAGGTAGAAAAAGTAGAAGTTTTAAAGTCCAAAATACTTCACTTCAAATCGCAATATCACCACATATCAGCTATGAGAACTTCATCAAGTTACTTAACTCCTCTGAGTTTTGATATCTTATGTATAGAATGGAACTTATTAAGTAGATAAATAGACAGATGGACAGGTCATCTTCCCCTTCACCACATAACCTCTTCTTCCTGTAAACATTTCCTTCTCAGTTACTGGCAATTCCATCCATCCTCTGAGTTGATCACATCAAACAACTTGGAGCCATTTTTGACTCCTCCCATAACACACACTCAATGTGAGAGCAAATTCCATTAGTTCTACCTTAAAAATTCATTCAGAATCCTTCTACTTCTACTACCTTCTCCTCTATCATCATACTCTGAGCCACTTTTCCTATTTCTATAACCTCCTAACTGGCCTTCTTGTTCCATCTTTGCCCTGCCACTCATTATTATCACTATGGCAGCCAGAGCAACATTTTTAAACATAAGTCAAATAAAATTCTCCAGTGGCTTTCCAACTCGGTCAGAGTATAAGTCAAAGTCTTTACAATGGCTTAAAATGTCCCTCCAGAGCTCTGCCACCACTGCCACCCATCCCACCCCACTGTGATGGTTAATTTTATGTGCTAGCTTGGCTAGGCTATGGTGCCCAGTTATTTGGTCAAACACTAGTCTAGATGTTGTGATGAATGTATTTATAGTTTATTAACATTTACAATCAGTTGACTTTAAGTAAAGCAGATTACCCTCCATAATGTGGGTGGGCCTCGTCCAATCAATTTAAGGCCTTAGAAGCAAAAACTGAGGTTTCCCAAAGGATAAGGAATTTTGCCTCAAGACTGTAACATGGATATCCTGCTGGAGTTTCCAGATTGCTGTAGATTTCAGACTTAAGACTGCAGCATCAATTCCTGCTTGAGTTTTCAGCCTGCCCTACAGATTTCAAACTTTCCAGCCCCCAAAATCAAGTGAGCCAATTTCTTAAAATCTCTCTCTATATATATACCATACCCTACTTCTGTTTCTCTGACAGACATGCTCACCAAGTTACCCCTGTGACCTTTTCTCCTATTGCTCTCACCTGAACCTGGTCCACTCCAGACTCACTAGCTTCCATGCCATTCTGGAATACTCCAAGTTCTCTTCACCTCAAGGGCTCTAAAATTCCTATTCCTTCCACCTGGGATGTTCTTCACCCAAAAAGCCTCAAGAAGCACTACCTCACCTTCTTTAAGTCTTTGCTCAAATTTCCTCTTCTCAGAAAGGCCTTCCCTGTCCACTCTACTTAAAATTCCCACAGCCCACCCGCCACCCAGCACTCTCTATCCCTTTACACTACCTTATTTTTCTCTATAGCATTTTCCATCATTATATTTTACTTATTTACCTTTTTGTCGTTGTTGTCTGTTCCCCCAAGACACACTCATTCATACAAACAGATATACTAGAATGGAAACTCCATGAGAGCAGGTATTCTTGGCTTTTTTGTTCATTGTTGTATCCCCAGAATCTAGAATAGTATCTAGCACTTTCTCCATATTTCTCTCTCTTTCTGTCTGTCTGTCTCTCTCTCTGGCATATATCTGTATACATATGATGGCAATAAAATTTCTTTGTTCATGGGACCCTAGAGAAAATGGTATACAAGCAAATATCAGCTTCCATAGCTTGTTAGAAATAAATCCCCTCTTCACCGGAAAAAAAAATTAACATGTATGTATTAACATCTACTGTGTGTCAGGTACTACTCTACTTAAGGTAAATAAGTCATAATAATCCATATCCTCATGTGCACTAACTATATAGTTTGAGAAAGAAACAAGTAAAAATGTAAGAAATAAGAGAAAGGTGCTCACAAAATATTGTAGTAGTGAGGAGGGAATTGTGAGAGGTTTAAAAATATATCTGATGTGGGCAAGATAAACCCAGCAATAACAATCCAAGAGAAGACGAATGGCACAGTGTGAGTTTGGTGCAAAAGATTCCCCATTTGATCAACCTAGGGGGTTGGTCGAGATGATTCAAGTATTCCTCTGACAGTGAGTCATCCATAATATCGTGATTGCTTTTTGCCTGTGTTTGTGGTTATGAAATGATCCTCACACTACCTTTCTTAATATTAGAAGACTTCATTATAACTAGTATAAATTGTTAGGCCAGGGAGTGGGTGTTTACAGTATGGGTTTATTTGTTCTCCAGCAGGCCTGGGTTGCAGTGAACTCAGCATTTACAGAATAAGAAACACATACTAGAATCTTCCTTAATTTGCTGAATGAGACTAAACAAGAGGTGCTTGGGGGCACATTCAGGGGAACTCAAAAAGCTAGATAGAGGAATGGGGAAGGTGAATAGTAATAGCTAAATTGTTCCTGTATTCTGAAAATAAAATTGCCCCTCTGAGGAAACATTTAGCAAACTGGCAGATTCATAACTTCAGTGGACTGAACTTGCCAATAGCAACAGTGAAAAGAAGCCTTGAGGACATATCTCCAATTTCCAAGCCTTATTTCATTAGTGGAAACTTTTGGAGCTCTGTTTCATGCCCTAGAAACCTAGCTCTGAAGTAAGGTTACAGGTGGGATCTGTGGACACAAAAGGAACATCTGCAAAAAGTACACATTCTTTAATGGAGCTTGTTATGGATTGAATTGTGTACCATAAAAAGATACATTAAAAACAACAAAAACATATGTTAAAGTTCTAACCCCTGTACCTGTGTATTTGACCTTGTTTGGGAAATAGGATTTTTCTTTGTGGATGTTATCAGTTAACAAGACCATACTAGGGTAGGGTGGGTCTTAATCCCTTCTGAGTAGGGTCTTATAAAAAGGGAGAAGAGACACAGAAATACAGTCATACAAGGGGGAAGACAGAAGCCTTTGAAGATAAGTCTACAAGCAGCGGGGAAACACCAAGGATTGCTGGCAGAAACCAGAAACTAGAAGAGAGGCGTGGAAGAATTCCTCTCTCAGAGTCTTCATAAGGAATCTGCATGGCTGATACCCTGATTTAAACTTCTAGGCTCTAGACTATGAGACAATGAGTTTCTGTTCTTTGTTGTTGTTGTTGTTGTTAGCTGCCATCGAGTCAGTTCCAACTCATAGTGACCCTATGTACAACAGAACGAAACTCTGCTGGTTCTGCACCATCCTCGTAATCATTGCTATGCTTGAGCCCATTTTTGCAGCCACTGTGTCAATCCATCTCATTGAGCATCTTCCTTTTCGCTGACCCTTACCAAGCATGATGTCCTTCTCCAAAAACGAGTCCCTCCTGATAACATGTTCAAAGTACGTAAGATGAAGTCTCACCATCTTTGCTTCTAAGGATCATTCTGGCTCTACTTCTTCCAAGACAGACGTGCTCATTCTTTTGGCAATTAATGGTATATTCAATATTCTTTGCCAACACCATAATTCAAAGGCATCAATTCTTCTCAGGTTTTCCAGATTTATTGTCCAGCTTTCACATGCATACAAGATGACTGAAAATACCATAGCTTGGGTCATGTCACCTTGAGGACTAAGGTGCACCTGACGCAAGCCATGGTATTTTCAATCACCTCATACGCATGCAAAAGCTGTACAATTAATAAGGAAGACTGAAGAAGAATTGATGCATTTGAATTATGGTGTTGACAATGAATATTAAATATACCATGGACTGCCTGAAGAATGAACAAGTCTGTCTTGGAAGAAGTACAGCCAGAATGTCCCTTGGAAGCTAGGATGGGAGACTTCGTCTCTAGTACTTTGGACGTGTTAATAGGAGGGACTAGTGCCTGGAGAAGGACATCATGCTTGGTAAAATAGAGAGTCATTGGAAAAGAGGAAGACCCTCAGTGAGGTGGACTGACAAAGTGGCTGCAACAATGAGCTCAAACATAGCAACAATTGTGAGGATGGTGCAGGACTGGGTAATGTTTCTTTCTTTGTACCTAGGGTTGCTATGAGTAGGAAACGACTTGATGGCACCTAACAATAATAAACATCTTTGGTATTCTCTGCTTTCAGCCAAGATCCATCTGGTATCAGCAATGATATCCTTCATTCCACATCATCTTCTGAATGTGGGTTGAATTTCTGGCAGTTCCCTGTCGATATACTGCTGCAATGTTCTTGAATTGTCTTCAGCAAAATTTTACTTGCGTGTGATGTAAATGATATTCTTTGATAATTTCCACATTAGGTTGGATCACCTTTCTTTGGAATAGGCATAAATATGGATCTCTTTCAGTTGGTTGGCCAAGTACCTCTCTTCCGAATTTCTTGGCAAAGACGAGTGAGCACTTCTAGCACTGCATCTGTTTGTTGAAACATCTCAACTGGTATTCCATCAATTCCCGGAGCCTTGTTTTTCACCAGTGCCTTCAGTGCAGCTTAGATTTCTTCCTTCAGTACCATCAGTTCCTGATCATATGCTACCTCCTGCAATTACTGAACATCAACCAATTCTTTTTGGTAGAGTGACTCTGAGTATTCCTTCCATTTTCTTTTGATTCTTCCTATGTCATTCAGTATTTTCCCACAGAACCCGTCAATATTGGAACTCAAGGCTTGAATTTTTTCTTCTCTTCTTTCAGCTTGAGAAATGCTAAGCATGTTCTTTCCTTTTGGTTTTCTAACTCCAGGTCTTTGCACATTTCATTATAATTCCTTACTTTGTCTTCTCAAGCTGCCCTTTGAAATCTTCTGTTCAGCTCTTTTATGTGATCATTTCCTTTGCTTTAGCTACTCTACATTCAAGAGCAAGTTTCAGAGTCTCTTCTGATATCCACTTTAGTCTTTCTTTCTTGTTTTTTTAATGACCTTTTGCTTTCTTCATGTACGATGTCCTTGATGTCATCCCACACCTCATCTGGTCTTCGTCATTAGTGTTCAATGCATCAAAACTATTCTTGAGATGGTCTCTAAATTCAGGTGGGATATACTCAAGGTCATACTTCTGCTCTTGTGGACTTTTAAAAACTTTCTTCAGCTTCAATTTGAACTTGCATATGAGCAACTAATGGTCTGTTCTGTAGTTGGCCTCTGGCCTTGCTCTGACTGATGATACCGAGCTTCTCCATGGCCTCTTTCCACAGATGTAATAGATTTGATTCCTGTGTATTCCATCCAGTGTTGTCCACGTGTATAGTTGCCTTTTATATTGTGGAAAAAAGGTACCTGCAATGAATAAGTCATTGGTCTTGCAAAATTTTTTCACTTGATCTCCTGCATCGTTTCTGTCACCAAGGCCATATTTTCCAGCTACCGATCCTTCTTCTTTGTTTCCAACTTTCTCATTCCAATCACCAGTAATTATCAGTTCATCTCGATTGCATGTTTGATCAATTTCAGACTACAGTAGTTGGTAAAAATCTTCAATTTCTTCATCTTTGGCATTAGTGGTTGGTGGTTTAGGCCACCCATTTTGTGTTATCTTATTATGGCAGCCCTAGGAAACAAAGACAGAATTCTTTTGGAAATGACAGGTATAGCTGAAAACTGTATGGTACTTGATGATTTCACATGCATTATCTCATCTAATCCTCGCAGCATCCCTGAGAAATACTATTGTTGTCCTCAATTCATAAAACAGCAAACTAAAGTCCAAACTGATGAAGTGAATTTCCCCAAGTGGCAGAGCCAAGACTTGAATCCTGATCATTTTACTCCCAATCCTATGCTCATCTTTCCCTACTTGGGCTGAAATTATGGAAAATAGAATTTGAAAAGCTCTAATCTAGAACAGTATTTCTCAACTTCGGCTGCAAATTGGAATTACCTGGGGAGATTAACAAAACCCAGATGCCTGGGTACCAACACTAGATTCTGATTTAATTGGTCTGGGGTAATTACAGTCTGAGCAATGTGGTCTTCATAAGCCCCCAGGTAATTCTAATATTTAGTCAGGATTGAGAAAAACTATGGAGGAAGCTCTGTCCCAGGACTACTAAATTAGAGTCCCTGGAGGTGAGTTGGGGTAATTGTGTTATTTTATAATTTTTTTTAGGCCATTCTAGTAAGTAGCCAGATTTGGGAACCACTGGTCTGTCACATGACCTTTAAAGCTGCTCAAGGTGGGAAATTACTGAAGATTCAGGTAGTCTTTCCACCTCTGTCACTGCCTGTATGCTTTTGGGGAACTGATTTATCTTCACAGCATCTCTGTTTCTTCATCCTAAAATAAGGCTATTGACATTTGTTACAGTAATCTCTTTGGAATCTTCAAAGAAAAAGTGATGAATATGAAAGTGTTTTAAAAGTTATAACACATCACACACTTGCAAGACATTATTACCTTGCTGCCTGCTGGTCTTCCTGGTTTTTATCTCTAAAATTGACTGCTTTCTGAACAGGACACGTCCATAGGAGAAGGATCCTAGTCTTCACTTCCAACTCTTTTATCCTCTCTGCAACTCACAAGGAAGCAGTCTATTGGCTAAGAAGAAAAGTAGCTGCAGATTCTCTTTCCCATCAGAGACAGAATCCACAGAGAAGCTGGCCTGAATGAGGGGAAATGGAAAGAGATTAGAATTGTTTATCCCTTCCCCCAACACACAGACAGGTATTTGTTGTCAAAGATACAAATTCTGCCAAAGGACTGAAACATTAGCCAGTATGCTTAGCCACACAAATCCAATTCAGAAATGAGACTGTCCATTACCAATAACATCCCACCCCATTGGGAGCATGCAGCTTCTTCACTGGGGCTACACCAGGGCTTTCTGTGTCTAGCTCTATAATGGGAGTATTAGGAGTGACTTGGGAGTGGAGGAGATACATAAAGAAACAGAACACATTACACAGATACTTTCTCAGTTAATATCTAGCTTCTGGTTTGTAATAGGTCACTACTCTTCTCCAAATTTTCAAGTGGACAACATAAGGGGACTGATGGCCTTTTAAGAGGTTTTAACTCCCTCAACCCTGGGGAAGCCTTTGAAAAATACTAATGCCTGGGATTCACCCCAGAGATTCTGACTTCAGTGCTCTGAGATGGCACCAGGTAATATGTAAAGCTCTGAGGGAGTTTCTAGTGGGTCCTCAGTGCTGAGACTATAAGGAGAGAAGGTGACAGAAGAAAAGGGGCTATGTCTATATCCCTGGGACTTCACTTTGCTCTAGAGGTTTTTCTGTGGTCTAACTGCCAATCCACCATCATACTCAGGGAAATGTTCATCTCCTTTAAAGCCTGTGTCTCAAGGGGTGGAAGTGATTAGACCATGATTTTTAAAAAGGCTTGACTAAATTCTGAGGGAGAACCAAAGTAAAATGACCAAGGAAACACAGGAAGTAAATAGGGTTGTAAATAAAGATTTTTACCATAGTCTCGGTCACTCTATAGCACTTATTAGCAACCTATTCCTACTGAAAATTCTGATGGCAACAGCTATTCACTGGCCCACAACTGCCAAGAGGATGTTTCCCAGGATGTAAATAGATATTATAGCACACACATACACAAAGTTCTGTGGTCAGGTAACTTTGGAAAACACAGGGTTAGACAAGTATATGTGTGAGACAAAGTTTTTTCCAAATTATCCCTCAGAAAAGAAAGAATTGTCATATATTCCAGTTTCCATAGTCTTTCATATTACTTGGTTTTCTTGTAATTGCTTTATTATAACCAACCGTATATTATTTAGAACTGACACATTAACTGAATTTGCCAGTTAGGTGTTTACCTAAAATAATTGTTAAATAGAAAACAAATAAATGAAGAAAAAAAATCCCAGAGTTATATGAATGGGTACTTGAAGCTGGTGGTGTAATTTCCTAGGACAGATGACACACACAGAATCTAAAAGTGCCGGATCTCAAACAAGTAAGAAGATAAGAGCTCTAGAAAACTGTTAGATGACTCAAAAGGTGATTTTAATAATGAGGAAAACACGGATGTCTTCCTCATAAAATGTTAGCCGAAGAAAAACCCATGAAATTTAAGTTAAAAAAGCAATATTTCTAAATATATATTTTTCTATAATACATAATTATGAATATCCACATACATCTAAATTCATAAATTAAATATTGTAAGTAGACATTTGACTATTTCACTCATCTCCAATATGTACTTACCCATTGCGGTCAAGTCAATTCTGACTCATGGCAACCCTATAGGACAGAGTAGAACTGCCCCGTAGGGTTTCCAAGGAGCGACTGGTGTATTTCAACTGCCCGCCTTTTGGTTAGCAGCCAAGCTCTTAACCACTGTGCTACCCAGTATGTACTTATATTCCCCCAAATCCTGTCTTTTAAAATTTTCGTGAGGAATATAGGGAATCACTTACAGTCAGGCATAAATAGGAGAAGTGTTGATTCTTACAGTATTTTTCAGAGCTTTAAATATAGTCATAGTGCATTGTGACTCCAAATGGGAAAAGGATATAACATAGTGTATTTCTCATTTTTATTTGACCATGGAAACTTGATTCATGTGGGACAAGAGTTCTGCAGAACAAATATTGGGAAACACTTTTCTTACTCAAAAGAACCTGACCAGCTTCAAAAATACCTTTCCTTTGATCTCCAAGCAGTATGCCTCCAGGTGTGGGTACCATCTTACTGCTCACCATATCGAAGCTATCTTTTGATAGGTTAGTCCATTTCATCCAAGAGAAGCCTTTAACTTTGTTCTTTTCTATGTCCTGCCACTGACTGGGGTTCCAGAATTATTGAGTCATTTGCATAACAAACAAGCTCCCTGTTCAAGTGGGATCCCAATTCCTAAAACACAGTGTTTTGGCCATTTTCAAGCTCATTATTTAAAAGTATAACAATTCTTTAACCATACAGCATTCAAAACACCTACACAAGAATCATACACCAACAGGGTTCAAACACCATTTCCCATATGCCAGGTGATGTATGGATATATGATGATGGGTAATAATATGAATTGCAACTTGGGCTCCTTGGAGCTGTGATACTGATGATAAAGTGAATAATAACAACCAATGATATTAATGATTATGTACTGAATGCATACTATTTGGTGGGCTCTGTACTAAGATTTAACTTTTAACGCTTACTACAATGATCCCCACAAAATTGGTACTGTTATCTTCAGCAATTTTCAACTAAGGAACCAGTTTCCATTGAGTATATTCCAACTCATGGTGACTCCATGTGTGTCAGAGAAGAATTGTGCTTCATAGGGTTTTCAGTGACTGATATTTCCAAAGTAGATCACTAGGTCTTTCTTTTGAGACACTTCTGGGTAGACTCAAACCTCCAGCCTTTTTTTTTTTTTTAATTTTTTTTTTTATTGTACTTTAAATGAAGGTTTACAGAACAAATAATGTTGTTTTATGACATTGGTTAACAACCCCACAATATGTCAACATTCTCCCTTCTCGACCTTGGGTTCCCTTTTACCAGCCTTCCTGTACCCTCCTGCCTTCTAGTCCTTGTCCCTGGGCTGTTGTGCCCCATTAGTCTTGTTTTGTTTTATGGGGCTGTCTAATCTTTGGCTGAACGGTGAACCTCAGGAGTGACTTCATTACTGAGCTAAAAGGGTGTACAGAGGCCATACTCTTGGGGTTTCTCCAGTCTCTGTCAGGCCAGTAAGTCTGGTCTTTTGTTGTGAATTAGAATTTTGTTCTACGGTTTTCTCCAGCTCTGTCCAGGATCCTCTGTTTTGATCCCTGTCAGAGTAATCAGTGGTAGTAGACAGGCACCATCTAGTTGTATTGAACTCAGTCTGGTGGAGGCCATGGTAGTTGTGGTCCATTAGTCCTTTGGACTAATCTTTCCCTTGTATCTTGTTTTCTTCATTCTCCCTTGTTCCTGAAGGGTTGAGACCAGCGGACTATCTTAGATGGCTGCTCACATCGAACCTCCAGCCTTTTGGTTAGCAACCGAGCACATTAACTGTTCATACCACCGTTTGTACTCCCAGCTAAGGAAACTGGGGTTCAAAGTCAAAGTAACTTGCCCAGAATCACATAACTAGTAACTGGTCAAGTCCAATTACTTTACCCTTTCTGACACTGCATTTCTCTACCTTTAATTTTCCATAGTTTTTTCCTGAACTGCTTGGGAACAAAAGCAGTCTAGCTCTACATTCCAGGTACATTCCAGGTTACACCTCGAACTCAAAGTGACTGGCTTTTATACAGTAGCTCCAGCTTGTGGCAGACTGATGGAAATAAAGTGGATTACTAAAAGGCCTATCTGATACTTCCCTAAATAACCCAGAAATTCAAACACTTCAACAATTGAACTAGAAATGTTTTTAGTAAACACTTTTTTATTTTTACATTATTTTTAAAAAGATATTTGGTCTGTTGTATTTGATAACTCTTCTATGAAGAAAATTTCTGGAATTTTTTTCCCCAAGGAGGAATTAATGGTGTAGTAGAAAAAGCCAGGTTGATTTAGGTTACAAACTGGGCCTCCACATGACTTTCAGCAAGTTACTTAGACATTCCTCATCTAAAAAATGGGAATAATTATACTTCCTCATAGAATTGTTATGAGATATAAATCAAATAACGTCATTTGTAAAGCCAGGAAGAATTGGTCCAATAAATGAGAGTTCTCTTCTCCCCTGAAAAACAATAATTGGAAAGGGTCCATTTATTTGCTCTTCTGCCCTTTAATTTGTTGTTGTTAGGTGCTGTCGAGTCGGTTCCAGACTCATACTGACCCTATGTACAATAGAATGAAACATTGCCTGGTCCCGTGCCATCTCAAAATTGTTGTTATGTTTGAGCCCATACTTGCAGCCACTGTGTCAATCTATCCCATTGAGGGTCCTCCTCTTTTTTGCTGACCCTTTACTTTACCAAGCATAGTGTCCTTCTCCAGGGACTGATCCCTCCTGATAGCATGTCCAAAGTATGTGAGACAAAGTGTCACAATCTTTCCTTCTAAGGAGCATTCTGGCTGTACTTCTTCCAAGACAGATTTGTTCCTTCTTCTGGCAGTCCATGGTATATTCAATATTCTTCACCAACACCATAATTCAAAGGTGTCAATTCTTCTTCAGTCTTCCTTATTCATTGCCCAGCTTTCATATGAATATGAGGTGATTGAAAACACCACGGCTTGGGTCAGGCACACCATAGGCCTCAAAGTGACATCTTTGCTTTTCAACACTTTAATGAGGTCTTTTGCAGCAGATTTGCCCAATGCAAAACTTTATTTCATTTCTTGACTGCTGCTTTCATGGGTGTTGGTTGTGGATCCAAGTAAAATGAAATCCTTGACAACTTCAATCTTTTCTCCGTTTATCATGATGTTGCTTATTGGTCCAGTTGTGAAGATTTTTATTTTCTTTACGTTGAGATGTAATCCATACCGAAGACTGTAGTCTTCAAATTTCATCAGTAAGTGCTTCAAGTTGTCTTCACATTCAGCAAACAAGGTTGTGTCATCTGCGTAACACAGGTTGTTAATGAGTCTTCCTCCAATCCTGATACCCCCTTCTTCTTCATATAGTTCAGCTTCTCTGATTATTTGCTCAGCATACAGATTGAATAAGTAGGGTGAAAGGATACAATCCTGATGCACACCTTTCCTGACTTTAAACCACGCAGTATCCCCTTGTTCTGTTTCAACAACTGTTTCTTGGTCTGTGTAGAAGTTCCTCATGAGTACAATTAAGTGTTCCGGAACTCCTATTCTTCGCAATGTTATCCATAATTTGTTACAATCCACACAGTCAAATGCCTTCACTATAGTCAATAAAGTACAGTTAAACATCTTTCTGGTATTCTCTGCTTTCAGCCAGGATCCATCGGACATCAGCAATGATATCCCTCGTTCCTCATTGTCTCCTGAATCCGGCTTGAATTTCTGGTAGTTCCCTGTGGATGTACTGCTGCAACTGCTTTTGAGTGATCTTCAGCAAAATTTTATTTGTGTGTGATACTAATGATATTGTTCAATAATTTCAGCATTCTATTGGAGAGCCTTTCTTTGGAATAGGCATAAATATGAATCTCTCCCAGTCACTTGGCCTGGTAGCTGTCTTCCAAATTTCTTGGCATAGACAAGTGAGCGCTTCCAGCACTGCATCAGTTTATTGAAACATCTCAAATGGTATTCTGTCAGTTCCTGAAGCCTTGTTTTTCGCCAATGCCTTCAGTGCACCTTGGACTTCTTCCTTCAGTACCATCGGTTCTTGATCTTGTGCTACCTCGTGAAATGATTGAACGTCAACAAATTCTTTTTTTTTTTTTTTAATTTACTTTAGATGAAGGTTTACAGAACAAATAGTTTCTCATTAAACTGTCAGTACACATATTGTTTTATGACAAATTCTTTTTGGTACAGTGACTCTGTGTATTCCTTTCATCTTCTTTTGATGCTTCCTGTGTTGTTCAATATTTTAACCACAGACCTTCAATGCTGCAAATTGAGGCTTGAATTTTTTCTTCAGTTCTTTCACCCTGAGAAATGCCAAGCATGTTCTTGCCTTTTGGTTTTCTAACTTTAGGTCTTTGCACATGTCATTATAATACTTAACTTTGCCTTCTGGAGCCACCCTTTGGAATCTTCTGTTCAGCTCTTTTATTTCATTATTTTCTCCTGTCCCTATAGAACCAAAAAGCCAAACCTGTTGCCATAGAGTTGATTCCGACTAATAGTGACCCTAGAGGACAGAGTAGAACTGTCCCATAGGGTTTCCAAAGAGTGACTGGTGGATTCAAACTGCCCACCTTTTAGTTAGCAGCCAATCTGGTAACCACTTTGCCACCAGGGCCCCTCTTTTAGCTTTAAGCCCTTTAATTTACTGATGTTAATATTACTTACAGGTTTCCACTAGGGGGTGTTCACACTGCTCAGAATGATATTTTCTTTTTAAATGGCTCAGATTTGGCTGAAAAAGATAACATTAACTATAAGCAGACTTCCAAACCTTCCTGGGGCTTACCTTGGGCAAAGATCATACAACTTTCTCACCAGTGAAGAGGCAGATATGTACATTGATGGAGCTTCAGTGAAGAAAGCTACAGACCAGAGGATGGTCTTGATATTTTCTAAGGGCACATTCATCAGTGTGTACATGCTGGCAGTTCTCCAGGCACCAGAAAGTCTTTGTACCCAGAGAACTCATATTGGGAAACACTTTTCTTACTCAAAAGAGCCTGCCCAGCCTCAAAAATACCTTAAGCAGGTTCCTTTTTTTTTTTAATCTCCAAGTAGCACGCCTCCATGGGTGGGTACCATCTTACTGCCCACCATATTGAGGCTATCTCTTGGTGGGTTAGTCCATTTCATCCAGGAGAAGACTATGACTTTGTTCTTTGTTCTCCGTAAGAGAATCCTTTACAGTAAAATTATGAGGACTATTTGCATGCTCAGTCTATTAAAACCACATAATACAATTTGGGGTATTTGAGGTCATAATTAAGAATAGGTGTTAATTCTTCATAAAATTATGTGTGCAGGACCACTACTATGTTCTTTTAACCTTTTAGTTTATTAGAAATTATTAGTAAATTATTTGTATTAGCATTTTACAGATTTATATTTAACTTTTAAAACATAACTAAATCTTTACTATTTTTCTAGATGGAAAGGATATTTATTTTTTAAAGAATCAAATACAGTGGCATTTGCCAAGGTAGAGGAAGTGACTATGATTTTGCAAGAATTTAACGTGTCAATAATGTAAATGCTTTAGACAAGAACACATAGTGAAGTAAATATGTCATAGGGAGAGGGCACTGCTATATTTAAATCCTGATGATGCAATTTACTAGCCTCATTTACTTGTCAATAAAATGAGGATAATATAACTTGCAGAGTTGCTATGAGGATTAAATAAGCGACCTTTGTAAACCGCCTAGCATGAGACACAGTGCAGAGTAGACACGTGATACATAGTAGCTTCTTTTTCTTTTCCCTCTGTGGAGATAGGCTCCATCTGGCAGAATCTGACTCCATACAAGTGACTTAAATGTTCTTTGAGGACAGAGAGTGCTGTTTTTGCAGGCAGCTCAAAACCTCATAGATCCAGGTGAACTCAACCTGGATCTATGGATAAAATAAATTAAAATCCAGTCTGAAAATTGTGAACATAGACCTATTAATTTATATTTTTAAAGCTTGTAGAAAATATTTTAAATGTGTAAATAAAAAAGAGAGAGGTGAGAATCTATCTCAACTCAGACAACAATTCTGTGACTTTGGGAAAGTTTGTCCTCATCTTTATGCCTCAGTTTATCCACTTTCCTCCCAGGGATAAAATAATGGAAACAAAAAGTATACTGTCATGGATTGAATTGTGTCTCCCCAAAATATGTGTCAACTTGGTTAGTCCATGATTCCCAATATTGTATGATTGTCCTCCATTTTGTGATTGATATAATTTTCATGTATGTTGTAAATCCTAATCTCTGCCTGTGGTTAATGAGGCAAGATTAGATTACGTTAAAGAGGATTAGGGTGTGATGTAACAGCTTTGCTCACATTACATCCCTCATGCAAAGTAAAGGGAGTTTCCCTGCGGTGTGGCCTGCACCACATTTTATCTTACAAGAGATAAAAAGAAAGGGAAGTGAACAGAGAGTAGTGGACCTCATGCTACCAAAAAAGCAGCACCAGGAGCAGACTGCGTCCTTTGGACCCAGGGTTCCTGCATGGAGAAGCTCCTAGTCCAGGGGAAGATTGATGACAAGGACCTTCTTTAGAGCCTACAGAGACAGAAAGCCTTTCCCTGGAGCTGATGCCCTGAATTTGGACTTCTAGCCTACTAGACTGTGAGAAAGTAAATTTCTCTTTGTTAATGCCATTCACTTGTGATATTTCTGTTATAGCAGCACTAGATAAACCCATTGCCATCACATCCATTCTGACTCATAGCGACCCTATAGGACAGCATAGAACTGTCCCACAGGGTTTCCAAGGAGGGCCTGGTAGATTTGAACTGCCTACCTTTTGGTTAGCAGCTGTAGCTCTTAACCATTACGCCACCAGGGTTTCCAGCACTGTATAACTAAGACATAAACTAAAAGGCTCAGAGCTCTTCCCCTCAAAACTCATTATCATGACATTAAAGTAGCTATTTGTAAAGCAATGCTTAGAATTACTTTTGCTATGTAATTAGAATGAATAAGATTCTGTTGTCCTCTATTTACTGGAAATCAAATTCTGAGTGGTGACCATTTAGGTAGAAATGCTTGATCACCAAAGGGCTTATAACATTGTCTTTTATTTCACAGTGCTGGCAGCCCAGTTCAACCTATACCCAAATGAAGAGAATTTAAATAACATACATGATAATTCAATGAACTATCCAACAAGAATATTTTCTTACATTGACTCATTTCCAATCATTTTCTTAGAACT
Organism: Dugong dugon; assembly: GCA_030035585.1. NCBI lineage: Eukaryota > Metazoa > Chordata > Mammalia > Sirenia > Dugongidae > Dugong > Dugong dugon. Next base: position 99,353,144 of record CM057467.1, on the reverse strand, counting down.
TTGAAATTGTCCTCCACTTAGCAGGATCAGCAGGACCCCCACAAGGTAGGTTACATTGTGTAACTAGCTAACGAAGAGCATTAAGTAGATGATAATAACAATGGCCTACACTTGTGTAAATAAAGCACTTTTATGTCCATTATCTCATTTGATCCTCAATAACTCTGTGACATTGGCAAAGCAGGTTTTTTTTTATTATCCTCATTTTATTCATAGGAAACTGAGGCTCAGTGAGGCTATATAGCAGGTTGTAAAGCTAGAAAGTGGGAATGGGAGTGGGGTGGGAAAAGGGAAATGTTGACTCCTACTCAAAGTAAGGGAGATGATGGGCAAGAATAATAGTAGAAGGGCATCTGTTCTCTATGGGGATGGGGCAGTATGTAATAAATACAATTTTTTAACAGAGTAGGGAGTGGATAATTTGTGGCAGCAGTGACACTTCACCTACATATTACCTTCTGTGGGTTCCTGAGCCCAGGCCTGAAATATTTTCCAGTTAGTTACATGAATGTAAACAATGTGATTCATTCTGACACCATTTAAACTTTAAGTTCATCTCAGATATAAGGACAAAGGAGACTATGCCACTAACCTGGTTTATTTTGGTAATAAAAAAAAAAAGCTGTCTTTCTTGCCCTACCCTTAGGGAGTGTTGGCTAGAAGGACTTACATATTGTGTTAGGTAGAAAGAAAGAAGGGGAAAAACAGAGTAGGGCAACCCAAAGTCAAAATCAACAACCTTTATGAATCTGAGCCATACACTCTGCCCAAAGGGGATGAGGGAGGAGCCAAGTTTCCACCCTCTTAATGCAGAAATGAGACTAATTGTTGATGGAAAAAGGAAAATCTTTTTCTCTCCTCCCCTCGCCTGGAGAAGTCATGATTAAATAACAAACACAATGATGCTACCCTAAAACCCCATACCCTAATTAGAAAGCAAAAATTACAAGTGCTTTTAAAAAAACTATATACACAATTCATATACAAGGCAACAACAACAAAGTAGAGTGTCTCCAGTCTTGGGTCTAATTAACAACAAATTTGTAACCAGCCCTTCTTGGCTCTGTTCAGTAGTAGTCCAGTGGATCGTCAGTTACGGGTGTAGATCCCTAATTTACAGGCATTAACATTTCTGGATGATGAGTGATAGATTTCAAATGGTGGCAGAGACTTAAAGGAAAAGAACAAGACTCCTGGGACTGAAAATCAGCCATACATCTGATTGCTTTCTCAGTGCCAAATGTCATCCCTCTAGTCCACAGACCTCTTTTGGACAGAACCAAACTCAAACTTAGCACATTCGGCAATGCACGGACCCAGCCCAGCGCTTAATTTTCTGCCAGCCTGAGATCAGACCTGAGGACATCTGTCCCAGCCAGGGGAAGGGGAGTGCCAGAAAGCTTGAATTCAGCCTGCTTTCCTGTGTTTGCTGGGACTTGCAACATCAGTATCGACAGAGAATTCTGATGCTGGATGGCAAATCCCTGTAGGCTTGGCTTTGTACAAGGCCGAACAGAAATATCTGCTTAATGAAGGCTTTGGATAATGGATTATGGCCCCATGGTGATCAAACCATTTCAGCCATTCCCACACATAGGGATCGCATCACCATCAATGGAACCAGGCCAGTTCTGGGCCATATTAAAAAGTAGGCCAAATCTGTCCTTGGCATGCTCAAAGCTGGGTGTCTCTACTCGTCTCCCTTCTTTCAACATGCTCTACTTTCCCTGTCTTTTCCCTGCCCTTCACCTTAACGAGGCCCAAACCCTCCTTGCTTCCTCGAGCCGTCCAAGGATTCATCTCAGTAAACTGGTTATCCGAAGCAAAGACTTGCCACACTCCAACAAATATTGAGTTTTAACCATGAGACAGACAATATGCTTGGTATAAGAAATGCAAATATATGAAAGACATGATTCTGAGCCTGGATGAGAACAGCTGTATAATTCATGCAACAACCTGGACTGAACCTCCTACTAAGGGCATGAAGTAGTGCTGGGCATGCTGAAGTATATGGATATTAGGAATATGCGTTTTCTACCTCCAGAAATTTCTTAAAATCAAGAAAAGACATAGAGGCAAAAGAGGTAGAGCTGTGTAACAAAAAGAACAATTAGTGTCTTTCCAGTTACCCCAAAAGCTTCTGTTTTCCTTGTTTCTATTTTGTCCTCTGTAATAATAATAATAATGATAGTAATAACTCATTCACCACCCAGGAGCCAGAGTTTTTAAAATTTAAATTAGATCATGCCACTTCTAGCTTAAAACCACATAAAAGTTTCTCATTGTGCATAAAATAAAATCCAAACTCCTTCACCATGACTGACAAGGCCCTGCATGACTGGCCCCTGCCTGCATTTCCGTCTTATTCCCTTAAGACACACTGGACATTTTTCTGTTCCTCGAACATTCCTGCCTCAGGGCCTTTATCTTTGTAGTACCCTCTAACCGAAATGCTTTTCTTCCAGATTTTTGCATCTCATCACTTAGCACTCAGATTAAATCCTGTTTCCTCAGAGATGCTATATCAGTCCAAGTTTTCCAGAGAACCAGAACCAGAACCAAATATATATTCATGTAAGGAGTCCTGGTGGTGCAGTGGTTAAAGAGCTAGGTTGTTAACCAAAAGGTTGGTGGTTTGAAACTACCAGCGACTCCAAAGGAGAAAGACGTGGCAGTCGGCTTCCAAAAAGATTTACAGCCTTGGGAACCCTACGGGGCAATTTTATTCTCTCCTATAGTGTCATTATGAGTCAGAATCAACCAGAAGGCAGTGGGTGTGGTTTGGTTTTACATGTTGTGTTGTTAGGTGCCTTTGAGTTGCTTCTGACTCACAGTGACCCTATGTACAACAGAACAAAACACTGTTGTTATGCTTGAGCCCACTGTTGCAGCCACTATGTCAATCCATCTCATTGACGGTCTTCCTCTTTTTTGCTGACCCTGTACTTTACCAAGCATGATGTCCTTCTCCAGAGACTGATCCCTCCTGACAACATGTCCAAAGTATGTAAGACGCAGTCTGGCCATCCTTCCTTCTAAGGAGCAGTCTGGTTGTACTTCTTCCAAGACAGATCTGTTCCTTCTTTTGGCAGTCCATGGTATATTCGATATTCTTTGCCAACAACACCACTCAAAGGCATCAATTCTTCAGTCTTCCTTATTCACTGCCCAGCTTTTGCACGCATATGGGACAATTGAAAACACCATGGCTTGAGTCAGGCACACCTTAGTCCTTAAAGTGACATCTTTGCTTTTTAACACTTTAAAGAGGTCTTTTGCAGCATATTTCCTCAATGCCATGCGTATTTTGATATCTTGACTGCTGCTTCCAAGGGTGTTGATTGTGGATCCAAGTAAAATGAAATCCTTGACGATTTCAATCTTTTCTCCATTTACCATGATATTGCTTATTGGTCCAATTGTGAGGATTTTTGCTTTCTTTATGTTGAGGTGTAATCCATACTGATACATACATATAAGCATACATGCGCACACACAGAGATTTATTTACTTTAAGGAATTGGCTCACACAATTGTGAGGGCTGGTAAGTTTGAAATTTGTGGGGCAGGCTGGAAACTCAAGCAAGAACTGATGTTGTAGTCTTGAGTCTGAAATCCATAGGGCAGGCTGAAAACTCAGGCAGAGTTCTATGTTACAGTCTTGAGGCAGAATTTCTTCTTCCCTGAGAAGCATCAGTTTTTGCTCTTAAGGCCTTCAATTGATTGGATAAGACCCACCCACATTATCAAGGGTAATCTCCTTTACTTAAAATCGATTGTAAATGCTAATCACGTCTATGAAATACAGCAACTGGTTGCCGTAGCCCGTCCAAGTTGTCAATAAAATTAACCATCATGGATGCTTTCACTGACAAGCCTACCACATGAGCCCCTGCCAGTCACTCCACAGCTATTTTCTTTTCTTCCTGACACATATCACTATCTGAAACTATTCTGAGCTTTTTTTTTTTAACTTGTCTAATAAAAAACTCAAACTTAACAAATTCAAAATTGAACTACTTATCTGCCTGCTCCAAGCCTCCTGCTCCATCTTCAGTCTTCTTCATCTCACTTTAAGGCAACTGCATTCTTCCAATTCTTTCAGTGGCTCAGATCAAAAACCTAGGTGTCATTCTGGACTCCTTTCTTTCTGTACAATACAGTCAGAATTTCTATTTGTTCTACCTTTGAAATATAACCACTTTTCACATCTGCTTCACTAACTCCCTGATCTAAACTGCCATCATATTTTACCTGCATTATTGTTAATAGCCTCCTGACTGGTCTCTCTGCTTCTTCCTTGCTCCGACATCATCTACTTACAACACAGCAGCAAGAATGATTTTTTAAAAGTAAGTCGAGTTATGTAATTCTTCTCAAAACCTTCCAGTGGCTCTCATCTCACTCAGAAAACCAATGACCAGCATACAGACCTGTACTGTCCAATATGATAGTTACTAGCTACACATAGCTGCTGAGCACTTAAAGTGTGACTAGTCCAAATTGAGGTGGTCTGTAAGTGTAAAATGCACACCAGATTTCAAAGAATTAGTATGAAAAAAGAACAGAAAACATCTCATTAATCGTTTTATATAGTATACATGTTTTGCATTTATTGGGTTAAATGTGTCATTAAAATTACTCTTTTAAATGTAGCTACTAGAAAATTCAAAATTATACTTATAGCTCACATTTGTGGCTTGCATTGTATTTCTTCTGGACCGCACTGATAACAGAGTATGTAGTTATGAGATTGGATAAGATGATCTATGGAGTAGATATAGATAGAGAACATTAGAGGTCTGAGGATGGAATCCTGGGGCCTTGCAAAATTAAGAAGTCAGGTAACCTATATTCGAAATGTGAATTTAGAATATAATTCTGGACATATAGGTGAGGTCCAGGTTCAGGGAAATAAAGAGGAACAACTGAAGAAGATTAAGAGTGTCTAGTGAGGTCAGGGAAGACTCAAGAGGATGACACTCCAGAAGCCAAAAGAAGCCAGTGTTTCAAGGAGAGCGTGATCAGTTGTTTCAAGTGTTGTTGATGGGTCAAATGAGACGAGGACTAAGAAGTGACAATTAGATTTGGCAATGTGGAAGTCATTGGTGACATTGCAAGGAACGTTTTGGTGGGGTGGTGAGGATAAACGTCTGATCAGGGTGGAGTCAAGAGACAGAGGGAACAGAAATGAGAACTACAAGTATGGACAACTCTTTGAAAGAATTTTGCAATCTAGGAGATAAGAAACATGGAAAGATAGCTGGAGGAAAGCATGGGACCAAAGGAGGGTATTTTAATATGAGAAATATAACGTTTATATGTTAATTGAAATACATTGATGATGAAAAGGAGATAGCCTCTCTAAAATTTCTAGAGTAACATTCTATGTGATGTGAGGTACTGGAACCTACTGCACAACAGGAAGGGTCTACCTTAGGAATATGGACATTTCTTCAAAGTAGCAGAATGGGAGATAGAACATGGGTATAGATGCAAGTAGGTTGGTAGAAGTGATGGAGGCAGCATATGGAAGGTTTCTTCTAATTGCTTCCATTTTTTTCAGGGAAAAAAGGAATCAAGGTCATCAGCTAAGAACGAGGAGGCAAGAAGAAGCATTAAAAGTTTGAGGAGAAACGAGAAGGTTTGAAATTTTGTTTATGTAGTAAGAGTAGATAGACTAAAGGTAAAATTGCTGGCCCACTTGAGTTTAGTGGTTCGTAAGTTTGAAGTGAGACCATGAATCAAGGTCTCCAGCCAAGTTCAGCAATCAGAAAACAGGTGCACAGTAGGAATAGCATTGTAAATAGCCAGAATTGGGGTTTTGCCAAAGAAGGAAAAAGAAGTGTGGAGGTGCCAGAGAGTTGAGGGTGTGTGAAGTGAGTAATTATAACGATAGACTGTGATATCTGGGATGGATAAGAAGTGAAGTAAGGGCATGTGGAGTGTAAGGGACAGTGAAAAGACAGTAGGACAAATGAATTGTCAGGTAAAAGAATTTTTAAATTAGTGTGCTAGTGACAGTGAGCTAGAAATATAATGGTGGCGGTCTTAGAGTGGAATGTTTGAGGTTGAGATTACAGAAGGTAGTGGTTATTGATAAGGACAAGGTCTAAGATAGGATATAAATGGTCCCTTCTGTGGGAATGAGTGTCTGAGGCTGAGAAAGAACAAGATCATTAGAGAAGAGATCAAGGGACTCAGAGCCTGAGTATTCAAATGATCATATACATGAAGATTGAAATTGAAAGAATTATGACAAATATATTGACAAATATATGACAAATTATGACAAATGATGGTGACCTGGGAACGTAAATCTTCAAGGAATGTTGAGGAGTGACCCAAAGTTAGCAGGTGATTGCAACAAGGAGGGTAGCTTGTAATGATGTCATACACTTCTTGCCAAGGTTCTTTAAGGGAGAAAAGAACTTGGTCTGGTAGAAGCAATGAAACCCAAAGAGACATTCCCTCAGCTCTAGGTCTAGAATTCTATTCTAAACTCACATTTTAAATATAAGCTACCAATCCCACAAGAGTCAGATTGTATCCCAAAAGAAGCTAGTATAACTATAGGCCTTCTGCTTTAACTCAAAGGAGTGTAGAACAGAAAACAAGCATCACTTGACAAGGCTGCAAGAAAGCAGGACTCTGGAAATTTCAGGTTTTAGTTAGAACAAGAATGTATAAGGAATACTGAGAGAAGAGATTGAGGATACAAGGGTTTTTGCTATTGATGGACCACAGACAAGTGGGAGATGGGGAATGGGGTCAGATTAGGAGATGTACAGATGAAATGTTGGTTATCAGGAATGACCTGGGAATTTGAGTCTTCTTGTGGTGTTATGGATTAAATCATGTGCCCCTAAAATGTATGTTGTAAAACCTAATCTCTATGCTGTGGTTATAATCCCATTTGGGAATGGGTTGTCTTTGTTAAGTTAATGATGCAGGATTAGTGTAGGGTGTATCTTGAGTCAATCTCTTTTGAGATATAAAAGAGGTTAAACAAGGAACAGAGCAGAGATGGAGGAAGAGAGATGCCATGCCACATGAAGACTGCCCAGGAGCAGAAGCTCAGAAGAGACGAAGACCTTCCCCCAGAGCCGACAGAGACAAAAGGCCTTCCCCTAGAGCCAGCACCCCACATTTGGACTTTTAGCTCCTAAACTGTGAGAAAATAAATTTTTGTTTGTTAAAGCCATCCACTTGTGGTACTTCTCTTATAGCAGCACTAGATAACTAAGACACGGTAACTGCCGTAAACAAGAACAAGCAGGAGTGGTGAGATTGTTCCTGACTGTCTCTTAGGTAAATTGTGGCAGGGAGGCTGTGAGTATTGAGAGAGGAGAGAAGGCAAGAGTATTGCAAGGATCTTGCCAGGTTCTGGGGCTGCTTAGAAATTTGGTGCCATCACCACCATGCCCTCAGACTCAGGATTCGTAGTTCCTTCATTAAACCTTGCCTCAAAGAACTGAAAAAACCCTTAACTGAATCAGTATATACTTTCATAGAAGTTTACTAAATTCTAAAGTATGTAAGAGAAATAAACAGAAAGGACAAAATATCCACATTCCAAATGTAGATTTTTGATGCCAGAAGAGTCTTACCCTATCCCCAAAGAAGCTACTATGACTAGAGGCTTCATGCTTTAACTAAAGGAAAGCCTTATTAATTTCAGAGACCAGAGCCATTGCATAAGACCTGTATGGGGAAGATGTTTGGAAAGCCATAGCCACACCTTCGGCATTTTCCCGTATGTGCAGCTGTCCTTGGATAGACCCTTCTTCATGTCATCATCATCAACAGCAAAACACACATAAAAACCAGCCCAAGAATAAATGTTTACTAATTATCACAAAAATAAAATTGTACCTGATAACTCTCAATGACGGATATTCAGTTCAAGTTAATTGAGATCTAGCAAGATGAGTCAGTGGCTAAGATCTTAGAAATACTCTTAATGATTTTTACAATTGTTTCCTTAATAATGGAATCTTAATAAGCAGATCGATGTTAAATTAATAACGTGGAAGCATTCTGAAAAGCATATTGAAACATGATTTTAATCCACTCACTCGGGCTTAAAGTTATACTGCTGTTTTTTTGTTTTTGTTTTTCTTCCTGACATAGAATATCATCTATCAGAAGGAAAAATTTAATAAGGAAGAGAAGTATAGCTTTAATAACAACCACGCAAAGCCTATGTAGGCCCAGAGCTTTAATCTTTCTACCACTCACTTGCTCCACCCAAGCTTCATTCAATGCATGATCACTGCACATGGGTAATATGCCAACCACTTTGCTACCTGCTGGAGAGGTAGAGAGGAATAAAATACTATTCATACCCTTGAGAAGTTCACTGTCTGGTTGGGGAGGACAAACACTTGAATAAACACTGTATAAAGTATAGCACAGAGAATGGGAACTTTTGAAGTGGGTGTTGAAAGGTGAATAGAAGTTTGTTGAACAGAGAAGAAGAAAAGCATGCCAAGCAGAACATGGCCTATTTGGGGAGCATAAGCATAAGCAGTTCTGTGGGACAGGACTATAGGAACCTAAAAGGGAGTAGTGGGAAATGAACCCTTTGCTCCACTTCTACCCTGACCCCTCCACAATGAAACAGTGATTTTTCTGAAATCTGGGTTTGAGCTGGGACCTCCCTGCTTGCTGTCTTTGTACATTCTCATCACCTTCCTACCCCAGTCCCTAGTCAATCCAAGTATAGCAATTTTCCATAAGAAATCCAAGCACAACAAGCATGTAGTGATTTTTGTAGATGTTACTGAAGATTTGCACGCCATGAGGAAGGGTCTCACAATATAAATCTCAGCATTGCACCTCTCTCTCACACCCCTGCCTTACTTCCCCTTGTCAAACTCCCCTCTTCTGCCACATCCATCCTGGCCCAATTATGCAGAATTGCTCCTTTCCTTTTTGAAGTTTTGACATTTTCCAACAGATCTTATTGATAGACAATACCCTAGCAAAGTTGACACTCTGCCTAAAAGGATTGTTCTTACTATATACTGGGAGAGTAAGGAGCCCTGATGGTGCAGTGGTTAAATGCTTGGCTGCTAACCGAAAGGTCAGTGGTTCATACCTACCAGCTGCTCCACGGGAGAAAGATGTGCCAGTCCACTTCTGTAAAGATTACAGCCTTGGAAACCCTATAGGACAGTTCTACTCTGTCCTACAGGGTCACTATGAGTCAGAATCGACTTGATGCCAATGAGTTTTTAATGGATACTGGGAGAACCAAAGCTTCTCTTTCTGCTTATGTTTCTAAAACACAGTTCTAATCCTATCATTTCCATTTTTAAAATCCTCAGCAGTTGACTGTAGCCCAAAGAACAAAATCTAAGCTTTCAGGAGCATCTACAACCAGCCTGCATCTATATAGTCAGCTCCCCTTTTCTTCTTTAACTCCATCTGTGTATCCTATGTCCCACTGAGCCCCTCCACATTTTCCTAAACAGGACACATGTTTTTTTCCTGAATGGCTTTGCTCACATAGTCCTCTTGCTGAGATTCCCATTCCCCATTTATCTTCTTGTGAAAATTCTTATCATCCCTGTACAAATGTTCCCGTCTCCCTAAAGCAGAATTTCTTAACTTTGGCACTATTGATCTTTTGGGCCAGATACTCTTTGCCTTTTTATTATTGAGTCGTGAGTGTTATTTAAATGTTCTATATCAAGTCCTGAATCAGATATATGATTTGAACATATTTGCTTCCATTCTGTGGGTTTCAATTTCTTGATGGTGTCTTCTGCAACACAAAAGTTTTTAATGTTGATGAAGTCCGATTTATCTATTTTTTCTTTTGTTGCCTGTGCTTTTGCTGTAATATCAAAGAAACCATTGCCTAATTCAAGGTCATGAAGATTTACCCCTGTGATTTCTTCTAAGAGTTTTATAGTTATCTATATAGCTCTTTGAACCATTTTGAGTTAATTTTTGCATACAGTGTGAGATAAGGGTTCAATTTCAATCTTTTTGCATGAGAAGCCCAGTTGTCCCAGCATCTTTTGTTGAAAAGATTATCCTTTCCCCATTGAATGGTCCTGACACCCTTGTCAAAATCAACTGACCATAGATGTATGAGTTTATTTCTGGATTCTCAATTCTATTCCATTGATTTGTATGTCTTTCCTTATGCCAGTGCCACAATTTGATTACTATAGCTTTGCAGTAAGTTTTGGAATCAGGAAATTTGAGTCCTACAGCTTCATTTTTCTTTGTCAAGATTTTTTTGGCTACTCTGAGTTCCTTGAATTTTCATAAGAATTCTAGGATCAGCTTGTCATTCTGTAGATCCATTAGAGAATATTGCCTTCTTCACGATATTAAGTGTTCTGATCCATGAACATAGAATGTCTTTATTTAGATCTTCTTTAATTTCTTTCAGCAATACTTTGTAGTGCTCCTAGCACTAGTTTTGTCCTTCTTTTGTTAAATTTATTCCTAAATATTTTATTTTTTTTTATGCTTTTGTAAAGGGAATTTGTATTTTTCTTAATTTCATGTTTTAATTGTTCATTGCATGTAGACAGAAATACAGTTGGTTTTTGTACATTGATCTTATATCCTGCAACCTTGCTGAACAGGTTTTTACTAGACTCCTTACCATTTTCTATATATAAGATTATATCCTCTGCAGATAGAGACTTTTACTTCTTCCTTTCCAATCTAAATGCCTTTTTTTTTTTTTTGGCATAATTTCCCTGGATAGGCCCTCCAGAAAAATGTTGAATAGGAATGGTGAGAACAGATATCCTTATTTTGTTCCTTATCTTAGAAGCAAAGTGTCTTAGGCTGAGTTCTCTAGAGAAGCAAAACCAGTGAAGTGCATATAGATGTAGATATATAGAGATAGATAGATATACAGAAAAAGAGAGACTAATCTCAAGGAAACAGCTCAAGTGGTTGTAGAGGCTGGCAAGTTCCAAGTCCATGGGTCAGGCATCAGGGATCACACTGGAGGCTTCTCCTGACTTCCGTAGCTGTAGGAGCTGATGAACCCCAGATCCACAGGTCAGATGGCAGGCTGCTGGCCCAAGTCCCAAAAACTGGAGGTCAGATGCTGATCAGCTGAATTCAGGATACAGAGCAGAGCAAAAGCCAGTAAACTTTGCCAGAAAGTCCACATATATTGGATGCAGGCCACACCCCCAAGGAAACTCCCTTTCAACTGATTGGCTACACACAGCAGATCCCATCATGGAGGTGTTCACGTTACATCAGATCTCATCATGGAAGTGATTACATCCTTATACATCTGCCAAACTATATCATAACTGCCAAACCACTGAGAATCATGGCCCAGCCATGATTAATGATCACAAAAAGCATTCATTCTTCGGCTCTTAAGTATGATGTTAGCTATGGGTTTTTCGTAGATGCTCTTTATCAAGTCAAAGAAGTTTCCTTGTATACCTAGTTTGAGTCTTTATCATGAAGCAGTGTTTAATTTTTTCAAATGCTTCTTCTGAATCTATTGAGACGATCACGTCTTTTTCCCTCTTTATTCTTTTGATATTGTACATAACTATTGATTTTGGGATGTTAAACTAACTCTGTATTCCTTGGATATATCCCATTTGGTCAGGGAGTATAATCCTTTTTGTTTTGCTAGATTTGGTTTGCTAGTATTTTGTTGAGGGTTTTTGCATCTACATTCTCAAGAGATGTTGGTCTATAGTTTTTTGTTGTTATTTTCTTTTTTTTTCCTTGTGATGTCTTTGTCTAGTGTTGGTATCAGGATACCTCAGTTTTATGCAAATAGTGCACACGCTCTGTATTTGTTTGCCAGCTGCACCCGCCCTGTTGTGAGGCACCCTCACAAGCACCACCATGCCAATCCTCTTCCACATGTTGCTGTAAAAAAAAATTCACATAGCATACTTACGAAAATACTTTGCAGTGAGGAGGGGAGCGCTGCTGGCAAACAGACACAGAAGGCCGGCATTATTTGCGTAAAAATAACACTGGCATCATAGAATGAGTTGGAAAGTGTTTTCTCCTCTTGGGGTTTTCCAAAGAGTTTGTAAAAAAATTATTATTCTTTTCAAAATATTTGGTAGAATTCACCAGTGAAGCCATCTAGACCTGGACTTTTTATTTGTGGAGAGTGTTTTGATTACTAATTCCATCTCTTATTATAGGTGTATTCAGATTTTCCATTGCTTCTTATGTCAGTTTTGGTAGTTTGTGTCCTTCTAGAATTTGTTCATTTCATCCAAGTTATATAATTTGTTGGCATATAGTTGCTCATAGTATTCCTTTATAATCCTTTTTCACTTCTGTAAAGTGGTTGTAATATCCCCTCTTGAATTCTTGATTTTAATCATTTGAAGCTTCTCTGATTTTTTCTTGGCTTGTCTAGCTAAAGGTTTGTCAATTTTGATGACCTTTTTAAAGAACCAAATTTCCATCGTGTTGATTTTCTTTACAGTTTTTCATTCTCTGTTTCCACTCTCATCTTTACCATTTCCTTCCTTCTACTTGCTTTGAGTTTAATTTGCTCTTCCGTTTCCAGTTCCTTAAGATAAAAGGTCAAGTTATTGATTTGAAATCTCTCTTATTTTTTAATATAGGTATTGAAAACTACAAATTTCCCTCTAAGCATTACTTTAGCTGCATCATGACTATATTCTAAAGCCTTGCAGGGAACTGATGTGCATACTTGGTGAGGACTGCTGCAGTTTTTTGCCACTGTAAACTTTATGTTTGTTTTTCTATTTCCCAGCATGGTTGCTAATCTTTTGAGTAAACAAAGCTTCTCTTATAAAGCAAAATGCCTTCATTTCGATTTCGTTAAACATTGCAGAAAGACTCTCGCTTGCAGCTCAAAGATTTCTTTCATAGCCTAATCTACAACAGAAGGACACAATTGTCTTACTTGGTTTTCTCTGTGAGGTGAGAACTTCCTAGATTATATGAGCCCTTCCTAAAGGACCCTTTCAGTTGGAAGTGTCCTTTTCTGCCTGCATTTCTGATACCCATATTTTTGGCAGCTGTGACATAATGTTTATATTTTTTAAGCAGAAGTCAGCGAATAATGAAAGCTTCCTGGGCTACCAAAAGCCCTTTCTCTTTGGCCTGTGTACTTCGCTATTAGCTTTGCTTTTTCCATAATTTGGCAGCATTATTACCCACTCCACATAACAGGTGACATCATTGCTATAATGAGAATTCCAAGCAGCACCACTGGATCTAAGCCCATCTGTGTGCCTGCTCCCACACTTGACAAAACAAATTCCAAATTCATTCAGCATGCCAGTGCCATTTAGTCACTGTGACATATCCCAAATTTTGGACTCTGTGCAAAAACCAATCTGTGCCCACAAAATTAATCATGGAACACATTTTATGACGTTTGACAACAACTTAAAAGGTTCTCATCTCTGGCAGGTGGCTCTGCCAATCTGCAAGTATGTGCACGACAAATTCTGAACAGTATATTGTGTGACTGAAAATACATCATGCAGAATGAACACCCTGGAGAGAACCAGAGTTGAGTCCAGCCAATCCTGAAATCTGCCTGTGGGACACATAAGCCAGAGCATTGTATTGTTAAGGAAGGGTGATGGCCTCAGGTACACACAGAAAGCAAGGAAAAGGCAACAGCTCGTGTGCCAGTAAGTGTTGAGAACATTGGCACAATTGCCTGTGTTGGCAGGATCAAGAGTTTGAGGTGGCTAATTTAAGCAACATGATCCTGGCAAACAGATTTATTTAGGGCAGGGGTGCGTCAGGAAGATGCCAGAAAAATACATCAGTCTGTGCCTGTACATGCCCTATAGAGTGATGATGAAACAAGTGACATTAATAAAGTAAACCTTCATTTGAATATAGCCTGCAACTCATCATAAGGAGCCCTGATAGCACAGTGATTAAGCGCTCGGCTGCTAACCAAGAGGTTGGCAGTTCAAACCCACCAGCCGCTCCGTGGGAGAAAGATGTGGCAGTTTGCTTCCATAAAGATTTACAGCCTTGGAACCCTATGGGGCAGTTCTACTCTACCCTACAGGGTCGCTATGAGTTGGAATCAACTTGACGGCTGTGGGTTTAATTTTTTTTTTTTTTTTTTTTTTTGGCCAACTCATCACAACAAGGAAAAGGAGGGTTTGCTTTAGATCCCTGGTTCTCAGTATGAAGTTTTGTGTTCTGATCTGAGATCTGTGACAAGAAAAATTCCCTTTAAAAGGTGGTCTTGAAAAGAGCTTCCCCAAATTGATCAGATCAAGTAGTTCTATGTATTGTTTAATTCATTTTAAAATGCAGACTGTTTCATATTTCACAATATCATTCACTTCAAATAAAGCACGTCTTTTATCCAAAATTTTACATTTCTGAGGAGCAGATAATAGAAATTCTGTTAAAAGAAAGAAGGCTGATACTTGAGTTGTAGTGTTAAATGCCTGCATCATTCCCTTTACTTAAGAATAATGTTTTACTCCATGATAAGCCATAACTGCTTTAAATATCTATACTATATAGTGATTTGCATGTTCATTTAATATGCAAATTCTATCTCTGTGTATGGTTTGACAGACAACAAAATAGTAAAAACATTCCACTTGTCACCTCTTGCTTCCTTGTTCTACTTTCCACTTTCCTAGTTCAAGACAGCTTCCTAACCACAGCTATCCCCACTCACACCAGTTTTGGTCTTATTGATGCTGTTTAGTACATTACACCTGCAACATTTCAGGTTAAGAAAGCTTTTATACCCTGGCAGCCTACTCAGGACTTTCATTTTTTATACAAAGACTAAATTTGCATAATTTTGCTTTCTCTGGGATTTGTCTAGACCCAGGCTTCCTATTCTAATTTGAGTGCATCTCTTTATTCAAGGCAGGAAGTAATATGAGGAAGCAAGAGGTGAAGAGGAGCTCTTCCACAGGAAGAGCAATTCTTGATTAGGAAGCCTGGCGATTTAATAACCTGGCAGAGGCATAAAAGCAAAAGCAGCTTTGCCTCATTCATACTCACAATTGCCTCCTTTGAGATACGGGACACCAATCAGTCTCCTATAAAGTGAAAGAGCTGGGCTCTCTAGGTCCCTCCCAACTCTAATACTATAGAATTTCATGATATAGGAGGAACATTTTAGATCTCTCCTTCTACAATAGCTGCCTCTTTTTTTAATTTTGTTAAGTTGAATACAAATTACAAATGGATTGTTAATCATGTTTCCCCCTCTCAGAAGTAGCTCCTGAATTTTTTTTCTTGCCTATGCGTCAAATAACTAATGATGTGTAAAATTTTAGTCCACTAGAAACATTGTCCTTTATGTAAGATCACTGTACTCTTTTCTAATAGAAATAATTTTCTCAATAATTTGCTTCTTCAGTGTCACAGGGAAACAGATTTTTAGCCCATAAAACCCTAGAAATAATCTAGTCCTAAAGACCCCAAAACACTTGTCCTTGTATCAGGCTGGCTGCATCAGAATCACTGGGGAGTTTTTAAAATGTATATTCCCAGAGCCTAGATCCAGATATTTTGATTTATTAAGCCCATGAGGGCCAAGAGAATCTGGATTTAAATAAATATATATTTATATTTATATTAATTAATATATTAAATTATACTTGTGTATATATATATATATATATATGATCCCTGGTGGTGAAGTGGTTAAGAGCTTAGGCTACTAACCAGAAAGTTAATAGTTCGAATCCATCAACTGCTCCTTGGAAACTCTACAGGGCAGTTAAACACTCTGTCCTATAGGGTCGTTATGATATATATATATAGAGAGAGAGAGAGATAGATATATATATATATAGATATATATATTAGCCCTGGTAACACAGTGTTTAAGAGCTATGGCTGCTAACCAGGTCAGCAGTTCGAATCCACCAGCTGCTCCTCAGAAACCCTACCAGGCAGTACTACCCTGTCCTATAGGGTCGCTATGAATCAGAATAGACTCGACAGCTATTGGTTTGGTTATAGGTAATTTTCACATGCAAAGAGATCTTGTTCAATAGTCTTGACAGATGAGAGAACAGATGTAGAGCATGAAAGTGAAAGTGATATTCTACAAGGCACACTATCACTTGGTGGCTCAGCCATGATTAGAAACCAGCGCTCCTGACTCCTAATTCAGTGCTTTTTCCATAATATCAAACTGCTACTCCTATCGAATTTGAAACATGTTGTTTCCCAAATGTATACATAACGTACTATACTAGACAGGCTAAATGCATTGCTTGCCATGCCCTAGCCCATTCTGAGGGAAGGTGTTCTGCCCCCAGACCCTACAGAGGAGAGCCCTTAGTTAACTGTCTGTGGTGCCACACTGTCTCTACTCCACCAGGGGAGGAGGTATCCTAAGCTCACAAAGGGGTCCTCTTTGGCCGGACTTGTGGCCACACTGCTTCTCTTTGCCCTTGACCTTGGGTTTCTAGCTCTTGCTGTCTCCTTGGATTCCTGGGATTACTGGCTGGTAACCAAAGAAGAGCTCCCCCTTGCTGCTAGAGCAGGTCAAGGAAGCAATTAAAATTTGTAGAATTTTAAAAAAATCATTTTAAAATTTACATTTTGGCATCCTAGTTTAAAGCCACAACTGCCCTACTTTAGTTTTTATTTCTGAAGTAGGGGCATTATAAAAAGAGGATATGAAGTTTTTTCTACACATGATAAGATATAATATAAACCAAAAGCTAAGAAGTTTCCTGAACAAAACAAAACACTTTGAGGGACAGTGTAGCAGGGGCAGGGATCTGGGGACCATAGTTTCAGGAGACATCTAGGTCAACTGGCATAATAAAGTTTATTAAGAAAATGTTCTGCATCCTACTTTGGCGAGGGGCGTCTGGGGTCTTAAAAGCTAACGAGCAACCATCTAAGATGCATCAATTGGTTACAACCCACCTGAAGCAAAAGAGAATGAAGAACACCAAAGACACAGGAAAATATTAGCCCAAGAGACAAAAGGTGCCACATAAACCAGAGACTCCATCAGCCTGAGACCAGAAAACTAGATGGTGCCTGGCTACCACCAATGACTGCCCTGACAGGGAACACAACAGAGAGTCCCTGACAGAGCATAGAAAAGTGAGGTGCGGAACTCAAATTCTAGTAAAAAGACCAGACTTAATGGTCTGACTGAAACTGGAGGAACTTCAGAAGACATGGCCCCCAGAATGTCTGTTAACCAGAACTAAAACCATTTCTGAAGCCAACTCTTCAGACAAAGAATAGACTGGACTATAAGGCATAAAATGACACTCATGAAAAGAGTGCTTCTTAGTTCAAGTAGATACATGAGACTAAATGGGCAGCTCCTGTCTGGAGGCGAGATGAGACAGCAAAAAGGGACAGGAGCCGGTCGAGTGGACACAGAAAATCCGGGATGGAAAGGAGAAATGTGCAGTCATATTATAGGGATAGAAACTAGGGTCACATAACAATGTGTATATAAATTTTTGTACGAGAAACTAACTTGAGCTGTAAACTTTCACTTAAAGCCCAATTAAAAAAAAAAAAGGATATAATACAGATTATGCATTTTTAAGGAGCCCTGGTGGCACAATGACTAAGTGCTTGGCTGTTAACCAAAAACTCAGCTGTTTGAACCCACCAGCTGCTCCACAGAAGAAAAGACCTGGCAATCTGCTGCCGTAAAGATTTCAGTCTAGGAAACTGTATGGGTCAGTTCTACTCTGCCTCATAGGCTTGCTACGAGTCGGAGTCAATTCAATGGCACACAACAACAATAATAATATGTATTTTAAAAAAAATTATATCAACCTTTTATATCTTTTTTTGAACTGATTATTTTTTATGATTCTATTTTCTCATTTATTGGCTTATTATCTCTCTCTTATAGTTGCTTTAGGGTTTATAAGATATATCTTTAACTTATTCCAGTCTACATTCAAGTAATACACCGTTTCGTGTATATTATAAGAATCTTATAACAGTATATTTCAATTTCCCCCTCTCCTGGCCTTGTGCTAAACCTCAGTAAATTGTTATTATTTTTGCTTTAAACAATCTATTATCTTTTAATGAGATTTTAAAATAAGGAAAAAATCTTTTATATTTACCCACACATTTACCATTTCATAGCTTTTGTTCCTTTCTATAGATCAAGATTTCCATTTGGAATTATTTTCCTTTTGCCTGAAGAACTTTCTGTAACATTTCTTGTAGTGTAGGTCTTCTGGTGATGAACAAAGAACAGACAGGACAAATAGAAAACAAATAGCAAGATGATAGATTTTAAAGTCAAATTTATCAATAATCATATTAAATATAAATATAATTTTGCATTTAAAATCTATGCTAATTAAAAGGCAGAGGTGGTCAGATTTGATACAAAGCAAGATGTGATTATATGCTGCCTACAAGAAATCTACCTAAATATAAACACAAAAATAGATTAAACTAAGATAATTAAAAATGACATACCATAGTAATAATAATTAAAAGACAGCTCAAGTGGCTCTATTAATACCAGAAAAAGCAGATTTCAGAGCAAAGAATATTATCATGGATAAAGAAATAAAAGCATATGATAAAGTAGTCAATTCACTAAGACGAAATAAATATGTATGCACCTAATACCAGAGCTTCAACATTCATTAAGCAAAAAACAACAAAACTGCAAAAAGAAACAGGCAAATCCACAATTTAAGTCAGATATTTCAACACTCCTCTCTCAATATGTGATAGAAAAAATAGATAGAACACAGTAAGGATATAAAATATTTGAACAACACTGTCAGCATTGACCTCCTTGACATTTATAGAACATTCTACCCAACAACAGCAGATTTTAGTTCTTTTCAAGCACACATAGAACCTTTAACAAAATAGACCAAATTCTGGGCAATACAACAAGCCTCAATATATTTAAAATAACTCAAATTGTATAAAATATTTTCTCTAATCACAATGGAAATAAATCAGAAAAAACAAAAAGATATCTTAAAAATCCACACATATTTGGAAATTATGAACACTTCTAAATATCCCTTAAGTGAAAGAGGAAATCAAAAGGAAAACTAGAATGTATTTTGAGAAGAATGAAAATTTGTGAGATGCAGATAAAGCAAAAGTTAGAGGTACATTTATAGTCTTGAATCCCTATATTAGAAAAGGAAAAAGGCCTCAAATCAAAGAACTCAGCTTTCAAATTAAGAAGTCAGAAAACAGAAGAGCAAATTAAACCCTAACTAAGCAGAAAGAAGGAAATAATGAATATAAGAATGACAACAACAACAACAAAAAAAAAAAAAAAAATTAGAGAAAACCAGTGCTGGCTCTTTGAGAAAATTAATAAAATTGATATACTCTATCTAGACTGATCAGGAAAAAAAGAGGGAAGACTAAATTACCAGTATCAGGAAAGACAGAGGAGACATCAGCACAGATCATACAGACATTAAAATGATAATAAGAGAATATTAACAACTTTATGTCAATAAATTCAATAACTTAGATAAAATGGATACATTTCTTGAAAGATACCTACTACCAAAGCTCATTCGAGAAGAAATAGACTCTCTAAATAGCCCTATATATCTATTTAAAAAATTGGATTTGTGGTTGAAAACCTTCCCATGGGTACACGCATATATACTTGAAAATCTAGGTTCAGATGACTTCATTGGTGAATTCTGCCAAAACTTTCAGGACATAAATAATACTAATTCTACACAACCTCCTCTAAGAAACTGAAGAGGAGGAAATGCTTGCCAAATCATTCTATGAGTCCACCCTTACTCTGATACCAAAACCAGAGAAAGACATGATAAGAAAGCATCAGATTGATATTCTTCATGAAAGTAGATGTGAAAATTCCTTTAAAATTTAGGAAATCAAGCCCAGCAGTATATAAAATGATAATACATCATGACAAATCGGGTTTATTCCAGGAATGCTGAAATTCACACAACTGTTAAGAAATGGAGCCAGACAGTCTAAGGGCAAGGTCTGCATTTGTCTTCCTAGAGCCTAGCAAGTCACCTGGTAGATATTAAACATTCAATAAACATTTATTGAATACATTTGTGATAGAACAAATGACTACATTGAATAAGAGATAACTACATGAATACCACTGCAGGGTATAATGGCCATCAAATGCCAAACGAGGGGAAAAAAACAAACCAAATCCACTGTGATAGAGTGACTTCTGACACATAGCAACCCCACAGGGTTTCCAAATCTGTAAATCCTTACGGAAGCACATTGCCACAACTTTCTCCCTCGGAGCCACTGGGGTTTCTAATCATCGACCTTTCCGTCAGCAGTTGATCACTTTACCCACTGCGTCACCAGGGCTCCATCATGGAAGAGGAACAGTATGTAAAAAGGGAAGACTTAGTGGATGTGGCATTTCTTTGGCATGGAGCTGGAGAAAGGGTTCAATATGAGGGTGGATACAGTTCAGAGAATCAGAGGAGATAAAGAAGGGAATTCCAGGCAAGAGTAACATGAGTGAAAACTGGAAGCAGGAATAAACATGGTTTTCAATACACTACCTCGACTGGAGTGGTGATTGCACTTGGAGGTAATGAGAAATAAGGTTAGATGGATGAGTTAGTCTGAATCCACCAGGTGCTCCTTGGAAACTCTATGGGGCAGTTCTACTCTGTCCTATAGGGTCACTATGAGTCAGAATTGACTTGACGACAATGGGTTTTTTGGTTTTGGATGAGTTAGGGTCAGAGTATGCAAGGTTTTAGCAACAGGAAGTAGGGGAGAGAAACCACTGAAATTTTCTGAACTGTGGTGATGAAACCAGTGTTCAAAGAAAAAAAAAGTAGTGGTTACATTCATAATGGATTAGGAGAAAAAAATACAGTATTTGGATGGAGAGGGTTGGACCCAGGGCAACCAGGAGGTTGTTAAAATAATCCTGTCATGAAATGTTTAAAACCTGTACATGAAAGTACCTAACCCAATGTCAGCACAGCCTAGGGCTTGGGTAAATGTTAGTGGAATCTAAACAGTGGCTAAATTAATATTTCGTTGAAATCAGGTATCTTTTTTTTTTTCTTGATTCAGGAAATTTTCAAAGTGGTCCTAGGAATCTGTAATGCATCAAGAATATTACTAGCTTTATAAAATATGAGATTCTCGATTAGCTTTTCAAATTATTACCTTGAGGTGTACTGAAGTACCTTGCTCTCTGCCTCACCCAGATTGTTTCCCCGTGTTTGTACTACGCGCGTATTTCCATCCTTACTCTCAAACAGATTTGTAGGGAACATTCAAGCGTTGAATTTTTAAAATTAAAGAACTGCTGCTACAAAAGGAGAATTTGCTATGCGTAGGCAGTTTATTTTCAACGTCTCATTACACACCTAATGGCCACCTACTCCCAGAGTTTAAGAATGGAAGGGAACTTGGAGATAGCACCCCAAGTCGCACAGATAGGGTTAGGGGGAAAGCGAGGCCAAGAGAGGGTGAGCGGTACAGGGTCACTGAGCCACGGACTAGAAGTTCAGATTTCCGGCCTTTTCTACGCGGGGCCAAGAATTCCAAGAGGGTAGGACAAAGCTTGAATCCCGAGGCAGCGAGTAAGTGTCAGAAACAGACTTTGGTCGATCTTGGGATGCCTGGGATACTCGAAAAGCTCGCGAATTCTGACTGGGAAGCGACAGACATAACCCCCAGAGCCCAGCAGACTTGTATCCTCAGCCACACCTCTCGTTCTCGCGATACTGGCCGGCCCTCGTCCTCCGGGCGAGGCCCCGCCCAACACCGAAGCCCCCCCCCCACCCCGGTCGTCATTTCCTGTGGGTTTGCGGGCAAAGGGAGAAGATGGCGGCGCTGGGGGAACCTGTGCGGCTGGAGAGGGGTGAGTGCTGTAGAGGCCGGACCGAGTTGGCGGAGGGGGTGACAATGTGTCGTGTCGCCGGAGGGGAGGAGGGGTGGCCTAGGCTTCGACACCCGGAGCCTGGGCTGTCCTTCGCGCTGGCGCCGGCGACCGCCGACGTCGCTGCGCCGGGACCCAGGGAGGGCGCTTGTGGTCTCTTGATTGATACCCAGACCCCGCCTCTGCTCGCACAGACTTTTCCGAGGCATAGCACAGTCAGACACAACCTGCCTTCTGGGTTCGCAGACACACACCGGTTGTCTGGGTGGACATAGCAGACGTGGCGTTCAGAGACGTGTAAACCGGAGAAGGAGACATCACACATCACTTACACCTTTCGTTTTGTAGCTCTCACGCAGTGTCTGTATATATCCGCGTACAAACCCAGTTTCTTCGCCTTCATTCGGGTAGCCCACACTTTCCGTACGCATAGTTCATTCTCATAGAACCCTATTTGTTTACATACACAAATTCTATCATTATTTTCAGCACCTCACCTGAGGTGGGGTATTTCCTGCCTTCAGTGCCCCCCCCCCCCAAGTATGGTGTAGGTGTTTTACTTACTTGGTTTTGGGAAGGAGGTTGCATAACTTGGTTACCTAGGCGGAATAGTGGTGGACTGTAAGTATTTGGGATTGCTGTCTTATTCCTTCTATACAAACCCTACAGTTGCTAGCAGCGATTGGTTGCTTGCCTTTTAGGGAAGATGTCAAGGAAAATAGAATCTGTTCTGCTGAGCGAAAAAATTGTTGAAAATCCCTGACTGTACCCCTACCAGTGTCCTGCTACAGATTTTCAGCATTCCAAACCTTTTATTTCAAACAGTTTTACGTATGCTTTTGACACACCAGTGTTAGAAGTCATTGATAAGAGT
The DNA here is from genome assembly GCA_030035585.1 of Dugong dugon. NCBI lineage: Eukaryota > Metazoa > Chordata > Mammalia > Sirenia > Dugongidae > Dugong > Dugong dugon. Next base: position 99,330,417 of record CM057467.1, on the reverse strand, counting down.
TAAGAAGTACAGAATGAACAATTTGAGTACTAGTAGTAAACAAAGTAGGTCGCTAGGTGGCCCAAACGGGTTGCACTGGACTACTAACCTGATGGCTGTTGACTGGAACCCACCCGCTGGCAATGCAGGAGAAAGGCCTGGTGATCTACTTCTGTAAAGATTACAACCAAGAAAACCCTGTGGAGCAGTTTTACTCTGTTACACATGCTGTAGGTCCAGGAGTCTGAATTGGGTGGATGGCACCAGCTTAATGAGGATGTATGTAGTTTGAAATTATCTTGCAAATATAAACATTTTGCAGTTATAGTTTGAATACTAAGTAACTTCTCCTCTAAGAAGGGAATACATTTTTAGAATTACTGTACTTACAGAAACCTCTTTCATCATACTTTCACACAAACAAATGCAGACTTACCATTGTTAGTTTGTTCCTTATGGTTCTTAGTTTAGAAGCCTCTTTTTAAGTGAAATTGTTTCTCTGCAGCCCACCAGGCCATTAATTAAAGCATCATTTTTGACAGAGAGTAACTACTCTGGGAAGATTTGGTAAGTTGGGCCTAAGACTGACATCTTCCTCCTGAGTACAGTGGCACTGTGCTTTGTAGCTGGGAACAAATCTGTTTGGTGTTAACAGGAGTAGGTGTTTTTCTTCGAAAGCTAGTTGTAGGATTCTGACATGTTGACGGTCTTTTGTATTTTTAACTGCAGCACAGAATAATACAGAACTTCTCATCTGACATTTAGTTTTGGTAGTTATGGCTTTGTTTTGGTTTTTTTCCCCCCAGAGGTCCCCCCCTTCCCCCAGTTACTAATTAATAGGATGAATTACTAGTGGTAGCCATTTAGCAGCATAAGAAAGTCAGGTTAACATCAATTCTGATTCTGGTTTAGAATTCTTGTTAACAGACTTTATTAACAAACAGTTCCATGCATTTTACAGTGTAAAATCGATATGCCTGATCAAGATCCTCAGTGCCTTCTAAATCATGCAAACATGGTTCACTGGAACACATTTAATCACATATTAGGTACAGTGTAGATTCAGTAAAGAATATTCCACTTTTGCAATTTTTTTGTTAAATTGGAAATTTTTATGTGGCTTATGTATGGTAACTTTATAAACCAAAATAATTGATGAACCAGCAGTCCCATTTATCAGCCATCCTGGTGGTAGAAAATCATAGTGGAGATTTGTTTGTTTCCATTGCAATTGATTAACATCATTTTCAGCTTTTATTTACCAACAATCACGAAGATGGCACAGGACAGGGCAACCTTTTGTTCTGTATATATAAGGTTGCCAAGAGTTGGAGCCAACTCGACAGCAGCTAATAACAACGTTTTTATTACCTGAAATTGAAAAATCTGCTCTTTTCTTCATTACATTTATTCCTAATTTTCTAGCTGTAAACGTAAATGCCATATTAATTCCATAAAGAAAATTTTCTAGTCCTTCAGTATAACTTGAAATTCAGAACTTCCTCCATCTAAGTCAAAAAGAGATACAGTAATAATAGAATAATAGGTATTATAGCCCCCGGAGTTAAAAAAAAAAAACAAGAAAAAAGAAATAGAGATAGTCATTAACTCTGTTATAACATGACTCTGAAACTTAATGAAATTTCATAATTCAGAAAACTTATTTGAGCACTTATCTTTCCACTTCCCATTGAGAATTGCCTAGCATGCTTAATATATTTTTATAAATATACACAACCCCTTAATATTTCTTATGATTAATTGATGCCAGTATAACATTGATGTGTGCAACATGCCAGGCCCTGTTCCCTGTATTGTTTGGTTCAGTTGTCAAGTAATTTATGGGGAAGATACCATTATTTCCATTTTACAGTGGTGGCAACTGAGACATAAAAAAAAAAAAAAAAAAAATTGCCGTCGAGTTGATTCCAACTCATAGCAACCCTATAAGACAGAGTAGAACTTCCCCATAGGGTTTCCAAGCTGTCATGTTTACAGAAGCAGACTGCCACATCTTTCTCCCATGGAGCAGCTGGTAGGTTTGAACCACCTGCCTTTCAGTTTGCGGTTGATCACTTTAACCGCTTTGCCACCAGGCCTGTTAGCTGAGACATAGGGAGGTTAAATAACTTTCCCAGTATCACACAACTATTTTTGAAACCAGATTGACAGAATTGTTCTTATTTTTCTATTTTGTAAGCATATGTATTGAATTGATCTTATCTTGATTAAAACACCATGTTAATGATCTAAAGTTGAAAATAGACCAGTTAATTTTATTTGTTTGTAGTACTGTTTCAAATATGCCTCTGCCACTAACAGTTCATATCTACATATGTATCTGTTTCTCTTTGAGAAAAGAACAATGATTTCACTAGCACACAGTGTTTCATACTGTTCAGTGCTTTGGTTACTAATAATGATAATTAGATAAATTTTTTATTGACAACATAGTTACTGATAATGCTGTCAGCTTTTCTGAAGCAGTACATTGTTCATACGTCTATCACATTTCAACCTCAGTCCTTTCCTATGACATATGTAGTATTTTCTTTTCAATTTTTCTGCATCTCTCAAGGATGTTACTTTCCAGATTTTATACTTGTATGACATTCTGTGGGCAAAATATTGAACGGTGCAGGAAACATCAAGAGAAGATGGAAAGAATACACAGTGACTGTACCCAAAACAATTGGTCGACATTCAGCCATTTCAGGAGGTAGCATATGATCAAGAACCGATGATGCTTAAGGAAGAAGTCTAAGCTGCACTGAAGGCATTGGCAAAAAACAAGGCTCCAGGAGTTGACAGGATGCCAACTGTGGTGTTTGAGCAAACGGATGCAATGTTGGAAGCACTCACTTGTCTATGCCAAGAAATTTGGAAGACAGCTACCTAGCCAACCAACTGGAAGTGATCCATATTTATGCCCATTCCAAAGAAAGGTGATCCAGCAGAATGCAGAAATTATTGAACAATACCACTAACATTACACGCAAGTATAATTTTGCTGAAGATAATTCACAAATGATTGCAGCAGCACATCCAGAGGGGACTGCCAGAAATTCAGGGCAAATTCAGAAGAGGATGTGGAATAAGGGATATCATTGCTGATGTCAGATGGATCTTGGTTGAAAGCAGAGAATACTAGAAAGATGTTTACCTGTGTTTTATTGATTATGCAAAGGCATTCTACTGTGTGGATCCTTAACAAATTATGGATAACATTGTGAAGTATGGGAATTCCAGAACACTTGATTGTGCTCATGCAGAACCTGGACATAGTCCAAGAGGCAGTTGTTCAGACATAACAAGGGACTACTGTGTGGTTTAAATCAGGAAGGGTATGCATCAGGGTTGTATCCTTTCACCATGGTTATTCAGTCCGTATGCAGTCCTCACAACTGGACCAATAAGCGACATCATGATAAACGGAGAAAATATTGAAGCTGTCAAGGATTTCATTTTAGCTGGATCCATGGTCAATGCCCATGGAAGCAGCAATCAAGAAATCAAATGACTTATTGCATTGGGCATATCTGCTGCAAAAGACCTCTTTAACATGTTAAAAAGCAAAGATATCACCTTGAGGACTAAGGTACACCTGACCTGAGCCATGGTATTTTCAGTGGCCTCATATGCATGTGAAAGCTGGACAGTGAATAAGGAAGACCAAAGAATTGATGTATTTGAATTTTGGTGTTGGAGGAATTATTGAATATACCATGGAGTGCCAGAAAAGTGAACAAATCTGTCTTGGAAGAAGTATAGCCAGAATCCTCCTTAGAAGCGAAAATGGCGAGGCTTGGTCTCGTACTTTGGACATGTTGTCGGGGGGACAATTCCCTGGAGAAGGACATCATGCTTGGTAAAGTAGAGAGCGGAAGAAAGGAAGACCCGCAACAAAATGGATTACACAATGGTTGCAGCAGTGGCCTCAAACATAGCAATGATGTGAGGATGGTGCAGCACTGGGCAGTTGCGTTCTGTTGTGCATAGAGTCGCAGTGAGATGGAACTGACTTGATGGCATCTAACAACAACAACATGACATCCCGTATTTCTTCCTAATCTACTGTAAAATTTAGCATTCTCCTCAGTTTTTACTTGCCTAGCCTGCATACAGAACCTTCTTCTCCCCATACATATACACACATGCCCACACTCTTATACTTTTTTGTCTGTCTTCTGTATATTTCTTGTTACTCCTTGAGGAATGAATCCTAACCACTTCACTGTTACATAGGCATTTAGAGACTCCTCAGAGAAATTAATCTATCAATTTGTGTATGTTTAACTCTAGATATTTGTAGAGCAATTGAATTGTTGGAAAAACTGCAAAGGAGTGGAGAGGTACCACCACAGAAACTTCAGGCTTTACAAAGAGTTCTTCAGAGTGAGTTTTGCAATGCTGTAAGAGAGGTGAGTAAACCAGATTAAAATTTACTAAAAACTTGAGCTGATTAGGTAGAATAATACTCTGAAATTTGGGTTCAGAATTTTTTAAGGAAATAAAATAATCTTTAGAAAAATGTTAGAACTTGCCTCTCTCATTTTTTGAATTTCTAATAGAAAAACCTTTACAAAGATGTAACTTTGCTAAAATTTTAACATTCGTTAACCTCAAAAAGACCTCGCAAATAATGGTGTTTTCTGGAATTTAAAATTGTGGTGATAACTTTGGATTTTCAGGTATACGAACATGTCTATGAGACTGTGGACATCAGTAGCAGTCCTGAAGTGAGAGCTAACGCAACTGCAAAGGTAAATTGTTTTCATTTACCAAAAGTGAGGGAATTCTTTGTAAATTAGAAATTTAAAATGTATAAATGTATAAATGCAATTATTAGATTCATGATAGACTTATTTGAAAACTAACACAGTATCTTTCAAACTACACTAAACTTTTCAAGTGCTAAGATAAATAGGACATTTTGAAAATAGATTCCTATAGGAGATTTTATAAAGTTTGGATAATGCATTAAAAATGCACTTACATGCAAACATTAATATACATATACAGTACATAATTGTGTTATACCTGGAATTATGCAAATTTTAATCAAAATTCTGAGGTATAAATTATTGCCTTTATTTTATTGATAAGGATAACTATGACAAGCAAGATTGGGTTACTTGTCTCAAAACACAAAATTAGTGAATGATGGGGCTGGGATACTCCCTCAGGTTTTTCTGTCTCCAAAGCCTTTGGTCTCTACTTTATCTCTGTAAATACAGTATAATGCCTGTAGTAGATTACCTCTTCAGAACTGCATATGGCAGGTGACATGTGCTATTCTGCACCAGTGTTTTCCTCAAATAATTCAGGCATTGACCTCAATGTTCATCGTACGCAATTAGGATAAATATCAGCAGTAGGTGACTTATACTATAATTAGTCATTAACAAATGATTTTTCATTGGTAGTGTCTTAGTTGGAGCCCTGGTGGTGCAATGGTTAAGAGCAATGGCTGTTAACCAGAAGGTCGGCAGTTCGAACCCACTAGCTGCTCCTTGGAAACCGTATAGGGCAGTTCTACTCTGTCCTGTAGGGACGCTGTGAGTCAGAATTGACTCGACAGCAATGGGTTTGGTTGGTTTTGGTTTAGTGTCTTAGTTAGCTAGTGCTGCTGTTAACACAAGTACCATAGTTGGGTGGCTCTAAAGAATAGGAATTTATTTTCTCATAGTTTTGGAGGCTAAAAGTCCAAATCAGGGTCATGGCCTTGTTGATTTCTTCCTTGTTGGTAGTCTCAGGCGTTCCTTGGCGCTCCTCACTTGGCATCCTTTCTTCCCCGGTGTGTACGTGTGTCTGTGTCTGATCTGCTTTTTTATGAGTCAGAAGTGATTAGTTGTAGGACATACCCTACAAAGGTATGGCCTCATTAACATAACAAAGAACCCTATTTCCAAATAAGATTTTATCTATGGGGTTAGGGGTTAAGATGGGCACAGTGTTCATCTGCCCACCACACCTGCTTGCCAGGTGCTGTGCACACAGACTGCACAGCAGTCAAGGCACTGGATGGGGTAGGAGTGACCTGAAATATCTTAAACCTTCCTATATAATCCCAGGGTATTCTTTCTCATCACCTCTAAAAAACCATTTGTGGGCATCCAAACTTCAAAAACGTGCCTCCTAAGTAGTTTTTAATCTATAGGAAGGTCCAACACCTCTACAACAAAAAGACAATCCAATTAAAAAATAGACAAAGAACATGAACAGACACTTCACCAAAGAAGAAGTTCGGGCACCTAACAGACTCTTGAGGAAATGCTCCCAGTCACTAGGCATTAGAGAAATGCAAATCAAAACTACAGTGAGATACCATCTCACCCCCACATTACTGGCACAATCAAAAAAACAAAATAACAAATGTTGAAGAGGCTGTGGGGAGATTGGAACTCTTATGCACTGCTGCTGAGAATGTAAAACGATATAACCATTTTGGAAAACGATGTGCTTCCTTTAAAAGCTAGAAATCGAAATACCGTATGATCTAGGAATCACACTCCTAGGAATATATTCTACAACAATAACAGCTGTCACACGAATAGACCTATGCATACCCATGTTCATTGCAGCACTGTTCACAGTAGCAAAAAGATGGGAAAAACCTAAGTGTGCATCAACAGATGTACGGGTAAATAAATTATGGTACATACACACAATGGAATACTACACAATGATAAAGAACAATGATGAATCTGTGAAACATCTCACAACATGGATGAATCTGGAGGATGTTATGCTGAGTGAAATAAGTCAATTACAAAGGGACAAATATTGTATGAGACCACTACTGTAAAAACTCATGAAAAGGTTTACACCCAGAAAGAATCTTTGATGGTTACGAGGGAGGGGAGGGGTGAGGAGGGAAAAACACTAACTAAAGATAAGTGGTAACTTTGCTGAAGGGTAGGTAAGACAGTACACAACTTGACCAAGGGAAAGTCATAGAAGATTCATAGACATATCCAAACTCCCTGAGGGACCGAGTTAACATGGGCTGGGGGCTGGGAACCATGATCTCTGGGGACATCCAGCTCAATTTGCATGACATAGTTTATGAAGAAAATGTTCTACATCCTACTTTGATGAGCAGATTCTGGGGTCTTAAAAACTTGTAAGCAGCCATCTAAGATACATCTACTGATCCCACCCCGTCTGGAGCAAGAGAGAATGAAGAAAACCAAAGACAAAAGGGAAAGATTAGTCCAAAGGACTAATGGACCACAGCTACCACAGCTTACACCAGACTGAGTCCAACACAACTAGATGGTGCCCAGCTACCACCACCAACTGCTCTGACAGAGATCACAATAGAGGGTCCCCAGACAGAGTGGGAAAAAAATGTAGAACAAAATTCAAACTCAAAAAAAGGACCAGACTTACTGGTCTGACAGAGACTGGAGAAACCCCGAGAGTATAGCCCCCGGACACTCTTTTAACTCAGTACTGAAGTCACTCCTGAGGTTCACCCTTCGCCAAAGATTAGACAGGAATATAAAATAAACAGTAACACATGTAGTTCTACCCTATATATGAGGCTAAATGGGCACAGCAGCCCAGGAGCAAGGACAACAAGGCAAGAGGGGACAGGAAAGCTGGATGAATGGAAATGGGGAACCCAAGGTCAAGAAGGGGAGAGGGTTGGCAACCAATGTCACAAAACCATATGTGTATTAATTGTTTAATGAGAAGGTAATTTGCTTTGTACATTTTCACCTAAAGCACAATTGTTTTAAAAAAAAGTAGGTTTAAAAGCAACAAGAAGAGCTGAAGTAAACAAAGGTCGTATTTTTAAATATGTAAGATTTTCTTTCAGGCTACTGTCGCTGCATTTGCTGCCAGTGAAGGACATTCTCATCCTCGAGTTGTTGAGCTGCCAAAAACAGAAGAGGGCCTTGGATTCAATATTATGGGAGGCAAGGAACAAAACTCTCCAATCTATATATCTCGAATAATTCCAGGTGGAATTGCTGATAGACATGGGGGCCTCAAACGAGGAGATCAGCTCCTTTCTGTTAATGGAGTGGTAAGGATGCATTTTATTTCTATTTGTAGTAATGTGTTGTGACCACTTGGGGGTGTATTTGAGATACAGAAACAGAAGATACTGATTTGGGGTTGTGGTGGGGAACCAAAGAAACTTTGTAGTTTAGAAGTCCCCTGGGTGAATCCTAGGCAGTATTATCTCTTTTAAAGAACTTATAAAGTGTTTTTTGCTTCTTTCCAATCTAAATTAGCAATGTTTAATGTGACTCTTATGAAGTAATTAACTCTTTAGTAGTTAATGCAGTACATCCTAAAGTAGAAATCTACCCTCATTTTAGCCTTATAAAATGGCAGTTGCTTGATTTACTTCTGACTTAGTGAAACAATAGGGCATGTAGATGGATAGGCACGTTATTTGGAACATATAAACCAATACCTAGACTATATGCAGAGTATGATTTAGCAGAGGATTTCACATTGATTAAAATGATAAGGCCGGGTTTAGTTTAGTTTTATAGTACTGAAATAATACAACGTTAAAACATTTTATTTATATACATTTTAAACATTTTTACATTTTGGGTTACTTACAAAACTTAGATATTAATTACATTACATGTGTTTTTTTCCTAGAGCGTTGAAGGAGAACATCACGAAAAAGCTGTAGAACTGCTGAAAGCAGCTCAGGGGAAGGTTAAATTAGTAGTACGATATACGCCCAAAGTCTTAGAAGAAATGGAGTCACGCTTTGAAAAAATGAGATCAGCAAAACGCAGGCAACAGACCTAATGCAGTTCACAACTTTATAGTCCACTTTGCTTTTAGCTAGAGAAGTTTTGCTTGTGACCTACTGATGGCCGCAATGCCAATGATTGTAAAAAAAAACAAACAAAAACTTCCCATGAATACTCCTTGCCATTTTATAAATGCCTATTTTAACATCATTTATGGTTCCAGAGATGCATACACTTTTTTCTGACAACAAAAAGTAAAAGGTGATGAGGGCAGTTCTGTCCTGCTGTTTTTACAGGCCTTTTTCAAGTGCAGATTTTGTCATAAAGTTGTTATAGATTTTTAAAAATGCTTTTTTAATATTAAAATGTAATTTTAACATTCTTAATCTGTTTTTAAAAAAAGCTTCCTTCATTTGGCTGCTTATTTAAAAATAACAGTTCTCCAATTCTTTTTTTGCTTACTCTATTTTTTTTACCTGTGAAATTTCTTTACGGTTTTCTAAGAAGTTAGACATCAAGTCTCAGCTACAGCAGTTCATTACAGTGTCAGTGTTAACATCATTACTGCGTTTTGTACTTTTGAACACACACGTAATACAGTAATCAGTGGTAAATCATAACTCGGCATAGTGGAAGTTTTTTACTTTTATTTAAACATAATGTATAATGAATATTCATTTATACTGATTTGTAAAAGTTTTTAAACACTGACAATCATTGCTAAAATATGTATTCTTTCATAGTATTAGAGCAGTGAGATAAGAGGATGTAATTTGGTTGGTAGCATCCCTGATTACATCCCTTTCTATTTATATTCAGTAATATATCATAAATTACAAATGCATAAGCAAGTTCAGATTTCATTTTTTGCAAATTTGTTTACTACTATTCATTTTTATTTAGAGTGCTTATATTTTGGTCCTTTTGTCCTAGAGATGAGCCAGTTTTAGTCTTCAGGAGCAGTAGTGAAAGCAAAGAAGAAAAAGTAATTCTTTTAACCTCAACTAGCCTCAAGAGTTACACACTTTAACTAGTCAATTTAAATGATTGATTTTAAAGAGGAAAGAAGGCTGTATTTAAGATGTATAGAAATTATGAGATGATATATTCATAAGAATCTGCAGACTCCTTGTCAAAATGAGTAGGAACTTATTCATGTTAAAATGATTGGGTTTAGAAATGCAAACTTTGTTTATGATTCAAATATAATGCTGAGAATTTTGAGAAATTACATTATTTAATTTGTCCACTGGGTGTCACTGTTTTTACGGAAAGGCAGCTCTTAATGTATGACTGACTGAGGTCTTTTTAAAGGCTGAAATTAAATAGATGAGGTTCATTTTTAGTCACAAGTTGGGAAAATTTGTACGGTTTTTAAAAATTTTAAGTGACGGATGCTAAAAGGAAGATAATGGTTCTAAATATATAAAGAATTTGGCGTAATTATTCAAAACCCTGTGTAAAAAGTGGGCATTTTGTAACATTCCTTCAGGAAGAATAGAAATGTATACCTTTTCCTGCATGTGTGTGAGCACTGTGAGTCTTTAAAGATTATTCCAGTTTTTGATGATTTTCAGAATAAAAAGTCAGCTTTGTTATTTGTCATTTAGGTATTGAACACTGGATTGCATGGTTGAATGTGTCTTTAGTCTGCCTCAAAATGTGCTTGTTATTGATAGGATCATGTTGTTAAATTGTATGTTTTCAGAATTAATTGATGTTTTTAAAATGTTGAGACCAAAATAGTGTAGAAAAATTATGGACTTAATTTAATTGTAAAATTATTAGAGATATTTGTTGTAGAGGTTTATATATTAAAGAGAGGTATCAGTGCGTATAAAAAAAAGTAATATTGTTATGCTTGTATTCTTGCATTACAGGGTATGTAAACCCTGAAGAAGTCTTATTTTAGTATAGTTACAGCTGTAATAGTTTTTAAGGGTGTGTCAACATTTCATTATAAATTATAGCTTCCTGGTTCAATATCAGCTGTTCCAGAACTTTCAGCCAAGTTAAATCTTTTTTGGTGTTGCAACTTAGTAAATTGAGTAAGCTATTTTTTTTCCTTCCACAGTAATCCACAGTCTGTTCTTTGTGTGGGTTGGTACCTATTTATAGTTCTTAAAATGAGGGTAGTTTAAAGGAGCCAAATACAGTAGTGTTACTTGCTACTGTTAAGCATGAGTGGCAGTTGTTTGTTTTCATTAATACAATTTACAGTGTGTCCTGGAATTTTAAATCTTGACCATATAAAAATTGTCATTCAGTGACAAAGATGTACAGTAGTGGTCTAGTATAGGGAGGAAATGAAGGGAATATTTGTCCTATAAATGTATGATTCATGAACATAACTTGGCACATTGTAAGTGTATAATAGATGTTTGATTTGTAAATTATAAATATAAATTATCTTCTTTCCCTAGTTTCCATTTATTTTCTTGGTATTTCAGATGGGTTGACTCTTTGGTTCTTAACCTTAAATGCATAGTAGGATACCCTCCTGAGTTTTAAAATAATATTGATACCTGGGTCCTGTCCCACACCAGCTAAATCATCATCTCCAGGGTAGGGGTAGACACATTTTTTTTTAAGTTTTCCACGTGGTTCTAATGGACACCCAGAGTTGAGAGTCACTAGTTTTCCTCTTTAAAAATGCTCTAATTACACTGGACTTTGTTTGGAAGTATCAGAATAATTCAATTTGCAACTACTTAATGATGTTTATATTTCTTAGTAATTTCCTTAGTAATAAAAGGTACTTGGCATTCCTTATCTGGAAAGTAATTACAATCCACTGTTGTTATTATTTTTTAAAATACAATCTGCCAGGAGTTTAAATGTAAAATGTTAATGTCTGTCATTTTTATGCTCTCTTTACCTTTAAAACTTACAGAATAAATGTTTATTGTTTGAGAAAGCATGTCTAAAAATGCAGATGAGAAATCTTGTCCTTGAAAATTATGTGCTGTCTTAAATGGCCACTTTATCCATTAGTGTCGTACTAGATTATAGTGGCCTAGTTCTTTGGGGTTTGATGATTCAGAAATGTTTGTTGTGGAGTTTTGTTTTCTTTTTTAAATCATTATTCTCTTATAAATTTTTAAGTTATTTTACTCAAGTACTTAAGTAATTTGTCTCAAGTACTTTGTTTATAATTAAAATGGATATTATAGCATTCAATAGAAGAAATGGTTATGACTTACCTGAAAAGAATGGCAGCATGACTTGGCATGGTTAAGAGAATATATGTTGTGAATATTTTATAATGTGGAAAGATCATTGAAATATCAAGAATACTAGTAATTGTATTTCCTGAATAAATGAATATGAATTTTCTAACGGCTAACAGTCTGGCTGTTACACTTTTTATTACCCCAAATTTCATTAGCTTCAGAGGTTGTGAGGTTCTCTGATGGTTAAATAGAAAGAAAGAAGGAAAAAGAAAAACAGATCACTTATTCATTAATTAACAAGAAGTTCCAAGCTAATTTGCATCTGGACATAGTTTTTAGTAACGGCAAACAGTAATATGCTTCTGCTTTAATTTTTAACTTTAGTTTGAAGTAAAGAAATATAATACCCAAATGGATTTAAAATAACACTTTTTCAATAGATGACCTCATTATTTATTATTTTAATTCTGGCTCTAAGTTTCATTTAAAAGAAATTTCTATTAAGTTCTTGTCCTATGGATTTGAAAGAAATCGGATATAACTATACACAGTAGATGCGTTTCTTAAAGCTGTGTGTAAAATAAGTTTTAAATGGGGCAAAAGCATTATCTGTGGTGGTTGTGGAAATGAAACGTCAAATTCCTATATCTTGCTCTGGCTTTCATAAAATACAGCTGCAGAAAAAAATGCTTTTGTAATATTTTAAGCGTGGTGGTATGGTATGGAGCCCAACTACCCAGGCTTGAGTCTTATGTCCACCACTCATTAACTGTGTAACCTTAGACAAGTTACCTAACTTCTGTCTGCCTTAGTTCCCTTGCTATCATCAGAAATAAGAGCGCCTGTGAGTGTTATGAAGATCTTGATATTTGGTGCCAGACGTAGTAAGTGCTGTTTGTTTTTGCTGTCATTTTCGTGTAAAATCGTTTCAGGGTCTTATTAGCTAAAGAAAGACATTGTGAGGAAGTAATTAAAATTAGCAAGTCCTTATTTTTGATGCCTAGAAAGCATTACCCTTAAATTATGCTTTATATCCTTAAAAAGAATAAGACTTGGGAAGGGATTTTCGGATTTCTGTCCACTCTGATCAAAGAAACCCATATGGAATTCTAAAATTAGTGGGGGTTTCCAGGCAGGACATGGGGGTTCAGGCCACATTCAGGATGAAAAATCAGGAAAATTAAGTCCAAGTAAGGGGTTTGTTCAATCAGAGAAGCAAATTGTAGGGAGATTATGTCCTAACTCTAGAGACAATGGATTGTTGGAATGGGTGTAAAATTCACTACTGTGACACTTAAAAAGGCATGGAAATGTTCAAGTAACGAGGGGTACAACTGAAAACGTTTATTTGTAGACCTCAGTTTCTTTGAAATTTCAGTAGACCAGAGTACCCATTCTGTAAATCAGTTCTGGTTTTGTTATATTCACTATTGTTGCTTATTATGATTTTTAATATAGTGATGAGCTAATTTTTATATGTTTATTTCTTTAGTGGCAGGTAACCTCCACTTGATGAAATCTTTAAGAGTTACTTTAAGAGCAAAAGGTAAATTCATTCAGAACCTGTTGGTCAATTTGCTATCTTTTAATTTTTTAAATAATGGGACACATGCTTCATGTCAGTAACCAGGTAAATGTAAGAGCGCTCTTAAGTCTGTCAAATGCTGATGTTTATTTTGGACACAGTCAAAATTTGGTCCTTTTAAAAGTTTTGTTTAGGAGAGGAAGTCTGGAAGAAATCTGTTACATTTCTCCAGAATTGTTCTCACCAATTGGAAAGAAGGAAGAAAATTTAGTCATTAGGCCTCAGATAAGCTCCCTTTATATGGCAGTAATCAAAAGTAATTCATTTCATCTGAGGGTAACAAAAACGCCAACTTTAAATTTTGTTTTTGTTTTGTTTTCTATTTGACAAAAAAAGAGCATGAAATAGTCAAGGGAATATTTTTATTTGTGGTATCTCTTATGTACTTTTGAGCCCAAAGTTTAGATGCTATCTCACCTTTCACTTTGTGTTATAAAGGAAAGAATACGGGCCTTAAGTTCCAATTCTGCCATTTAACATACGATCCTTGAGTCCTAACTTCCTTGATGAGGGAGGTTGATGGTTTCCAGTCTTCTTTCCTTCCCTCCTTCACTCCTTCTCCTTCCCTTCCCCTCCCCTCCCTTCCTCCCCCCTCTCTCTCTCCCTCCCTCCCTCCCTTCCTTCTTTCTACCCAGAAAGCCTCTCTTCAACTTAAGTCTTAATATGTAGTGATCAAAACTACTGTGGTTCAAGGACTTCTGGGACAACCCTTATCCTGCCCCCTCGTTGCTCCTTCCCATGTCCCAGAGCTTAGGGGTTCCTCTGAGCACAGTTGGAAAACCTCTATCCTAGATGATCTCTAAGATCCATGCCTCTTCTAAAAGTTCAGCATTAAAATGCTATTGGTTTAAAAACTGAGAAGTTTCCTGAATACAACCAAACACTCCGAGAGACATAGTAGCAGGGGCGGGGGTCCGGGGACCATGGTTCCAGGGGAAATCTAGGTCAATTGGCATAACAAAATTTATTAAGAAAATGTTCTGCGTTCTACTTTGGTGAGCAGTGTCTAGGGTCTTAAAAGCTAGCGAGCAGCCATCTGAAATGCATCAATTGGTCCCAACCCACCTGGAGCAAAGGAGAATGAACACCGAAGATACAAGGAAAATACTAGCCCAACAGACAGAAAGGGCTACATAAACCAGAGACTCCATCAGCCTGAGACCAGAAGAACTAGGTGGTGCCCAGCTACCACCAGTACCCACCCTGACAGGGAACACAACAGAGAATCCCTGATGAAGCAGGAGAAAAGTAGGGTGTAGAAAACTCAAATTCTAGTAAAAAGATCAGACTTAATGGTCTGACTGAGACTGGAGGAACCCTGGAAGACATGGCCCCTGATGTGTTAGCCCAGAACTGAAACCATTCCCGAAACCAACTCTTCAGACAAAGATTAGACTGGCCTATGGAACATAAAATGATGCTTGTGAAGAGTGTGCTGCTTAGCTCAAGTAGATTCATAAGACTAAATAGGCAGCTCCTGTCCGGAGGGGAGATGAGAAGGCAAAAAGGGACAGGAGCTGGCTGAATGGACATGGGAAATCGGGTGGAAAGGAGAAGTGTGCTGTCACCTTATAGGGAGAGCGGCTAGGGTCACACAGCAATGTGTATATAACTTTCTGTAGGAGAAACTGACTAGAGCTGTAAACTTTGACTTAAAGCACAATAATAAATAAAATGCTATTGGTTTGATGCAAGTGATTTTTATCATGTGACGTATAAGCTAAATATATATAAAGCATTTGCTCTTGTATCTGAAATACTGATAGTAATAGCTGTCTTTTGTTAAGCTTCTAGTAGGCTCTAAATGTAACAACCCGGCAATGTAGGTGTTAGCCCACATTCACAGAATCAGAGACCAAATCATTTTTCCCAGATCACACTGTTAGTAATCAACAAAGCCAGGATTCAACTCCAAGTTTGTCCTGAAACCCATACTTTTCCCCAATACTGCGTTGCAGTTTTAGGGAGTTTTTGCCTCCATTTTGTTTTTTAGATTTCTTGGTGGTTTTTGTTTAGATGTTTTCTGTTTTAAGCTAGAGTCCCATGTCAGAAAAAAAGAAAATGCTTAACCATTGAATTGTCATATGTCCATATTCACTTGGATATTTTCAATTTGGTGTTCTCCCCAATATATAGGTATTACTATTCCATTAAACCACATTAGCACAATACCACTTTCTACCTAATGGGTTACGCTGAATCACAAAATTACAAATAATAAGTAGGTTGTAGCAATTAAAAAGATTTATGCTATGAATGCTATAGAAAGTGACAGCAATTTAAGTGAATTACAGCCATAGCAAAAAAAAACAAAACCTTAAAACGAGCATTTTAACGATTGTTTCAAGAATTGGAAGACACTAACTGCAGAAATGACAACGGGAAAAGTTGACAGAAGAACTTCATTGGCTGTGTTTTCATTCATTTCAATAAAATAAACTTAATTTTGAGTTCCATTTCAGTAAGTAAAAGCCATAAAATTTCTTGGTTCGTTTAGTCATTAACTCAGCAAGTATTTATTGTGCATCTATGCTAATATGGAGCCCATGTTCTAGTGGGAGGGTCAAGAAACAGAAAATGTAATTTTAGGTGATGAGTGTTAAGAAGTCCAGCAGGTTAGGAGGGCAAGAGAATGATGAGGAAAATAAGACTCAGGGACATTATATCACTTGTCAAGGTTCACAACTAGTGAACCCACACTCCCTCCCATACTGGGCCACGTCTAGGGTGAGCTCAGGGTTGTAGGTCCAGTGTGTGAGCCTTGTGAACATGCTTCAGCAGAACTTCCCAACTAAGACAAGGGAGAAAAGCCTTGCACTCTACTTCCAAAACTTAGCTGATGAAAACCTTATGAATGACAAGAGAACATTGTTACACTTGCTTTGGGCACGTATGTCATCAGGAGGAATCAATCGAGGAAGACATCACGTTTGGTGAAGTAGAGGCATGGGGGACCTTTGGTGAGACGGATTGGCACAATAGCCACAGCAATGGACTCAAACATGTTGGCAGTAGTGAGGATGACACCGGACTGAGTAGCACTTCATTCTGTTGTACCTAAACTCACCATGCATCAGAGTCGACTTGACAGCAGTTATCTATAGCACTGTTTTTGAGCACCTACTGTGTGCTGATGACCCCTTTCTGTGCATTATTCTTAATATACCCACTGGCTCCCCACCCTAGTCAGAGTAAAAACCTAAGCACTTCATCATGACCCACCAAGCCCTGCAGAATCCAGCTCCCTGCCTCCCTCGCTAGCCTTCGCTCACACTCTTTCCCTCTACATCTCCACTCTTCACCTGCCTCCCAGAGGCAGGCCTTTAGACTTGCTTATTCCCTCTGCCTAGAATCCTCTCCACCCTGATATGTTTTTATTTGTCTATTTTGTCAGCCACCCCTTCCCCAAGATTATAAACTTGGGACAGGCAGGGACCTATTTGTTTTGTTCACTGTCATACACCCAGAGCCATTGAGGAACAGTGCCTGACACATAAGCACTATGAGGTGCTGTTTTAGATAGTGAGGTCAGGAAAGGTCTTTCTGAGGAAGTAACATTTGACAACAGACCTGAATGGTGTTGAATTGAAGAAGCCAGTCGTGAATAGCTGGGATGTTGGCCCAATAAATAGTATCTTTTTCCCACTAGGGTTCTGAGTACGGTAGGAAATAAACAAGTGACAGATGGGGGCCAAAATACTGCCTTTATTATTTATTCATTCATACCACAGATGTTTATTGAATGTCTACTACGTGCCAGTCATGTTCTAGGGGGTAGGAATACGGCAGAGAATAAAACAATGCACTTGTCCTAGTGGAAATTAACTACCTACCTACCAGTTGTCATCGAGTCAGTTCCGACTCATGGTGACCCTATGTGTGTCAGAGTAGAATTGTGCTCCATAGGATTTTTAATGGCTGATTTTTCAGAAGTAGATCACCAAGTCTTTTTTCCAAGGCGCCTCTGGGTGGACTCGAACCTTCAACTTTTTAGTTAGCAGCCGAGCACAGTAACTGTTTGCCCCACCCAGGGACTCCTCATGGAATTTACTTTCTGTTAAAGGCTGAGCAGGAGAAAATAATTTAGACTTGAGAAGCAGAAAGGCTTCCTCAAAATTAGGCAGACAGGCTTCCCTGGACCAGGACTGGCTTCCCTGGACCAGGACTGAATTCTCGGCAGCCACATCCTGCAGGAGCAGAGGTTGCTCACTCCCTGTGGGGAAAAGAGCAGTGGTGAGACATGCAAGCCTTCCCTTCTTCTCAGATGTACCAATTGGATCCTCATTCCATCCGGTGGAGTGAACAGAGCAAAGTTGCAGAGAAAAACCAGGAGTTGTCTTAATAGAAGACAACCCCAAGAGTTAAGGAGAAAACCTTCACCTAACAAGGGAGAGCACAGAGGCTGGGTGCACAGCAAAGAACAGGCCCTGGGAAGGGAAAGACATGGAAGTCAGAGGGGCCCCTAGGGGCCAGTGAGGCTGCGTGAAGACAGAACCTGGAGAGGAGACTAA
The DNA here is from genome assembly GCA_030035585.1 of Dugong dugon. Lineage (NCBI taxonomy): Eukaryota > Metazoa > Chordata > Mammalia > Sirenia > Dugongidae > Dugong > Dugong dugon. The sequence continues at coordinate 99,312,437 of CM057467.1, read as the reverse complement.
AGACCTAGGGAAGGGCCAGACTCTAGAGGTTCTCATAAAAACCTTGTTGTGGTCAAGTGGATCCCAGTTCACAGTGACCCTACAGGACAGAATAGAACTGCCTCACAGGGTTTCCAAGGAGCGGTTTGTGGATTCAAACTGCCCACCTTTTGGTTGGCAGCCAAGCTCTTAACCACTCTGCCACTAGAGGTACTCATAGGCCATGGTAAAGAGTTTAGGTTCTATTTCAAGTGAAATAGAAATTCATTGAAGCATTTAAACAGGAAGTTATGTAATCTGATTTGTTTTTAAAATATCATTCTGGCAGCTGTATGAAGACAGCCGAGGGTAAAGGGTGAAAGCACGGAAACCAGTCAGGAGCGACCACTGAAGTAGAAGTAAGACCTATAAAGTGTGGTGTCCTGGAAGCCAGGCAAAAGCATATAAACATACCTTTTGAGTGGAATGGCTGACAACAAAATTGAAACTTAGGTTATTTAACCACGTTTGTAGCAAATATTTACAGAATTGGAATTTTAGAAACCAAAATGTGACTTATTTTATAATATTAATATTTTTATTTTAAAGCTGCTTAAAATGGCTTTAAATCATTTTTTCCCATTTTCTCCTTTTTTCATATTGTACCACAAGATGGCGCTAGAGCACTGCTTTTTGTATTTTAGGTTTTTTTTTTTTTTTTTTTCCCCCCATATTTCAGGCAATTCTTAACAAAACATCAGGCTTATCTGTGCTTAAAAATGTATCCAATTTTTTAAACTCAAAATTAAAATTAAAATTTATTTTATAATATTCTAAGCTTTGTAAATGTGGAGAAACAACTCTTCCCAAACAAAACAAAGGTGTATAAACTACCAAACTACATAAATACCTATCTACCGCTTAATAGATACTTTTTTCTGGGTGAGTGTGTGTGGTGGAGAGGAGTGTAGGTAGAATTGTTTTAGTCCTCTTACTAAATATAATGATCCCTGGCGGTACAATGGTTAAGTGCCTGGCTGCTAACCAAAGGGTAGGCGATTTGAACTTACCAGCCATTCCTCAGGAGAAAAGACCTGGCAATCTGCTCACTTAAAGATTTACAGCCTTGGAAACCCTATGGGGCAGTTCTACTCTGTTCTGTTGGGTGGCTATGAATCAGAATCCATTCGACGGCACACAAGAACAGCTAAATATGGACAACTTTAGTAAATGGAAATTATCCTTGGCTTTACATCTCTTGGTTGTCTTCATCCAAGCTCAAACAAGATGTTTGATTAAGAGAAAAGTAGATTCAGGAAGGACATGGCAACTTCCTTTAAATAAACTAAAGCCCATCTGAGGTATTGCGATTAATTTGCTTTGCATGACACTAAATTTGTCAAAAACTTTTACTTTTCCATGAAATTTAAAAATGAACCAACTGTACAGTAGAAAGAGCAATTGACAGAGATATTTGCTCTAGTTCTATGAGTAACTTGCTTTGCTGCATCGAAGAGTTTAATATCCTCTGTAGGTCTGATTTCTCACTGTTATATGAGAAATCTCCAAGGTTCCTTCTACTTCTGAGGATTTGAAAAGCATCAAGGAGAAAGAGTTCCGCACAACATAAGATAGCCCTTTCTAACAGCCAGAACTGCCCAGAGGTGGACTCTACTGCCTGTGGAAAGGTAAACACACTAACCCTAGAGGTATCCAGGTAGCCCTGGTGGTGCAGTGGTTAAGAGACTGGCTGTTAAACAAGGGGTTAAAATCCACCAGTTACTCCTTGGTAACCCTATGGGGCAGTTCTACTTTGTCCTATGGGGTCATTGTGAGTCAGAATCAACTTGACATTAACAGGTTTGGTTTTTTGGATTTAGAGGTATCCAGGAGTCCCTGGGTGGTGCAAATGGTTAAGTGCTTGACTACTAACTGAAAGGTACCTCTAGAAGTGCCTTGGAAGAAAGGCCTGGCGATCTTCTGAAAGGTCACAGCCATGAAAATCCTACGGAGTGCAGTTCTACTCTGAAACACGTGATGTCGTTATGAGTCGGAATCAACTTGAGGGCTGCTAGAAGAAGAAATATCCAAGAATGGCATGGATGTTGCTGAGCATTTTTAAGCTTTAAAAAGGTGATTGAGGGCCCTCCCGGCCGGGGCTTCGGCCTCCGGTGTCGGGAAATGGCGGCGGCAGGCAGGTTGGAGGACGGTTCCTTGGATCTCACCCAGAGTATTGAAGAGCACCCCCTTGTGGACGCCCCCCTTCTCCCACATCACTCCCTGCATGCTCACGTTCGACCCGGGTTCCATCCTGTCCCCACAGTCATCATAGCACGTCTTCTCTTGTTAATACACGTTGTGTTTGTTATTTTAGCATTTTTAACAGGTGTGTTTTGTTCTTACCCTAATCCACATGAGGACAAGTGTCCAGGAAACTACACCAACCCATTGAAAGTTCAGACAGTCATCATCCTGGGAAAAGTTATTTTGTGGACTCTGCATGTGCTCCTTGAACGCTACATCCAGTGTCACCACAGCAAAGTAAGGAACCGAGGCTATAACACGATCTACGGAGCCACGAGGCATCTTAAAAGACTTGCACTAATGGTCACTCCACAGGCAACACCTTGCTTCTGCTCATATTGTACATTCAGCATTCCTTCCCCCAGCCCAGTAAATTGTGTCTTGACTTCATCCTGTCCATCCTGGCCCTGGAGCTGATCTGTTCTCTGACATGTCTGCTCATGTACACAGTGAAAATTCGAAAATTTAATAAAGCTAAACCAAGGCCTGATGTACTCGAAGAAGAAAAAAATCTACGCTTACCCCCAGCAATATTAACTCAGAGGCTGGATTCAGGACTATTTCGAGCCTAGAAGAAATTGTTGAAAAGCAAGGAGACATAATAGTATACCTGAAGCGACACAACGCACTATTGAGTAAGCGATTGTTGGCTCTCAGTTCCTCTGACCTCAGTTCTCAGCCAGGTAGAGTGTGAGATGCTCAGAGTCATCACAGCAATTGCAAGAAGCATCCAGAGAAACTTCAGACCGACTGACTGCCTAATAAGCTGCTACAGGGAATCGCAGCTTTTGCTGAATAACATTTTACAATTTATGTTGGAAACCTGGATTTGGTTCTCACCTGTGTGGCTGTTTAGTGTGTAGGTCCTGTGAATCGTTTGAAAGGCACTTTGTAGAAACGTTGTTGACTTGGAGAGAATATCTGTTTTGCACGTTTTGAGATGGTTTAACTCCTCGGTTTGTCCTAGAGTCAGAGATAGAGTTTAAACGTCTCCATGGCCAACAGTTCTTCCACGTGACCTTAAGACCCATTGCCGTTGGGTTGATTCCGGCTAAGGTGACCCCATGTTTTAGAACCCTGTAATAATTTGGCTAATTATGGAGGAAGTCCAACGTGACAGTCTATTTTGAACAGGGTTTTGATCAGTTCAGTTCTTTCCACTTCTAAACCAATGAGAGAAGTCATTATTTTGTATGGTTAATGTGTTTATTTCTACAGAACCTTATCACGTATTTTATGTGCTTATGTCCATTGGATGACGGCTTGGCCCAGGTCGTTTTTGTAGAGAATGTCTTTGCTGTAGGACTGAGGGTCTCATTAGGTGATTTACTATGTAAATGCCTACAGTTTTCCATTCTCCAGAAATGAAATATGAAGTGTACAAGGACTGGTGTTAGATGAAACAGTGTTGCCTGCTCCACCGGCAGCACCTTCCGTTGGCAGTAGCTGAAGAATTCAGAGAAGAATTGCCAACTTTGTCTTTCTTTTCGCCCTTCTTCAAGAAGCTGCCGTGTGTTTCAGTGTCGGCCTTACCTTGGTTGGGCCAGTAAGTTCAGTATGATTTTAAGTCTGTCTAAAAAGAAAACAGGAGCCCCGAGGACACAACGCTTAAGCGCTTGGCTGTTAGCCAAAAGGTTGGTGGTTCAAACCCAGCCAGTGGCTCCACAGGAGAAAGACCTGGTGATCTGCTTCTGTAAAGACTGAAGCCTGGAAAACTCTTCAATACATATGACAGTTCACTCTGTCATACGGGATGGCTCGTGAGTCGAAAATTGACTCGGCGGCACCCAACAACAACAAAAAAGAAAAAAAAAGACACCCTTTTTAGTCTTGGATTATACTTTAAAATTACGATAGGAATAAAATATTGTATCAATTTAGTAAGGGTATTAAATATATCTACTTCTCTGGATCAAGTGAAGTTAGTATTTTTATGAGTAAATGGCATCTCTCTCCAGTGTTCTCATGTACCACTTCTGTTTACTAATTTGCTATCAGCACCTTTACCTGCTGCCTTAGAAATACTTGTGGTTGAAAGCTTAGTATGGGAGAAGGGGTATCTGTAATTAGGTAGATATTAACCTGTTTCGGTCATTAGCTGAGTACTTAATATTTGATGTGAAAGTTTTCTGCTAAGGTAAAGGGGATTGTGTATCATCTGCCAGTGATACAGTTGAATCCCCCAAAATCACAATATTCACAAGCTAAAGCCAAAGTTGTGTTTTTAAAATTGAGATGGTATCCAGGTTTCCTGACTTCTCCTCCCTCTCTCCCTCCCTCTCTCCCTCCCTCTCTTCCTTTCCCTGTAATACATATGTCTCAAAGCCATTACCTTCTCTGGAAATCTGTTTCTGTGTTCTGGAAGAGCCTATATACTTTGCCTGCAGCTGTTTTTCTTTTCAAAAGGAGAACATGGGTAGTAGATGATTAATTCTAATTTATTTTTAAATTCAGTTTGGATCTAGAATCAGTTTCTAGGATTTATGGGATAAACTTTGGTTTACAGGGAAAGGAATAGCCATTAGGGTACTCAAGTTCTGATGTGATACAGTACGCATAATCACCAACACTTCTTTCTAAACTCAATAATGAACATTTCAAAAAATAAATGAAAATCAAACTGAGTATCAGAACTAGGAAGCACCAAATGAACAAAACAGGCATTTAACTGTTAAGCATTTTATACACCAGGCAAGCACTGTGCTATCCTTGTAGATACAGAAATTAATGAGACAGACTCTGGCCTGTAACTTATATTCTAAGGAAGGAGAGGTGTGGGATTTCTAGGCTCTGTGTAGGTGAAATAATGGCAGCAAACCCAAGGTCCTATAGGCACTCCAGGTCAAAGAGTACCCTAGGGAGTAGAGAGTTTTAGTTATTCCAGGCAAATTAATGAGCAGAGAAGCAAGGCGAGGCTACAAAGGACTGCAAGCAGTATGTATAGCTTGAACCGAAAGTGTGAGGCAAGACATGAGCAGAGAGGTGGATAGGGTCAGAGCCTATACTTTATCCTGTTGGTTGTGGGACCCATTGAGGGGTTTCAAGCAAGGGAGTGACAGTCAGATTTAGGAGAATCAGATTGCAGTACAATGTCGAGGAAAGATGGCAAGCAGAAACGTGTCCCTGAGCTGGAGCAGAGGTAGTAATATTCTATTATAAGTATGTATGTGTGTGTGTGTATATATATGTATATTTATATAGTGTTAATTTTGGGACTTTATTTAGACGGCACTAGCATCATGGCTTAGAAACTTCTAAGTTCATTTTTTTTAAAAAATTGGTGATGGAAAGTACAGAGAAGAAAAAAGTTATTTGAAATCCCACTACCAGGGATTGTACCAATTTATACTGCTTGTTCTATGCACTCATCAATCATGGCTGTTACCAATCTCTTTAACCGTAGCTTGTCTGATGGATTAAAAAAAAAAAGTCATTGTTTCAAATTTCATTTCTTTAAGTACTAATGAAGTTGAGCTTTTTTTTCCCCAGTTTTCAGCTTTTCATAAATGTTTTGTGATACGTGTATCCGAGTCCTTTGCTTATTATTCTCCTGGGATATTTTTCTTTTTCTCAAAAAATGTAATCTTCCCTTGTACGTATATTAAGGATAGTCCTCAGTTTGTATAGGTTGGAAATATTTCCTAGTTTGTTTGGGGTTCTTTTTGCAATTTACTCCTCAAACACTGCAGTTCAAAATCTACCTCCTGCAACACAGGTGAACAAGTTCACACCAATGAGTCCCTAAATGCCACATCAGTTATCTTCTTGTCATGTGAGAGCCACCAGTGACTTGAGTGAATTTTAATACCAGGCTTCTGCTATAGGCCCCTTTCTTTCTACCAGGATTCAAACCAAAGTTTTATTTGAATCAAGTTAACTCTTTCTCCTTTTTTATTGCTACCCAATCCCACAGTTTCCTCTAAGGAAACACTGCAGCATTGTTTTTTAAAGAAATGATATACCTGTATATGGACCAACACGAAACTCGAATGTATTGTTAAGTGAAAACAGCAGGTTGTTGAATAATATATACATATAATGTGAGACATCCTACTTAGGTTAAAAAATGAAGTGTGTGTGTGTGTAAACTGATAGAAATATATCCAGAAGAATGTAAGACAAATGTAGCAGTAGTTCACACTGGAAAGGGTGTATGACTGTGGAGTAGGAGAATGAGAGGTGGAGTGGTTGAGCAAGGGGAGGAAAATAAAATCAAGGGACTTCTGGCTTTAAAAAAAAAAAAAGGTGATTGAGCTATCTTTAAGGTTTCTAAATTTCATAAGTTAAATTGAATTATAAGCTGCTTGAAGGGAAGGACTCCATGTCATCCCTTATATCCCAAGGCAGCCGTAAAAATGCACCTCTCAGATCTCTGAGTGTGGGAGACTAACTAACAGTCCCCACTGTGAAACCTTCACCATATTTGTGCCAAGATGATGCTTTCCACAGGCTACTCCTAGCCAATGGCTGAGGTCAGCAGAGATACTAAGTCAGGCCCATTCCTGGGAGACACTGGCCTTCTCTGATGGGTGATTTTGTCTTGGGGACTCCCCAGTGGGTTTGCTGGACTTATAGAGATCTGAAGTGTTGTCTAAGATTCTTTGACCCAACCTCTTTTCCTTCCTTCTGTCCCTCACCCAGGGTCAGACCTGCATCTCACTATAACGGCTCTGCCAGCCTCCCCTGGCACCCTCCCCATTCTCCCTCACAAGCGTTTCCCCTCAAATGTCTCTGGCATGAATAATCCCATCCTGGTGACTGCTGCTCAGAAGACCCAAACTCACATATTCCTCTAACAGAGTTCCAAATGGTGGTAGTGGTGGGGATACATCAGAATCAGAAACTTCTTCAACGTTGAGAATCCAGGGCCCTATCGCAGACCTACTATATTAGAATAAACAAAGGTAGAACATACAATTTCTATTTTTAAAATCTTCCCCAGGTGATTTATATGCAGACAGCTCAGTATTAATCTAAACTCTTCAGACCCTAGCAGAGTAGATTGTGAGGAATAGGTGCATGGTAAACATTCCTCAAAAAAAAAATCCAAAAATTGTTGAAAAACTCGACAATTTTGTGTCATTTTTTAGAATAAAAGGAGAAAACTGGCAGTTACTATAATGTATTTCCTATCACCTCAAGATCTTCCATTATCTCTTTTGCATTGAAAATTTTCTTAACTTTCCCCACCCTACTCTACTAACCAAATCCATGTTTTAAGACTAACATGAGGAGAAGAAAAAGTTTAATCAACAGCACCATCTTTTGCCAGCCAGACCCCAAGAATAGCACTTTCTGCATTATTGATCCAGTCCCCACAGCTTTCTTTGCTTTGGCCCCTTCCTAGGGAATCTTGAAAATTACAGATAAATAGTAGTTTGCCTGTGTTTTAAAAAAAGTATCATTTTGGAGGTTTCATTTTTAAAATTACTTTAAAGACATTTTCAAAACCTTTCTTGTTATTGTTGTTGTTAGGTGCCGTCAAGTTGGCTCCAACTCATGGCAACTTTATGTATAACAGAACGAAACCTTGCCTAGTCTTGTGCCATCTTCATGATCGTTGAGTTGTTGAAAAGTGACCTTGAGGTTGTTAAAAATTTTACTCTGACTGTTGCTCCCCTCATTTGGAAGAGAATCATGGTAGCAGTCACTAGACAAAAATAAAGATCTGAGAATTACCCAAAAAGTGTTTAACCCATTGCTGTCAAGTCGATGTCAACTCCTAGTGACCCTATAGGACAGAGCAGAATTGCCCCATAGGGCTTCCAAGGCTATAATCTTTACAGAAGCAGACTGTCACATCTTTCTCCTGTGGAGTGGCTGGTGGGTTCGAAATGCCGGCCTTTGGGTTAACAGCCAAGTGCTTTAACCACTGCACTACCAGGGCTCCTTAAGAGGTGTTTAGGTGTATCGTTTTTTGAGACAATATTAGGTGTCCAGGTCAGGAAAAGAGTGAAAAGTTACAGAATGTGAAGCCTTCCTTCCATGTTCTGCCACAGTTTCTCCTTGGGTCTAAAATCTCTTATTCCCTTCTTCTTTTCTAGCTTTCTTCCTCAGTATGTTCCACGTCAACAACGAAAAGCTTTCTAGGACATTTCAGTGGCAGCACCAGCACCACCACCCTCTTCTTGTTGTGTGCTGTCAAGTCAATTTCCCCTTACTGCTCATAGCGACCCTATAGGACAGAGTAGAACTGCCTCATAGGGTTTCTTAGGCTGCAGTCTCTGTGGGAGGAGCCCTGGTGGCTCAGTGGTTAGGAGCTTGGCTACTAATCAAAAGGTTGGCAGTTTGAATCCACGAGCCACTCTTTGGAAACCCTATGGGGCAGTTCTACTCTGACCTATAGGGTCGCTATGAGTTGGAATCAACTCTATGGCAACACGTTTGTTTTTGTTGTTGTTGTTTTTTATCTTTATAGGAGTAGATTGCCAGTGCTTTTCTACAGCAGAGTGGCTGGTGCGTTCAAACCACTGACCTTTCAGTTAACAGCTGAATGCTTAACCATTGTGCAGCCAGGACCCTTTATCCCATCCAAATTGCTGGTTTTCTGTATGCACAGTTTTGGTGGTATGCATAGATTTTGCATGTAGTTCCTTGAACTAATTGTCTCATTCCGAAGTCTTTCTGAAATGTTTAAAGTTTTATTTGGAATTCTGAGGGAGTGGAAAGGAACCCAATTTCATCTCCTCTGTGCTGATACTTTGGTCCTAACAAATTCTCAGTTTAACCAGGTTGTACACATCCTAGTTTTCTATTTTGATTTTTCTGTCTTTACTTTTCTATCTTTTACTACATCTGCTTTTAACACTCATTTTAATTTCTCTCTAGTATTTTATGTACTCAGATGTTGGGACCCACATGTGGTTCTGTAATTCAGAAGTTATTCCCCTGAGTCTCATTCTCCTCTTGGGTTAGGGAAAGCTCATAAAAAGAAAATCAGATTTACAAAGGATTAGGTGTGAATAGACATATTTTTCTGATGTGAGTCTTCCGAAGTACTGAAAAGGACATGTGGCCCTCAAAGTGAACCCCCCATAAGGAACAGGTCAGGAGGCTAAGAGAGTTTTTGGTGATGTTTTGAAAAGGGCTCACTTCAAGAGCAGGCTTCACCCAGTCTTGCCAGAAGCTTCACCATCAGCCATCACATCCCAAAGATACATCAGTTCTGCACAGGTGGCATTTGCTGCTGCCCACCATCCTCAATCCTTGCCTGAGCGCCAGGGAGAGTAGAGGAAAGAGTGACCAGAAGCCCAAATACGGCCACGTGTGCAGGTTAAAGGATGTTTTTGATTTGTCAAAATTTCACATTGTCATTGTTTATGCTTCAAAATGATCATTGTTTTAAATTATCCCTAAAATATAGATACTATTTTCTGTGCACAATAGGACCATCCTAAGGACACAGAAGGAAAGGACGGGTGAGTAAAATCACCTTATTTAAGGCCAGTATAGAATGCTTGCAGGCCTCTGTGGCCCTATACGGGAGCTTCTCCATCCCAAAGCCAGATGCAGATACGGAGGTATCAAGTATAGAAACAATCTGATGTCAATTGACGGTGGAAATAATACATGTCTTGAGGACTCAATTATTAGATATCTGATGGGTAGGATTAGACCTGATATTCTTTCTTTACTCCCTGAGTCTATTGTGATTTGAAATGTTTATGTATGTATATATACACATCTGTGTATGTATATATATATATTTTTTTTTTTCTAATATACATATTTAGCTTCTAACTTTGGGTAGTGAGTTTGGTTTCATTTATCAATAGCTGTTTCTCACAGATCATGAGATTGCATTGAGTCAAAAATATTTGGTATGCCTTTTGGATAAAGGATAAGATAAACCCTAAATTCCCAGGACTCCCTCTGGGCCATTCCTTCTGGAAAATGGACATTTTAAAGCTTGTAACAGGATCTATTGGTTTATTCTGCAATATAATTTTTAGCATGAGCTTACCATGGCAACTAGATCTTTGAAAATGCTTGAACTCAGTGTACAAGAAAAGATGGTCACCTTTGAGTTATGTCTCTTTGAATTTCACATCATATTGCCAGTAGTTTTCAAAATAATCAGTAGATTTCAACAAAGGGTTAGCATCTTCTAAAATGGAGTTGGCAAACTAAGGCCTACAGGCCAAATCTAGTCCATCATTTCTTTTTGTCAATAAGTTTTATTGGAACACAGTCACATATTTGTTCATGTATTATTTATGGTTGCTTTCTTATTACAATGGCAGAGTTGAATAGTTGTCATATGACCATATGGCCCACAAAGCCTAAAATTTTTACTATAAGTCCTTTACAGAAAAAGTTTGCTGGCCTCTGCTATAAAATAGCAAAGAAAAATATGAACAACCCTATAGAAAATAAACAGGCAAAGGAAATAAATAGGCAATGCATAGAAAAGTATACTGTAATGTCCAATAAATATATGAAAAGATGAAATTGTAATCAAGAAAATTCAAATTGAAACTACACTGAGATTCCATTTCACATGCATCGCATTAGCAAATCTTTAATTCTGATAATATCAGATGTTGGTAAGTTGTAGAGTAATGAGCACTCTTATTGTCTGCTGAGGGAAGCATAAATAAGTAGAGTCACTTTTGAGAGCAATTTGGAAACATCTAATAAAGATGAGTGCACATAATTTATGACCTAGGAATTCCAGCAGTTCTACTGCTAGATACACACACACACACAATCATACACATGTATATAAAGGAAATACGCATATTTTAGAGAAACTCTTGCATATATGCACAAGGAGACATGTATAAGAATATTTATTTCATAGCAGCATTATAAGAAAAAACAGCAATAAACTTAATAAGAGAATGGATGAATAAATAAATACTGCATATAGTCTTTAAGGATCCCTGGTGGCGCAGCGTTTAAGAGCTTGGCTGCTAACCCAAAGGTTGGCAGTTTTAATCCACTAGCCGCTCCTTAGAAGCCCTACTCTGTCCTATAGGGTCACTGTGAGTCGGAATCAACTCGATGGCAACAGGTTTGATAGTCTTTAAATGGAATACTGTACAGTAATGAAAAGGAATGAACAGTAGCCGCATATTTCATGAACATGGGTAAAGCTCACAAGTTGAATGAAACAAGCAAATTGCAGAAGAGTACAGAATGATATTATTTATATATGCAAAATAATACTATATACTGTTTAGGGATACATTCATACTAAAAGCATGAAAATATGCATTGAAATTATAAAATTTAGGAAAGTTCTTCTCAGGGAGGAAGAAAGAAAGGAATATGATTGGGAGGGGTACAATAGGAGCTTCAAGCACATTTGTAATATTTTATTTCTTACGCTGGATATTGTAAACTCAGATTTTTTCCTTTTTAGAAGCTGGAAGTAGTTCATAAAAAGTGAAATTCTCTGTGTTTGAGTGCTTTTTATCTTGTCAATCACTATAGCACTGCCTGAGAGTCCCCGCTGTCTCCTAGTTTTTGTTTCCTTAATGGAGCCCCTTGGACCATTTGCCCAGCAAGTGGGGCCTCTGCGTACTGTGCCGCAGGTTCTAGGTTGACAAGAGTGCCTGGACGAAGGGGTCAGTGGGCCAAATCCCAGATGGTCTACCAGTCACCAAGCTCTGTGCCCAAGGTGAACATTACCAGAAGGGGTGCCTTCTTTGTCTAAAAGCGCCATGCAGACTAGGGAGGCACTGCAGCCAGGCTCCACTTCCTCGTATCTAGCCCAAGGACTCAAACATACCAACAATCATGAGGATGGCACAGAACTCAGGAATGTTTTGTTGTTGTGCGTAAGGTAGCCATGAGTCAGCAACTAACAACAACAAGCAGCCCAGGGACATGACAGATTTACTCATGCATTGCCATGGAAAATTAGAAAGAGGAACCACTGGAGGCAGTGGCTCTATTTAAGTTCATTTTTACCTGCCACCAAATCTTTGTTCAGTTTAATCTGATATCCTTCCAGGTCTTTATGGTTTATGTAAGAACTAATCGTTGTTCTCTAGTTATCTGCGATAGTACATTAAAAGTTAGCAGTTTTTTGCTCTCTTGGGGCATCTTATCTAAGAAGTGAAGACTAATTGGCCAATTTACGTTTAATGCAAAGGAAAAAGCACATATAATAAAGCAACTATGAAAAATACCAACACTAAAAGATCTTAACCTCTTCTCTGCTCTTATTTGTTCCTGATCCTTTGTCTTCTTGGCTAAATTGCAAATCTGAGTCTTCCTTTCCCACCTCTTTATCTGGTAGACAATAGGAATTTATTTTTTACACACTCTACATTGAAACTGTAGATTCTTAATCTAAGTTGCCAGCCATAAACTTTTATTCCTTGAAAGCAAAGAATACAGTTCTCCAAGTGTGGTTCAGGGACTACTTATATCACTGTCACATGATGGTCATTAAAATGCTGAGTCCTGGGCTCGGTTCAGGCCTTTTAAATGAAAATATTTGGCATCCCACGTGATTCTTTTGCCCACTAAAGTTTGAAAACCACTATTTTAAAAGAAAATGAGTTGTTTAGAAGAAATAAAACTAATATGTTTGGTCTATATTTATTATTTTAAAAAAGCAGAAGAAAGTGATATCTTGGCAAGAGAAATTTTGTTATCCTTCCACTCTTGTGAAAAAAAAAAAAAAGAGAGAGAGGAGAGAGAAAGGTCTTAAATGAATCGGAGAAGTTAACTTTACAATTTTCTCCTCATTTCACTCGTTCATGAAATTTGCTAGAACATAAGAGAGGTGGTTTAGACAACGAAAGCCAATTTATCGGTGGCTCCAGGAACAGCAGACAAGGAGCCAGGGGCCCAGGAGTTGTTCTGGGATGATCAGCACATTATCTGAGAGCTTCAGATTCCTTATCTATAAAGCCAGAGGGCTGTCCATCTTTCTTTAAGTTCTCTTTCAGCCCAACAGTTTGAGGAAATGTCATTCCTAAAACTTGAAATCAAGTCATGTCTGTATTTACTGACTCTCCAGCATGTACATGGTGTCCCTGGGTGGTGCAATTGGTTAAGCACTGGGCTACTAACTGAAAATTTGGTGTTTCAGACCCAATCAGAGGCACCTCAGAAGAAAGCACTGGTGATCTACTTCCAGAAGGTCACAGCCAGAAACACCCTATGGAGGACAGTTCAACTCTGAAATACATAGGGTTGCCATGAGTTGGAATCGACTCAATGAAAACTGGTTAGCATGTAGATAGATTTATTGTATATTAGTCATGAGCCCAGCCTGGCATTATTTTAAGATAAACTCCTGAATACAAAGATGATGACTTTTTTTTTCATTTTAAACTTCCAAGTCTGCACCAACTTTTTTCCATTTTCTTTAATTTTCCTTACACGAGATGATTAGTCAACTTTATATGATAGTGACATTTTTAACTCTGCCTGCCTTACTTCAAAATATTATGAAAAATACCTCCAATACAGAGTAAAACAACCCAAAGGAATAGGGGAAAGCAAGAAAGGAGGTGCCCGTAAAGCAGTATTTGGTACAGATAAGATTCTGCAAGCTCTATTAGGCCATCGGGAGTCAAAGTCCAGGAAAGGAGGGAATGCTGATAAGTAATTACCTAACACCAAAGTTGGCGCTGGCTTCTCAACTGTGGTCACCTAGCACTCAAATGCTTTGTGTCTGGAGAAATTGTTCAGTGTTCAGAAACATCACCTCGTTTGACTCTTACTACACCCCTGTATTTTAGAATTTTAAAGTGGGTGAAAAAAAAGTCAAATCTCAGCAAAACTCTGTATCGTCAACGGTTAATTGCTAAGACTACGTGCGCATCAAGATAGGTATAAAGATTCCAAGTGAAGTGACAGGCTGAAAAGAGGTACATTGTGTCAGTTTAGGATATAGCTAAAACCCAAAGATGTGTGTCAGATGAAGGGAAACTTTTTCTCTCCTCTTTAAAACCTTTTTTCCGTTTCCACAGCTCCCAACGTCTTCGCCCTTTGGAACAGTGGAGAGTCATTTGAAACGTAATTGAATGCTGGAGGCAAGTTATAGTTTTCAGGTCATCCAATTCAGGAGATCCAATTTCTGCAGAGGAGAGAAAAAGACAGGTGGGGGAGGGAAAAGCAAAAAGCAAAACAAAAACAACAAAAAAACCCAGACTCCTCGTCTTCCGATCATTCCACTTTCCACCCACAACCTGCCACGCAAATCCAGCCAAGTCAGGGATTTTGCCCTGAACCACCACCACCACTACCACCACCTTGTCACTCACGCCCGAGAAACACGCCCCTCTGGTCCTACTCTTGGCCAATGGCGGCCCCCTCTCTGAATAGTAATGAGCTCGAGACCTAACCCGGCCAATGGCGCTCGGCGAGAAGGGTTAGTTTTGCATGTACCTAAGTGATTTGCATAACCCAGCGGCCGGGGGCTTGGGAACCGGACCGTGCAACCCTAGAAGGGAAAAGGACTGGAAGAGCTTGAGCGGCGGCGGGGAGAGGGCGAGCAAGAGCCTGGGTGTTTGTGCGAGAGCCGGGCGGGGACTGCAGCGAGGGGCCGGCATGGCTGAAGGCTGCGCTCGGCAACCTTGAAAAGCGGCTGCGGCGCGAGGCGGAGGAGAGGGAGGCGGGTGCGATGGCAGAGCGCGGCCCCCGCGCTGCGCCGGGCCGGGCCGGCTAGCCTGAGCTGCCGGAGGAGCGGGCTGCCTCTGCGCTTCCATGGGGCAGCGGCAAAGGCGAAACTCCGGAGCACCGCGTCCCTGCGCTGTTGCCGCCGCGAACTGTTGAAGGGACCGAGCCCGAGCGGAGCGCCGAGGGAGAAGGGCCCCCGCCCCAGCCCGCAGATCAGCCACCCGCGGCAGCGGGAGGCGTCGGAGGGCACAGGAGCGCGCGGAGCGAGCGACGCCGCGGGAGAGGCCGGCGCGGGAGGCGGCCGCAGCAATGCCGGGCCCGCTGGGGCTGCTCTGCTTCCTCGCCCTAGGGCTGCGCGGCTTGGCTGGGCCCAGCGGCGCGGCGCCACCTCTCTGCGCGGCGCCCTGCATCTGCGACGGCGACCGTCGGGTGGACTGCTCCGGAAGGGGGCTGACGAGCGTGCCCGAGGGGCTCAGTGCCTTCACCCAAGCGCTGTGAGTGCGGGCGGCGGGGTCCCGGGGGGAGGGGCAGAGGGGCGCCGCAGGGGCGGAGCTAGGGGTCAGTCCCCCACTGGGGGACACTGGTCACCTGTGTGTGTTGGGGGGTGGTGCTTTGCACGCGCTCTCGCGTCTCAGACTTTCCAGTCCGGGTCCGAGCTGCGAGTAGCTTCTTTTACCAGACTTTACGGACACATTCAATACCCACCCCCACAACTCTTAAGTGCATCTAGGGCCAAGAAGGAGGGAGGAATCTGGAAACGCTCGCCCCTGGCAGCCTTTTCACGCGACCTTCCCATTTCACGCGAGCCCTGCTCAGCTGGCAAGAGCTTCGCGACTGGCGGGGGTGAGCGCGCGGAGAGCTTGGCCTGAGTCTGCAGACCGAGGCACATTTCGTGGGGAAGCACCTGGAGCCTCCTGGGTTCCAGCACGTGGGGAGAGAAAGCACCTGTACGTCAGTCAGGGCGACTCTGCTTCCAATTTGGCCCCATCCAGGTAGAGTGAACTGGCTCCTCGGCCCAGTTCCACGCTGGACTCCCCCCACAAACGCCCGGAGTTCTGGAGCACGCTGGGGAGCCTGACGAAAACAAGGGAAAAGGAGGGGAAATTGCAGGTTTCTCTTGGTGAAAATACTTTTGTTACCCAACAAGGCCTTTTAAAGAAGGAATGCTAAAAAGGATGTTTGGAGAAAAACAAAGTTCCAAAGCATGTACTCACTCAGCCCAGCCCACAAGGTAGGCAGCAGTTGTCTGCTGCACCTTAACCAGCACGAATTTTCTTTTGAGCTGCCTGGGGACAAGAGAGTCCCTTAAATGGTCCTGACTTACAAAATCTCCCTTGAACAGAGACCTGAGGACTTTAGACCTTCCTTTCAGAAAAGAAGAAAAATCTAAAATAGACCTTGCAGGTGGTGTTGGCAAATGCCACCTGTAAAGAAAGAATTGGGTAATTGAGTGCAGGGCGTTTGCCCTTGTTCTTCCATGTTGTGTTGTGTGGCCAGTTGGGTGATTAAATGAAGAGCAGTGAAAGGACTGTTTGAGGGAGGAAGGGATTCTCAGAGGCCCTTGGGTAAAGGGAATTTCCTTCTACCTTATAGCTACTGAAAGGGACCTCTTAGAAATAGAGAGTTTTAAAGGAATAATAGACCCTGTGATGAATTCCTTTTTATGCAGGCCAGATTTCCAGTTTGGTGGTGGCGAGGTGTTCTGCTTGCCCTCTGCAGATGGGTTTTTAGTGAGTCTTGTGGCCTGTTGACTGGGAACCTGTCTCATTCTTCAGCCTCCAGCCTCCCCTCACTCCCCACCGTTTGTTTTTTTCCTGTGTCAGGTTAGTTACTTATTTGAAGTTCATTTCTTTCAGTACGGTGAATTTAACTCTTAACCAGAAAGTTCATCTTTGCAGTGTACAGTAGTTTATCCACAAAGATATGTTAAGTGGGAAAGTTTGAGCAGGGGTGAGAGGTGAGAAAAGGAAGACCTGAATTTATGGAGATGGGGCTGTTTTCCCCCAAGTCCTCTAAAACTTTTAGGGAATTCATGGAGAAAGAGAGAGGTGTCATTACCTGAACCTCTTTCAAAGTTCTCTCTATAGTAGGAAAGTATGATTTTACTGTTTTGACCAGTTTTTAAGACTTTGTTTAGCAGATTCCTTGACTGTTAATGAATAGACTAGCCCTGTAAGGAAAAGGGTATTTTATGGTGTTATATAGGCCTTGGTGGCACAGAGGTTAAGAGCTCAGCTACTAACCAAAAGATTAGCAGTTCAGATCCACGAGCCGCTCTTTGGAAACCCTATGGGGCAGTTCTACTCTGTTCTATAGAGTTGCTATGAGTCGGAATCGACTTGATGGTGATGGGTTTGGGTTTTTTTGTTTTTTTGTTTTTTTAGTGCCCCAAACCACACAGATATATCACATTTTCATGAGACCATGCTCCTCTCTATATTGCTTCAAGCATCATCCCTCAGGGCTCACCGAAGGGAATGAAATACTGAATCCTCGACTTTGAGCCTTAGAAAAGTTACTGTTCATGCTTGGGAAACAGAAAAATAATTGGTGCCAGTCCAGGTTAGATTTCCTAAGCTAGCATCATCACAGCATTTTCTGAGCTGCCTTCGTGAGCAACCGTGTTATATTTTCCATATTTGTGCCCTGTAGGTAGGTTACCCGTACATCTTGCTAACTCCTCATTTCACCCTCAAAGGTATCCCGGTTTGGACGATAAATTATATGGCCACCCTATCTATAGTGAATTTCAAGGCCAATATATTTGCATTTTATGCATGAGGAAACCAGCTAGTCCAGTGATTCTCAGAAAGCACGTGTGAGATGGGCAGGTGCCGCAGGCCTGTGCACTCCAGTGGAACTTACAGGACCCCTTGGAGTCACTTGGGGGCTCTTTCCAAGTACTTCCCATCTGCCCTCTCCCCCACAACTTTAGTGAACCACAGTTACTCACCAAGGGCCTAGATCCATGGTCCCCAAACTTTTGTTCACTAATTCATCTAAGTTAATTTCTTTGAGCATGTGCACCAAGGCCTATTTATTTATACACAAAAAATATAGAAATATGTTTGTGTATAATATATATGAAGTCATATTATTTTCAATCACCTCATATGCATGCAAAAGCTAGACAATGAATAAGGAAGACCAAAGAAGAATTGATGCCTTTAAATTATGTTGTTGGCAAAGAATATTGAATGTACCATGGACTGCCAGAAGAATGAACAAATCTGTCTCAGAAGAAGTACAGCCAGAATGCTTCTTGGAAGCGAGGATGGCAAGTCTTCATCTCAGGTACTTTGGACGTGTTATCAGGAGGGACCAGTCCCTGGAGAAGGACATCCAGCTGGGTAAAGTAGACGGTCAGCAAAAAAGAGGAAGACCTTCAGTGATATGGATTGACACATTGGCTGCAACAATGGACACAAACATAGCAATGATTGTGAGGGTGGTGCAGGACTAGGCAGTGTTTCATTCTGTTTGTTCAGTGTACGTTAGGGTCGCTATGAGTTGGTACCGATTCGATGGCACCTAACAACAACAACATATATAAAATATAAAATATATATATGTATATATATATATATATGTATATAAGTATAAAACCCTCTGGTTTTATAGATAAGCGCCTTGCAGATGGGTGCATCCCACTTTGGAGACCTCGAGACTGACGGTTAGAGAGCAGGGATTTCATTTTACTCAACTTTGAGTCCACAGAGCCTGGTACCTAGGCAGGACTTAAAGTGTTGGAGTGAAAAATAAAGACTTAAGGCTGCACGGAGGGAGAGAATCGGGGTTTAGAATTCAGACATGATTCTTGCATGGGATTGCCAAATTCAGTGTGCTCAGCGTTTAGCCTTTTGTCCAGTGATTTGAGAAGGCCCCGAAGAGAGGATACCTGCTTCTTAGGCTCGTTTAAACTTGTTCAGTCTAACAGTGTCTGTTTCCTGCTGAAAGCTGCTTCACCAGAGTCTGGGGTAGAGTCAGATGTAATCTGTATTATTGTTTATGGGATTCCTGTTTTCACACTATTTGCTGCACCTGTAGTGATTATTTTATTTTAGAACAGCAGTTCTGTATCTTGTGTCTCAGTGCACTGGCTTGTCACAGTTTACCCTGAGGTATATTAAAAGAAGTAATGTTTCTTACTAACATTAAAATTCCAAAAGTTTATTTTTTCTAAAGGATTCAAGACAATTCCCATATTATGATAGCTCTGTAATAAGGCCACTGGTAATCACCTACATTCCATTATTCTTGATTGGAGGAAAAAGAGATGAAATTACAGTGGTGGGGGGGAAGGGATCGTGTATGTGTATCTGTCTGGTTTTTGTTACTGTCACAGTTTTGAGAACTGTGGGCCCACAGCACAAATTTTCACCATCGTATTTGATAGTGTAAGATGATAAAGGCTGTTTCTGGGGCTTCATGGAAACAGTGGTGAGTCATTCCTAGTCCTTACCATACCACTGAGTAATTTTGTGACCTTGGGCAAGTCATTCCACTTTTTTTGGTGACAGTTTTCCCATCTGAAAAAGAAGCGATTGGATTCACTAGATTATTTCTAAGGCTGCTCTGCGATTTTATAATTTTTACACCATTTTAGGATGGCAGGGTGACAGTAATGTGCATTCTTTTATAAAAAGATCCAGGAGCAGCAGAATATCTTTCTAGTAGAAGCACTAGCCTATTTATTACAGCTCACTTGGAGAAGTTCTTTGTGTTTGGAAGTGTGTGTTAGGAAATTTGCCATGGAGACTTGTTGCAGAATGCAGGGCCTAGCTAAAGCGCTTTGCTAAGGTAGAATAACCCTGCTTGCTTCCTGTGGGTATGGCTTAACACTTGGAAAATAAAATCACTCTGTTTCAGTAATTTGGATACTGTACAAAAAGTTACTCAACGTCTCACTTCCATATAATTAGTCATAATCTCTCAAAGCCTGAGTGTCCTGTATATGAGCAGGTTAGTGAGCTTTTTATGTAGAATTGATGGTTTCCAGAGGGGCTTTTGAAGTGTTTTTTAAGAACCTGTTGCTTTTTCTTCTCTTTTTGGAATTATCTCAGATTCTTCCGTAAAGTGTAGTTTTTCACTACACGTAACACCTTTCTTCTTTTAATAGTATCATTTGAAAGCATTTTCTTAGGTTTCCTCCAGTATCAGGTATATTCCCTGGCAGGTTATTAATCAGTGTCTAAATGTTTGTACCTTTATTGATGGTCTAAGTTTTGCTATCTCTAGGTTTCTTAATTATTATCTGCAAATTTCAATGTTAGTTTGTTTAGTAGATCTTTCTAAAGATGTATTAGTTTTACATACAAGTGAACTGTGTTCTAAATAAGGCCAATATATGAAATTTCTAAAGTGTAGGTCCTTTATTTTCCAAACTGCTAGGTTTCTTTTAAATACAGCATTGTGCTGGCAATATGGAAAGCTGGGTTCCAGATCTGTCAGTAAATCATAGGAGTGACCTTGAGTGGGTTGCGTACCTTAGTTTCCTCCTCTGAAAAAGAAGGAAATAAGCAACTCTTAAACTTCCAAGGATTTTCTTCTTCTATTAAATTTAATTTTTGATTTTCATACATTTCTTGGATCTTCTCTATTGTATTGAGTGAAGTAAAGGTATCTAAATCACGGAATCTCTATCCACAGGAGACTTTGCAGTTGTACAGCTCTACTGGACTATTTCTGTTGAATGAGGAACTCACGGCCTCACAAGGCAATAGTAGGCTGGATGTGGTCTGAGCTGTACCTAAGACTTGAACCAATGCTTCTCTTATTCTAGGCTCCTTCTTGTTCTTAGGTACTATCGAGTTGGCTTCGACTCATAGAGACCCTATATATAACAGAACGCTTGCGTTAACCACTAATATTTCATGATTTCCAGTCAAAATAAATATTTATGCCGAGTATGGTATCACAAGGATTTAATGTCCAGGCATTTGGCTCTTAAGATTAGAATTGTAAGGTAGCATTTGAAAACTTAATCTCTTAGGAAAGATCAAAGTTCTGTGTTAGTATGTGGATCCAGGGAAGTTTAGTCATTTTCTTGATCTCTGTCAGTCTGTCTCTCTCTCAGATCCTTATTTTAGTCATCTTTATATTAGTAGAAAGCACTGATAGCTCAGAATTTTGGATTTTGGTTTCTGAGCTCTTTGGTTATGCCTATCCTTTTATTCTCTCCCATTTTCCTTATTAATAAATAATGGATATTGGACTAGATGATGGCTAATGTCTCTCTGTGCTTCGAAGTTCTGTTAATCTGTGTAGAATATTAAGCAAATTGTAGAATCTTTTTAGTGATTCTTTGAAATCTAAGACTGTCTCCCACTTTGATCTTCTCTATCAAAAAAAATTATAAACATCCATAAAAGCACAGCAATTGTTGGCATAAAACCAAAACACAAACCTGTTGCCATCGAGTGAATTCCAACTCATAGTGACCCTGTAGGACAGAGTAGAGCTGCACTATAGAGTTCCAAGGCTGTAATCTTTACAGAAGCAGACTGCCACATCTTTCTCCTGTGGAGTTGCTTGTGGGTTCGGACCACTGACCTTTTGGTTGGCAGGCGAGGGCTTAACCACTGCACCACCAGGACTCCTTTTTGTTGGCATAGCTGGGTTAAAAAGTTAAACCTTGCCAAATGTACCTTTATCTCTGAAAAATTTAACTAATATAACTTATTCTTGACAAAACAGCTTTGCTTTTTAATTTTTTTTTTTACTAGATCTCAAGGTTTTGAGTTTAGAAATGTGTCATCCAGCTTCTCTTTAACTGTCCCTTGGGACCTTCAAGAGCCCTGATGGCGCAGTGGTTAAGAGTTCGGCTGCTAATCAAAAAGTCAGCAGTTCGAATCCACCAGCCGCTCTTTGGAAACCCTGTAGGGGGGTTCTACTCTGGCCTTTAGGGTTGCTATGAGTTGGAATCAACTCGATGGCAATGAGTTTGGGACGTTCAAGTTTTTTGCAATTCTACAGCTTGTTTTCCTATATATAATAGAATATGGATAACTTTTTCCTTTTTTTCCCCCAACTTTGATCAGTGATATGTAGCTTTTAAAAACCTTGATTGAAGATGATGAAGCATTCTAATTTTAAATCCTGTCAGTGGAAGAAAAAAAATATCTGGGGTATTTAGCAAATCAGTACTCCTGTACAATGGCTAATTTGCTTGGCCTTTCTTGGCATTTCTTTTGTATCTTTAAACACCTGATGGTCAAACAGTATGCCAGGGGTCAGCTCTATTCTATTGTCTGAAATTGGGTGAGTTCAAAATAGAGTTTAGAAATCAGTCTTAGCATGAGATGGAGCCTGATTTTATAGTTCATGTGAGTTTAATAACTTCTCAACTTTCTAAAGACTTTAGCAAGTTAGTCCTCAAATGCCCCTTTAAATAGCAAAATGTAATTATGTAGTAATACACTCTGGATTCAACCACACATAGACAAGTATTTATTAAACTTTGTATATGCCTGGGACTATCTTTTAGCGGGGTTCTTAAAGTGTACTGAAGTATGCTGTGTCATGTACAGACAATTAAAACGGAATGTTTGGGTTGGTTGTTTTTAGTCTCTAAAGCATGTTTTCATACCATTACATATTTTTAATTGCCAGAAAAGCAGACTAGCCAGGTCCTCCTCACCACAGTAAATCTACAGCAGGATTTGGCATTATGCATCTCTTCTTTTAGATGCAAGTGATTGAAGTTCAAGAATGCCCTTTTAGGATCCAAGAAATAATTTTTTTTTAAATGTATTTTTGTAATTTTCTTAACTTTCTCTACTGAAAGCTCTTATGGGTAGAACATGGAACTACTCTCATGTGGCAACATGTTGGCCTGTAAGTATATAAGAATATCCTTGTAAGGAAATGTAAACCATAGATATTTTGGGAAGTAGCGGGGCCAAGACTGGGTATACTGTTAGATCCCAGACTGGTCTGTTGTCTGTGCTAGTGAGAAAAAGTGTGGAGGATGCATATTTAACATAAGAAATCTAGTGACCTTGTATCCTTCATATTTAATTTATATTTAAGTATTCTGAATCAAAATAAGTAAAAGGGTGTATGAGCCGCCTTAGCTGGTTATTTTGTTTCTCTGTTTTTATAGTAAGAATGTAGCTATTTTATATACATATATATATATATAATTTTAAAAATAAAGGTGACCATTGAAAGAATGAAAATATTAGTGCACTCTGAAAAAAAAGTATTTTGGATATTTGAATCAGATTTTAGAACCCAGTGTCCAGAAACATGAGTTATATGCCCCCATTCCCTTGTATTGTTAAAGTTCTATTTGGAAAATTTTTGTTCCTAAGAAGAGTGACATAAATTTGGCAGGAAGACAGCTCCTTTACCTTGGAGCTGTGCTAGGCATAGCTAAGGAATGTACTTAGGATTACTTCAGGTCTCACTTCCCCTCCACTCCCAGCAGGCTTTGAGGTTCCCATGTGTGTAAACCACAGAATAACTTAGTGTAAGTGGCAACATCGAAACTCTCCTGAAGAGCTTGATTAGAGCTGCTTTCATTGAAGGTAGATGGATTTTGTGATTCTCACTTTCTTCAAGTTTCTTGTTTTGAAGGTGCAGGATGGGAGATGTGCTTCAAAGTTGGCAGTCTTTTCTTTGAAACTCTGGGGACTGAACTATGATGCTGATTAACTTCTGGGTTTTTCCCATTTCCCTAGGGGGCAAGATTCTTGCTTAGAGGCCCTTGAAGAAACTGTATGGGTAATACAGCGTGCCTTTCTGAAAGGTTTGGCAGACCAGATTTTTTTTCAGGAGAGAGGAGACCCATGGTTGCTACTCGGTTCTACTTGCCACCCATCCTATGTGTGCAGACCATCCCATAAAGCTGCTTTCTTGTGGGAGAACTCTCCAGAGAATGAGAGAGCACGGTCTCTTGAATAACTTACATCTTAGGAACTCTATTCTAAATATCAACTCTTTTCTGTCCTGTAGTGCCGGAGAGAAAACAAATAATGTCGACTGTTGACCTTCAGGTTTCTTACTGTACTTGAAGACTTGCTCATGTGCTCTTCAGTCTCTGCCTTATGGGCTAATAAGTCAATCCAGTCTTTGCATTTTTCGCATTTGATAATTGCCCTTTGAGTCTTCTTTAAGCTCTCTGTATCTCACTGAATTTGAGGCATACACAGAATTCTCATATAATATGAACTCTCTTCTGAGTTCATAAGAAGGATACTAAAATATTTAGTATCCTTTTTTTTTAATTGCACATTGTGGGTTTACGACTGGTATTAGCAGTTTATCATAATTCTAGTTTTCATCCTTTCTATGCTACTTCTGCTAGTTCATCTCGTTTGATTAGTGTTTCTTTTTTTTTTTCCCTTGAGAATATTTTCCTATCTTTGTAACAAAGAAAAATTTTCTTGTTGGCCTTCTGCTCCTCTCCAAGGTCATTTTGAGTCTGTGGTGATGTAATCCAACTTTTTATGTCACTGTCACTACCCAATCTTTTTTTATAGGCATACTCGTATGAACAGACTTTCAAAAATGGTTTTGTTTTTGAGAGTGCGACACAGGGAATCAAGACCCCTGAGCACAGGAGGGTGTTTCTAAATCTCTGAGCTTGGGCAAGTCACTTAATTAATCACTTTGGACATTAGTTTTCTGAGCTACAAAAAGAGGTAGTTGACTTAATCCTCAAGGGCTACAGCTGTGAAGTAGACTCAGCTCCCTGAGAAACTCTCTTTAGCATGACCACTCTGGTGACAGTGAGGACCCTGTTTGCTGTCATTTCTTTGGGGAGCGACTAAAGTTGTCCATGTGTGTTAACTCTTTGTGACTTCAAATTCTAAAACCACATTTCTCTAGTTCTTTGTATATCAAGTTCAAAGCCTATTGTAGACTTCACGGGTGAGCCACTGTGCTAATGGAAAAAGACTACTCATCTGGCAGATTTTTTAATTCAGAGTACCATGAAGATCCTGGTCAAGATAGAATAGGACTTATGCTTTTATAAAGATACATTCCTTTAAGTGTTACTGGAGTCCCTGGGTGGTGCAGACGGTTGTGTCCTTGGCTGCTAACTGAAGGATTGGAGGTTTGAACCCACCCAGAGGTGTCTTGGAAGAAAGGCCTGGCAGTCTGCTTCCAAAAGGTCATAGCCAAGAAAACCCTATGGAGCAGTTTTACTTTGGCTTGCATGGGGTTGCCATGAGTTGGAATCGACTTGACAGCAACTAGTCTGGGTTTTTTGGCATAGGTGGTACTACTTGCCTTCTAGGAGTCCTGGTGGCACAATGGTTAAGCACTCAGCTGCTAACCAAAAGGTTGGTGGTTCGAAGCTACCAGCCACTCTGCAGGAGAAAAGACTTGGTGATCTGCTGCTGTAGAGATTACAGCCTGGGAAACCCTATGGGGCAGTTCCTTACTGACCTTTTGGGTCACTGTGAATTGGAATTGACTCCATGGCACCAACAGCACTTGTCTTCTAACAAGAAAGCCTGGTGGCGGGTAGTTATAGTTTGTCTAGAGTAGAGAGCTCAGGGGAAAATTCTATTGTCTTGCTTTGGTCTTTGTGACTTGATGTTGCTTTCCTGAGATGGCTGGTCAAGTAGAAAGGTACAGTCCTAATGGGAGAACACAGTGTTTCTCCTCAGGGCAAGCAGGCATGTGACCTTGTTCTTTAGACCCATCCTTTGAAGGCTGACACAGTGTGATCTTTAGCTACCAATTTTCTACTTCCAGACCTTGAAACATCGAGGATTCTCATTTCATTCCAACTAGTGTCTGCTGTAGTGTCTTAGATCACTGTCACAGTTGAGGTTGGATAAGATTTACTCAGAATTGACAACTTAGCTGTGTTTTGCTCCTTCTTCACATCACTTCGTTTCTAGAAATACTCAGCTTATGAGACAACTTTTTCTTTTAAGTACTTTGGAATTGTATTTTACTGGTTATCTGATACCTATATATTCTTTTTACGTTTGGGACTAATGCTTGAGTTTTGTGGATAAAGAAAAGCTTACTATCTTAAAAAAATTTTAGAACTTAAATCCTTTCTTTACACTCTTTCATATTTCTAAAAAGTTAACAGGCATTCTTGTCAAGCACAGTTAAATCTTAGAAACTTTATTTAGGTTGACTGACTGTTTTAAATACAGTTGTGTATTTTCCACCCTGGGTCTCTTTCTTTAAAAAAAAAGCATTTGAAATTTTTTCCCATTACCATCTTGACATCTGCCTGGTTACACATGAATAGCTTGACCCAGTCCCTCAGCAGGAAGACTACCGTGGCCTTGCTTTCAATAGCCATGTCACTGACAAAGAAAACATATGGAATATTTCATTCTTGTCTTTTGCAAACAGAGTCTGGGGCTGTAAGGGCATGCAGCAGAAGGCTTCTTCATACTTCATGGTAGGTTGGCAAGTTTGTGAGCTAACCACAGGCTCTGCTGTTAGTAATCAAATTGCATTTTCCAAAGCCCTGTTATATTCTATGGAAAGGAAATCTCATGTTTTGGACCAATCAATTGCCGATATCAGTTTGAATTAGTTTGTGAGGCCTACTTCCATGGTGGGATTTCCTCCTTAATCACATATTTCACCAAAGGGGATTTGCATGTGCGTGTGGATGCAGGGTGTTGGGTGCTGCCTTCTCCGATTTGATATGTGGTATGTGTTTAATGGATACACAAGATGGGAATACAGATTCTTGATTTCCAATAGAATATGTCTTGGAGACAGTGTGCCTTTATGGTTTTCTTTTGGTCAGTCCACAGAAAGAGACCAATTGATCTTCCTTATGCTAGCTAAGCACTGCTGCGTTGATCTTTGAAAGTTTCTGTTGCATAGTACCAGCCTTCTACTCGAGGGCTCTGCTTCAGCCAGCATAACGACTTTGCTTGGTGGCATCTGAATCTGCAGTGGAGACTAGTCAGCAGGTGTGGCAGAGAGGGCCAGGAACATGGAAAAAGAGGGGTAAGTTAATTGCTGTCTGCCTCAAGTCATCTTCTGTCAAAAGAATTTGCCCTTGGCAGCACCCTGGCTGATGTGGCATTCCAGAAGGAGGAAAAAACAAAACAAAACAAAAAACCTATGACATCCAGAAATGAGAAGATTCATGACTTTAGGAAATAATGACATATATTTCATCAGAGTCCTTTCCAACCCTCTGGTTACCCCAGCCTGAATTTCTAGTTTCATTGTTCTGCAGATGTGGGCTGGTTTTGACAAGAGTTGATTTATCTATTATTTATTTAAATTTACATATAAATCTCACCTAGAAGGTATTTCTGGTGGTTCTTGATATCATTACTGAGCATAAACTGTATAACTGCATGCTAATAGGAATTACTGCATTTCACTTCTGTTCCTAAGAGTAATCCCTGCTGCAGTTCTTGATTATAATATCTTTTAAATTTGTTGGCCCTTAAAATGTTAAATTAAGAAAAGTTTTTGTTTTATGCTTCTTCGTAAATACATCTATTTAAGGTTCCCGCCTTTTTAGTGCCTCTAGATTTTTATCCTAAAAGAGATGGTTCAGCCTTGGATATTCATCTTTCTTCTTTATTTTCACTTAACTGACCTTCAGAACTGTGAATTCATAGGGAAAAGTTGCCCAAAGCTCTTGATCATAAAATTCACCTTTGTTAGCATGCAGCTCTGCCTGTTTTGAAACATATGCAGTCACGTTATCACCACTACTGTCAAGATTTAGAATATTTCCATCACTTGCCAAAATTTCCCGGGGCCCTTTGGTAGTCAACCCCTCTCTCCACCCTCAGTCCCTGGCAACTGCTGAGCTATTTTCTACCTTGTGCCTCTTACTTTATAAAGTTTTGCCTTTACCAGAATATCTCATAAATGGAACCACACGGAATGTAGTCTTTTGTATCTGGCTTTTACTTACCATAATGCTTTTGAAATTCTACCGTGTTATTGCATGAGTTATTGCATGAGTCAAAATGCAGTATTTCTTTTTATTGATGAGGAGTATTCTGTTATATGGATGTATTACAGTTTGTTCCCCAGTTGAGGGGCATTTGCCTTGTTTCTAGTATTTGGGGATTACAAATAAAGCCACTATGTATATTTACATAGAGGTTTTTATATGAACATAGGTTTTCATTTCACTTATGTAAATACCTAGGAGTAGGATCACCGGATCATATGGTGGGTGTAGGTTTAACTTTATAAGAAAATATCTTTGTCCATAAAAAAGTATCTTTGTCTAAATTTTAATGTTTTAGAAATGTAATGAGGTTTGATAGCACCAGCTGATTGCCTGCATGTGTTGTTAGCGTGGTGTATAGTATTAGCAAAAGCTGTTAAAAATGGATTTTGTTTAAGTATCTATATTTTTAAAGGAGTAGAATTCTTTTTTGATGTCCAACTGTTACTTGTTACTGTGACAACCCCCAAAGACTCCCGAAAAACGATCTCAACGTGGAGCATTATGCTTACAGTGAAAAAACTGAATTATTAGTGTGTCCCATGTTTTAGAAAGTCTAATTCAGCAAAGTGGAAATTTGATAGGAAATTGCTGGGTCTCCTTGTGTATTCCGTGTGTTACATGTGTTTTAACTACAATTTCCACAGTAACCATTCCAGCTGTGTGGCATGGTTCCCGCTTTATAACTGAGCAAACTAAGATTTGAAAGAAGGGTTATGTAACTTCCTCAAATGTTCCACTGTCAGTGGATGGTAGTTTGTGAAGCTCAGGTTTTCAGTATTTATGTTTATTCATCCCTGTAGTTTGCTTGGGTATTTGACAGTCTATGAGAAGGGCAGAAAGTTAAAATGAGAAATGAATTGGTGAGGCGCTACAGGCTCTTATAGGAAAAAAGGTCAGAACTGAAAAGAAAGTATACCAAAAAGCACACACAAATCTATATATATATACATACAGTGAAGACTATGACTTGATCGAAGAGTAACTAATATTCAAAAGCCTATTTACTGTACAAAATGAAGCTCTTATTTATACCCACCAAACCAAACCCATTGCCGTCGAGTTGATTCTGACCCATAGCGACTCTATAGGACAGAACAGAACTGCCCTGTAGGGTTTCCAAGGCTGTAATCTTTACCGAAGGTGACTGCCACATCTTTCTCCCCTGGAGCGGCTGGTAGGTTCCAACCTCCAAACTTTTCGGTTAGCAGCTGAGCGCTTTAACCACTGTGCCACCAGAGCTTCTCTTTTATTCATAGCTGAACTGAAAAGGGAAGTATCTTCCACTGAGTCTCTTCTGCTTCTTGTTCATCTTCATTGAAAAGCATTCACATCATTTTCCATGTTAATGGTGTTTTTCAGTTTCAGGAAAATAAGTATCAATCATGTACTCTTTGGCTTGCTTTTTCTTTTGTTTTGGGGGGTTCACTTACATGGTATATGAGGATCAGTTCCGTTAGTGTACTCACTCTTCTATTTCTTTAGGAGCAAATTTCTGAATGTGCATCTTTAAAGCAAAAGCAAAACCTTAAAGTAAATTAAAAGGCAAAGTGTGCAGTATGATGGTTTCCATATAGTGCCCTTTTCCACTGACTGGAATTTCCTGCCTCTCATTTTGAAGATGTTTTTATAGGGAAGTCAGCATAAAAGTGAATCACCCATGAACCTTTTTTCCCCCAAGGCATTTCATTTAGTCAACTTGGTATTAATTTAGTTGGTAGTCTTTAGCTTAGTTGAACACTGTGTTTGTTGATTGTGTGAGCTGATGTTTATTAAGCTGTTAATATTTTACAGACTTGCCGGGTTCCTATTTGGATGTGCATGCTCTTTCCTTTGGGAGCAGGGCTGTTCATGAACGGATCTGTGGCCACAGTTTCAGTGCTGAACGTACCAGCAATAGGTGGTCCCATCCTGGACAGTCCTTTGCTTGTTGACTCTTAAGGTTGTCTTCTACTGGAAGCGTTTTGCTTTTTCATTTCACTTATCTTACATTTTGAGTCACGGAGGACTTTGTTATGGTCCATTTTGCCATTCAAATAAATCATCATCATCATCATTTCGTTATTAACTTATTTCTTAATAATAAATGTTATTGAGTACCTACTGTGACCAGGCATTGTGTGAAGTGCCTTATGTGTGTTATCTATTTAATCCTCTTAGCAGCCCCTTTGAAGCACATGTTGCTATTCTCCCCATTTCAGAGATGGAGAAACCATAGAGGATGTGGGCACACAGGTAATAAATGAGGTTTTTTTAGGTGGAGTGTTGAATTTTGTTTTTTTTTAATTTTTTTTTTTTTAGACCTGGGTTTCTGGTATGAAGGAGTTGTGCAACAGAGTACTTCTGCGCTCTTCATCGATGCAGGCATTCTTCTGTCTTGCATGTCTTGGATATCTTGAATTGCTCATTGGGTTGAGGGATCTGGAACGGGTAACATAGCAAAATTGGAAGCAGACTGAGGTCCAAGTCCCAGGGTTTCTGCCTCCCTCTGGCTTGCTTTCTGTTTTGTCCTCTTGAAGTGTTCTCATCTTTTTAGAATGTACATTTGGAAGGGATCTTAAAGATCATCTAGTGCTGCAGTTGTAAAACTCTTGTGTGTTATGGACCACTCATCAGAGAGGCTGGGTCCTTTGATGGGAGAAACAAAAAGTCCCATTTCCCTCCAGGAAGTACACTTATATGTACATATTTATAGACATATATTTTATTTGCTAAACCTTTTAATTATACAAATCACAGCACTAGATTCTTTTTCATATTTTTCCCTCCCTTCTCAGTTGATCTGGTTTAAATTCCCCATTTAACATGGGAGAAATTCTGGTATATTTAGTTGTATGACTTGCACAAAGTCATTCATAGCCCTCCAGAATATGTTAAACAAAACAAAGCACAAAGAAGCATATTATCAGAATAGATGGTCCTCTCTTGGACTGTGCAAACCTTTAGTATTTAACCAGAACTTTTGACTTGCGTTGCTTGTGGCTTGTGCCTGTTTGATTGCAAGATTCCTTGTGCCTCTCCCTTATCTTTTGTCTAGTCTTCCACGGACCCAGTACTCTGTTGAAATTGTAGGAGATCATTATTTTGTGGAGGTGAATTAAACGGCTTATTGCAAATAATTTTATCAGTTCAAACTATTCTTTGAGAAATACTAATATTTGTATAGTGGTTCGTATAATAAGTCTTCCAACTTTCAAATAATAATTACTGAGATAATGTCAGTACTTATTAATTTAAAAATTAATTTATTCAACATATAATTATTAAGTGCCTTGAGTGCTAGGAACTGTTCTAGGTGCTGGAGACACAGATTTGGATGATACCTGAGAAGAGTCCTTGTCCTCATGTACTGTATCTGGGGGCTAGGGAAGTGGAAGGTTCTGAGGTAGTACAAATGGTTTGCATTCAACTGCTAACCTAAAGACTGGAGATTCGAACCTACCCAGCGGTACCATGGAAAATAAGACCTGGCAATTTTCTTCTGCTGAGATTATAGCCAAGAAAAGCCTATGGAGCAGTTCTGCTCTGTAACACACGGGGTTGCCATGAGTTGGAATTGACTTGATAGCAACTACCAACAACAACAACAGCAGTGGAGTAAACAATAAATAAATAAACAAACACAATAAATATGTAAGGTCAGGTAATTTTAAGTACCATAAAAAAGTAAAGCTGGATGAAGGGGGCTTTAAGTAGGATAGTCAGGGAAGGTTTAAATGAAGTGAATGTATTAAGATAATCAGTCAGTATCTGTAAGAATATAAATTCATCTTAAGCAGTGGCGAAACAAAATGATTTTAGAAGTTCCTCCCTGCCCTGTAATGATAACTGAGTCACATCTATGCAATGGAATACTACACAGCCATGGAAACAATCAAACTATTGATAACAACTTGGATGGATCCCAAGGATATTACGCTGAGTGAAAAAAGCCAATCTCAAAAGTTTACATGATTCCATTTATTAACACTCTAGAAGTGACAGTATTGTAGTAAGAACAGATTAGTTGTTCGGGTTAGGGATGGGAGGAGGGTGTGACTATAAAGGGGTAGCATGAGGGAATTCCTTTGTGATGATAGAATTGTGGTGGTGGTGGTTATATGAATCTATATGTGTGATAAAAAATGCATGTACAAAATAGTAAAATCTGAATAAGATCTGTAGTTTAGTTAATAGTGTCATACCTGTGTCATTTTCTTGGTTTAGCTAATGTGTTATGGTTGTATAAGATGCTACCATTGGGGAAAACTGAGTGAAAGGTACACGGGAATTCTCTATTATTTTTGCAACTTCTTGTAAGAGAGTCAAATTATTTTAACAACAAATACACTAGATCAATTTAGAGTCTTGAGAGGCCTTAGTCTTGGCCTCACCACTTTATTTTGCAGTTGAGGAAATAGTCTCTGAGGTGAGATGATAAGCTGAGGTCACAGAGCTAATCTGAATCCAGACCTTTATAAACTCTCAGGTTAGCATTATTTTGCTCCCCTAGAGTATAACCAATTTTA
This sequence comes from Dugong dugon, assembly GCA_030035585.1. Classification (NCBI taxonomy): domain Eukaryota; kingdom Metazoa; phylum Chordata; class Mammalia; order Sirenia; family Dugongidae; genus Dugong; species Dugong dugon. Next base: position 99,280,166 of record CM057467.1, on the reverse strand, counting down.
ATCGTTATTGGGAATTTGTCGGAAGATTATGTGGGTGTCTTCAAGCTTTCTCCTCAGCTCCCTGCACACACTCCAGTTGTGTGTGTGTGTGTGTGTGTGTGTGTGTTTGTGAGTGAATGAGAAAGTGAGAGAGAATTCTCTTTTGTGTATTGAAGCATAAAAAGCTTAATAATACTACTGCATGGTTTCTAACATGCTTCTAGATTTTGATTAAAAAGTAAGCTTTAAGTGTATAATTTAAATGATTTTAGTCATATATTTGAATGAAACCCATACAGGTCTCCTAATATGGAGGTACTTCCATACTGAGTGCTTTGTACAGTCTAAGTAGTGTGGGGAATGGTGTTGGATCTCTGCCTGTGAATTAGTAGCTGAGTGGTGTTTTACTTCTGACGATTCAGTATATTTGCCTTAATTGCTGGATTAACAAATTTCTTACCTCCCACAAAAAGCACACACATTTGTATAAGGAAAGGATGAATGAATGAAGTTTTAGGGACTAATTTTTGTGGTATTTAAGCAACAATAGTCTAGATTACCCACAACCTTAATTTCCTTTCATGAGCCCTATGGATAGGCTTTGTTACCATTTACACTTGATTACTTCATTGTTAACCCCAGCAATGTGATTTAGCATGCAAAGACTTAATTATTCCTTTCTGGCCTAGTGAGAAATTTCCTTCCAATAATTGCCTCCACTGCCCTTTAGCCTCTTAAACACTGAGTTTGTTTGGAACAACATGGTTACTCAGTAAGCAATTCTTCAAGCTCGGCAGTGCCTGGAGCTGTCTCTGGGCCATAATTTATACCTTTGACATAGTAACTTAGGCCACAGTTCTTGAGTGATGCCTGGTGGGTGCTCTTCATGAGTAGTGGCATGGTGTGTTTGTCTAACGTTCCAGGAAGAAAAGTTCATAACTAAACGGCACTAAACAGTTTGGTGGTGGTCTCTCTTTAAATTCAGCATTTCCTTAATTTTAAGTGAAAAGTTATATTAGCTTTGGAAATAAGATTAGACTCTAAAAAGCTTTAGTATTTTTGGAAAGTGTTTTAGTGAGACAGTGACACGTAATCAGGGTTAACAGTATAGATTACATCGTTACGTAACATGTTATAGGCCATCATTCAGGAGGATCCCGTTTATCGAAATCAACTTGTCGGCAGCTAACAACAACTCAGGGTTAGGTGGCTGAGAAAGAGAAATTTTTGTTTTACCTTTTTTGTCTGTGTATATGTTTTTAGTTTTCAATATAGCTTGCATTTGGAACCGTAAAGCAAGGAATGGAGATAAGAAGAAAGATAGGGTACAAAACTTTCTATGAGAGCATTTTTTTTTTTGTTTGTTTGTTTTTCATCGCAGCAACATCATGGGAAGTTCTCTCTCATTTTCCCCGTGAATGTTTGTGGAATTGAAACTGTATATTTTCTGTGAGAAAGAATTGAAGGTATTAATTCTACTCAGGGCTTTGTTTCAACTTAAGTAATATGCCTGTGTCTCTGTAGATGATTTATATGGTTTGTTTAATATCACTTTTTTTTTTTTTTTGGTCACATAACTTTTAGAACTTTAGCCCTAAGACTCCCTGTCACCCAGCTTCAAAATTCTATCACTTTCCATTTCTTCAAACAATACTAACTACCCCATTTCTCTTGGAGCAGCTCTAGAATAACAATGAAATCATGGATAATTGGATCTTCTACAGTAAAAATACTTACATACCAATCTGTTGTTGGGGCTACAGCTACACTGTGTTACAAAGTAGAATATCACATTTATTAGACAAACTAAAAGTTATTTTGAAGGGAGATGTTTTCTGTAGCCAGGTTATAAGACTTTTTTTTTTTTTTTTTTTTTGCCTTAAGTCATCAGTTTTTCAGGGAACTAACTCATTTTGCTAACATAAGAAATAAATCAAAGGAGCACTTACTGAAGAGAGGTGGGTAATAAACCAGTTGCAATCATTAATGGATTGGTCGAGAAGCACAGCAGAAACAAGGGAGGCCCTCCGGTGATGTATTTCCTAGAGTATTTTTAAAGAGTTTAAAATATTCAGTGCATTCATTTGCCATTTGATTTCTGTAAATAGCATCTCCAGTAACATAATTTTGCTCATAAAATGATATTATTTTTTAAAAATCACACAATGATTGAAATAGGAGATTTCTGTTAAACTTTATTCTTTAGTTCAATATTATCCTTTATGTTCGGCAGAGTCATTATATTTAAGTAGGCATTAATTATTTTATAGCCAGCCAGTAAATATCTGGACAGTGTTAAGGTGATGGATAGCACTTTCTTTTGCGTGAAGGTAGTAAGACTTCTTGATGTAGTTTGATTTATTATTACAGACCAGTAAAGATAGCTAGATATTAGTCAACTAGGTGAGATTTTTTTCCCTTATTTGCATATTTCTATGGAAAAATAAATTTAGAATTTATTATGGTATTTTTTAATTTTGTTTAATTTGAAGTATCAGTGAGACTGAGAAAATGAATAGACATTTGTTGGTAGTTTAGTCTGGTGTTTGGAGAGATGAAAGGCAGTACCCCTGTCCTGAGGGGTCTTGCTCCAGTGGTTGATTTAAGGAGCTCATTTCTATTAGTTTGTTGTTATCATCTCTCCTAACCAGCCCTGGTAGTGCAGTGGTTAAGCACTCAGCTGCTAGCCAAAAGGTCGATGATCCGAACCCACCAGCCGCTCCTCTGGAGAAAAGACCTGGCGATTTGCTCCCAGAAACATTACAGCCTAGGAAACCCTATGGAGCAGTTCTGTTCTGTCACACAGGGTTGCCATGAGTCAGAATCGACTCTCCAGCACATAGCAACAAGGACCATGGGATGTGGATCGGCCTGCTGTTGTCAAATACACATACGTATTTGTAGTTTTAATGTATAATTTAGACTCATGAAATCTGTGTTTTGTGACTGAAGAATTTGGGTCATAACAAAATCATTTTGTTTTCATAACATTTGTTTCAACTAAAGAACAGCTAAAACCTTGGATGATTTATTTTTAATTTAATGATAGTTTTAATTTAGTAATGATTATGCTAGACACTGCTACATGTAAGCAAGTGATCCTGTATTTAATGGTAACATTATGGAAAAAAACATTATGGAAACAACACATTTGTACATGACTGAAATTCTTTAACTTCATATATAAGTAGATTTGGTGCTTACTTTGCTACTGAGAGCAATAACTGTAATGACAGAACAACAGGGTATATACCTGGAGGGAGTGCATGTGCTATATTAACATGGAGTGATACGAGGAGTTTCAAGGTTCTTTAGAATGAAGTGTGTTAAATAAATAAACATCCTTAAACCATGTCTTAATCATCCAGTGCTGCTATAACAGAAATACCACAAGTGGATGGCTTTAACAAAGAGAAGTTTATTCTCTCACAGTCCAGTAGGCTAGAAGTCCGAATTCAGGGCGCTGGCTCCAAGGGAAGGCTTTCTCTCTGTGTTGACTCTGAAGGAAGGTCCTTGTCATCAGTCTTCCCTTGGTCTGGGTGCATCTCAGCGCAGGAACCTCAGGTCCAACGGACATGCTCTGCTCCTGGCACTGCTTTCTTGATGATGTGAGCTCCCTGTCTCTCTGCTCGCTTCTCTCTTTTATATATCTCAAAAGAGATTGGCTTAAGACACTATCTGATCTTGTAGATCTCATCAATGTAACTGCCACTAATCCATCCTGTTATATCATAGTGATAGACTATACAACACATAAGGAAATCACATCAAATGGCAAAATGGTACACAGTCATATAGTACTGGAAATCATGACCTAGCCAAGTTGACAGATTTTTGGGGGACATAATTCAACCCATGACAAACCATATTGCTTTTTCTTGATTTAAGGAAATGAGATGTATTGGTTGTACATAAGTCTTTTAAATATTTAACAGTTTAATACATTGTTGAAAATGCGCATTAGTCACATATGGTGTGAAAGCATAATGTCAGCCATTAATACAATAGAATAAATTTCCAGATGCCACATGTGCAGAATTGCTTGTAAGCTCTCTGAAGGCAGGGATCAGGTCTCACTCAGCATCTTTTTAGCTCTTTTCCTCACCTACGTTTGTGCTTTTAAATGTGAATAAATGAATGATGTGAAGGATTGCCTCTGGGAATTATACTGTAACAGGTGACATTTTATTAATTAATTAACTCGCTTTAGCAAATGTTTATTTCTTGAACATGGAGTGAGGGGCTATTGTTCTGCCAGGTGTCTGCTGTACCCATCGAGGGAGGAGGGAAGGTATGTACTCTGCTTTTTGTTTTAACACTTACCAAGCTATTAGTGTGTGCCAGGAATTGTGCTAAGAACTTTACATTTGTTACTTCACTATCAAAACAACTGTATAAGAAAGATATAGATATGCCATCTTTATCCCCATTTTAAGCTGAGAAAAATGAGGCACAAAATGTTTAAAAAGTAACTTGTATAAAGGCAGGGCTTCGAACGAGTTTGAACCCGTTCATTCCAGTTCAAACCTGTGCTGAGAATTTGCATTTCCACCTCAGATGTACTGAATCACAATCTATAGTTTAACAAGATCCCCCAGTGATTCTTATGTCTAAAAAATTTTGAGAACCACTGCTCTACTAGTGGTTCTCAGAATTCGTCCCTAACCAGCAGCATTAGCATCACCTGGGAACTTGTTAGAAATGCTGATTCTCAGCAGGGGTTCAAACTGGTTTGAAGTGCTGGTATAAGGTCATGTGGTTTGCAAATCTCCAATCAGGATTTGAACCCAAGCAGTCTGACTCCAGAGCTTGTGCCCTGAATTGCTCTACCACGCCACCTCACAAGTGTCCATGGGTAATACAGTTTGGTGGAGGAGACAGACAGAAACCCAAGTACAATACAGAATGATAGTGCCATAAAGGAGGGATGAACAAAGGGCTGTGAGAGCAAGGAGGAAGGGAATTTACTCTGCCTCAGGGAGTTGAAAGACTTCGCAGCAGAGGTGACATTTGAGCTGGGTCATTTAGTCTTCTGCAGGGCAGCTGCCAGAGTTCTGCCTTGTTTGAAATAAGCACATTTACAAGAGAATAGTGAAGCACATTCCACTTCATGGATTGGATTGACAGATTGGAAGTAACTCCCCAGAATGATGGCTTTGTTAGGTATTTGTTCTCCAAGAACCCTACCTGCCACTCCCCTTTGTTGAATTGTGGCAAGAAAGCTGTCACATTTAGCTGTCACTCAGGATATTTGTGAGGGGGGAGGGAAGAACAAATTATGGGCAGAACTGTGTATTTTCAGAACAGTCTAAACCCTGGAAAGATTATATTTCAGAGCATTTAAAAAGGAACACAACAGCCTTTTTTTTTTAAAAAAAAGTTGTGCGAACCGAAAATTGAATAACGAAAAGTTAATTCGGCTTATGGATATTTTTAAAGTAGACATCCTGATTCTTATCCACCGTGAGTATATAAAGCTCTGTTAAGGCCAAGATAGAGGGAAAAAAATACAGGCAGAAATCAGTTATAAAACTATACAAAGTTCTTCTAGAGATTGCTTAATTATAAAAGTACTTCATCTTTTTCTATGTGATTTTTAAAGTTTAGAGGAAGCAGATTCAATTCCAACTTGCTTTACATTTGTCTCACTTGTCTATGTGAGCCCTTTGCTTAGGGATAGCTCATGTTCTGCTGTTTTTCTTTCAATCTGTATATGTTAAGCTGTTGAAAGGTTTAGAAGACCTATCTAGGTCATTCTAAATTATGGTTGCTAACAGTTTTATTTCTGGAAAAACGGTTTAACAGTACTTAGAGTCGGCATTCTGTTTCCCTGTTCCAACTCCTGCTTTCCCCACCTCCCTCCTAACCAACCCCTCATTCACCCTCCACTCCCCAAGCCCGAAATGGGAAGAACCTGCTTTGTTACAGATGATAATATTTAAGCTCTAAAATTTTAACAGTATTTCAGTTGCAAATAAATGGAAATTGTGTATTCTGTTTAATGTGTTTCAGAAAATCCTTGCTATTTTTTTTCTTTAAATACAAGAAAACAGGCGTGTAATGCCTCATTGAAAAAAGCCTGTAGGGGTGCTTTGTGCAGGTCTTAATTAAGGGCTTTGAAAGACCAAACAAAAGGAAAATGCTACAGGGTTATTGTTATTCCACCCCATTGGCTCAGCTAGCTGACCATCCATTGGAGCATTTTGTCCATTTTGAAACTGAATGACACTTTTGTTCGTGATTAACAGAGGTGAAAGAAGCCAATTATTGGGCAGTCTTTTTCCATACAGCAGCTGCTGTTGGATTTAACTGCAGGCAAATATGGCCTTTTACTACCACAAGGATGTTGTGATGACAGTTTATTTTTATAGAACTATGTGGTAGAAAACAAATCTGTCTGACTCCTGTTATGAATATGCACTGGAATTTATTATGAAAGGGTGATTTTAATGCTCTAGCTGTTCCATAGTTCTCTTTCTAAAAATTAACGTATATATGTGCATGTGTATGTATATAATGCATGTATATGTGTGTTATATACACACATTTTTACAACAATTTTGTATGTAGGGGATTCCACCATTAAAATTTTATATTTGTTAATCTGTACATTTATAAATTGCTTCAAACTTTCCCTCTTTTAATTTTAATAAAAGCCCCCATAACTTGTTAAAGTTGCAGCATAATTAAAACCCGCTGTCATCGAGTTGATTCCGACTCATAGCGACCCTATAGCATAGAGTAGAACTGCCTCATAGGGTTTCCAAGGCTGTAGTTTTTATGCAAGCAGACTGCCACACCTTTCTCCTGTGGAGCAGCTGGTGGGTTCAAAGCTCCAGCCTTTCAGTTAGCAGCTGAGTGGTTAACTACTGAACCACCAGGGCTCCTTGCAGTATAATTAGTGGAACACAAAGTGGTCTTGCCAGAGTCTCAAGCTGTATCAATGTACAGACTACTTAACCAGTACCAGCTGCCATCGAGTCGACTTCGATTCATGGTGACCCCATATGTGCCAGAGTAGAATTGTGCTCTGTAGTGTTTTCTGTGGCAGATTTTCTGGAAGTAGCTCACCAGGCCTTTCTTACATGACACCTCCAACCTTTCATTAGCAGCCAAGTGTATTAACTGTTCGAACTACCCAGAGACCTCACAGACTACTTAGGTGAGACAAATGAGGGCTAGAGAACACCTGCCCGTTTCTTTTAGATTCCTGATCCATCTAGTATTCAGTGGTAGAAGTTTTACTTGGGGGGATCTCTCACTGTGCCTTGATATTGAATGTGTAATAGTGGGGTAGCTTGGAGGAGCACGAAGTTTAAGCTCAGTATACACCCCACTCTGATATTCCTTTCCTTAGACAAAGGAGCAGAAGGTGGGACTTGGGGGAGCAGGGGGTCAGCCATGATTCCTTCAGTAAGACTTTCAGCCTTTTTCTCTTCTGGTGCAGAGGACAGAGCATAGCTCCAGCACTTTCCAGGGACAAGATTTTTAACCTTTCTGAGCCTCAGTTTACTCTATTAGTCAGAGATGATAGTGCTGTCCTTTTCAGAGTGATTGTGTGAATTAAATGAGTTGAGCATGTTAAGGGTTGAGCACAGTGCCTGGCACATAGGAAATGTCTGAGCAGCACTAACTCCCTTCCTCTTTTGCTGTGGGCAACTCCTCATACCTAAATCTGAAGCCAAGGGGCAGGAGTCCAGTAACTTTGCTTCCTAACAATTAGTGCTTTTCTTCCAGATTTTCAAGTAGCAGAGGGTTGAGTTTTCAGGGGTAACTTAATGAGAATAAGTGACTTCTGTCTCCAGCCCACTTTCCTTTCTTCACTGGCCTAGACTAGAAGCAGCATGGTGCATCCTACACTGTAGACCACCTGTGAAGATGCACACTCTTATAACTTGAGAGTCTTCTCAGGCTAAGCTCTGTCTTGCTTTGTAATCTTGGGAAAGCCATTTAACCTTTATGTTTCTTCATGGGCAACATAGTGATAACAGTTAACTGATTACTCACTTTTCAGGTTTTTTTTTTTTTTTTTTTAAAGATGATTATAAGACGGTTTTAAGACCTCTGTAGAAATCACTACATTAAAGTGGGAGCATGAGGTCCCTAAAATTGTAAAACAAAACTAAATGAAGTTCTGTGGCAAAGTAGTTGTGTAGCTACATGGGATTAAGTTGTCATTTGAACATGTCATTTAATATTGAAGTTCATTGTGTGGCTGCAGGACTCTGGATAGCATTTTTACCCCCAAGGGAAGGTAAGTAATTCTGCTGTGCTTGTAGACTTCTCAGAAAAGGTGGTATTTGAGCTGGGTTGGGTGTCTCTTTTCTCCATTTCCCACTACTCCATACCAAACCCTTGCCCCATGTTATCTGAAACCTCCCTTCTGTTGTTGATACTCTTACATTCTCAGCTTCTTCACTGGTTCTTCCCTGTGCCTTTCGGTTAGAGGCTGTTTGGCTTTCCATATCCTGATTATCTTGGGGTGAAGAGAGTAGAATTGAAGTTCCTGCCCACTCCTCTTGGCTGCCTGCAGGTCATTGAGCTTCCATTCTCACATGCATTCTGTGTCCCTTCTGTGGTCCATGATCTTCAGCTTTTATCTATCCCTCATGAATACTGTCCTTTACTGGCTTCTCTTCTGGTTCCCTTTAGAGAAGAATTAGGTGCCAAGCTCACAGTCTTCCCACTTACATGGGAGGTCTTTTCATGGCCCTATTATTGCCCCCCTTATTGTGTATAAGTGTATAAAACTACGTTTCTCTAAGAACTCATGAAAATAATTGAACTTGGATTAAAAGTTGACTCAACAGTAGTACTGTGCCCTGTAAAATCAGAATCTTCCCCCCACAAAGTACATGTTAAATAAGAGATCTCAAAAAATAAAAGACCTTCTTCCTCAAAGAATGTAAACAAGTATCACACAGAAAACTCAAGGTAATGTGGGAATTACCTCTCTCAGGTTTCACAGACTGGAGTCAAGTTTGGCTTTCAGAATTGGTTTGGAGAAGGGTCATCTGCTGGGCATGCCAGGTGTGTTCCTTCCCATGTTCTCCATGCCTCTTCACACTCCTTCATCCTGGTTAAGACACTCTCTAGAAATAGCACCTAAAGGAAAATTAGAGGATGACTATTCATATTTAAAAAAAATCATTCACTGGGGTTTATTTTTTAAAGATGCCCCATTTTTAAAGTATTGGCCCACTACCTGATTCATGAAAGGGGCCAGGGTGCAGGGAGGGAAGTGGCGCAGCTGGGTTTACAGAAGGAGGTAGACAGAATAAAATTTCCAATATTGGGAGCCTTGCCAGTTGAAGATGCACCTGAAGTGGAGGAAAAGTGGAGTTGAAAATGAGGATGGAAAATCGATTCTATTCCTACCATTTAGGAAGAAATCTCCATTATGAAAATGTCAGTATTCTTGTACATTAGGCTTTCTCAACCTCTGCACAACTGACATTTTAGATCGGATAATACTTCGATGTGGGGGCTGTCAATGAATTGTAAGATGTTTAGCAGCACCTTTGGCTTCTACTCACTAGATGCCAGCAGCATCTCCCAGTTGTGACCACTAAAAATACCTCTAGACATTGTCAAATGTCTCTTGGGGGACAAAATCTCCCCCCCATGAGAGCCACTGCTGTACTTTCTTCAGAAGAGTATAAATGTTTTAAGTAAGGAGAGTAGATTTTCTTTCTAGACTTGTGTTCATTTTCCTATCCTTTTTGAGTTTTCAAGGTTTTGATGAGCATATGTATGTAATACAAATTATTTATCAGTTTCTATTGGCAGGATGTGGAAATTGGATTCTGGTTTTGATTCTGGTTGTGCAGCTTTGAATAAAGACACTGTCCCATTTGGGCCTCAGATTTACTCATCAGTATAAATTTGAGGGGTGGGGTGGGTTGAATGAGATCATTTCTGTCTTTTTAAGTGCTGTGTTCATGCATATGTTTTTAGTCCTTTATTAGAGAGTCAGGTGAGATATATAAAGATTTTAGAAGTAGAACTCATTTTCTTTCTGTGCCTAGCATGACAATAATTGGAAGGACAGATCCTGTCCCTGTTCTTGCGGGAAATACCTGAGCAGGTGGCATTCAGTAAAAATAGAAACTCCCTCCAATTTTAACTCACTATCTATAAAGCACTTTATATATTTTTACTGTACTTTAGATGAAGGTTTACAGAACAAATAGTTTCTCATTAAACCGTCAGTACACATATTTTATGACATTGGTTAACAACCCCAAGACATGTCAACACTCTCCCTTTTCGACCTTGGAGGACCTTTGTGTTTTTTTGGTGAAAATATACATAGCCAAAGTTACACCATTTCAAAAGTTTCTACATGTACAATTCAGTGACATGGGTTACATTCTTCAGTTGTGCTGCTATTCTCACTATCTTTTTCCCAAATTATTCCATCACCATTATCTTCAACTCACTGCCCCCTACGCTTCCCATCAAACCTTTTGAGTTGCTGTTGTCCATTTGATCTCACATAGATAATTCTTTTTTTTTTGTACCTTAGATGAAGGTTTGCAGAACAAATAATTTCTCATTAAACAGTACACATATTGCCCTATGCCAATGGTTAACAACCCCATGACATGTCAACACTGTCCCTTCTCAACCTTGGGTTCCCTATCACCAGCTTTCTTGTCCTCTCCCGCCTTCTAGTCCTTGTCCCTGGACTGCTGTGCCTCATTAGTCCCTTTTTGTTTTATGAGACTGTCCAATTCGCAGCTGAACAGTGACGTTCAGGAGTGACTTTGCCACTGAGCTAAAAGGGTGCCCAGGGGCCAAACTCTCGAGGTTTCTCCAGTCTTCAGGCCAGTAAATCTGGTCTTCTTTTAGTGAGTTAGAATTTTGTTCTACATCCTTTTTCAGCTCTGTCCGGGATCCTCTATTGTGATCTGGGTCAGAGCAGTCAGTGGAGGTAGCCGGGCACCATCTAGCTGTACTGGACTCAGTCTGGTGGAGGCCGTGCTAGCTGTGGTCCATTAGTCCTTTGGACTAATTTTTTCCTTGTATCCTGTTCTCTTCATTCTCCCTTGCTCTTGAAGGGGTAAGACCAGTGGAATATCTTAGATGGCTGTTCACAGGCCTTTAAGACCCCAAACGCAACTCATCAAGGTAGAATGTAGAACGTTGTCTTTATAAACTGTGCTATGCCAATTGAGCTAGATGTTCCCCGAGACCATGGTCTCCACAGCCCTCTGCCCAGCAATTCAGTTCCTCAGGGAGTTTGGATGTGTCTATGGAGCTTCCATGACCTTTCCTTGTACAAATTGTGCTGGCTTCCCTAGTATTGTGTACTGTCTTTCCCTTCACCAAAGTTACCACTTATCTATAAAGCACTTTGGGGGAAAAAAAAAAGGCACTATATGGAAATACATTGGTTTTAATGATTGCTTCTAGGTAAACTTTTCAACACTAGAAAATAGCAGTCCACCATGCATGGATAATTATGATTTCTCTTCAAGATAGCAATTTATATTAAAAATGGTCAAAAAAGTAGGGTTCCTTGGCTATTTTTAAGGTAGAAATTACTAAGATGCAAAATAAGCCTTAAAATAAAAACAAGTGTGTGTATATTTTGACTAACTTACATGTTTACATTGGTTGTCCTGGCTCAGCCGCATAAGTGGCAGTTTGCACACTGGCCAAGCTTTTTAGCCCTGGCATCCCCCAAATCTTAGATTCATCTCCAGTTGTATGGCTCATGTTGCTATCTAAATATGGGGTGGAACCAACAGGAGAACCAAAATAAAATAGGGGAGATATTTAAAATTAAAACTAGTTACTAACCAAACAGATGCAGTGCCAGGATTTTTAGTGTCCCCTCCCCTACTTGCAGTACAGGGACTGGCTGAGGGCTGTCTATCATACAACTACAGGATTTGCAAACATACGATATTTAGGCCCAGAGTTAGTTGCAGGTGTGTGATAGCTGCATGATAACATTATGAACAATGTTAAGTTAACACCTGTGACAAGGGCAAGCTGTCTAGTAGCTGTTTTTGCTACCATCTCATAAGCTATAATTATGAAAATTGTGGAGCTCTTAGAAAACATTTTTAGTGTTATCATGATTTATTTTTCTGAGACTATTCTTTTTCTTTTCCCTTTCACATAAATGATGAAAATCTATGGTGGAAAACTATGAAATGTATGTTTATATTGTAAGTCGCTTCACTTTCTACCAAACCAAATTCCTATCATTACAGGATAAATTTTCTCTATAAGTGAATGGTTTTAAAGCACTTCTTAAAATCATTCGTTAGTATCTGATTGTTTTTGAACATTGTGGTGTAGTGATTAGGGAGACAGGGTTTTGGAGTCAAGCTGCCTGGGTGTTTAAATCCTGGCTCAACATCTCTACTAGGTAATTTTGGGCAAGTTATTGAATTTATTTGTGCCTCCATTTCCAGTTCTGTAAGATGAGAATAGCAATGGTACCTACCTCTTATGATTTTTGTGAGGATAAAGTATGTAAACCATTTGCCACGGCTGGCACAACAGCTAAAAACCAAACCAAACCCATTGCCGTCAATTCTCACTCATATCAGCCCTATAGGACAGAGTAGAACTGCCCTATAGGGTTTCCAAAGCTGTAGGCATTATAAAAGCAGACTGCCACATCTTTCTCCCGTGGAGCAGCTGGTGTTCAAACTGCTGACCTTTCAGTTAGCAGCTGAGCACTTAACCACTACACCACCAAGGTTCCCTTGGTCACAACAGAGTTGTTGTAGATTGAATTATATCCCCCCAAAATATGTGTTATATATCCTAACATCTATGCCTGTGCTTATAATCCCATTTGGGAATGGGTTGTCTTTGTTATGTTAATGAGACAGGATTAGTGTAAGGTGTATCTTGAGTCAGTCTCTTTTGAGATGTAAAGAGATGAAACAAGCCAGCAGAGGAGAGATGGGGTAAGATAGATGCCAAGACACATGGAGCTCTCCAAGGAACTAGAAAGTGGAAGCTGAAGAGACTAGGACCTTCCTCCAGAGCAGGGCTTCAAACAAGTTGGAAAGGGTTCAGTAATTGCCGACTAGAGTAGAGCTGCATACGCATTGAATGCAAACAGATCTGTTGCCTGTGGGATTTTGACTGGTGGCATAGTGGGTGAGAGTTCAGCTGTTAACCCAAAGGTCAGCAGTTTGAGTCTGCCAGTTGCTTCTTGGAAACTCTCTGGGGCAGTTCTGCTCTGTCCTGTTGGGTTGCTATGAGCTGGAATCGACTCTTGACAGCAGCGGGTTTTTACGGGTAGGAAACGAACAGTGGTGTCTCACTCAAAGATGGTGGCTGACTGTGCCACTGGGAATGTGTGTCACTCTCCACAGTCCTGCCAATAATCCAGTCTCCCACGTGAATCCTAAAACTTAAAGGAACCTAATGCGGGAGATTGGATTATTGGCAGGACTGTGGAGAGTGACACGTATTCAAAGCTGCATGGTTGGCCACCATCTTTGAGAGAGGCACCACTGTTAGTTTCCTACTCAGGTTAAAATCCCATGGACAACAGATTTGGTTGTTATGCAATGCGTAAACTTCCCTGTTTTATGTCAGCAATTACTGAACTGTTCTGAACTGGTTCTGGAGTCAACAGGGAGAGGGAGCCTTCCCTTAGAGGTGGCACCCTGAATTTGGACTTCTGGCCTCCTAAACTGTGAGAAAATGAATTTCTGTTTGTTAAAGCTACCCACTTGTGGTATTTCTGTTACAGCAGCACTAGATAACAAAGACAAGAGTACACAGTAAATGTGTTTCAGCTCTTACTGAAAGTAGTGTTCATTAAAGTGGCACTTGGTCAGATAAATGGTATTTACAAAGGACGATACTGTTTTTAGGATTTGATCTTTTAACAGAAAAAAAATCATTTGTGTTCAGTCTCTGAACCTGAAATTATAAAGAATCAGATGTCATCTGGTATAATGGTGGTGGTTTTCAGCTGCCTGTGTGATGAATTGCAGGATGAAAGATTAAAAGTATCTATCCTGAAGCACAGCACTGTCAGTGATAGGATAATATCCATACACCTGCAAGGTAGACCAGTTAACACGAGTATTGTTCAAATTTACAGACCAACCACTAATGCCAAAGATGAGGAAATTGAAGATTTTACCAACTTCTGCGGTCTGAAATTGATAAAGATGCATCGGTAACTACTGGTAATTGGAATATGAAAATTGGAAACAAAGGAGAAGTTGGGTAGTTGGAAAATATCACCTTGGTGATAGAAATGATGCCAGAAATCTCATGATAGAATTTTATAAGACCAATGACTTCTTCATTGAGAATACCTTTTCAACAACATAAATGATGATTATACATGTAGACCTCACCAGATAGAATACACAGGAATCAATTCAACTACATCTGTGGAAAGAGACGATGGAAAAACTCAGTATTATCAGTCAGAACAAGGCCAGGGGCTGACTGTGCAACAGAACATCAATTACTCACATGCAAGTTCAAGTTGAAGCTGAGGAAAATTAAAACAAGTCCACAAGAGCCAAGGTACGACCTTGAGTATATCCCATCTGTATTTGGAGATCATCTCAAGAATAGATTTGACGCATTGAATACTAATGACTGAAGACCATACAAGCTTTGGGGTGACATCAGGGACATCATACGTGAAGAAAGCAAAAGGTCATTAAAAAGACAGGAAAGAAATAAAAGACCAAAGCAGATGTGAGAAGAGACTCTGAAACTTGCTCTTGAACATAGACTAGCTAAAGCAAACGGAAGAAATGATATAGTAAAGGAGCTGAACAGAAGATCTCAAAGGGCAGCTTGAGAAGACAAAGTGAAGTAGTATGATAAAACACGCAAAAACCTTGAGTTAGAAAACCGAAAGTGAAGAACATGCTTGGCATGTCTCAAGCTGAAAGGACTGAAGAAAAAAATTCAAGCCTTGAGTTGCAATATTGAAGGATTCTACGGGCAAAAAATTGAATTACGCAGGAAGCATCAAAAGAAGATGGAAGGAATACACTGAATCACTGTACCAAAAAGAATTGGTCAATGTACAACGATTTCAGAAGGTAGCATGTGACCAAGAACTGATGGTACTGAAGAAAGAAGTCCAAGCTGCACTGAAGGCAGCTTGGTGAAAAACAAGGCTCCAAGAATTGACAAAATACCAGTTGTTTCAAAAAACAGTTGTAACCCTGGAAATGCACACTCATCTGTGCTAAGAACTTTGAAAGACGGCTACCTGGCCAACTGATTGGAAGAGATCTATGTTTGTATCCATTCCAAAGAAAGGAGATACAACAGAACGTGGAAATGATCGAACAATATCATTAATATCACACTCATTTAAAATTTTGCTGAAGATCATTCAAAAGTGGTTGTGGCAGTACATCGACAGGGAACTGCCAGAAATTCAAGCTGAATTCAGAAGAGGACGTGGAACAAGGGATGTCACTGCTGATGTCAGATGGATCTTAGCTGAAAGCAAAGAGTACCAGAAAGATGTTTACCTGTGTTTTATTAATTATGCAAAAGGCATCCAACTGTGTGGACCCTGACAAATTATGGATAACACTGTGAAGAATGGGAATTCCAGAATATTTAATTGTACTTTTGTGGAACCTGTACATAGACCAAGAGGCAGTCATTTGAACAGAACAAGGGGATACTATGTGATTTAAAATCAGAAAAGGTGTACATCAGGGTTGTATCCTTTTACCATATGTATTCAATCTGTATGCTGAGCAAATAGTCTGAGAATCTGAACTATATGATGAAAAATGCAGCATCAGAATTGGAGGAAGACTTATTAACAACCTGTGATATGCAGATGACACAGCTTTGCTTGCTGAAAGCAAAGAGGACTTAAAACACTTACTGATGAAGATCAAAGACTACAGCCTTCAGTATGGATTATACCTCAACATAAAGAAAACAAAAATCCCCACAACTGGACCAATAAGCAACATCATGATAAATGGAGAAAATATTGAAGTTTTCAAGAATTTCATTTTACTTGGCTCCACAATCAACACACATGGAAGCAGCAGTCAGGAAATCAAACAAGCTATTGCATTGGGCAAATCTGCTGCAAAAGACCTCTTTAAAGTTTGAGGTCTAAGGTGCACCTGACCCAAGTCATGGTATTTTCAGTTGCCTCATATGCATGGAAAAGCTGGACAATGGATAAGGAAGACCAAAGAAGAACTGATGCCTTTGAATTATGGTGTTGGCAAAGAATGTTAAATAAACTGTGGATTGTCAGAAGAATGAATCTGTCTTCGAGGAAGTATAGGCAGAATGCACCTTAGAAGTGAGTATGGCAGTACTTTGTCTCTTGTGCTTTGGACATGTTATTAGGAGGGACCAGTCCCTGGAGAAGGACATCATGATTGGTAAAGTAGAGGGTCAGCGAGAAAGAGGATGACCCTTGTCTTAGTTATCTAGTGCTCCTATAACAGAAATATGACAAGTGGATGGCTTTAACAAACAAATTTATTCTCTCACAGTTTACAAGGCTAGAAGTTCGCATTCAGGGCGCCAGTTCTTAGGGAAGACTTTCTCTCTCTCGGCTCTGGTGGGAAGGTCCTTCTCAATCTTCCCTTGGGTCTAGGAGGTTCTCAGCACAGGCATCCCAGGTCTGAAGGATGGGCTGCATTCCCAGCTCTTCTTTCTTTGTGATAGTCTCTTGTAAGATAAAAGATGATGCAGGCCATACCCCAGGGAAACTCCCCTTATATCTGATCAGGGCTGTGACCTGGGTAAGTGTAATGCATCCCACCCTAATCCTCTTTAACATAACCTAATCTTGCCTCATTAACCACAGACCTAGATTAGGATCTCCAACACATAGGACGATTACATCAGATCACAAAATGGAGGACAGCCACACAGTACTGGGAATCATGGACTAGCCAAGCTGACACATTTTTTGGGGTTACAATTCAGTCCATGACAACCCTCAGCGAGATGGATTGACACAGTGGCTGCAACAGTGTGCTCAAGCATAGCAGTGATTGTGAGGATGGCACAGGACTTGGCAGTGTTTGTTCTGTTGTACATAAGGTTGCAATGTATCAGAGCCTACTTGACAGCACCTAACAACAACAACAACAATGTAGTGGTTTGTAAATAAATTTACTTTAATGATTTTAAAGGGCTATCCTTTATTCTAAAATCATGTCCTCTTGGCTTTTTTTGTGTTAAATATCCTTTTTTTTTTGGATGCAGTTGTTTCGTAAATGTTCTCACATGTCAAAATAAAAAGTTAACAACCCTGTCTTAGTCTCCCTAGTTGTCTGGAATTTTGAGGGTGGAGAGTGGTGTAATGTAAAGATATCAGAATTCTGGAAATCACATCCAAGCTAGGAATACTGTCTCCAATGCCCTTGATAGATGGTCTTCCAGCCACCATGTAAGTATCTCTAGTGACAAGGCAGCAGCTTCTTACTGAATAGCTCTACGGCATTAAGGGTGTTCTTTTTTTGTGATATTTCATGATATAATCTGCCTCCATGTTCAGTATAGTGGAAAGACCATAGGCTTCTATACTATGAAATATTTTACTTTGGGCACGTAAGCTCAGAGTCATGAATATTAAATGGAGTCACAGATGTAAACACTAAGCATATACTACATACTAAGGAATTGCTAGTTCCTTTCCATCTTTCCGCCTGTAAATCTCTCGTTGTTCCTGATTCTCTCATCTGCAGCAACAGGTAAGTGTCTTCTCTATCCACATGAGCACTCTGTTGGTTTCTCCCTTCAATCTCATATCTCTGGACCAAATATCTTCTGTTTTTAATTGTTCCCCCTAGTCAGAATTTTGGGGCTCCTCACCATCCCAGCCTTTATTTTTAGAGGCAGAATATACAGAGTTTCTGTATAGTTATGAGCCACGTAATGTCTGTTCGGGCAATGTCCAACCGCATATACATCTGCAGCCCCATAAGTTTGTAATAGAGTTCAGAAATCTTGATCAGAGAACGGGAGGGACATAGTGGATGTAACCTGACGAGTGAACGTAACATCTTTCCCCACGCAACACGTGCGTCTCATGTCTCTTGTATACAAAGTGATTGTGCTGTCAGGCGTATAACGGTACAGTACATTTATAACTTGTAACAGTCATAATAAATGCCTGTGTTACTGGCTTTTGTGTGTACTATACTGTCGTTATTTTAATGTGAACTTTCCCTGCTTATAAATAAAATGTTTACTGTATTACAGTGTATGCTTAGACTTGTGGGCAGCAGCATCCAAGTTTGTGTTTGAACAATGTCCAAATCACATAACATCCTGTTTCACAGAACCTATTGTGGACTTAAGTGATGCATGACTGTATTTGGTTCATGCATTCTGAAAGTAAGTGTCGACACCTAGCATATGCAGAATAGTAAAAATAATACCTTCAATTTACACAAGGCTGTATAGTTTTTTGTTTGCTTGTTTTTTTAAAGTGCTTCCCTATCTCCCCAACCCCATGTGGCAGATCAGATGTTTTCCCCATTTGCCCATGAGGAACCTGAGAGCCTTTCTAAGAACATACAGACATCATTTAATTTTAGAGTTGGAAAGGCTTTGCATGCCATGTCAGCCTTACATCCCAGTCGAGAAACCTGAAGCTTGAAGGAGTTAAGGGAGTTGCCTCAGGACACGTGGTTAGAGTTCGGCTATGGCCCTTGGGAATTGGACTTCATTTTTTAAGTTTGATTTTAACCCCTAGATTGAACCACTACCCTCTGCTGCATCTGTGTTAAGCAACATGTAAAGAGAAGTAAATAATACTCTTAGCTCAAGGAATTTGCACAAGAATAGGGTGAATGATTTGTTTTGCCTTTGTGTTTAGCTCCATAAAAACATTTCAGCAGATGAGTGATGGTGGGTACAGACTTTGGGAGAAAGGTCCATATTGAGTGGGGTTTTCAGGAAGAGCATTTTAGTGGAAACCTTGAAGAAAAGTAGATTAGGCTGTGGGAGAAAAGAGTAGAAGGGTGTTCCTTGTGAGTGGTCTAGTGTTCTTGTTGATAGCTACTGCCAGGTCAACTCTGACTCATGGCGACCTTCTGTATAACAGAATGAAATATTGCCTGGTCCTGCATCATTCTCACAGTCACCAACATATTTGAGTGTTATTGTTGTGACTTTTGTATCAGTCTGTCTCCTCAAGGGTCTCCCATGCCCTTGCTGACCCTCTATTTCACAAAACATGGTGTCCTGCTCTAGTGATTGATCCCTTCTGGTGATGTGTCCAAAGCAAGTGAGTTGGACAATGTTCTGTTGTAACCTATGAAGTTTTCATTGACTAATTTTTGAAAGTAGGTCAACAGGTAGACTTAGTCCTAGCCAGACTTAGTCTGGAAGCTCCACTGAAACGTGTCAATCATAGATGCCCCTGCTGGTATTTGAAATACCGTTGGCATAGCTTTCAGCATCACAGCAACACGCAAGCCACCACAGTGGTATCAAGCTATTTGTAGTGAGGGGCCAAGCTTTTGTTTTTTTTCAAACAAGTATGGACTGACACTTCTCTAAAATACAATAAAAATGAATTATTAGAAAAATGAAATGAAAAAAATGTAATTTTCAATCCAGTATGGATTGATACTTTTGTAATATACAATAAAAATATTAGAGAAATGAAAAAAGAAAACAATATAAACACAAAGTTTTTATTATTCAATTTAAGACATACAATTACTTTGTCAAGTTCATGCTAACTTTCAATTTTTCTTCTCTCAATGTAGATTGTTTATAGTTTACAGACTGGCCCCACCTTTGGAATAGCCCGGGTCTAGTGTAAACAAAAGTGGGAAGAAGCTGGCTGGTGGTAGGGAGAAGATCGGAGGGAAGGAGGGTATTTAAGGCAGGAGGACCTAGGCAGGAGCAGAAGAGCATAGGTGGTGTTCACTGATAGAGGATCTCAACTCTGAGGCTTAGGTGTTTAAATTTGACATCATAATCAATGGGGAGCCTCTGCAAGTTCTTAAGCAAGGAAAATGACTTGTCAGTGCTATGCTGTATGAGTCTCTTGGTTATTCCCAGTAACTCTAAGATGTTTGCTGCTGTCTATAAGCTCTTTGTTGTATGTTGATTGCTCTTCTGTGATTTGTTTTTTCTTCATTTTCCTCTGTGTATATCATTTGGAGGAGCAGAAATAGGCTGCGGTCGCTATGAGTTGGAATCAGCTCTATGGCAACAGGTTTGGTTTGTTTGTTTTATCCTCTTTCTTAAGTTTTGTCATTGAGATTGAACCATCCTGTTGGTGCTGAGATTGAGCCATCCTCTGCTGGGCCTTCTCTGAGATGGACACTTTGGAGTAGGTCATTCAGTTTCCTGTTCTCCCTCTCCTGTTGGTTTACCACCTCTGTGCAATTGCATTCAACCGCAGTCGTCTTCCAGAAAATTTATATTTTTAAAAACAACACTAGGTGTATTTCTCAGTAGTTTGAAAGCAAGATCAAAGATGGGATTGGAAAGAGGGAGGGTATGTAGTTGGAAAAAGCTAAAAGAATACAGTAGAAAACTGTCGGAAGGGGAATTCAGGAAACTGTAAAGACTAGTTCATCTTAAATAAGGTTAGTACTCTGGGTATGTGCAGAGAGCAGCAATATTCCACTAAATGGACTGGTATTTTGGTCCTAAACTATCAAGACAACAGTTTGTCAAAGATCTATGGGTAATATCCAGCAGGATGTGATTATAACAGCTAACGTGCATGGAGAGCTAACTGTATGACTGGCATGATCTAAGCACTTTACATGTTTAACTCATATAATTCTCACAGCAGCCTTGTGAGGTAGATGCCATTACTACCCATTATTTTTAGATGAGGAGCTAAAGCACAGATATTAATCAACTTGTTGAAGATTACATAGCTTATAAGTGGTGGAGCTTGGGTTTGAACCCAGGTGGGTGGTGCAAATAGTTAACTCACATCTGCTAACTGAAAGGTTGCAAGTTTTAGTCCTAGGGGCACCTTGAAAGAAAGGCTTGGTAATCTACTTCTAAGAAATCAGTTGTTGAAAACCCTGTGGAGCACAGTTCTCCTTTGATACACATGGGGTCACCCTGAGCTGGGATTTTGGTCAGTGCCATTGCTCTTACTCCCTATGTCATACTGCCTGACACTAATATGATGTCGATCAAGTGCTCTAGAGGATTGGCCATTTTGAAAAGATAAGTCTGACCTACAAATCCTTGTATCCTGATTGCTGAGAAATATCAAAGAAAAACAAAAAGTAGTGACCTAAAAGTCAAGAAAGAAGAAAAGCAGAAGGAAGAGCAGACCCAAGCTGAGTGGTGTCTTTGGGGAATGATCAATAGCAGCAAACCATTTAAACGTCCATGACGTTTACATAATTTTAGTTTGGTAGCCTGAATGTTGGTTATAGAATGGGGTATATAGTCCTGCCTCCTCCCCAAAAATACCTACAATATGTTCGGTCCTGGACTAGAAGTTAGAAAATTGGTGACGAACAAGACAAAAAAGATCTTTGCCCTTGTAAATGTTCTTTTCTAGTGGGGAAGACCATTAACACGTAAGGAGGCAGCATAATATACTGCAGTGGCATCACTAAGGTCGGTGTCACCCCATGCAGTAACTCATGGTGTCACCTCCTCATGCTAATTGCCACAATATTGTAGCTAAAACACCAGAAAATTTGACAGAATCAGTGACTATAAAAACACCAGCAGCAACAAAACAACAGCGCGTGCTTGTTGTGTGTGCAGATGAAACTGTATGATTGGAAGCATCATTGTAAATTGAGTAATAATGACAGCTCTGACCTGAATGCATTAGAAGGTTCAAAAAGTAAATTAGCATAAAGTTTTAACCTTATAGGCATATGATACATGTAAGCTGGACTTAGACAAAAAAATTTTTTTTTTTTTTGTTATAACTACAGGGCTATTTTAAAAAATAATAATAATAAATTTCTGCTGATACACTGCACAAAAATTTTATAGACAGTCATTTTGGTGTCACCTCCTCTGACAGTGTCACCTGGTGCAGTCCACGCCCCCCTAGTGATGCTACTGATACACTGTAGCGGCTCTCAAATTTGAGCATGTGCCACAATCACCCGAGGGGCTAGTTGACATGAATTGCTGGGCCGTATCCCCAAAATGTCTGATTAGGAAGTCTGGAATTGGGCTGAAGAATGTGTATTTCTGAGAAGTTACTAGGTGATGCTGGACCACTTTGAGAACCCCTGGTAGAGTGGTTTGTACTGGCACATAGAGCTGTGTGAGTATTTAAAAAATAAAAAAAAAGAAATAAGATAATTCGAGTGGTAAGAACTAGAAAGAGGGGGAAAAAAACTGGATAAGGCCAACTGGGGGTTTCTTTAGAGGAGTTCAGGAAAGACTATCTGAAGGGGAGACATTAGGGATAAAACCAGAAAGAAATTGGAGTTGTAGTGCAAAGGCTTGGAGGCAGGAAAGGTTTAGAGTGTTAACCAGAAAGAAGCTCTCATGGGCTGGGTGGGATGGTTTGAGATGAGGTTGGGGAGATGCAGAAGGACAAGTTCAGTAGGGCCTTGCTAAAGAACAAATAAAGTTCTAAGGAGAGGATTGGAATGAACTGTTTCTTATTCCAAAAAGGTTGCTTTGGCTGCCATGCAGAGGGTGACTGGGAAAGGAGCAATTGTGGAGACAAGGCGATCAGTTAGGAGGCTACTGCAGTGGTGCTGGGAGAGATGATGATGGCTTGGATTAGGGTGGTGGCTGTGGAGGTAGAAAAAACAGGATGGAGATGAACTAGAGGAATGCATCTGCTTCTGTATCTAGTGGTTTATCATAGTATTGAATGCTCATAATAGAGACCCATGAAAAGTTAAATTTTATATGTGCTATTTTAAAAAGCAGAGAACTGCAAAGAACATTTTATGAAAATTGTTTTTATTAAAAGTTATTTAAATACCTTCCCTCCTCCCCACTCCCCTGAGGGTGAACCCTCAGCTATGTCGAAAACTTGGCTGTCCAGGACAGCTTGTTCCTCTGAGATCTCTCGTTTACTCTATTAATGTGGAGTGTAATCTGTGTGTGTCATTGCTTAATTGTTGGCATGTAGTGACTCAGCTGGTAGTTTAAATTAACAGACTGTGCATATAAGCACACTATTGTTCTTCTTAGATCTCGATGGAGCTTTGATTGGCACTTAAGTGATGGCGTATTTGATTTAATTACTGTAGCTGAGAAAGAGCTGGGAAAACACAGGAAAAAGATAGTTGTGACGTGATGTGATTTGATGTGATGGAGAAGTGAGAGGAATACATTCAACATGAGAATGAGCTTGGAGATACAAATGCTTCTGGACTTAAAGAAGGGAGGAATAAGTGCCAAGTGCTCACAGACATCTGGGGCCCGTCTGCAGCACCATGCCCTTAGTAGGTGCTGTCAGCGGATAGCCTCCCAGCTCATGGATGAGGAAACTCGCCCCCTTGCCCTTCGCCTCCTGCTCTTTCCATCCCCTGCAGGGCGAACTAGTCCCATCTTAAGTCCCCTTTCCCTGTCTCTCGGGATCCTAGCCCAGGCAGATCCACCTCAGGCAGTCCCTTTCTCACATGTTTACACATATCCTTTTTAAACCTTGTGTTTCTTTTCCTTTTCTCTTTTAAATCTTGCCCAGTTACCTCAGGAAATTCTCTCTCTCTCTTTGTTCTATTCCGCAGCCAAAATTAGAAAAAAGAATTTCTAGTCATGGTTAATATGTATAAGATTCATGCTATGCTAAGCCTATTGACAAATGATCTAATTACCAAATCCTGTGGCTAATGTATTTACTGATTTGAGAGCAGCATTTGACAGTGTAGCACTTTCTCTTCTTGAAACTCTTCCTTGCAGGGTCTTCTCTCTCCTTTCTGATCATTCCTGTTCTGTCTCCCCTTCCTGTTTCTGCTTCTCAAATGGAGCTATTTCTAAGTATTTTTTCTTAGCCATTTTCTTTATTTTTTTCCTACTTCCTCCTTGGCTGATGCCATCAACTTCTGTAGCTTTAATTCACCATGGTGATGACTCCCACTTCTTTATCCCCACTCACATTTCTCCTCAATTCTGGGCTGGATAACACCACATGGCCCAAACTGAGCTTACTCTCCTCTTTCCTAACAGACCCTTTCTTGTGTCTCCTCAATTGGTGGCAGTGTCTCCCAGTTCCACGTACAATAAACCACAGTGCCATCTTCAAGGTTCACCTTTATTTTTTTTCCAACTTCTAATCACTAACAAAGTTCTGTTGGTTCTGCCTCTTCGGGAACTTTTTCTTTTCCTGTCTGTTCCTGTGCTGCTGTTTGGTTCAGGACCTCATTACCTCTCTTAGTTGATCTCTCCACCTCAACCTTCTTGCCTCTACAATCATCCTTTCATACTACCAGACTTGCATGTGCATTTGTTGGTTTATGTATGCCAGGCACATGAGAGGAGCCTTGGTGGCGCAGTGGTTGACAGCTCAGCTGCTAACCAAAAAGTCAGCAGTTCAAATCCACTAGACACTTCTTGGAAACCCTAGGGGGCAATTCTACTCTCCTATAGGATTGCTATGAGGCAGAATTGACTCAACGGCAGTGGGGTTCGTTTTTTGGTTTGGCACATAGGAAGTGCTCACAAAATGCTAGTGTAATCCACCTTATTCCACAAAGAATTCTAAATTGTTTACAAAAAATGTATAAGATAAAATAAATAAGCGTGTGAGAAAACTAAGACCCCCAAAACAATTTAAGAGAAGAAAAGTCAGTTGGATACAGAGTTTACAGAAGCTACTCACCTGATGTATACATTCATGAAAGATGGGCTACGGTTTTGGCTCAGAGCATCTTAGTTGCCAATAGGAAGAGGGAGAGAGTATCCACTTCTGATTTCACATTGTCCTTAAGATAAAAATGTCAAGTTGTGCAGGAGAAGCACAGCGCTTCTTGGTATTGAGGTCAGAGAGAAATTTTCCCCCTCTGGGTCTCAGTTGCCCATTATTAAAATGACACGTTAGATGGTGATCAGGTGCCATTGATAATAGTAAAAATAATAACAGCTGAATTTGAGTGTTTGTTATGGGCTAGGCACTGGCCAGATGTCATATAATCTGATTCTCATAAAGGGGTAAGAATTGTCTCCATTTTATGCTTGACAGAACTGAGGCACAGAGAGATTAAGGAATTTCTCCAGGGCTGCAGGACTAGTGAGTAGTGAGTTGGTGAAGTCTTAACCACTATGCTTTCTAGTGGTTCTGTGAGATGCTGTTTATAGGACAAAACCTGTATTTTGAAATTTTGAGAAAGAAAACTTAGTTTTACTGAAATCCAATTTTACATCATTCCTCCCAAACTATTTTTAAATCTGGTAGCTTGTATTTAAATGAAAACATTGCTCTCTTGTTTTCCCCTAGATGTGTTTGCAGGTCAGGGTATGATTTGGTTATAGCAATAGACTTTTGGAGGGAATCTGTCAGTAACGCTCTTGGCTGTTCATAGGAAATCTTGTGTTCCTGATCACCATTCCCAGCACAAATCAGGTGTCACTTGTAAAGAAGGGGATGTTTTATATGTCCCTCTTTTTTCTCCCCTGCAACAGACCTCTGACTTCCTTCAGATAGTTGAAAAATTGTTAAGCCTGTCTTTTCTTTTTCGGAAGTACTGTGTTAAGTATTTGCCGCCATTACCATGTAGCACATTTAACACAGTGTCTGACATGTCATTCATTCAGCAGATACTGTAGCCACACATTGTGCTAGAGGCTTGGCATACAACTGTGAGCAAAAACAGACCCTACCCTAATGGAGCATAGGGTCACAGTAGAGGAACATGAAATTGATCAATTTACAAACTCGACAGATGCTCAGAAAATGTAAGTTGTTTTTCATATTATTATTATCATCATAATATTGTACAGATTTTATTCAAGCCATTCCCCAAGGCAATCCAAAGCAAGATTTCCACCTCTTGCCATCACAACCCATCCACCGTCAGTCAGCCGTACCAACTACTATTAGTGGGATAATTATTATCCAAACCAGGATAACTTTTACAGCAAAAGGATCACTATTAATAATTATACTGGAACAATAGGTATAAACCAAGATTGTCCCGGGCAGGTTGGGATGTATTGTCATCCTACTTATTGTTATCTGAATTGATCCTCCAATCTACATTCTTTAATTATGGTTAAGCTCTATGGTATGTGTGTGTGTATTAGAAGTGTGTACCTACTATTTTCTGAGGACTTGAGGAATTAGTCATTCCCTTTGCTGTAGGAGTTTATTTTCTAAGACATTATTTCTTTGGTTATCAATTTACATAGCAGAAACTGCTTCAATAAATCATTAAATAAACTGCAGAATTGAGAGATTTTTCTTACATGAGCATCCTAAAACAAAAACTCTGAATGTGTTTTAGAGTTCTGTGTGTTTGTCTATCTGTCTTTGTCTCTGTTTTATTTTAATAAACATAGTTCATGGTAGCACACTGTTTCCTGTCCAGGGAACAAAATAAAGGACCATATGACCCACATGGAGTACAAAAATTAAAAGGAATCAATATTGATCTCTACTTGTGTGGAGCAAAAGAGAATGATGGAAATCAAAAGATCAAAGAAGAAACTAATCCACAGGACTAATAGCCCACAATGAACTACAACTTCTTTAAACCTGAGACCAGAAGAACTAGATGGTGCCTGGCTACCAATACTGCCTGTTCTGACGAGGGGCAAGATAGAAGGTCCGGGATAGAATGGAAGAAAAATGTAGAACAAAACTCAAATTCCTCAAAAAGGCCAGATCTGCTGGACCAACAGAGACTAGAGGAACCCACCCCTGAGACTGTCACCCTAAGATAACCTTTGAACATAGAATTGAAGCTATTTTTGCGGGTCACCCTTCAGCCCAATAATAGATTGGCTTATAAAATAAGCAGTATCACCCATGAGTAATGTGCTCCCTTAAACAATGAACTGTATGAGACCAAACTCAGCATTTACCCAGAAGCAAAGGTGAGAAAGCAAGGAGGAGCAAGGAAGCTAGATCCATGAAACAACAAACAGAATGGAAATGATGACAATGCTGACACGTTGTAAAAAATGTAACTAATGACATGGAACAGATTGTATAAAAATTGTTAAAGAGGAACCTACTTTGCTGTGTAGACTTTCACCTAAAACACAATAAAATATTATTTAAAAAAACTAAAAGTAATTAAGCTTTTTGTTTTAAGGAGTTTTTAAAACTTAAAGACTTGTCAACAAATGGAGCTGTCCAGGGGCATTACAAAACCACATTTCAGAATCTTTACTCCCAAAAGGTTTAGGAAGGACCATCATATAATATGATTAAATAGTCTCTCCTCCAAAAAAAACTAAACTAAAAAACCAAATCCGTTGCTGTTGTGTCGAATTGTGACTCATAGTGACCCTATAGAACAGAGTAGAACTGCCCCACAGGGTTTCCAAGGCTGTAAATCTTTACAGAAGCAGACTGCCACGTCTCCGTGGAGCAGCTGGTGGGTTCAAACTGCAGACCTTTCTGTTAGCAGCCAAGCACTTAACCACTGCGCCACCAGGGCCCCTTAGTTTTCTCCTATATGGAGTAAGTAGTGATTTTAATGAGTTCTCCGTCATTCCCAAGGGAATATATTGAATGATTTTTTTATAAACTGTCATTATCAATGTCTGTTGTCTTATAGTCAACAGAAATGTTGCATCATCCCAGTTATAATTTTGAGTCATTACTTTAAGGATAGAATATGTTTCATAAGCCTTTTAAAAAATGGCCATCATATTGGGGGGCGGGGGAATGAGAGAGAGAGAGAGTATGTGTGTGTGTGTGTATGTGTGTGTGTGTGTTTGGGGGGGTGTCACATGCCTCATGGCCTGAAGGGAAGTGATTGCCCACAAAGCCTGCATTACAGGGAAGGTGAAATTCTTGAGAACCTGCCTTTGGGTTCAAATCTTGGCCTTCAGGGTATAGACTGCCTCATCATTTAGAATTTTCCTCTTGCCTCAACATAATGACGTCAGTGCCTCAGTGTCTTGGAAATTGGAGCTGCTCTTGCCCAGCCTTATTATTGGATGTACATACTGCTTATTGGGAAGCCCTTTCTGGATTTGGGACATTAGAAGGATTTACTGGAGTGCAGAGTTTTTTGACTTTTGTTTTAATCTCTACATCATTATTGTCTAGATGGTTTGGTCAGGGTTATTCATAAACATTTTGTGCACAGTAAGTGAAAAGTGTCATAGTGTTATATACTTTTCAAAACCTCAATTGAGCCCAGAGTATCAGAGTAGAAATTTAGCTAGCTCAGCTTATTTATCAACAGTTCTATTGAAACAGTTGAAAGTAGTAGTACAGTAAAGCCATTTAACCACCTTGTGGTTCTGAGAATTATCCTCTCATGCTATTATTGTCAGTTTTAGAGAGAGCTGATGTCACTAAACTTGTGAATACACTGGGATGTGGACAGGTGAAGGGAGACTTTAAATGTTTACCAAATCCATTGGGCCACCTTTGTGTTGTTGGCAGAGCAGCTTTAGTTTTAACTCAATTTAGATGAAGGAATAAGGAATAATTGGCTTAAACAGCCAGTTCCTTGAATTGATGGTTCTGCTTATGTTTCACTGACAATATATAAGAACTTGAGTTTAAGCCAGAGAATTCAGACTTTGTGATAGGGAAGAGAGAAGCTCACACAAGCTGGGACAAAATTTCCTGAAACAATTCTTACCTTTACTGCGTCTGATGTATCTGATATTTTCCTATTCTTTCTTTCCTATTTCGCTGTTTTAAAATGTTGGCTGTGATCCATTAAAATGATTTCATACCCCATTAATTGGTTGTGATCTGAAATTTAAAAAATACTCGCCTAAACAGAAGTTTTCATGGGTGTGTGTTTGAAGGCAAGGACTATGAAGTAATATTTTCCTATCAGTAGGGTTAATAATAAGCATAGCCATAATAAAACACAAACCATTTAGTTAATTAGAATATTTACCATAATAAATGCTGTTGGATTGATTTCTTTATGAATAGAACATTTTGTCTGTTAGGATGAAGTAACTGAGTGTTTCCTATCTGGCCAGATGACAGTCCTTACAATACTTCTTGTTGATGTTAAATTGACTTTTGAGATAGCATTTTGTCTGTGTTTCTTGGCTGGTAATGAACACTGTTTTGTCATTGTTAGGGTTACCAGAACAGCTGTTGACACCCAAAGAATGCCTGGGAACACTCACTAGGTAGGAAGACAACAAAGAATATTATCGTTTAACCCTCGTCTGTTCCATGTGATGCCAGATGCTAGGATACTTGATCAAATTATGGAAAGAAAAAGTAGTCTTTGTTTTGTCCTGGGCATTTATTTTTCTTTGTCGTTTAGTAAAAATTTCATCAGAATTAGAGCATTTTATATTTTCCTCCTTAGAGCACGTCCCATTTAAAACTAGGCTCTGTTTAAAAAGATAAAAACAACCACAAAAACAACCAAGCAAAACTTGTTTTAATATTAGAAAATAATCCGTTACCCTAAATAGTTTGTTTAGTTACCTTTTTAAGGATGTGTAATTTAAAACACACATGCCTTTCGTTTGCGATACGCTATTTACGCACCGGTGTTTAGTTCTCTCTCTTTTCTAACTTGTAGGGTTAGCGTCTCCTTGAAGAACACACCCTTAAATGTCTCCTACGCGGTATTGCTTCACTGAGAGCATAAACAGTTACAGCATAAAATATTACCTGTAGAAATGAAGTCATGTGTCTTTCTTAATTGCTGAACTCTTGTAATTCTGACGGGGGTATGTTTAAGTCTGTACTCATTCACACACTTGCTAACACAAGCAACTGTGCCTACACATTTAGGAAAAACATGAGTCTTGGGGTTTCTTATTTTCTACTAATTATGCATGGTATGCGCAGGAGCAGAAGTGCCAGAGTAAGAGTCACGATGATAGATTTGGAAAGCACCTTAAGAGCTAGTACAAAATATTTTACAGTAGAGGAAGCTGAGATTCAGAGTAACAGCGTTTCTATGAGGGCTTACTAGCTTCCTTTCCTTTCAGCCCATTGTAGTTCATGGCTGCCAGGATGATCTTTCTAAAGCAAACCCGACATGCTTAAACTTCCTCTGGCAGCTTTCCATGCTTTTAGAATAAAGTTGTGAGTTCTGAAGTCTCATATAAGGCCTTTTGGAATATACTTTCTGCTTGTTTTAAGTAGCTTCCCTTGCAGCTTGTAGCCATGCTGCTTGTAATTCTGGAATTCCTTGATGGTCTTATCTCTTTTCACCATACTACTTACAATTCTCTAATTCCTTGATGGTTTTCTCTCTAACCACTCTGTGCTTTTACACATGATAGCCCCTCTGCCTGGAAGACACCCCTTCCCACCCTCAAAGCACACAAGTTATCTAATTCAGGGGCTTTCTTTTTTTTTTAAAACTATGAACCCAGTGATGATTGCATTTTACATCATGGTCTGGTATGTATAAATCCAAGTAATTGTCATGAAATAATACTTTTATATGGGATGACCTTAACTTTAATATTAGCTATTCATTCTGTTTTTTTAAAAAAAAATGCCACTCATTAATTAGATTTCATGTCCCTCTCTGTGCTACCAACTTCCTAAGGGAAGGATAGAATTGTTTGAGGGTGTTTTTGGTTGCTCTGAATTAGTGTGCTGGGGGAACAGGGATGCCAGATGCCCTATAGTGAACAGGATTGCCTTGAATAGTGAAACGTTATCCTGCTTGACATGCTAATTGTGTCCCCACTGAGAAATGTTGCCAATCTAATGAACGAGACCGACCAAAGATTGAAATAACAGCTCTCTGTGTCCTTTTTCACCTCAGCATAAGAACCCCTGCCTTTGGAAGGCTTTCTTGAGTTGGTCCACACGTATCATAGCATTTCCTGTTGTTTTGTCTGTCTCCCCAACAGCCTTGGAAAACTCTTTAGAGTAGAGACTCTTATCTTTGTGTACCTGATGCCCAGCATACAGGTACAAACCTATTAGGTGCTCAATAAATAGAGAATGAAGTGGCTTGTTTCAGTGTCCCCTTACAAGTTGATAGCAGAGGTTGGGGCTTAGGGGGTGTTATGGATTGAATTGTGGCCACCCAAAATATGTGTCAACTTGGCTGGGCCAGCCATGATTCCCAGTATTGCGTGATTGTCCACCATTTTGTCATCTGATGTGATTTTCCTATGTTTTATAAATCCTAACTCTAATGATATTCATGAGGCAGGACTCCATCTATAAGATTAGTTATGTCTTAAGTCATTCTCTTTTGAGATATAAAAGAGAAGCGAGCAGAGAGACATGGGGACCCCCTAACACCAACAATAAAGAACCAGGAGGGGAGCGTGTCCTTTGGACCCGAGATCCCTGCGCTGAGAAGCTCCTAGGACTGGGGAAGATTGATGACAAAGACCTTCACCCAGAGCTGGCAGAGAGAGAAAGGCTTCCCCTGGATCTGACACCCTGATTTCGGACTTCTAGCCTCCTAGACTGTGAAAGAATAAATTTCTCTTTGTTAAAGCCATCCACTTGTGGTATTTCTCTTATAGCAGCCATAGATAACTAAGACAGGGGGAGACACTAAGGTTCCTGACTCTTAAGTCAATTCTGTGCATCACATATTTTTTTTTTTTGTTTTGGGTAGGGTTTGGAAAGAAGACCTCTAGTTATAGGAAGAATTGTTTTTCCCAATGGGGCAAGTGTGAGAAGTAGGTAATATCATTTATGCTCTTAATTATAAAAGGCAACAGTTTTTTGTTTGTTTTTTTTTTAATTTAGGTATTGAGCTTTAATTGGCATACAGTAAAATTCACCCTTTTAATGTACAGTTAGTTATACAAGTTTTTGGAAAACGTATATAATCCTGTAAATAAAAAAATAAAAAAAGAAAAAAAGCATCGATTCCAACTCATGGAGACCTTATAGGATGGAGTAGAACTGCCCGGTAGGGTTTCCAAGGCTATAAATCTTCACAGGAGCAGACTGCCACAACATTCTCCCACAGAGTGGCTGGTGGTTTGAACCACCAACATTTCAGTTAGCAGCCGAGCACCTAACCACTGGGCCATCAGGGCTCCTATATAATTGTGTAACCACTATCAAAATCAAGATATAGAACATTTCCATCACCCCAAAAAGTCTCCTGTGCCCCTTTGTAGCCAGTCTTTTCCCCACTCCTCAGCCCTTGGTTATACTGGTCTATTTTCTGTCTCTATAAGTTTGCCTTTTCCAGAATACCATATACATGGAATAATATGTAACTTTTGAGTCTGGTTTCTTTGACTTAGCATCCACGTTGTTGCTTATGTCACTACTCTGTTCCTTTTTTTATTGTTGGGTAGTATTCCATTGTATAGATATACCAAAATTTGTTTACCCATTCACTGTTGGATGGGTATTTGGATTGTTGATAGTTTTTGGTGATTGTTTATACCTACGATTACTGGGTCCTATGGTCATAAGGGTATGTATAATTATATAAGACACTGCCAAACTGTTTTCCAAAGGGGTTATGCTATTTTGCATTTCTACCAGCAGTGTATGAGAGTTCTAGATCTTCCATATCCTCACCAGCACTTGGTATTGTCAGTAATTTTTATTTTTAAAGATTTTAGCTATTCCAATAGTTGGGTTGTTATTAGGTGCCATTGAGTTGGTTCCGGCTCATAGCAACCCTCTGTACAACAGAACGAAATGCTGCCCAGTCTTGTGCCATCCTCACAATCGTTATGCTTGTGCAGCCACCGTGTCAATCCGTCTCATTGAAGGTCTTCCTCTTTTCCATTTGCCCTCTACTTTACCAAGCATGATGTCCTTCTCCAGGGATTGGTCCCTCTTGATAATATGTCCAGACTACTAAGATGAAGTCTTGCCATCCTAGATTCTAAGGAGTACTCTGGCTGTACTTCTTCCAAGACAGATTTGTTTGTTTTTCTGGCAGTCCATGGTATATTCAGTATTCTTTGCCAACACAATAATTCAAAGGCATTAATTCTTCTTCAGTGTTCCTTATTCCTTGTCCAACTTTCACATGCGTATGAGGCGATTGAAAATACCATGGCCTAGATCAGGTGCACCTTAGTCCTCAAAGTGACATCTTTGCTTTCAAACTCTTTAAAGAAATCTTTTGCAGCAGATTTGCCCAATGCAATATGTCGCATGATTTCTTCTTTTTTATTGTACTTCAGATGAAGGTTTACAGAGCAAATTAGTTTCTCATTAAACAACTAATACACATATTGTTTTGTGACATTGGTTGCTAACTCCATGATATGTCAACACTCTCCCCTTTTCAAACGGGATCCCTGTTACCAGCTTTCCTGACCCCTTCTGCCTTCTTGTCCTTGCCCCTGAGCTGGTGTGCCCATTTAGTCTCATTTTGTTTTAGGGGCCTGTCTAATCCTTGCCTGAAGGATGAACCTCAGGAATGACTTCAGTACTGGGTTGAAAGGGTATCTGGGGTGTCATCTGACTTCTTGACTGCTGCTTCTGTGGGCGATGATTGTGGATCCAAGTAAAATGAAATCCTTGACAACTTCAGTATTTTCTCCGTTTATCATGATGTTGCTTATTGGTCCAGTTGTGATGATTTTTGTTTCTTTATATTAAGCATAATCCATGCTGAAGGCCGTAGTTCCTTTTTTTTTTTTTTTAATATTTTATTGTACTTCAGGTGAAGGCTTACAGAACAAACAGTTTCTCATGTAACAGTAGTACACATGCTGTTTTATGACTTTGGTTAACAACCCCACATCATTTTTACCCTCTGAATTCTCAGCTTTTTTTTTTTTTTTTTTTTGGTCAAAATACACATAGCCAAAGATACACCATTTCAAAACTTTTTACGTACACATTTAAGTGACATTGACTATGCTCTTCCAATTGTGCTGCCATTCTCACCCAAGATGAAGGCTTACAGGACAAAATAGCCTCCCATTTAACAGTTACTACAAATGTTGCCCTATAACAATGGTTAACAATCTCACAACACATCAACAGTATCCTTACTCAACTTTGTGTTCACTATCATCAGCTTCCTACTCCCCCTCTGCCTTCTGGCCCTTGTCACTGGACTCCTGTACCTTTACTGGGCTGTCCACTCCCAGGCTGAACAGTGAACCTCGAAGGTAACTTCACCTCTGAGCTGAAAGAGTGTCTGGGGGCCATACTCTTAAAGTTTCTCCAGTTTACTTTAGGCCAGTAAATCTGGTCTTTTTTTTTTTTTTTGTGAGTTAGAATTATGCTCTACATCCTTCTCCAGCTCTGTCCAGAACCCTCTGTTGTGATCCTGGTCAGAGCAGTCAGCGGTGGTAGCCGGGCACCATCTAGCTGTACTGGACTCAGTCCGGTGGAGGCCTTGGTAGCTGTGGACAATTAGTCCTTTGGACTAATCTTTTCGTTGTATCCTGTTCTCTTCATTCTCCCTTGCTCCTGAAGGAATGAGACCAGTGTAATATCTTAGATGGCCGCTCACAGGCTTTTAAGACCTCAGACACTACTCACCAAGGTAGAATGTAGAGCATTATCTTTGTAAGTAGTGTCATGCCAAATGAGCTAGATGTTCCCTGAGAGCATGGTCCCCAGAGCCCTCCGTCCAACAACTCAGTCCCTCGAGGAGTTTGGATGTGTCCATGGGGCCTCCATGACCTTT
Source organism: Dugong dugon (assembly GCA_030035585.1). Classification (NCBI taxonomy): domain Eukaryota; kingdom Metazoa; phylum Chordata; class Mammalia; order Sirenia; family Dugongidae; genus Dugong; species Dugong dugon. Next base: position 99,245,550 of record CM057467.1, on the reverse strand, counting down.
CCTTGTGCAGGTTGTGTTAGTTTCCCTTGTACTGTGTACTGTCTCACCTCTCACCCAAGATACCACTTATCTATTGCCTATTTAGTATTTCCCCCCCCCTCCCCTCCCATCCCTGGTAACCAACAAGGATTGTTACATTTTGCATGTGAATTTTTTCATGGGTTTTTACAATAGAGGTCTCATACAATATTTGTCCTTTTGTGATTGACTTATTTCACTCAGCATAATGTCCTCCAGTTTCATCCATATTATGAGATGGTTCACAGATTCATTGTTGTTCTTTCTCGTTGCATAGTACTCCATTGTGTGTATGTACCACAGTTTGTTTATCCATTCATCTGTTGATGGGCACCTACGTTGTTTCCATCGTTTTGCTATTGTGAACAATGCTGCCATGAACATAGGTGTGCATATGTCTATTCGAGTGACGACTCTTATTTCTCTAGGATATATTCCTAGGAGTGGGATTGCTGGATCGAATGGTATGTATATTTCTAGCTTTCTGAGGAAACGCCATATCATTTTCCAAAATGGTTGTATCATTTTGCATTCCCACCAGCAGTGTATAAGAGTTCCCATCTCCCTGCAGCCCCTCCAACATTTGTTATTTCCAGTGTTTTTGATTCGTGCCAGTAATGCCGGGGTGAGATGGTATCTCATTGTGGTTTTAATTTGCATTTCTCTAATGGCTAGTGATTGTGAGCATTTCCTCATGTGTCTGTTGGCCATTTGAATGTCTTCTTTGCTGAAGTGTCTGTTCATTTCCTTTGCCCATTTTTTGATAGGATTGTTTGTCTTTTTGTTGTAGAGGTGTTGGATTTTCTTGTAGATTATGGAGATTAGACCTTTGTCTGACTTGTACTGTCCAAAAATTTTTTCCCAGTCTGTAGGTTCTCATTTGACTCTTTTGGTGAAGTCTTTTGAAGAGCATAGATGTTTGATTTTTAGAAGATCCCAGTTATCTAGTTTATCTTTTGGGTTTTGTGTGTTGATGGTTATGGTTTGTATCCTGTTAATGCCATGTATTAAGGCCTGAAGTGTTGGTCCTATTTTTTCTTCTATGAACTTTATAGTTTTAGGCTTTATATTCAGGTCTTTGATCCATTTTGAAGTAGTTTTTGTATACGGCCTGAGGTATGGGTCCTGTTTCATTTTTCTGCAAATGGATATCCAGTTTTGCCAGCACCATTTGTTAAAAAGATTGTTTTTTCCCCATTTGATGGACTTTGGGCCCTTGTTGAAAATCAGGTTACCATAGGTGGATGGATTTACATCTGGGTTCTCAATTCTGTTCCATTGGTCAATCTCTCTGTTGTTGTACCAGTACCAGGCTGTTTTGACTACTGTAGCTGTATAGTAGGTTCTGAAGTCAGGTAGTGTGAGTCCTCCAACTTTATTCTTCTTCAGTAGTGCTTTACTTATTTGGGGATTCTTCCCTTTCCATATAAAGTTAATAATTAGTTTTTCCATCTCTTTGAAGAATGTTGTTGGTATTTGGATCGGGATTGCATTGTATTTGTAAATTGCTTTAGGTAGAATTGCCATTTTCACAATGTTGAGTCTGCCTACCCATGAGCATGGTACGTTTTTCCATTTATGTAGATCCCTTTGGGTTTCATGCAGCAGTGGTTTGTAGTTTTCTTTGTATAGGTCTTTTATATTCCTGGTCAGATTTATTCCTAAGTATTTTATCTTTTTAGGGGCTATTGAAAATGGTATTGATTTCCTGATCTCCTTGTCATCGTTCTCTTTACTGGTGTGTAGGAATCCAACTGATTTTTGAATGTTTATCTTGTATCCTGCTACTCTGCTGAATCTTTCTATTAGTTCCAGTAGATTTCTCATGGAGTCTTTAGGGTTTTCTATGCATAGTATCATATCATCTGCAAACAGGGAGAGTTTAACTTCTTCATTACCAATTTGGATGCCCTTTATTTCTTTTTCTTGCCTTATTGCTCTAGGTAGAACTTCCAGCACAATGTTAAATAGGAGTGGTGATAAAGGGCATCCTTGTCTTGTTCCTGTTTTCAAGGGGAATGTTTTCAGCCTCTCTCCATTAAGAATGACGTTGGCTGTTGGTTTTGCATAGATGCCCTTTATTATGTTGAGAAATTTCCCTTCTATACCTATTTTATTGAGAGTTTTTATCAGGAATGGGTGTTGGACTTTGTCAAATGCCTTTTCTGCGTCAATTGAGATGATCATGTGATTTTTTTCTTTCCTTTTATTTATGTGGTGAATTACGTTGATGGATTTTCTAATGTTAAACCATCCTTGCATACATGGTATGAATCCTACTTGGTCGTGGTGTATTTTTTTTTTGATATGATACTGAATTCTATTGGCTAGAAGTTTGTTCGGAATTTTTGCATCTATATTTGTGAGAGATATTGGTCTGTAATTTTCTTTTTTTGTGATGTCTTTGCCTGGTTTTGGTATCAGCGTTATGCTGGCTTCATAGAATGAATTTGGAAGTGTTGCTTCCTCTTCTATGCTCTGAAATAGCTTGAGTAGAACTGGTACAAGCTCTTCTGTAAATGTTTTGTAGAATTCTCCAGTGAAGCCATCTGGGCCAGGGCTTTTTTTTGGTTGGGAGTTTTTTTATTACCTTTTCAATCTCTTCTCCTGTTATGGGTCTGTTCAGATTTTCAATATCACTTTGTAGTAGTTTGGGTAGGCCGTGTGTTTCTAGAAATTTATCCATTTCCTCTAGGTTTTCAAATTTGTTGGAATATAGTTTTTCATAATATTCTGTTATAATCCTTTTTATTTTGGTTGGGTCTGTTGTAATGTCCCCCATTTCATTTCTTATTTGGGTTATTTGTGTCCTCTGCTGTTTTTCTTTTGTCAGTCTGGCCAGTGGTTTGTCGATTTTGTTGATTCTTTCAAAGAACCAACTTTTGGTTTTGTTGATTCTTTCTATTGTTTTTCTGTTCTCTATTTCATTTATTTCTGCTCTGATCTTTACTATCTCCTTTTTCCGGTGGTTGTAGGCTTTTTTTGCTGTTCTCTTTCTATTTGTTTGAGCTCTATAGTTAATGTTTTGATTTTGTCTCTTTCTTCTTTTTTGATATGTGCATCTATTGCTATAAATTGTCCTCTGAGGACTGCCTTTGCTGTGTCCCAAAGGTTTTGGTATGATGTGTTTTCATTTTCATTTGATTCTAGGAATTTTTTAATTCCATCTCTGATTTCTTCTATTACCCATTGATGTGTAAGCAGAGTATTATTCAGTTTCCATGTAGTTGATTTTTTTTCCTTGCTCTTTCTAGTGTTAATTTCTACCTTGATGGCATTGTGGTCAGAGAAGAAACTGTGAATTATCTCAACATTTTGGATCTTGTTGAGGATTGCTCTGTGGCCTAAGATGTGGTCTATTCTGGAGAACGTTCCATGTACATTGGAAAAGAATGTGTACTTTGCAGCGGTTGGATGGATTGTTCTATATATGTCTATGAGGTCCAGTTGGCTGATTGTGTCCTTTAGGTCTTCTGTATCTTTGCTGAGTTTCTTCTTAGTTGTTCTGTCCTTTACTGAGAGTGGTGTGTTGAAGTCTCCTACTATTATTGTGGAACTGTCAATTTCTCTTTTCAGTGCTGTTAGAGTTTTTTTTATGTATTTTGGAGCCCTGTCATTGGGTGCGTAGATGTTTATTATGGTTACGTCTTCATGATGGATCGTCCCCTTAATCATTATATAGTGTCCTTCTTTGTCTTTTATGGTAGATTTTGTTTTAAAGTCTATTTTATCTGAGATTAGAATTGCCACTCCTGCTCTTTTTTGGTAGTTGTTAGCTTGATATATTTTTTTCCAACCTTTGACTTTTAATAAATTCACATCTTTGTTTCTAAGGTGTGTCTCTTGTAGACAGCATATTGATGGATCCTGTTTTCTTATCCTTTCTGCCACTCTCCGTCTCTTTATGGGTGCATTGAGCCCATTTACATTCAGTGTAATTATTGATAGATGGAAGTTTGTTGCTGTCATTTTGTAGTGCTTTTTTTTGTGGTGCTGAAGTTTTCTTTGTTCTTCTTACTCTCTTGTGCTGAGTTACTTTTGTTTGTGGATTTTGTGTTCATTTCTTTTGTTTTTGTAGGTTTTGTTTTTGCTGAGACTTTATGTTTTTCGTCTTTATTTTTATGAGTTGGTTTGTTAACTTTCTTTGTGGTTACCATGAATTTTACCCTTAGCTTTATAAGTTTGAAGCAGTCTACCCTTACTTGGTATCGCCTTGCTGAAGGCTGTAGTTTTTGATCTTCATCAGTAAGTGTTTCAATTCCTCTTCACTTTCAATAAGCAAGGTTGTATCATCTGCATATCAAAGGTTGTTAATGAGTCTTCCTCCAATCTTGATGACGCATTCTTCTTCATGTAGCCCAGCTTCTTGGATAATTTGCTCAGCATACAGATTGAATAAGTGTACTGAAAGGATAAAACAGTTGTATAGTAGTATTTTATTGTGGTATAGTAGTATTTTGTTGTGGTTTAATTTACATTCTCCTAATGACTAATGAAGGAGCCCTGTGGCACAGTGGTTAAGAGCTCAGCTGCTAATCAAAAGGTTGGCAGTTCGAATCCACCAGCTGCTCCTTGTCCTGTAGGGTCACTATGAGTTGGAATCAATTCAATGACGACTGGAATGACTAATGTACATCTTATGTGCTTGCTTGCCATTTGTGTGTCTTCTTTTTCTTTTTTTTTTTTTTAAAGCAAATAGTATTTATATGAACCTCAAAAACAAGCAAAAAACAAAAATCATTTTAGAATGGATACTCACAGCAACCATTGTTGTTGTTGTTAGCTGCTATTGAGTCAGCTCCTGACTCCTAGCAACCCCAAGCACAATGGAAGGAAAGGCTGCCTGGTCCTGTACTGCTCTCGTGACTATTGTGATTCATATGGTTTGCCTTGGCTGATTTTTTGGAGGTAGGTTGCCAGGCCTTTGTGTCTTCTTTGATCAAGTGTCTGTTCAAATCTGCTTCCCATGTTTAAATTGTTTTCTTGTTATTGAGTTTTGAGAGTTCTTTACATATTGTAGAAACAAATCCTTTATCCAATATGTGTTTTGCAAATATTTTCTCCCAGTTTATAACATGTCTTTTCATTTTCTTAACAGTAGCAACACAGCTTTGAAAGTCTTTAATGGAAAAATTCTACAAGGCCCTAATATAGGGGTTTTTATCCATGAAAGTAGATAATCATAAAGTATATTAAGCATTGTTCATCTCCTATAGCAAACAGTATTTATTTACTTTTTAAGATTTGAAGCTGATATTTTCTCTGCCTTTCTGTATTGTTAGGAAGATTATATACTAGGATGTTCAAGTACATTAAATAAGTCGTGGCTTTACAAAAGGATAACTTTCCTCTGCATTAATTAACTCTACTTGTTAAATTCCAGTATCCTTGTAGGAGCTTTCCTCTTAAGGATTCCAAGGCTGCAGAGAAGCAAGTTTTGGATTCCTTCTTCTGAGGAGCAGTGTGCCTTTGTGCTTGAAACACTAGGGAAGATGCCACATAACATGAAGCCGGTTTATCTTGCGGCCCAAAACTGTTTGTAGTAGAAATGTTGCACAGAGAATTAGAAGGGTGTCTGTTCTGACATCTGGTTGGATTCTAGCAGGGCTAAAACACACAGGGTCAGAAAAATAACTCTGGAGCAAAATTGGACTAAAATGGCATACGTATTGTTTTGGCCCCATCTCTCTAAAGATTGATATCTTCACAGATATGTAGCTACTCTTACTCTTTTCAAAATAAAATAATGGAATTTTTAAAAGCATAAGTTTAGATGAATGTTGCAATAATATCTTAAACAGTAATAGCAAGTTATAAATAGAGTGGACTGATGGATTTTAATGAAAAAAAACTAAAAATAACCATAAACATACTCTTTTGAAGTTAATGCTTCCCCATCCAAGAATAGGGCCTTGTACATACGTGGATAATCAGTACTTTGTAAATATTTGTTAAATAGATGAAAGGATATCTCCCTTTCTCTTTTTAAAGGAAAACCCTTAGTTTGTACCTTATATTTCTTTTGGCATAATGGTTTCCAGTAGCAAAGATGCTTCCTCTCATGAGCGTTGAAATGTACTAAACCTTAATATTTACACTTTCATGAAAAGATATTTTCAGAGAAAAATTTTTTTTCATTTTGTAAAAGAAGAGTCTTAAGTGTCGGGAGATGAACACATTCAGAACTATATGATTTCACAATTTGTAAAAATGTGTATCATTCCTAGAAAAAGAATCTAGAAGAATACCCCTGAAATATGACAGTGGTTATCTCTGAGAATTGGTATTGTGGGTGATTTTATCTGTATTTCAATTTTTTAAAAAAACAATTAACATAGGTTACATTTGTTATTATAAGAAGATGGGGAGAAAAAGGATCACTTGCCCAAAGATATGGAACAGTGATAGAAACAAAATTAAACTCCTAAGCTTTTTCTAGAACTTGGGTGTTATGTGTGCATCTACACTGAGGCTTCAAACCAGTTCTTCCTGGTTCAGTCATGGCCAAGGAAGTGAAGCCGGAACAGACCCGAATGTTAAAAATTTGAGTGAACCAAAACCATAGCCAGAATGGGAAAAATTAGGAGTTGAAACCTGGCTAGAAGTTTAATCTTCCTATTAGAAAACAAAGGCAGCGTATGCGTTGCATAGTAACCAAATTGCGCTTCTAATTTTGCACAGAGTTGGAAACAGCAATGCTTTGTTCAAAGACGGCGGCCAGCTGCACCGCTTTGAACGCGTGTCACTCCTCTGTCCTGGCAATAATAATCTAATACCACGCATCAGGTTCCTGATGGGGCTCACTACGCCTCTTCCGAGTCTCCCATTCCAGGGCTTCGACCTGTAACTTTTCCCGTTCCAGATCACCCAAATTGTAAAAATTCAGGTCTGTTCTGATTTCACTTTGTCAGCCATGACCGAACCAGTTCGAACCAGTTTGATGCCCTGATCTACAGAACTTGTGGATAAGAGAGAGCTTCCTTTCAAAGTTATTCCACCTGAGGCAATTTTTGAATTTAGGTTTTTTGATGCTGGTTTTATTTTGTTGTGTTTTGTTTTTTTGATCATATTGTGGATAACTGTTAATTGGAGATTGGCCTGAAATTTCTAATTGATTACAAAAGACTCTGAAAAATCATCGGAAGAGTATTAGTTCTTGATCATTATCAACATGTTTGTTGAGCTTAAAGACTCACTACCATTTAAAGTCCCTGTGTTCTTTAGAACTTATGTGTAATTGATTTTTTTAACTACCAAATCATATTTGAGATATAATCAATACCATGGCAGCCAGCAGTACTCTTTTATCTAATACAAATAGGAGGGCTTATTCGAATTCAGATAACACTGGGTCTGTCACAGTGCATTTGAAATTAAATAATTCTGTGGCAGAATGCCCAGATATAGTGAGGACGCAATGGCAGAGTCCACAGTGGTACACACTTGGCCATCAGCAAACAGGTTAAGCTTGCTTAGGGAGCATTTTATGGGGATTTTAAAAGGCACCTTGTTGAAACATGATGTTCTTCTTTACTCTGTAGATACTTTAGCATTAGTGAATTTTATGGGGAAAAAAAGATGAGAGTTTAACCACTGGGGAGTTTTAGCAGTTTCAATTAAACAATTATACCCTTTAAACTTTAATTTTGAAATTGATGACTGCTGCTGTTTGGGCATTCAGCTTTATCTTTCTAGTGAGGTAATGTGCTTTTGTATTTCTGAGCTCTGTGTTAAAGTTGGGAATATTGCATTGTGTGGGTGTAATGTGCAGGCATATGCTCTGTTCCAGTTAGTGTACCTTGAGAAACCTAACTAAAGAAATCTGTTATGAAAACAGATATGCACAGAAAGCATATGTTCAAGTGTATTTTTTCTTACTAACAAAAGTTCTGGATTTTATCCCCTGCTTTATCGCTAAACTGCATGAGTCATCCTAATCTTTTTGAGAATGAATCTTGTCTTGCCTTGTCCTTCCAAAAATTTTCTATGAGAATATAATTTCTTTTTGATGAACTGGGCCTCAGCTTTTTTTTAAATGAAATATAGTATTTGATCTTGAAGGGCTGTTCCATGTTTCAGGAACTTAGAGTCTAGTTTCGTAGTTATAAACGGCTCTCTGTTCTAGGTCTTTTACACAATTTAGTGTTTCTTTTGTGTGAGAGTGATTTTTTTCTGGGAAGGCCATCAGAGGCGGGGTGTGATGGTTGGCTTGCCGTTAGTTAAGTCTCTGTCCACTGGATTTACACCGCTTTCAGGAGCAGCAAAAACTTCGAAGATGATAAGATAATAACCATTTCTTGATGAACTTATGTTACTTTACATTTTCTGATCTTCACAGTAACCTACAAGGTTAAGTTATTATTACCTCCATTTAACAAATGAAGGAGCGAGAGCTCAGAAAAAATAAATCAGCTTGCCCAAGATCACACAGCTCATAGGTCATGAGTCCGTAGTTGCATCTTGGTCTGTCTGTCTCCAAAGCCTGCACACTTCCAGCTATACCAGGCTAGCTCAAAGTCGAGACGAAGTCAGCTTTCTTGAAATTGTCTTTCAGAGGCAATTGTAAATTGGTGGTGCTCTGGCTTTGTATGTTTTTTTGTTTGTTTGTTTTCTGTGTTATATTTATTTATTCTTAGCAGCCATGGATGGTGAATTACTGGGTTTAATTACAGATGTTACTGGTAAGAGTGTGTTGCTTATGTGAGGTGCACCTGAAGGTGCATCTTCTAGCTGAAGTTTTCCGTTCAACTTTCTTTTATTTATTTCAATAATTTATATGGCTTTGTGTCTAATATATTTATGATTATTGGCATATGGCTTCCATTTGTAAACTGTTACAGTTTAACCCATCCTTCCCAGCCTTCTGTCTAATGTTTTAATTTTAAAGTCTGTGCGCCTTCAATTTTCATGCTGGTGTTAGTGATGTCAGGTCTGGAATCTAAAGACTGTCTGTAGATTGTTTATCACCATTAGCCCTCATTATTTTAAATGAATACCCACCCACCTTATACTTTGTAACCACATGTTTCCAGAGCTTCTCTGGAGATAACATCTTGTAGCCTCCCCCTAACCCCCTTTTCTTTTTCTTGACTATATTCATACACGTTTTGTAACTAAAACTCAGCAAGTATGATGGAAAAAACACTTATAAAGTTAGAACCTCTCTGGGTTTGTGAAATTCAGAACAATTTGGAAACAAGTGTTGCTCCTCAACCTGAAACTTTGAAACAAAACCTCACCACATATTTGGTATATATTAGTTTGTATATGTGGAGTTCTACTAATTACATTTACAGCTCACAGCAAAACTTCCTGTTATGTCTTGTTAACTCTGAGAGAAGAAATGAGAGAATTATATATGTGTCAAGGATTTCATTTTATTTGGATCCACGATCAACACCCATGGAAGGAGCAGCAGTCAAAACATCAAACGACACATTGCACTGGGCAAATTTGCTGCAAAAGACCTCTTTAAAGTATTAAAAAGCAAATATGTCACTTTAAGGACTAAGGTGCACCTGACCCAAGCCATGGTGTTTTCAGTCACCTCATATGCATGCAAAACCTGGACAGTGAATAAAGAAGACCGAAGAAGAATTGATGCCTTTAAATTACAGTGTTGGCAAAGAATGTTGAATATACCATGGACTGCCAGAAGAACAAACAAGTCTGTCTTGGAAGAAATATAGCCAGATTGCTCCTTAGAAGCGAGGATGGTGAGACTTCATCTGTTGTACTTTGGACATGTTATCAGGAGGGACCAGTCCCTGGAGAAGGAACATCATGCTTAGTAAAGTAGAGGGTCAGCGAAAAAAGGGAAGACTCTCAACGAGATGGATTGACACAGTGGCTGCACAATGGGCTCAAACATAGCAACAATTGTGAGGATGGTGTAGGTCCTGGCAGTGTTTCATTCTGTTGTACATAGGGCCACTATGAGTTGGAATCAACTCAATAGCACCAAATAACACTACAAATCTATTTTAAAAAATTGGAATGTAGAGAATAGCGTGGTGTGAATTCTCTCTAGTTATGTGTTTTTTTCTGATAAGTCAGTCATTTCTGTCTAGACTTTTTCTGATGAGACAATCAGTTTTCCTCTTACTTTGATACTCACCTAGATTCAGGTGTGCCAGGCTTAGAGGAAACTACATGGAGTGTCTCATTTTGTAAAGCAATAAATTATTGTTGTCCTTCTTCCTTTTTTTATTGGAAAGACAAAAATGAACCAAAATTGTGTGATATTTTATAGAATCACTGTTTACTCATATCAGATTATTATTTTGCCTTTCCATATGATTAAAAGTTTTATTGTTATCTTAAGAATTTCACTGGTTGAAGCCAAATGTGTTTTCAGTGGGACCGACTTGGTAGTTTTATAATGGCAATTCAGTAGTCTTTAAGTTTTGCTGTATGGTAAACTTTTCAAAAACATGTCTTTTCCATAAAATGAACCTCAGGTATCTTCTTCAGGAAGCATAGGCTCATCCATGAAAATGACAGAAAAAAAGATGAATCATGGAAGTATAGAATGTCAAGCTAAGAAGCCACACAACCTATTAGTTCAAATCCTTCATTTTACAGATGAGCAGGATTACATAGTAGCTAAATTGCAGTGCCTGGAGTTGAACCTGCTTCTTCTAACTCCAATTTTGATGCTGTTTCTCCAGTGTCCTGCTAGAGTATTTATGAAAAACAAAGGGTTTCCCTTCTCCCCATAATAGTATCTGACTAAAGGAGCATTGGGGCAAATGTTTAAAAATAACAATTTCTGGAGACGTTGTTAATATCGTTCTTCTTAAAAGGATTTGAATTATTCTCAGTGATGTAAAATTGTGAAATGTACATGAGGATTCATCTGAAGAAAAGTTTCATTCTAAGAAATTATAAAATTTGGTTCCTTAATTGCTAAGGCTATTTATGGTTCTTCCTGAGATTGTGCCACGGTCTTGAGGCAGTGTCCCTCCTGCTTTTTAACCTTGATAGGATTTAAGGGTTTGCTTTATATCTTGACTACCGCTGGGGAGAAGTTAACAGGATTCAAAAGATACTTAAGAAGGCTGAGTAATTAAAATCATGGGCTCTGGAGTTTACATTTCCTTTTATGCACTTTCTTGTTGAATGGCCTCGGGAAGGTTATTTTACCTCATCAAGCCTCAGTTTCCCCATTTGTAAAGTGAGACTCTATGTGCTGTCTTATGTTTTAAGCATTCACTGCATGTTGGCTGCTGCTGCTGGTTTGCTGCTGTTGTTACTATCCTTCCCTAGCCAAAAAAAAAATTCCAAACCTGCCTTGAGAAGGGCTAGTAAGAAGGAGTGCAAACTCCATTCCTGAATCGTAATGGAAGAACCGATGGGGAGAAAGGACTTGCCTACCTTGGTGCTTTCCTTTAAAAGAAAATTTCACTTGACTGAAATGATGAAAATGACTTTGGTGTGCTTGATTTCTTTTCTACCAGAATGTCTAATCTAGTAAAGAGAATGTTACACGTGAATTTTTATAGTGATTTTAAGAGAGAAGAGAAGCGAGGACTCAACCACAGAATTCAACACTAGATGAGAGGCAGAGGAACCTGAGTGAGACAGCTGACCCAGTGCATGCTGGGGCTTTCCCCTTGTGAGACTGTGTTAAATTGTCTTTCTTGGTGTTGATATTAAGTGGAAGTTGGAAGGAGAAAGCCAACTTATAAGGCAGCTGCTAGGGAAGAAGGAAATGGTTAATAGAGTGTTTTGTAGCTGTTTGGATTAGCTAATTTTGGAGTTATATCGTGGAGTGAGTTCTCTTCTTTCTGCTGACTCTGGAAGGGGAAGCTGCAGCTGGATTGCATACCTGTCGTGTATGCACTTGTCTCTAGCCTGCATCTGTTCATGGGCTAAAAATGAAATCCACTTAGAACTATTACCTGGGGGACTTTTATAAGTTTTTCAGAAAATATGACTGTGGTAGAGCTAGGACATTTTTCTATCCTTGACAGTGGCTCCAGAAGCCACGCTTGCCTGAAAATGTATTCGATCAGATCTCGGGGTATCCATTTGTTGATTTCTGTCAGGTGCAGTACTTTGAGTACTGGAGAACGGGAAGCCACACTGACCTACTCATTGTAGGTAGTTGAAACTCCATTTTCAAAGATACTTAAATGGGGAAAATCCAGGGTCTGGGTAAAGAAGAATCATGTTGGATGTTTCTAAATTATAGAGCATAATTCATAATAAAAGATTTAACTTTTTTATATTTTCTCATCATTGTATTCGGAGTCAAATTATGATTATTCCTATGTATGCCGTCTATGCTCATTTTTCTGGCTTTATAAATTTTCAGCACTCAATTACTTTTTCATTGAACTGAATGCTGTTTAAGTCTAATATTACTTAGTTAACGATCCTTTTAACTTTATGTTTTCCAGGGACATCAGTATGAACAACATTACTCAATTGCCAGAAGATGCGTTTAAGAATTTTCCTTTTCTGGAAGAGCTGTAAGTATTTCTTTAAGAAATTCTTTTTGCTATTCTCTTTGGAAGCTCGTACAACAGAGTTTGATGTTTTCTGTTTGGGGATATTCAGAAGTGTGCTTTGTGCAGAAGAAATTATGACTTTTTTGAGGAGGGGTCTTGACTTTTTTTTAAAGCAGTGTAATTGCTGAAGCTATTTTTGAAAGCCAGATCTAAAAAATGCTACTTTCATAGGACTTTTTTGCTGCAATTAGTTTAACCATGAACGCTGCAGTGACACAAGTTAATTACAGTGTTATGCTGGATAACAAGGCTGCTATGTAATTACCATTGTTGCCAAAGGAGTTGCTGTATGGGTAACACAACCATACAAAAAAAAAACACAAGGTGTTTCAGGGTCACGATACAGTGGACAACTTCGACAGTTAGCAGAAAGCTGAGTGTGGTTTGAGGGTGCCCTCGGACATTTGTAGGTGACCTCTGGGGATGGGATGAAGGCATGGAACATCGTCCAGATCTCTAAAACTATTCTTATCTTTAAGAATGCTTCAGAACTTGTCATGTTGCATCTCACATTTCTAATTTCTGGGAAGATGAGTAGGGCTAAGGGAGAAGGGAGTGATCAATGACAAAGGAATTGTAGGGAGGCTCTGTCTTTGAAACAGATTTGTTAGTTGGATTGTTTTGGGGGACTTGCGAGTCTGGATAGATTAACAGTTTACATGTGGTAAAAAAAATTTCCACATTATTTTAACCTCCATTCTGTTTTGTTCTCCATACTTTTTTGAAATTCATAATTGAAATAGGCACTTTTAAGATTTAAAGGAATTAGGAACTATCCCAATTAGGAATTGGGAAATATAGCTATATTTTAAATCCAGGTGAAGAAACAAAATCAAATCAAACTTGAATCAAGTTAAATACAAGTTTTTAAAGACCAAGCTAATGGATTATGTAATATGTGGAGGTAAGAAGGTGACAGTTTGGTACTAAGAACATCAAAGAGATATAGCCCTGAAGGAATCTAAATTCATATTACAGATTGTGTGATACACCCCAGCTGTTGAATATTAGATCCAAGTCCTGTGAATGCGCCTATCTTAGCTCAGCCCCTCCCCCAGAATGGGGAACAGGACATAAACATAAGACATACTGATTCTACTACCTGCTTCTGATAGAATATTGAAATAGAAGTTAAGGATTTAATAAAATCAAGGAGAACGTTTTACTTCCCACGCTACTTAGTTGAACCTAATGCTCCCACAGCAAAAACTGAACAGCGATTATTTGCCACTTACAAGCCTGTGAACTGAGTCAAGTTACTTAACCTCTCTGCTCAGTTTCTTCATAGATATAAGGTGGGGATAATAATAATCCCTCCCTCATAGTGTTCTGGTGACTACAGAATGAATTAGTACATGCTAAATGCTGAGGACAGTGCCTGAAACAGTGAGCATTATGTAAATGTTAGCTCATTTATTTTAACATTTTAAAAGTTTATAGGGAAAAAGGGCACTTAGAATATACAGTATACATACACCAAATGTGATCTTTGAGTAAAAAAAATTAAGTGTATGCTAGTTTGCCGGTATTTTTTGTTTTTTCCTATAGTGAATGTTAATTATTATCTTATAAAAAGTTAATTCATTTTTTTAATTAAAATTTTAAATTAAATTTAAAATGAGTGAACTATGTATTTGGAGGCCTCCCTTCCCTCACCAAACTTTTAAGATTCTTTACGTGTTCCTTTTTATTTCGCTTAGAAATAGGCTTTAGGATTATTAGGATTATTTTTTGGGTTTTAGGATTATTCTCTCTTTACAGAAGTAATTATGTGATGAAAGGACATTGACAAGTGGTTGCTCAGTCATTGTATAACAGCTGTAAGATGTGTGATGACACCAGATAGGAAATGGAGAAACTCTCCTTGTTGGCGGGGAGGGCGTTGTATGCAGGCCACCTTTGTTGATGCCTTTGATTGCCAGTTATTCCTGAAGGATTTTATAGAGGGATCTGGATGGAGTCAAACCTGGTTAATCTTTGCTTTGTAAAGTTCACATCTTGGATTTCTTAAAATCTCAAATGACTGAGCATATGTCAGCATCATGAATTCTGTCAACTGAGACTTTTAATTGGAATCAAGTTAAATTTGACTGCTAGTTCTCTGTAGCTAGGTCAAGTTCTCTTCTTACTCTGCTAGCACAGTGATGAAGTCCATCCAATCAAGTCATGGCATTTCAGAAATGAATTCAATTAGGAGAGCTGATGGTTAATTTTAAAGACTAGTTCAAAATAGTCTTTAATATTCTAGGAATTCTTCGGACATTCAAGGAAATTTGTTTTCCAAGTTAATATAAGCATGATAGAAAGCCATAGTTTTTCCTTCATAAAATGCTGTAGTTGATTTTGACATTCCAAAACGATGCTGCTATGACTATTGCAGTATTTCATAAGCAGCATAAACGTTTGTCCAGAAGTCATCTGGAAGTCATTTAAGAGTGATTGTGAAGCTGAAGTGCCCTGAGTAGAAATGAATGCTTTGCCAAGGGTTTTTTCTTTGATAATTAATGAGCTGTGCTTTACAAGATGTGACCAGGTTTGGCCAAATCTAATAGGGTAATGTAGAATGCTTGGAGTAGTTGAGTGGTACTTCCCAACAATGCATAAGAAGTATTAATAGATATTTGCACGTTCACTTATTCTCTAACCAACACTGAATCATACTCTATGCCAAACCTTATGGTAGGTACCAGGGATACAGAGACAAGTAAACATGGTCCTTTTCCTTGAAGAGGTGACAGTTTGCTAGAGCTGCACTGTCCAATAAGATAACTACTAGTCACATGAGACTATTTAAATTTAGTGTAATTAAAATTAAATAAAATTTAAAATTCAGTTCTTTAGTTGCACTAGCCACGTTTCAAGTGCTCAGTAGCCACATGTGGTTAGTAGGTACCATACTGGAAAGTGCCCATGTAGCTCATCTCCATCACTGCAGAAAGTTCAGTTTGGCATTGTTGTCCTAGAGGGAGAGATGGAACTACTAACACTTGGTGCAGCATGGTGAAGGTCGACACTGAAGTGTGTGCAGGGTCACTGGAAGCCTAGAAGCATCATATTTACTTGAAATTACAGGATTTGGGAAACACTTTCGAGAGTAACTTTAGCTGAGTCTTGAAGGACGCGTAGGAATTAGCCAGATGAGGATGCGTAGTAAGGATGTTCCAGGAAGAACTTTATAGCATGTGCCTAGAGGTAGAAATTTCAGAAATGTTAGGACACATGAAGTGGTTCCATTATGGCAGGGTTGAGATAGATATAGAGAAATGTCAGGAGATAAGGCCAGAACATGAAAAGACTTTTTAAGCTAAGGAATTTAGACTTTATCGTGAAGGAGTTCAATGCTATGAGGGGTAGGCAATAGTGAAGAGACTAGGATTTTTGCCCGAAACAACTGGATGCCATTCAAACACAGAGAACCAGTCTGTTTAGAGCATGAAGAATTCAGTTTTATAAAGGTATGATGATTAGTAGCATGTGTATAAAGCTTTACAGCGTACAAAAGTCTGTTCTCATTTGATTATCAAACTCTGAAAGCAAAATCAGTTTTACAAGGGCAGAAGCTGAAAGGAAGAGGTTAAATGCCTCCTTCATGTTCATGTGCCTGGTGTACAGTTTTGCTGGGACTTGAAGTCAGGTCTCTGGAGCCGTGTTCTTTCTACAGCACTGAATGATGTATATGTATTCTCACAGGAAATATTTCATCCAATTTCTTCAATGAAATGTACTTTAGATACTGTTATTGCCAGTTTCATTTTCACATTTAACTTACTTTGGAAGTTTTGTAACTCATAAACATCTTTAGCCAGTAATTGTCTTTCTTTTCTCTGGGAATAGAAAGGCATGGGTTCTGGCCCTAAATTCAATACTCACAGAATCTAAAGTACAAAAAGTCTCTTGACTTTTGTACTTCAATTTTCTCATCTTTAAATCAGGGATAATACCTGTCCTGTCTGTCCTCACAGGACTATTGTAAAGGGAAAACAGGATAATATGTGTGCTTTGTGACCATAAAGTGCTATATCCATGTGAGGTAAGGTAAATCACCTAATCATCGTAAAATTGCAGTCTTTCTTTTTCTTGAAGTATTTGGGAAGAGGTTAATTTTCTTGGGGAATGGAGTTGGAGTGGCCCACTATAGACTTCTGTTTAGAAATATAAAAGGAAAGCTAGAATTTTTGAAAAGCACTCATTAAGCATCAGCAGGAGCTGTTTATCTGATATGCTACCACAAGTGGTTTTGGCTCTCCTTTAGACTTCTCAGCATTGGTAGCCATTTGGGGGATGGCTGAAATTTGATTTAGTTAGAAATAGTAGAAGGAATGTCCAACTCCTTCTCCATAGTCTATCACTGAAAAATTCCCGTGGATGTTCCTTTGGGCTTAGGTGTTGCAACAGCAGAAGCCACTGCCAGCTTTGGCACTTGTACAGCTCTTGTTTAATACACATTATATGACTAGGATAATTCCACTCACTTTAAAATGTATTTTGACTTTGGAAGACTCTACAATGCTAAAGTCTAATTTAGGTGTTCAAGTACGAGTTCAAGATCACTGGTTGTTTTATCGTCTGCAGGATAATTAATTCTAAATGGAAGCATTATTTTAGAAAAGGGGACTAGTAAATAATTTGAACAGGTAGGTTTAAAATCAAATACAAATAGGAACAGGAGAAAACGCAATAGTTCTAAATAGTTCAATTCGGCTAGTACTTATATATATAACATTCTGTACCAAAATAATTTCAGACTTGTAAAACGTTGCAAGTATAAAGAATTTTCACACATACCCTTCACTCAGATTCCCCAGATGTTAACATTTGCCATGTTTTTTTCTCTGTATGTACATGTATGTACTTTTTAAAAATGAACTATTTGCTCCTTTACCTCTAAATATTGCAATGTTTATTCTACTGAAGGATATTCTCTTAAATGACCGCAGTGCAGTCATCAAACTCAGAAAACTAGCATTGATAAATATTATTTAATCTATAATTCATATTCGGTTTTCAATAGATATCTCACTAATATCCTTTATAGCAGAAGAAGGAAAAAAAAAAATTCTGGTCCGGGATATAATCCAGGATCACAAGTTACATCTGGTTGCTACATCTCAATAATTCATTTAACATTTCTAAAACTATTTTTTCATAGTCTCTACCTGGGGTACTGAAGAAACTAAAATTGGTCAAACCTGAAAAAGGGAAATTATTTTAGGGTACAATAGAAATTGTCACCCATAGTCTATCAAGAATTTATTTTGTACAAAAAACTTAATACATGCTACTTGATTTAATGTTCACAGGGCCCTTAAGAGGTAGATAGAATTTATCATCATCAATTTACAGATGAGGATATGGAGGCTTTAAAGAGATGGGAAAAAACAAAAGCAAAAAAACACCTTACTGTGGTCATGCACTAAACAGCAGAGCTGGGGTTTGAATCTACATTGATTTGGTCAAGTCTTTCCTCTTATCTTCTACACTATATTGCTGTACTCCTACCTGCAGGGGTAGTGGATTGGAGGAAAGCTTAAGGAGCCATCTGCTCATTATTAAAAGTGGTTAGTTGCCCAACATTTCCCTCAATAAGTTCACTGAACAAAAATATTAAGAAGGAACTGTGTACATTGATGCTGTCCTATCTAGCCATACTATTTTACAGATGAAAGTATCAAGACACAATAGTAGATAAGTGGCTTGCCCAGGGTACCACAGTTAGTAGGTAACAGAGCTAGAGTTAGACCTACATAGCTCAAAGCTGTTTCCACTATATCCTATCAGCTTTTATATCTCTAAGATGTATGGATAGTCTCGAATATCTTTCTTGTTTATTTAGAGCTGTGGAAAGTAGCTATTGTTCTCTTCTAGCACTTATAAGGATATTTCGTTCATTTCCAAGCTAAAGTTTGACTCATTAATGTTTACTCCCTTGATGAAACCTTTTCAGATAAGCTCTATCAACTGCAGTGATTTCCCAGAAAAAGCAAAACAGTTCCTTGGTTGTTTTGGTGATTTTTGGCAGTTACAAATACTGTATTATTTGGGACCATTCTCTCGTTCCACCTTATAACCCTCTGGTAGGATGACTTGGTAGCAAAGGTCACTGCCCTTACTGTTGGGAAGTGCACAGTGAGGTTGAGCTCGTAGAAGTATTATTTGACTGATTCGTTCTATCTCCTGTGAAGTGTCATTTGGGGAGCTCTCATATTAGGGAGGAAGAGTGAGAAGAGAGAAACGGGAAGGGAGCTTCCATTAATTGGAAGCCTACTGTGTGCTGGATAGGCCCTCCAAGAACATAGTTGTTTTTTCAGTTATAAAATTCTGTGAGCTATATTTATCCCCATTTTGCTGATGAGGAAGCTGAGATTTTTCCTCAGAGTTTAGTAACTTGCCCAAGGTCACATAGCTAGTTAGTAATAAAGCCAGATTTCAATCCCAGGTTTGAGTGTGCCCCTGTACATGTGGGAAGGATCAGGAAAGACTTATTAGACAATTCATTAATTAAGCATACTTTTGTTAGGCAAGGCACTATGTCCAGTGTTGCTGAATTAAATGAGATTCTTGCCTTCAAGGAAGATGAAATGTATACTAGAGTTAAGGGAGTTCAAAGAAGACGGGAGATTACTTCTAGCAAGAAAGATTAAGGAAGACCTCATCAAAGAGTTGGCATTTCTGCAGAGCCTTGAGGGATGGTAGGAGTTATTCATGAAGACATGTGGAAAAAAGGAGCATGAGCAAAGATACGAAGACAGATTGGGGTAGGTAGTAGAAATGGTGTGTTGTTCAATCTGGCTAGAGTGCTGAATTCTTAAAAGGAAGTTTCAGGAAAAGAAGCTAGAGTTTGGGGCCAGACTGAGGCATTACTTGGCAGACTAAGGAGGAGGTTAAGCTTTTGAGTGGCTATTGAAGGTCTTTGAACTAGGGAATGGCTTGTTCAGATAAGACCTTCAATAAATGTAATCTCAAAGCAGAGTAGAATACTTGGAATTGAGAGAGGGCAGAGAGACAAATGAAGAAGTGAATGGCAATAGTCCAGGTGAGAATTAAGAGAATCTGAATTAGGGCAGTGGTGATGAGAAGGAAGAGGAAACCTAGGCAAAAGTATTATGGAAGAGGGCTACTCAGCTGGAGTGATGGGGTGACACAGATAGCACGTAATTTTAAGATGACCAGGAGTCTGGTGGTGCCTTTGACAAAATTAAAGGCAATACAGGAAGAGAAAGTGTTTCAGAAGGGAGGGTATTAAATTCAGTTTGGAATATAGATATTTAGGTGGGTTATGGATAGGGGCAACCAGAAATATAGAACTGGAATCCAGGATAGATATTAGTTATTATCATGAGTATAGATTTGGGAGTCTTTTATTTTGAGGTGATTACTGGAAGCATTAAATTGAAAGAGCTTGCCAAGAAAGAGAGGGTAGAAGAAAAGGGAAGGAGGCCAAAGACAACTCCTTGGGAAACATTTGAATCAGGGTGTGGGAAGAAGACCAAGTGCCAGAGGAGCAGGATAACTAGGGCAGAACTATGCCCCAGGAGCCGTGGGAGGAGAGGTTTTTCACAAAGAAATGAGGAAACAATACTCACGCTGGAGAGAGATGCCCATGTCCAGATACTGACAAAAGGCCTTGACTTTTTTAGAATTTTAGTAGGGTGGTGAGACTGACTTTAAGAAGGATTTTTTTGTCAAGAAACAAGCATTTGGGATATCTGATTTGTGGGGAATGAAAAAGTTTGAAATATGCACTGTATTTGGCAAGAGTCATCTGGTTCTAAGAGACTGAGACCCAGCTTAGGCATAATAGAAGCTTTATTGTTTCATGTAGAACTAGAAAGTTCAGAGGTGGAGTTGACTTCAGATGGTACTGGATCTAGGAGTTTAGAAGTTCTCATTAGAGTTTTCTCATGCTCTCTATTTCGAACCTTCAGTTATCTCTCCTTTTGTGTTTTGCCTTCATTCTTTCCTATTGCAAATAGTCTATCTTCATATAGTTGGAAATCTAACCTTCAATAGTCCAAGTACTCATCTTAGCATTTTGAGATCCAAAATGAAATCTGAATTCTTCCTTGTTGCGTTCAGCGGAAAAGTCCTAGGAGGACACTGATTTGTCAGCCTTGAATCAATCACTCTGTTCAGGATGATACGGTCTAACCTGGGTCATAGACTCATTCTTGCTAGGACTACTTGGAGTGGGAAAAGTCCTCAAAGGAAATAGAAGATGGGAGGAAAGAAGGCATGTTGGGTAGCAAGAAACCATAGCTATCGTAGTCCACGATAATCTGGGAAATGTTTGTTTAATTGGGTCAATCTGAAATGAACAAAAGGATTGTTAAGATAGAAAGGTCCCAGTTAAAGCCTAGATGATATAAATTTGTACTGGAATCAAATGGCTTTGTAACTTTGTCCTATACTGCTTAGCAGCCCAGGAGCAGAGAAAATGAAAGATACGATGTACGGAAAATTTGGGTTTGAAAAGTCAGAATTTCGTGTCGTTGTGTGCCATCAAGTCGAGTGTGACTCTTAGCAACCTTATAGGATGCAGTAGAACTGCCCCATAGGGTTTCCTAGGTAGAAATCTTTACGCAAGCAGATCGCCAGGTCTTTTGTCCTGTGGAGTGGCTAGTGTGTTCCAATCGCTGACCTTTCAGTTAGCAGCCAGACTCTTTTATTTATTTGTTTATTGTACTTCAGATGAAAGTTTACAGAGCAAACCAGCTTCTCATTAAACAAGTAATATACGTATCGTTTTGTGACATTGGTTGCCAATCCCACAACATGTGAACACTCTCCCCTTCTCGACCTTAGATTCCCCATTACCAGTTTTCCTGTCTTCTCCTTCCTTCTCGTCCTTGCCCGTGTGTCCATTTAGTCTCATTTTGTTTTATGGAGCAGCCAAACTCTTTAACGATTGGGCCTCCAAGGCTCCTTTCATAAGGGAATAAAAACCAAAGAACCAAACCCACTGCCTTCGAGTCAGTTCCAACTCATAGCGAGGCTATAGAACAAAGCGTGACTGCCTCATAAAGTTTCCAAGGAGCTGCTGGTGGATTTGAACTGCTGACCTTTTGGTTAGTAGCCGAGCTCTTAACCACTGCGCTGCCAGGGCTCCTCATAAGAGAATAGGAAGAATTAAACAGGGGAAGCAAATGCTTCATTGTTATGAAGTGATTGACATGATATTCAGAAAGTATAGAGAGGCAGATGAAGCCACAGTTTTCTGGTTCATTTATTTATTTTAATCAAAGCTAATAATTTGTTCTTTGACTCAAAATATTAGTGACTACAAGTAAATGAAAATGTATCTCATTCTCTTTTAGCATGCTTGAATTTTCCTGCAAGAAAATAGACTGAGTCATTTCTTTCATGTATTGTTTACTCTTACACAAGCCATGCTTATTCAACACAATATTACATGCTTTAGTGGAACCTGTAATTCAAGAATTTGTCCATTATTTTCCCTTGTTCACTACCTGTTACTTTGGGCTACTTGTACTTTTCAAAAAGATCATGTATGAGATCCTAGAAATGTTTGTATCATTTTAAAAAAATCATAAAATTAATGGATGCTCAATTTAAAAAATCTGGATGTACAGAGGAGTCCTGATGGCACAGTGGTTAAGCTGTTGACTGCTAACCAAAAGGTTGGCAATTTGAGTCCACCATCTGCTCTTTGGAAACCCTGTGGAGCAGTTCCACTCTGTCCTGTGGGGTTGCTATGAGTCAGAATCGACTTGACACCAATGGGTTTAGATGTACAGAAAGATATAAAGAATAGAGGGGAAAAAAATCTCACATTATCTCATCTCTGAGAAGCAACCATGGTTAATATTTTTTGTATATCCTTCTCCTTCCAGACTTTTCTTTGATTTTATGTATGCAATTTCTTTTTAAAAAATGGAATCTTAATATATATACATTTTTACTATGTTGATAATTTAATATCTTATAATCTTCCTATACTAGTAGATTTTTTTTAAGTCATCATTTAATGAATATGGGTATTTCATTGTTTGGATCTATTACATTTTATTTAACCGAACTCATACTGCTAGAGTATTTGTTTGTTTACTCTGTGTTGCTATTATAAACAACAGTTTTAGAAACATTCTTATCCTACCTTTGTTACGTGTATTAAATATACTGTGTTTATCTGTGCTGATTTTACCACTGCCTCACATGCTTTCTCTTCCTAAGCCTTTGTATCAGGATTAGGTTTGATTATATATGACAGAAAATGTAAAGTAACAGTAGCTTAAGAACATAAGATTCTTTTTGGTTTTGGTTTTTAAAAATCCCATTGCCGTCGAGTCAATTCCAACTCATAGCAACCCTATGAGACAGAGTGGAACTGCACCATAGGGGTTCCAAGACTGTAATCTTTACGGAAGCAGACTGCCACATCTTTCTGCTATGGAGTGGCTGATGGGTTTGAACTACCAATCTTTGGTTAGTAGCCGAGCACTTAACCACTGCACTACCAGGGCTCTTTTTTTAAGTATATAAAAATATTAAATCTGAAGCCTAGCCTCCTGGAGCTACTATGGTACATCACAGAGTCAGCAGGGATGCAGGGCCCAATGTTCTGCTCTGCAGTTCTTAGGGCATAACTTCCATCTCATGATCACAAGGTGACTGCCCTCTGGAGCTGAAGCTATCATGACTGAATTCCCAGCAGCGGGGAGGGTGAAGGGGGAAAGAAAGACAGGGCTATTTCCCAGCAGCCAACTTCCTTTAAGAAGCCATCTTGATCATACCATACAATACTTTTGCTCACATTTCATTGGCCAGAACTTAGTCATATGGACACACTTAGCAACAGGGGTGCTGAGAAATGTAACCATTGAGTTGGACGTATTGTTGTCTGGAATAAAATCAAGGTTCTAGGTAAAAAGGCAAGAATGGTTATTGGTTAGGCAATTCGTTAGAGTACTTCTGGCAGCAGGTAAGAAAACTCAATTCAAATTAGTTTAAACAATAAGGAAATGTATTATCTTGCATAAAAAGGTGCTAAAACTGTTCTAGGATTGATGAATGGAGTTGCTTGGCCATATCATCAAGAACCCAGGTTCTCTCCATCTTCCTAGTCTGATGTCCCTAGTAGGGTCTGTGTCCTCAGGCTCCACTATGGCTAGGATTTCTCCACATATTATATTAGCACATGATGACATCTAGAGGAAGAAGAGGGCCATCCTTTCTATGTTTCTTGCCTTAGGAGGAAATTACCTTTCTTAGAAGCCCTCAGAAAACTTCCTCTCACTTCATAGACCAGATCTGGGGTCACAGGCTCACCCCTCACCAGCCACTGAGAAGGAGACTGGGATCACCATGACTGGTTAAGACCAGTCAGAATTTACTCGTGGAACTGAGTCCTGTGGAAGAGGGCATACTTGAACGAACGTAAGCTTTTCCATGAAGGCATGAATGGGTGTTTGGTTGGCAATCAGCATTGTCTGCCATGTTTCCTCTCTGTGCTATTCAAATCTTATCCATTTTATACAGTTAACTTCAGGCCCTTTTTGTCATACAAAGTCTTCCTTGGTCTTCCTTTTCTGAACTCCTCTTGCACTCTGTCTCTCTTCCTCACCACTTAGTGCTGAATTGCATGCCTTGTTATATTTTATTCTAAGTGTGTCAGTGTGTACTTGTCTCCTCAATTTCACTGGCTTTTTTCTAAGAGTAGGGCTAGTATCACAATTTCCCCTTTATGACCTTTGGTGACAGTAACTACATTTTTGAACTGAGGGTGGGGTTAAGACAAAGAATTTCTTGCCATTTGTGAGTTTATTGATGTAAGAAGCTTTATGAGCCTTTATAAAAATCAAATTCCATTGGAGTTTTATATCTAATGAATTATCTTTATTTAAAAGAAATGGAATGAGAAATGTCCTGGGACAACTAAGTGCTTAACTTGCTCATATCTATGGTTCTTGGCCAGTAGTAGAAGCTCAATAAATATTTGTTAGTTGGCGTTAGTTGGAAATTTTTTTTAAAGCTAGTAGCGTATTATTTTCTCACATGGGTGGATATTGCCAGAGGATAAATGACGAGGTCATCAGGATAACTTTGCTCAGGAAATGTAACCATTGCCAAGGTTTTTATTGATTTACCTATAAAATAGTGTTTGCTGTAGATTGCTGTAAGAGGAAGTGGGAAACAAAAAAGCCAGTTGGGTATAGGTGGAACTTGAATTTCTTTAATTGAATAAAGCTCTTTAGTATGTACAAAAATACCAGTTGGCCCTGAGGAGAAGCCTGTAGACTCACTTTTAGCTGGGACGTGTTTATTTTTTATTAAGCATTACTGCTTTAATTTTTGTGCTTTAAGTTCCTTGACATTATACTGAATTTACTAATTTGCTTTTAAAGACCTTGGGAATTTCCATAATAAGAGTTCTTAATACATGCATGCTCTCAAAACATATTCAGATCTTACATATACTTACATAAAAGTTGTATAAAGATGCAGAAGTCTTCCCTGGTTTGTGAAGAAATAGGGTAGTAAGACATTGTTAATTGACTTGGGACTCTTTGATATACTATACTGGATGAGATTTAATCCTGATAGAAGGAATGTCCAGGGAAAACTATAAAGGATGCTCTTTAGTTGTTAGTCTTCTTTGTTGACTAAGAAAATAACCACATCCTTTGGTCATTCTTATAAAATAACACAAAACAACATTGTTCTTTTATTTCTAGGATTTACATTATTTAGCTGTGCTATAGGAAATTGGGTAAGGCATGTAGGAAACAGGCTCATTTTTCGCATCTGTTTAAAAAAAAAAAAAATTGGGAAAGGGGGAAGATAATAAATGTGCCTGGCTCATTATACAGGGTTGTTCTAAGGGCCAATATAGTAGGATGGTGAATATGAAAAGTGTTACAAAAATGTTGGTTTTTATTAATGTGTATTTATACCAGATATCCCTAAATGGGACCAATACACCTCTTGAGGTGTTTATTTTTCACAGGATCCAGCATAGTTCTGAGCACATACTAGGACCCTATCATATAAATTAGTAATATAATTAAGGACTTATAATGGTGTTTTTTGTAGTTTTTTTTTTTTTTTAATTTTAAAATGGTTGCCAAAATTTTGGATCCAGTTGATTTCACATTATATTTAATAAAAGAAGAGAATGTCACTCACCTTCTGTTAAATGTTTTCCTGGGGCCATATTTGCCCAGTTCAGTTTGGACATAGAAATGTTTTCTCTGAAGGCAGTGCCATGGGCCAGTGGTTCTGCCTATTGTACTTTGCATGTAGCATGACACTCTGCTGATCCACCCACTTGAGGGAATTTAATGGCATAGCAGGAGTGGCAGCTTGGACAAGTCTGAGTACAATCTGTGATGGTCCGTGAAAGTCTGTTGAGAGGGGAAAGGTAGGCATAGAAAGAAATGGTGAAAAGAGAGAGAGGACATCGCTGAGGGGTAAACAGATAAATGTAAATCAGGAGGGGCGGTACCCAAAGTACTTTTCAGTAAGGATTTGACGGGAGTACAACGCCTGGCCATCTGGTAGCCATCTCTACATGTGAGTGGATGGGAGGCTATGACCACTCTCTTCTGGCTTTGTGTGGCCTTGCGGCCCCTTTCTCACCTCCTCCGCAACGTGTACATAATGTGACAGAGAAATTGCCATTGGTAAAGCTCTCTATTGTTTCTATGCAAAGCATGGTTCATATCTTACTGCTACAGTTGCTCTTGCCTCCCTCTGCATGCTCCACCTATCTCCTCACAACAGCTGCTGCAAGTTAGTAACCTCCCCCCCCAACCCCCGCCGGCTTGGTACATATGTCTAGTCAGTCTAATATTGTAATCCTTACTCTACTAATTCTTGGCTAGAATTCCAGCCAAATGGCTACAATGAAATTGCTGTAATAGACCAGAAGAAACCTAAATTCAGGCATTTCTCAGAAAACAACGCCAATTAATTTATTCTTTGTTTTCATACTTGCCTCTCTTTTTTCTTTATTTAAGTTGTTTTCCAAGTGAAGAAATCCCTGTCTAGTTCAGTGTATTTCATGAAGGTGTGAACCCTCTGGCCCCAATTACCTACTAGAATGTGGCCTATTCATTTATACGTACCACTGACCAGTGTCCCATGTTTATTAACCAGCCCTGTTTCTGCTTTTTCCCTTTTGGGAGGGATGGTAGATAGAAAATTTCATCTAGAATAAACATTAAGAGTAGAGGATATAATTATAAACTCTGGCCTCCCAAAAGCTTCCCTTGGAAGGAACCCCCTAATGTGAATCTGTGGTCCTTGTGAATAATAAATGCACACAAAACATATTCATAAAGACATTACACACTGAGCCACTTGTATCCTGTTTCCTGGACGTTTACCAAATCCAGTGGGAGAATGGAAGTCTAATGGATTGCCGTTTTCCTCTCCTCCACCCTTTTTCTGTCTCTTTCCTCTCTGCCTTTGCTCCTGGGATAATTGCAACAAGCAGAATAAAGAGGAGTTGCCTAGAGGTAGGCTGTGTCCCCATTTGAAGTCCTGCTAGACTTATTTTAGTTCTGATCATGGGCAAACTATGGAGTGCGTTGAGATAATACTGTTGACCAGTGGTCTGTGTTCCCATGTGTAAAGTCTCTCCACTTCCATAAGAAATTATACTCCCACAATATGTTGAGAAAGAATATTACTGCCATAGCACTAGATACTCTAAAATCTAACCAAATAGTTCTTTCCTGCTTAGGAAAGTGAAGGAGGGGTGGGTGAGTTGAAATGAGAAAACATGTAGAAAAGTGAAGATAATCAGTAATGAAACACCGCCCAGTCCTGTACCATCTTCATGATTGGTTGTGTATTGAACCATTGTGACCCATAGGGCTCTCATTGGCTGATTTTCAAAACTAGATCTCCGGGCTTTTTTTCCTAGTCCTTCTTAGTCTAGAAGCTCCATTGAAACCTGTTCAGCATTATAGCAACAGGCCAACCCTCCATTGACAGATGAGTGGTGGCTGGTGGCTGTGCATGAGGTGCACTCTGTGGGCTTTGAACCCGGGTCTTCCTCATGGAAGGTGAGAATTCTACCACTGAACTACCACTGCTCCCAGATCCTGCCCATAAGGGACATATAATATAGTTGAAGAAGATGAGGCATGTGCATAGTTAACTTGAGGCAAAATGTAGCCCTGGTGGCGCAGTGGTTAAGAGGTCGTCTGCAAACCAGAAGGTCAGCAGTTCGAATCCACCAACTGCTCCTTAGAAACCCTATGCGTCAGTTCTACTCTGTCCTATAGGATCTCTGTGACTCCACGGCAGCGGATGTAGAGGCAAAATAAGATGTGCCCAGTGGGAGAGCTTCGTCTAAGATATCTGGAATCGAAGGAAGGTAATGGAATACGGTTTTCATACTGGTTATAGTATCTGACTTGTTCTGCCAGGTTTCAGCTGGCAGAGGTAAGAGTGAGGTATTTCAGGTGAAGGAATGGCATGAGCAGAGTCACAGGTGGAAAAGCACAGCAGTGTTTGTGTATGGTAACAGTGCTGAAATGTAGGATACAGGGAACACTGGGTGATAAGGTGGGGAGGGAAGATAGGGTTGTACTAAGTAGCCTTGGCTGAAGGTCTGGCTAATTCAGCAGGGAAAAAAGAGAGCCTTTGGAAAAAAAGCTCAGAGTTGTGCTTTTTAAGATTTACCTGACAGTGTTGTAAATAAGTGGTTTGAAGCAGGGAGTCTTGTGGAAGTTCTTGGCAGTAATCTGGAAGAAAAAAATGAGTGCCTAAACACAGGTGACAGCAGGAAGAGTAGAAGAGTGGATGCATTGAAACCTTGCAGAGAAAGACTCTCTATGGTCTTTGGGGACAGAGAACATAGAGGGCACAAAGGGGAAGGGAATGAGGCCCGGGACTACCGTTAGCAAAGCAGAAAATTATCATTTTTCACCCTAATGATTTTTTGTTTTCTTTAGGGCTTCATAGCCATTAAAATAATAATAATAAAAAATACTATCTATGGGACAAAAGGAAAAATGTAAGTATCAACATTTAGCAAATTAAAAAGATTTTGTGGAGCCAGCCAGCATGTCCTCATGAAGCAGGAAGTTGAGAAAACCATTGAATATAGCACAGAAGTGTAAAGCCAGGCATAAAATGAGAAACAGTTGGTCTTTGTTGATAGAGGGCTACTGGTGACTTCTTCCTCAGGATCAACCACCTCTTTTTCCTTGAGAATTGCTAAAAAACTGCAAGAGAGAATGTTCCATCTCCTAAGCAGAGTCCCACTGAGCTTAGGGCATGTCCCACCCTTGGACACTCTGGGGTCCCATCCTTCCTGCCATCCCACTGGTCATCTTGGCTATGGGAAGGATGGTACTCTCAGTCTGTTGGATATTTCTCTAATTGCAGTTTGGAACTCCTAATGCCGTAGTCCGTGCTCATTAGCTCTTACATGCTGAATGAAAGCCATTGATACACTTCAACAAGGCTATTAAGTTGGCCAAGTCCACTTTGCTCCAGCTTGAAAAGAGCTGTCTACTACCTCTTCTTTCTGGGAATTATATCCCAATTTCTCAGTGACACACCAGAAACATCACTGTAGAGGGAGGAGTGGATAAGCATTGGAGCCAGCCAGACCAGAGATGGAATGCTGGCTTTCCCACTTACGAGCTGTGTGACTGATGCCAAATCACCCAACCTTTCTGGGACCCAGAGAAGCAGGGCTATTGTGATGCGATGATTGAGATGAAACAGTGTCTATAAACCACCTATCAGTGCTTGTAACTACTGTAGGCTCATTACATAGTAGGTTTTTTTCCTCTAGAGCTTTTGGGACTTTGTCCCTAACCCTGCTGTTTATTAACTTTGCTTTTTACTGGATCTGAGCTTTTAGACGTGAAACCTCCCCAGGGTCTACTACAAGGAACGTTGGCTCATAAAATAAGCAAAACGTGAAGAGGCTCTGGAGGGTGCAGCTGCAGCTGCAAAGTCCTTACCAAGCTACTATGTTTATTATTCATTAACACAGCAGCTTGGTAAACCTAGGTAGATATGTTCCTGAAGGTTCCACATGATATGTTTACTCTAGTATGAAACAAAGTAATCAAAGTAGTATGGCCTTTTGCTCAGCATTATCACCATCCACCACATACTAGTAGTGTTTATTTTTCCAGATAGTTGGCTTGTATTTAAGGATAAGCCTCATGCAGAGAGCTCCATTTTATCATTTATATTAACGATAAGTAGTGGAGAAAAGAGGATACTTTTTGAAGCTAAGTTAGTTTAGTTTTCTCATGGTTTATAAAGGGACAGAGATTTGGGAAAAGGAAGCAAATATTTTGGCTAATGTGGTTGAACACTCTAATCTGTTGACAAGTAAAGATTATCAGGTATTCTGTATTTTGCCACTTCCTTTGTTACTTAACAAAATGCTATTTTTCATGAGCCTCAGCACACCAGGCTGGACTTCGCAAGGAAAGCCCATGGATAGAGGGACATTTCAAACTAATATTAAAGCCAAAAGAATTAGAATCCTGTAACATCCCCCAAATTTAGTTTATATTAGGGTGTGTGGGGTGAGGAGGCGGGCTCTAGCTTTTTAACACAAGCCTTTCAGACAACTAGATGAGGCCCTAGGAAAAGACGACTACTGCTCCTTTAAGCTCTTATTGTGCAGTTTAATATTTTAAAATGTGACCTTTTAAATGCGTTGCATTACAGCTGTGAACATTATCAATTGAATTTAATTAGTGAGCCTAGGGTGTGGAATGCCGTTTGGAAGGACTTCCGCTAAGCTTATGCTAAGATTGGCTGTTGGGTGCTCTGACGTTGAAATGGTGAGCATTTTGAAGGAGGACATTCTGAGAAAGCAGTTTTTGGCTGAGGAGTTGTCATTCTGGTTAGTGGTAACAGAAGTGTTCTTGAGAAATACCAAGCATTTCTCAAGCTAAAAGAACTGAAGAAAAAATTCAAGCCTTGAATTGCAATATTGAAGGATTCCATGGGGAAAATATTAAACAACTCAGGAAGCATCAAAAGAAGATGGAAGGAATACACAGAGTCACTATACCAAAAACAATTGGTCAGTATTCAGCCAATAGTATTGAAGGAAGAAGTGCAAGCGGCACTGAAGGCATTGGTGAAAAACAAGGCTTCAGGAATTGATGGAATACCAACTGAGATGTTTTAACAAATGGATGAAACATTGAAAGTGCTCACTCGTCTATGCCAAGAAATTTGGAAGGCAGCTACCTGGCCATCCAAGTTGAAGGATCCGTATTGGTGCCTGTTCCAAAGAAAAGTGATCCAACGGAATGTGGAAATTATCGAACAATATCAATATCACCCACAAGTAAAATTTTGCTGAAGATGATTCGAAAATAGTTACAGCAATATATTGACAAGAAATTGTCAGAAATTCAAGCTGGATTCAGAAGAGGATGTGAAATGAAGGTTATCATTGCTGATGTCATATGGATCTTGGCTGAAAGCAGAGAATACCAGAAAGGTATTTACCTATATTTTATTGACGATACAGAGGTATTTGACTGTGTGGATCATAACAAATTATGGATAACATTGCGAAGAATAGAATTCCAGAACACTTAATTGTGCTCATGCAGAACCTGTACATAGACCAGGAGGCAGTTGTTCGAACAGAACAAGGGGATATTACTGTGTAGTTTAAAATCAGGAAGGGTGTGCATCAGGATTGTATCCTTATAACATACCTATTCAGCCTGTATGCTGAGCAAATCCGAGAAGCTGGACTATATGAAGAAGAATGTGATACCAGGATTGGAGGAAGACTCATAAATAACTTGCGATATGCAGATGATACAAACTTGCTTGCTGAAAGTGAAGAAGATTTGAAGCACTTAATGAAGATCAAAGATTACAGCCTTCAGTATGGATTACACTTCAACATAAAACAAAAATCTTCATAACTGGACCAATAAGCAACATCATGATAAATGGAGAAATGGTTGAAGTTGTCAAGGATTTCATTTTACTTGGATCCACAATCAATACCAATGGAAGCAGCAGTCAGGAAATCAAATGATGTATTGCATTGGGCATATCTGCTGCAAAAGACCTTTTTAAAGTGTTCAAAAGCAAAGATGTTACTTTGAGGACTAAGGTCCGCCTGACCCAAGGCACGGTGTTTTCAGTCATCTCATGTGCATGCCAAAGCTGGACAGTGAATAAAGAAGATTGAAGAATTGATGCATTTGAATTATAGTGTTGGTGAAGAATACTGAATATATCACAGACTGCCAGAAGAATGAACAAATTTGTCTTGGAAGAAGTACAGCCAGAATGCTCCTTAGAAGTGAAAATGGCAAGACTTCATCTCATGTACTTTGGACATGTTATCAGTAGTGACCAGTCCCTGGAGAAGGACATCATACTTGGTAAAGTAGAGCATTACCAAGAAAGAGGTAGACCCTCAGCAAGATGGATTGACACAATAGCTGCAACAATGGGCTCAAACATAGCAATGACTGTGAGGATGCCTCAGGACCAGGCAGTGTTTCATTCTGTTGTACATGGGGTTGCTATAAGTCAGAACCGACTTGATGGCACCTAACAAAAACTAAGTGTAGGGGTAGTGTAGATGGTTAAGCGCTCTACTACTAGCCAAAAGCTTGCCAGTTTGAACCCATCCAGAGGCACCTTGGAACACAGGCCTGGCGATCTGCTTCCGAAAGGTCCCAGCCTTGAAAACCACATGAACACAGTTCTACTCTGCACACATGGGTTCGCCATGACTTGGAATCAACTTGACGGCAACTAACAACAACAGAAGTGTGAGTGTCATGGTCTGTCTTTGGAAGAGTTTATATTTGGCCTACAAGACTAACGTGCAGGAAACAACCAATAGAAGGTAGCTTGTGATCAAGTTTAATTATGAGCTCTAAGAATTCAGACATGGAGCATGTTAATAAGAACTGAAGTTTTGAAGGGAAGTAGCACTGGAGCCAGATCTTGAAGGTGTGAAATGAGGCTGCTAGGTGAAGCATTTAAAAGATGTGGTGGTGAAGCTGGTGGGTAGTCTAGAATCAAGAGGATTTGCTTTGGAGAAATATTTTAAAATGGAGACACTGAAGAGACCATAAAACTATCTTCTTCGATTCCTTGTTTTACGTATGGTGAAGTCTGAGGCTGATGGCACGAAGTGAGATACTGTGAGCCCGGATTATGAGAAGCCTTAAAAGTCATGCAGTATAAAGTTTAGGTGCTAGAGTGCCTTGTGAGAAATGAAGTGCATGGTAAGAGGAGTTTTTAGGGAGAATTTAATTTAGAGTCATAAACCCTGTGTTAAAGCTGTAGTATTACCTGAGAATCCAGTGTTGTTATCCTTGGTATTGAAAAAATAATTTTACAAACTCACCCCTTTGGTTTCTGTGACCTCTGGTGATTCCTCTCCACCCCACCTTGTCCTCCTTACCCTTCCTCCCTGCACACACCTTCCATACACAGGAATCCTACTCGTTCACACTTCTATGTTAATGCTAGGTAAGGATCAGGTATTATCCTTCCCAGAAGTATTTGCATATTAACTGGGACCAAACTTCAAGAGAAAACAGTGCCTCTAAAAGTACTTTCAGACATCAGTGACTTCAAGTTTCCCATGTCCCTAAAATCAGAGTGTATAGGTGGAGCAGATTGGAAGGAGGTGAAGAGGATACTGTGTCAGTGTGCTCTGAGGCACCTGAATATCTAGTGCAATGCCTGGCACTTGGTTTTTCCAATTGCCGTTGAGTCGGCTTCAACTCATGGTGACCCCATGTGTCAGAGTAGAACTCTGCTCCACAGGGTTTTCAATGGCTGATTTTTCAGATGTAAATCGCCAAACCTTTCTTCTGAGATGCCTCTGGGTGGACTCGAACTTTCTACCTTTTGATTAGCAACCACAGTTGTTAACTTTGCACCACACAGGGTGGGACTGGGCACTTGGTGGGCACTCATTTTGTTACATGAATGAATAAAACTTTTTAGTAAATGAATGAATTCATGAATAAGACCCAGAGACCCATAGTGTTGACAGGGGGAATAGAAAAGATAGATGAAAATAGACCTTTTAAAGAAGGAAATAATATGACTTGATAACTATGTAGCCCCGAGACAGTAGGGGAAAAGAATGTTTAAAAAGAAATCCGTAGATACAGAATCCAGCTGCTTTCTAGTTCGGCGGCAGACCAGGAAACCAGGCGAGTCCTGTGTTTCATCATAGGGACACAAAGTTATCATTTTTAAGTATTTGATAACGTTCCTTCAGTTCACCTGTTTACAAGTTATGTGAATTGTCCTATTTCCTGCTTCTTCTACCTAATGCCCTCTGTTCAACTTTTCCTCCCATTTCTGTGTGCCCAGGAAAACGAGAGGAAATCATAATGAATTGTTGTGCTCGAATTTCTTACAGGAGGACTCGAGGAATTTTTACCCTTTCCTTAAAAAAAAAAAAAATTTCTGTTGAATCATTTCTGACTTATGGTGATCCACGTGTGTCAGAGTAGAACTGTACTCCATAGAGATTTCAATGGCTGATTTTTTGAAAGTAGATCGCCAGGGCTTCCCTTCAAGGCGCCTTTGGGTGAACTGGAACCTCCAAACTTTTGGTTAGCAGCTGAGCTCATAAACAGTTTCCACCACTTTACTCCCCTTTTACTGTCATCTAAATTTGTCAGTTTAAAATTTCTTTAGGACCACATGTATTAAAAAAAAAAAAAAATAAGCGTTTGTTTTAGAAAGTTACGCTTACAATGACTTTCACTTTTTGCCTCTCAGTTAAACAGAATATGCTGCCCTTGGTTATGCAGAGATAACGTGCTGTCTCCCTCCAGAAGGCAGCCCTCCTTTTAACAGGCGAGTTAGCTGGGATCTGTGTAAACACTCTTGCTTGCTGACCAGTAGTCTCCATTTATGAGGCCCTTGGAAAACCCCACAAGCTGCCGAGAGTGACCGTGAATAGCAAACTTAATTTGGTTTAATGTGTTTTGGCTTGCTTGACCTCACCAGAATAAAAAATGTGCCTGTTTAAGTGATTGTATTGGGAGTTAAAAAAAAAAAAATTCTGGAGAAATTGATCTTTTTGTAAAACTCCTGGGATCATTTTAGTAAAGATTTAAGTCCAAGTTTAATGTCAGATAGACTTGAGAAATGTTTAACGTAGAGCTTTAATCACATATTAGGTTATTATGAGTTCTGAATTATAAGAGTCTGAATTACAGTTTTTTTCTCTTGCTGCCTTTTTTTCTAGACGATTGGCTGGCAACGACCTTTCTTTTATCCACCCAAAAGCCTTGTCTGGGTTGAAAGAACTCAAAGTTCTGTAAGTAATGCAATTTTAGAGTTTCACAGCTGGCTGTGTATTTTCTTTCTGCATAGTCAACATGCTTGGAACTAGGTTAAGCACAGTTTCTTTTAGTTCAGGATTAAAAGATTTAAGGAATGGCCAGTGGGTAGTATGGGAGGCTAGAGGTTGATTTCAGCAAACTTGTGTCTAGATAACAAAAGTTAAAACCCTAAATAACAGACATTCTAACCTCCAGTGTATTATAGTTGGGAGTTAGGTTTTTTGTATGCCTAATGCATTGAATCAAAACCATATTTAAGCTAACTGAACGGTTTTGTTTCTATTTGCTATATAGTTATAACAACTTTGAATTAGCTGACCCTAAAGGGAGAAGGACTTACAGGGACTCTAAATATTAAAATCATTTTAGAATTAAAGGGGATTGAGGTGTCTATGATTTTTATCAAGCTGCATTGAAGGCTCTAGGAATTGACAAAATACCAACCGAGATGTTTCAACAAACAAATGCAATGGTGGAAGTGCTTACTCGTCTATGCCAAGAAATTTGGAAGGCAGCTACCTGGCCAACCAACTGGACAAGATCCATAAACATGCCTGATCCAAAGAAAGGTGATACAACAGGAAGTGGAAATTATCGAACAATATCATTAATATCACACGCAAGTAAAATTTTGTTGAAGATAATTCAAAAACGGTTGCAGCAGTACATGGACAGGGACTGCCAGAAATTCAAGCCAGATTCAGAAGAGGACGTGGACCGAGGGATGCCATTGCTGATGTCAGATGGCTCTTGGCTGAAAGTAGAAAATACCAGAGAGATGTTTACCTGTGTTTTATTGACTGTGCAAAAGCATTCGACTGTGTGGATCATAACAAACTGTGGATAACATTGCGAAGAATGGGAGTTCCAAAACACTTATGCTCAGTGGAACCTGTACATAGACTAAGAGGCAGTTGTTTGAACAGAACAAGGGGATTCTACATGGTTTAAAATCAGGAAAGGTGTGTGTCAGGGTTGTATCCTTTCACCATACTTATTCAATCTGTATGCTGAGCAAATAATCCAAGAAACTGCACTATATGAAGAAGAATGCAGCATCAGCGTTGGAGAAGACTCATTAACAACCTGCTATATGCAGATGACACAACCTTGCTTGCTGAAAGTGAAGAGGACTTGAAGCACTTACTGATGAAGATCCAAGACTATAGCCTTCGGTATGGATTACACCTCAACATAAAGAAAACAAAAATCCTCACAACTGGACCAATAAGCAACATCATGTTAAACGGAGAAAAGATTGAAGTTGTCAAGGATTTCATTCTACTTGGATCCATAAGTAGCGCACATGGAAGCAGCAGTCAGGAAATCAAATGATGCATTGCATTGGGCAAATCTGCTGAAAAAGATTTCTTTAAAGTGTTAAAAAACGAAGCTGTGCACGTGACCGAAACCATGGTATTTTCAATCACCTCATATGCATGTGAAGGCTGGACAGTGAATAAGAAGGACTGAGGAAGAACTGATACATTTGAATTATGGTGTTGGTGAAGAATATTGAATATACCATGGACTGCTGGAAGAACAAACAAATCTGTCTTGGAAGAAGTACTGTCGTCCCTTGGTATTGGTGGGGGATTGCTTCCAGGACTTCCTTCAGGTACCAGAATTCATGGATGCTCACGTCCCTTATATAAAACGGCATAGTATTTGCATATAACCTACGCATATCCTCCTGTATACTTTAAATCACCTCTAGATTACTTATAATACCTAATACAATGTAAATGCTATGTAAATAGTTGTTTAATCACAACTGAAGACTTGCTCTGGAAGGTATCTTCTCTCTTCTATGAGTTTCTTGAGCTCTTCTGGGAATGCTGATGCTCCCATGATCTTTAAGTTTTTGACGCGATAGCACTTTGCATAGCTAGCCAGCCATCGCTTACTTCTTCCTTTAGCTCTCCTCAATCCCCTCGCAGTTGTGCTTATAGAAGCTAAGTGCTTTTTCATGCATAATTTTGCCATCAGCAGGGATATTCTTCTGTGACATGTCCTTTAGCCACACACTTAATGCTTTCTCAGTCTTTGCAAGCATTTTATCATGAATCAGAGAGATCATTTTTGCCCTTATAGGGCAGCACTAATACTTACACGAATTTCAGCTTCTTTCTGCTTTATTGTGCAAATGCTCTATTCTTTCTTACTGACCTTATAGCCCACTTTAGCCAGCAACATGCCACTTTTCTAAAGATCTTAGATTTTTATTTTCTCATCAAGAGTTAGCACTTTACACTCCCTCTTAGCCTTTGTAGAATTGCTTTGACCACTTAATTGCTTTTTAGGAGGCTTTTTTTTTTCCCCACAGAAACAAAGGCTACACAGCACAAGTTGCGAACGAACAAGACACAAAGTGAACAATGCTCAAACAACTAGTGCTAGAGAGACTGATGATCTGTGAAATGGTGGGAGGCTACAGCAGAGGATGCCTACACATCACTTCATTTTCGAGGATTCAGCATAGTTCTCGGTGTGCAGCAAATTCAAGTTTTGCTTTTTGGAATTTTTTTTTTCCCCGAATATTTTCAGTCCATAGTTGGTTGAATCTGCATATGTGGAACCCACGGATATGGAGGCCCAACTGTACAGTCAGCATGCTCCTTAGAAGTGAGGATGGCAAGACTTTGTCTTACGTACTTTGGACATGTTATCAGAGGGGTGAGGCCAAGAAGGCGGAGTAGTCAGATGCTTCCGGTGGACCCTCTTATAACAAAGACCCGAAAAAACAAGTGAATTGATTATATATGGCAGTCTGGGAGCCCTGAACATCAAAGGCAGAGTTGAGGAACCGGACTGAGTGGCAGGTGGAGGGAGAGATGTTTCAGAAGCAGTGAGGAGTTACCAGACCTGACCTGGCAAGAGCCTGAACCCCTTCAGTCCTGATCAGCTCGGGGGTGAGCAGTGAGGCAGGCAAGCAATGGTGCTCAGGAGGCATGTTTTCTGCACTGGGAAAGACCCAGTGCTAGAGAGTCTACATGGCCACCCAGAACCAGTGAGAAGCAGCCCTGGATTGGCGAAAGATAAGTACTTGTGTATGGCCTACTGCGCGGATCGAAAACACCCCCCCTAGGGAAGAAACCTCTCTCCCATTTACCTCCCCGCTGCTTGCTCTGCAGTGGGTCCCAGACCAGGTTCAGCAACTGCTGAGTCTCCTGGGCCAGAAGTAGGAGTCATTCTCCCTGCCTTGGAGAGTAAACAAATTAACAAATGGGAAAAATAAACTGCTGGCTACCCTAAGCCAGGAACCCAGGGAAGGCACAAATCCTTTGCCTAGGCACAGGTATAAGGGATCCATGGACTTTGAGTGCCTTTCCCCTGGCATAGACTTGTGTGGGCCCATTTCAACAGCATAGGCCCTCATTACTGCAGTACAACAGGGTATATACCGGAAGTCTAACTTCAACTGTTTCAGCTGTGAAGTGGCAGGTTCTTGACATTTGACACTTCTCTGCCCATTAAGCAGGGTCTTCACCTACCTACATCAGGGGCCTGAGGACTGGTGGCTCTGCCCACACCACTTAGCCACCTGTGATAGGGGCCCATGAATAAGAGGTGCCCCCCAGTCCTTACAGCCAACAGAATTAGGTGCTCATAGTCCGGCTGCAAAACCCACCCACCTACGTGCTCTAGGGAACAGGGACATGCCTTCCTCCTGGACACTCAGGGGTGGCCATCAGCCGCCTGTCTTGCTCAGAGTGTGTCCTCCTGCTGCAGACAGATGCCTGTGCCTATGCCAATCACCTATGCCTGTCTAGGTCTGTAAGTGAGAGCCTACACCACACACTTGGTGGCTGTCTACCTGGGTACTTGAGCTGAATCCATACAGAAGGAGTTGGCGGACTCCTGCGCTCACATACCTAGTAACAGATCTAACCGCCTGTGACAGGACATTAGAGCTTCAAGGGTGCCAAGTCAAACTAGCTCACATGAGCAGCCTATTTGGGCATATGATAACAAAACAAGAAAGCTAGGACACAGTAAGCAAACATAAAATAAATAAATATAATCACTTATTGTTGGCTCGGAGACAACAGTCCATATCAAATCACATAAAGAGACAATCCATGATGGCTTCAGCAAGCTCCCAAGATAAAGAATCTAGAAATTTTCCAGAGGAGGAAAATTTCTTGGAATTACCAGAGGCAGAATACAAAAAATTAACATATGGAACTCTTCAAGAAGTTAGGAAGGAAATTTAGCAAAATGCAGAACACGCAAGAGAGGAAATTAAAAAGATTAGAGAAGAGCATAATGACAAATTTAACAGGCTGCAAGAATCCATAGAGAGACAGCAATCAGAAATCCAGAAGATTCACAATAAAGTTTCAGAATTAGACAACTCAATAGAAAGTCATAGGGGCAGAACTGAGGCAATGGAAGTCAGACTTAATGAGATTGAAGATAAAGCACTAGACACCAACTTATTTGAAGAAAAATCAGATAAAAGGATTTTAAAAAAATGGAGAAACCCTAAGAATTATGTGGGACTCTAAGAGGAGTAACCTACAAGTGATTAGAGTACCAGAACGGGGGGGATGACAGAAAATACAGAGAGAATGTTGAAGATTTGTTGGCAGAAAACTTTCCTGATATTATCAAAGATGACAAGATATCTATCCAAGATGCTTATCGAACCCCATATAAGGTAGATCCCAAAGGAAAGTCTCCAAGACATATTATAATCAAACTTGCCAAAACCAAAGATAAAGAGAGAATTTTAAGAGCGGTTAGGGATAAACAAAAAGTCATCTACAAAGGAGAGTCAACAAGAGTAAGCTCAGACCACTCAGCAGAAACCATGCAGGCAAGAAGGCAATGGGATGACATATATAAAACCTTGAAGGAAAAAAACTGCCAGCCAAAAATTATATATCCAGCAAAACTGTCTCTCAAATTGATGATGTAATTAGGGCATTTCCAGATAAACAAAAATTTAGGGAATTTGCAAAAACCAAACCAAAATTACAAGAAATACTAAAGGGAGTCCTCCAGTTAGAAAATCAGTAACATCAGATAACAACCCAAGACTAGAACACAGGACAGAGCAACCAGCTATCAACCCAGATAGGGAAGTCACAAAAGTAAGTCAAAGCCAAAACACTGAAAATAGGGGAACAGATGTCAATATCTAAAAGATGACAACATTAAAACAAAAAAGAGGGACTTAAAAAATATAGATTTTTCATATGGAGAGGACGTCAAGGCAATGTAAAGAAAGAAAAAACTGGTATAAACTTAGAAAAATAGGGGTAAATTTTAAGGTAACCAGAAAGGAAACTAACAATCCTACAAGTCAGCATAGAAAACTAGAAAAATATAAAGACTCAGCAAATACAAGATCAACAACAGTGAAAAAGATGAAAAGAAAATACATAAAGAAAAACGACTCAGCACAGAAAATTAAGTGGAACAGAGAAACTGAACAGCACACAAAAAAAGACATCAAAATGACAGCACTAAACTCATACCTATCAATAATTACGCTGAATGTAAACGGACTTAATGCACCAATAAAGAGACAGAGAGTGGCAGATTGGATTAAAAAAACACGATCCGTTTATATGCTGCTTGTCTACAAGAGACACATCTAAGGCTTAAAGACACAAACAAACTAAAACTCAAAGGATGGAAAAAAACTATATCAAGCAAACAACACTCAAAAAAGAGCAGGACTGGTAATATTAATCTCTGATAAAGTAGACTTTAAAGTAAAATCCACCACAAAGGATAAGGAAGGACACTATATAATGATTAAAGGGTCAACACACCAGGGGGACATAACTATAATAAATATTTACGCACCCAACGACAGGGCTCCAAAATACATAAAACAAACTCTAACAGCACTGAAAAGAGAGAGAGACAGCTCCTCAATAGTAGTAGGAGACTTCAACACACCACTTTTGGTGAAGGACAGAAAATCCAGAAAGAAGCTCAGCAAAGACACGGAAGAGCTAAATGCTACAATCAACCAACTTGATCTCATAGACATATACAGAACCCTCCACCCAACAGCAGCCAAGTATACTTTCTTTTCCAACACACATGGAACATTCTCCAGAAAAGACCACATTTTAGGCCATAAACCAAACCTGAATACATTATCAGGAGGGACCAGTCCTGGAGAAGGACATCATACTTGGTAAAGTAGAGGGTCAGCGAAAAAGAGGAAGACCCTCAACAAAAGCAAAAAAGAGGAAGACCCTCAACGAGATGGGTTGACATAATGGCTACAACAATGGGCTCAAACATAGTAACAATTGTGAGGATGACGAAGGGCTGGGCAGTGTTTCCTTCAGTTGTACATAGGGTCATATGAGTTGGAACCAACTCGAGGACACCTAACAACAACATGATTTACATAGCCTGTGAGGGATGAGGATATAAATTCTTGGCTGTATTCAGGAGCGTGGAGTGTGGCTGGTTGGGAAGCAGTGAGCTGGCTGCCAGCCCCACTTCTGTCATTACCTTGTTGGGTGATCCTTAGCAAGGATCAGTGAGCTAGGTAGGTCCTTTACCTCTTCCATTTTACAATTATAATAATTCATGTGAAGCAGTCATTTTATTAATGTACCTAGTAATGATGTTAGACAAAAATTAAAAGGACTCTTTGTAGTACTGTTCTTCAGGTTCTAACTATTTGATGATTAAAGCTCTATTTCTGCCCTGACCCCAGATGCACTGAAGAATAGCAGAATTGGCTTTTCCTCTTGTCCATGTTTCTGGACTCTGCTTCATTCAAATTGAAAAGGCATTAGGGATTCCAATGGGTTTGTTACCTCGCAATTAACTTCGTATGCCTCCCAATTAATATTAATTAACAATACCTTAAGGATCCCTGGTGGTGTAAAGGTTAAGCGCTCAGTTGTTAACCCAAAGGTCGACAGAATCCACCAGCCACTGCACAGGAGAAAGATGTGGCAGTCTGCTTCTGTAAAGACTCAACGGTCATGGGTATAACAGCACCTAAATCAATGAATGTTAACTAGGGTGCCTTAATTCCCAGAAGTTAAACAATCTTTGGAAATGTAGTTTACTCCTATTAGGAGATGGCTTAGTATAATGGCCTGGGTTTCGTTTCTGGCTTTATAACAAATGCTTCTTGCTTTTTTTCAATTCTCCTATTTTGTGTGCTCTCTATCCTCCCCTCACCCCCCTTTTTGGCTATTGAAAGGTGTTTTTTTTTTTTTTTTTTTTTTTTTTTTTTTGGAGAGAATGGCACTAAATTTTTCTAAGAAAGAGGTAGCAATTGCTTGTTATTCACTAACCAAAAATTTTCTTCCAGAACACTCCAAAACAATCAGTTGAAAACAGTACCCAGTGAAGCCATTCGAGGACTGAGTGCTTTGCAGTCTTTGTAAGTAACTTTTTGGTTTTCTGTATTCTTGAATCAGTTGAGGAGGACCTGTCTTACTGCTATGTAAACAACTGGAATCCCAGGGAGGGAGGAGTTAGGCTCTCATGTGGGATAAAAATGGGGATGGTAAGTTGTTGTTTTCTAAGTGTCCTTTGGTGAGGGAGAAAGAGGGGTTTCTGTTGACCTCCTCTCTTGTCTCAGAGGCTGAGAGAAAGCAACTGAGTTTTTACTGCTGGGCACACATCATAGGCTGGTGATCAACACCTCTTTGGAACCAGAGTTAACATGTGGACAGAAGTTCTAGTTTCTTGTGCCATAACTATGACACAGGCTTCCGTCTCAGGTGGTAATAGGAATTAGAACAAATCAAATATAATTACGCATCTTTGGACATTGAACACACATTGAGGATAATGTAATTGCCTTCACTGCTTCCTTCCCAGATTTTTCTTTTTGAAGAAAAGTTTCATTTTATGTGACGTGTCCAAGGCTTAAACTTCTGCATTTTACTATATTCAGCCACTAATTTCCAACACTTTTTCAAATAGCTCTTCACTTTGCTCTTTTTTTTATGCTTTTTCATACACACACACACACACACGCACACACACACACACACACACACGTGTTTGTAGGTGTGTGTTTAACCTGGAGAATGGGGATTATTGCTTCTAAGGTTTGGGTATGCATATACTCTCCACCCACCTAGTGGATGAGTCAGGAAGCAGTGGTACCACAGAGGGACGTGAAAAGCCACAGAAGATTTTGGAGAAACAACACTTTTTATATTAAATATATGGAGTTTTGTTAAATAACTGGATTGCATGTTTGGGGCTAGTGTTAAGGCTAAAACTCCGGGACTTCCTACAGGTTCCTCTGTCTTGGTTGTTATTAGATGCCATCTTGTTGATATCAATGTATATTGACCCTTTGTGACAGAGTAGAACTGCTCCATAGGGCATTCTAGGGAGCCTTAACGGTGCAGTGGTTAAGCACTCAGCTGTTGTCCGAAATGTCCACAGTTCCAACCCACCAGCTGCTCCATGGGAGAAAGATGTGGCAGTCTGCTTCTGTAAAGATTATAGCCTTGCAAACCCTATGGGGCAGTTTTACTCTGTCCTATAGGGTTGCTAGGAGCCCAGGTGGCACAGTGGTTAAGAGCTATGGCTGCTAACCAAAAGGTCGGCAGTTCGAATCCACCAGCCGCTCTTTGGAAACCCTAGGGGGCAGCTCTGCTCTGTCCTGTAGGGTTGCTATGAGTTGTAATCGACTTAGCGGCAACAGGTTTTTTGATAAAGGG
Organism: Dugong dugon; assembly: GCA_030035585.1. Lineage (NCBI taxonomy): Eukaryota > Metazoa > Chordata > Mammalia > Sirenia > Dugongidae > Dugong > Dugong dugon. The sequence goes on along the minus strand of CM057467.1, from coordinate 99,202,032 downwards.
TTGCTGTGAGTCAGATGGCAACAGGTTAGTTTTTCTCTTTTGTTTAATCTGTATGGGAGCGGATGGCCAGGTCATTTCCCCCGCTGATCTGCTGGTGTGTTTGAATTGCCAACCTTTTGGTTAGCAGCCAAGTGCTTAACTGTTGCACCACTAGGGCTCCTTTCTCTGTCTCTAGGGGTACTTTTAAAGAAAAGTTTGAGTTTGAGGAGCACTGAACTAAAGCATGGATTATTGCAATTTGACTTTTGCCAGAATTTTAAACAGTACTTCACATATTTGTTAGAATATACATGTTGCTCTCAAAAAAAAAAGATAATTTCAGATTAAGTAGAATTCTGAAACAGGACTGTCTGGTTTCAAATCCCAAATCTGCCACTTAAGGTGTGATATTGGGTGAGTTATGTTATTTTCTCTGCATGGCAATTTGTTCATTGCCTACCATGCACTTTAATGCATGAAAAGCACTCAGAACAATGCCTAGCCTGTGGTAAGTGCTCAATAAACAGTTGCAGAATCTATGAATATTGTTAATAATAATGATGATGACCTAGTTTATCAGTTCTTTCCTTTGATTACTAGCTTGCCTAATTTGCCTAACTAGGGGAAGCCACCAACACTACCAGCTAGTTGCCATTGAGTTGATTCCAACTCATGGCAACTCCGAAAGTGTCAGAGTAGAATTTTGTTCCATAGGGTTTTTAGTGACAGATTTTTCAGAAGTAAATTGTAAGGCCTTTCTTCTGAGGCGCCTCTGGGAGGACTAGAACCTCCAACCTTTCAGTAAACTGCCAGACTACAACCATGGGAAGAAAACTTCTCAAAATAAAAAACATATTCTTAAAAACAAGGAACTTCGTTAGCGCCACTAGAATAATGGGTAAAAATTTTCATGGTCCTCTGCTTTAATTCATGTTAAATACAATGGGACTAGGGCGTATAATTTCTCATAGTATGGCAATTTGACTACCAGCAACATAATCATTAGTGGGAGATTGCTAAAATGCCATTTCCTAGGGCTTATCCTCCAAGTACTGATATTTTCTCTTTAAAGGTAGGGGTCCAGGAAGCCATATGTTTAAAAATCTACCCCTGATAATTCTCATGCACACCCAAATTTTGAGAACAATCCTGAAAAAAACTGTAATAGTTATCATGTCTATGTGTTCCGGATTATAAAATTACATTTAGCTACATCACATATTTGTATAATAATCTTTCACATTTTTTACTACCCTTTGAAATAACTGTAAATGTAAAATTTTGTAGGAAATGTGTATGAGTTAGAAAACTTTAAGTGAAAGTGAGTGAATTGTTTGTCGCATCTATGTTCTGATATAAAAAACCATTTTAGCTGCATCAAAAGCACACCACTAGACATAATAAATTATAGATTACCTTTTGATTTTAGATTAGATAATGACAAGTGAATGTGAAAGTAAAAATGTATACTAATAAAGCGTATCATGTGCTATAAAAGTTAAACTTTAAATATCTATTTAGCATCATAAACAAGGAGTTTCTGGGTGTTGGCTGTTTAATTTCTAGTTTAAATAGAAGTTTAATGTAGAAATATGTTAAGTAACTCATTTCCCCAAAACGCCAAATTATGGAATATAAGGATCTATTATTAGCCACAGGTAATTAGGCAGGTTCCAAAAAGATGCTTTTAATGAACTGATTGGAATGAGCTTCTTTACAGAAATGTGATTTACCTGACTCTGCGCTCTTTCCTACCTTGAAAGAATTCCTTAGACCTAAACTCAGTAGACGTTTTAAACTGATCTTCTTTTCTTTTGCTTCTTCAGAATTAATTTTGCTTTAGGATAGGCAAACAGTTGCTTTTATTTCCAAAGACTTAGTAATCAAAGTACTCAATCATTTTGTCTCATAGAAGGCTTAAAAAGAGAAGACTAAAATCTCATTTTGAACTTTAAAACTGAAAAATTGTGACGGTAACATGCAAATAATTTCCTTCTAATTTGTGATCAATAAGTATATTAAAATTGTACATAACATTTATGGGTAATATAGATCATTCAAGATGGCGTTTTTCAGAGAAATCACAGGTTTCTCCCTCCTCCAAAACAATGTTTTGAAAAAGCATACTGTATTCATCATTCACTGAGTGAGTTGCATAGTTTAAATTATCTCCAAAATGGAGGAGGGGCAGGCATGGGAAGAGAAGAGTCAAAGTTTTTTTTTTTTAAAGGCATTGGGATGTTTTTATATGTATCAGAAACAGAAAGAGCTGTATGCCATGCCTGTTTTATTTAAGAAGGAAATGTTCATGGGTTTGTTAGCATAGTGGGTGCAGTGGTCAGGTAAGATACAATTGAAATTCTGCCCTGGTGTAAAACAGTCTTATCAGTACTTGAGTCAGTCTGAAAATCTGATCTTCAGGCTTGAATTACAGGAAAAATTTCCTTGTGGTTTTGAAGGAGTACTTAAAAGGAGCAAAGTTCGTTAGAGGTGGAAATTGACCAGAAGTGGCTTAATGTAGCGTGTGTGCGAGCTTGGTGATACCTACAAAATATGGAAGGGAATTGTTGGTGTTAATAAAAAGGCAGCATACAGTGTCCCACAAAACCATGAAGATGGCTAAAGCATTGTCAAAGCAAGATATTAAAATAACGTATAAGAATTAGCTCCACTAAAATTTTTCTTTGTGTTAGATTACATGTATATTGAATACTAAAAAATCTCAAAGACTAATTTTCCTAAGTTTTCCACAATAACAGAATTTCTTTACTATTTTTAAAGTAGAAACTAGTGACAAAATCTGTTTATAATACTATAATATTTGTTATTTTTCAGTTACGAGTAGAGAAAAAAAGAGAGTGTTTCATTGTATAGAATAGGTTTTTGTAACAGACTTTCATCAGTTAATAACTGCATACAGAATTATTATTTTATATTTTATTTTATTTAGAGCAAGAAATAATAAATACTTGAGTCTGAGTAAGATGTAAAATAGGCTTTTGAGACTAGAAAATAGGAGCACGTTTTAAAGATGAAAACAGTAAGGGAATTCGGTTAACACATTGTTAACCTTTTAACCATAGTATACCCATTGCCATCGAGTCAATTCCGACTCATTGTGACTCTGTAGGACAGAGTAGAACTGCCCCCTAGGGTTTCCAAGGAGCAGCTGGTGAGTTTCAACTGCTTAACCTTTTGGTTAGTAGCCAAATGCTTAACCACTGTGCCAGCAGGGCTCCAAACCATAAAAGTGCATTTAAATAAGGTGGTAATTATCTCTTGCAATATGGAGTTTAAATGGTAGAATAACTTAAAAAGTCCACAAAATCTCTCCACTTTGTGCGGTATCTCATGCCACTTAGCATCGACAAAAAGAATCAGTTAAAGTATTTTCTTGGCCTGTTGGTTAGATTGAATATTAATAGAGTAGGTCACTATAAAAAGCCACAGTTCTAGTCCCCAGTAATCTCTTCTTTCCTTAGTCACCATGGTACTTTGGTAGTTAATTTGTACTGTTTCCCCCCCCACTAATTGACATCTTTCTTTTTAATTGTCACCAAATCATTTTGTGTGTTACCCCCTATGACTGGATTAATTTAGCCTTAATTCATATTGCTGGCAGGAGAAATGATTCGGCAGTCCCGGCCAGCTATCCAGGTCCATTAACCGCATGGATGATTGATTACCCTGAACCCTGATGTTTCTCCTCAGTAACAGATTCCTCTAACTTCCTTGCAACCCATCCCCTAATCTTCGTTCCCACCCTCCAGTGAACATTGATTAAAGAAGCAAATGGGTGTATTTTATTCCACTGGAGGGTAATCCTTTTCAACCCCAGGGAGGTGCAGAAGATGGGACAGGTATTTTCTAGTCATTCTGTTGAAGCCCTCAGGGTTTTTAAGAGAAAGGAAGAAGAAGAAAAAAAACACCTTTTCTCTGTGAAACATTGATCTCAAGTGTAAGTGCAAACTCCACAGTTAATGGGTGTGCCACCGACACTGACATGTGAATTGAGGCATAAGGATTAACCATTTGAGTCACCACAAATCCTTTTTCCAAATGAAATAACTTTTTATTTGAGGGTTCCATTTTTCCAAAATTCTTCCTTTTAATCTTATACTTATGTGTCACTTCAAAATTTTGGTAGTCTTTTAGTACAAAGGAAATGGTTTATTGTGGTATTATTATTTTGCTTAGAAATTAGTTTCATTACTATTTTAGCTCAAAACTCACCTGATTATCTTGCTATAAATTAAGGCCATTCCTTTTCTTTGATCATATAGTGCATAAAGCTCTGGAGGAATGTAAATGATGTGTATAGCACTGGATTTATGTTAAAAAGGTACTGACAACTTTCCTTATAGTATTTTACCACATCTTAGTGAAAAACTTTACTTACGGAAAAGATTTAATTTCAATGGAGTATTTTGTGCGTATGGGGAGGAGTATTACTCATTATTTTGTTAAATATAAATGAATGTTATCACCAGTATAATCAAATAAGCAATTTAGACTTTTAAACCTGTAACATTGGGAAACTGGAAGACATTTTTTATTTGTACTTGTTATAATCCTAACCCCTTACCTTGCCTTTAGAGGCCTGTATAATCTGGTCCCTAAATGTATCTCCCTGTACCCTCATTACCCTTCCTCTTGTGTTATAATCTAACACCCTCAGCTGCCCTTCAAAAGGTTGGAGGTTTGAGTCCACCCAGAGGCTCCTCAGGAGAAAGGCCTGGCAAGCTACTTCTGAAAAATTAGCCATTGAAAACCTTATAGAATACAGTTCTACTCTTGTTGCTGGGAACTCCTGGTTCTGCTCAGCACAATTCCATCAGAGCCAAAAAGACAGAGACCAAGCTGCGGAGAATGAAAGGCAACTTTATTGGTTGGCCAAGCAAGGAAACAGGGCTAAGTGCCTTCCAAGACTGCTCGCAGGTAGCTTGTTGAGGCTGGTTTACATAGGCAAGATCAGTTACAAAATACAAGATGGAGTGCATGCTGGCAGAGAGTGTTCCAGAATAAGTAAGCATTTTCTAAGGCCTGGGTTCAATTCCCCACACAGGAGGAAGTTAGCCATTTTTGTTCATTAGCATGTTAGCTCTCCACCCAGGGGCAGAGAGTTTACCATGCAAGAGGCAGTTAATGAGCTAAAGGTTATCTGGAGTGCCAAGATGGGGAGCAGGACCAGTTTTAAAGTCGATTTTGGCCAGCCCATGGCTGTTTCTTTTCAGGGAGGTTCTGAGGAGGAAAAGAAGCAACTCTAGAAAATGGGCTGGGTGAGGGGCTGTCTTGAGGCTAAGAAAAAATGGCTCTATGGCTCTAGCCCTGTCTTACTCTGACACACATGAGATGGCCATGAGTTGGAATTGACTCCATGGCAACTGGTGTTTTTTGATTTGTGTTCTAATTACTCTGACCTGCAGGAAGTTGCTGGACCACACCCAGCTTGTCTCTGCCTTTGCTATTTCCTTTGCCTAAAATACTCCTTATCCATTCTCCTTGTTTGCTCATTCTTCAGGTCTCAGAGATGCTTTTCCTGACCAGTGCACCCTTCCTCAACCCCCATTAATCTTTGCTTCATTGTCCTGATTCCCTGTTTATTTACTTATAGCACTTCCTAAGCACTCTGTAATCATTTTGGTATTTATTATATTTTGTGTCACCCTCCCCACCCCCGCCCAAGAATATCAACCTCATGAGTGCAGGCATGTCTGTTTTGTCCACCGTTTTATTCTTTGTGCCTAACAAGGTATTCAATTAAAATGTATTGAATGAATTAAAGATGATCAAATTTGCTAAGAGTATAACGCAGTTATGTTAATTATTTAGTTACAATATGTAGTCAGTTGTATAATTGTATGTTAGTGTCTTTCCCTAAGTATGGAAGCTCCAAGAGGTTGTGAATTATTTCTGTGTGTGTGTGTGTGTGTGATTGAACACATTCATATCTACTTGCTAAAGCAAATCTCCTAAACAGCTCTGTGACTAATACTTTGACAGCCTATTAAACAGAGGATTCCTGTGTCTTCTCAGAGATAGGCTCTAGAAAGCCCAAAGAAAAAACAACTCTGAAAATGTTTGTTTTCAGGTGGATTTTTAAGGCTCAGTTTCCTAAACTCTTCCTCTTTTAGTGCTCTTTCACTTATCCTAAATACATCAGAAAGAAAGCCTTAGTCAAATACCCACAAGGACCAATGGTATTTCACCCTGATGGCAAAGGATTTGGTTTTTGGTTTTAATCTGCCTCAAGGAGTCCCTGCATGGTGCACATAATTAATGTGCTCAGCTGCTAACCAAAAGGTTGGTAGTTCAAATCTACCCAGAGGTTCCTCAGATGACAGGCCAGGCAATCTACTTCTGAAAAATCAGCCATTAAAAACCATATGGAGCATGGTTCTACTCTGACACACACGGGGTCACCATGAGTCAGATAGAATTGACTCAAGGGCAACTGTTTTTCTAAAATCAGTCTCAGAAGTAGAATCTATTTGAGGTTTGTCGTAGTTAGCTAGGAGCTGGGGCCCAGCCTTGCCTGGAAGGGAAAGGGAAGATTATGTCTGGAACTAAATTTTAAGTACATTAGGGGACTGGAGGTAGTAGATATTTGAAACAGGGCTTCAAACCAGTCCTTTCTGGTTCAACACCCTGCTGATAATTTGCCTTTCCACCCCAGATACACTAAGTCAGAATCTACATTTTAACAAGCGCTTGTTAAAGATCTTTCCTGTCAACTCAGAACCAATTCGAAGCCCTGATTTGAAATTACAAAACCCACTCTAAAAGAAAAACTTTCTTGAACTTGAAAGATTTCAGACTCTATTTCATAAAAATTATTCTGTCATTTTGACTTTTCACTAGTTCTTTGTATTCCCTAATTTTTAGCAAGAGATCCAAGCCTGTAAGGTATGAATTTAAGTGGTAAAGATATAGCAACAGGGGATTTTGAGGAAAGTTATGATTTCCCTGGAACGTAGTGCCCCTCTTAATATTAATACCAGGTTGTCTCTGTGTTGAAAAGTGATTATTCCAATGATTACATCTGGTCATGCCAACAATAACACTTAAAACCAAAAAACAAAAGTCATTGCCATCGAGTCACAGAGTAGAACTGCCCCATAGGGTTTCTAAGGCTGTAAATCTTTATGGAAGGAGACTGCCATATCTTTCTCCCACAGAGCAGCTGGTGGTTCAAACTGCCAAGCTTTTGGTTAACAGCTGAGCGCTTAACCATTCTGCCACCAGGGCTCTTCAATAACATTAAAAAACAACAACAACAAAAAAAACCTATGCTGTCAAGTTGATTCCGACTCATAGCGACCCTATAGGAGAGAATAGAACTGCCCCATAGGGTTTCCAAGGAGTGGCTGGTATATTGGAACGGCCAACATTTTGGTTAGCAGCTGAGCTCTTAACCATTGTGCCACATTTAGGACTTAGTTTTCCAGATTTTCAGATGGTGTCTTAATTTTAAATATGAATAAACCTATTAGTAAGGGATCCTTAATTTGAAATTTTTTGGAAAAATTAAACTTGAAAACCATAAAACATTGATCAGAGTAGCAGTTTAATTTTTCCTGTAGACAATCTGACCTTTCCCTAGTAACAGTTAATTTTGGCAAACTTAGTTTTTGAAAGTATGTGGTGCTAAGAGGAGAAAGATTGCTTTACCATTACCTAACAGCTATATTTTTAACTTGCCTGATGGTAATAAAGGTAGTTGAAAATCTGTTGAAATGATTTGTTACTTAAAAATTTTTTGTAAATATTTTCTAAATTTTTTCTCACCCTTTGTTTACCAAAACAGAGTGCAATTAAATTAAATATAAAATGTTAGTTATAAAACTGGAAGTAAAGTAGCTTATTTTCTCAGCTTAGTTTCTTTAGCTCTTTTTCTGTATTTTTGATAATTCTGAAACATAAAATTCAAGCCTGAGCTTTGTGAGAGTTCTTTTCTTTTTTAAATATATCCTTCTGTTATAAAGTTACTTATTAACTAAAGTTACTTGAAGGATTCAGATTTGGATAAATCTCTTTGTTATGGAGGAAAGAACTGACTTTGTCATATACTGCTCTTGGAAAAGTTATTAGATTTTATTAGAACTTCCAGTGAAATTAAAGAAATAAGGGATGACACGGCGCTGGTAATTTTTATAACTCCCTTTTTTTTTTTGAGAGCTCCGAGAATTATGTGACTGGGATCGACTCATTCCGCTAGAATTTGTTGCTGAACGTGGTTGTTTCTGTTTGTGTCAGGCGCTTAGATGCCAACCATATTACCTCAGTCCCCGAGGACAGCTTTGAGGGGCTTGTTCAGTTGCGGCATCTGTGGCTAGATGACAACAGCTTGATGGAGGTGCCTGTCCATCCCCTCAGCAATCTTCCAACTCTTCAGGCATTGACCTTGGCACTCAACAAAATCTCAAGCATCCCTGATTTTGCTTTTACCAACCTTTCAAGTCTGGTGGTTCTGTAAGTATCCACCCCTGTTAATACCATATTATGTTTATTTGGGGGAGAAAACAGGTTTATTGTGACAAATTATTATGAAAGAATCTCCTTGCTCACTCTCCTGAATCGTTAGTGTTTAGGGGAATTGCTGTTTTTGAAGATTAAATTATGCTGACTTTTTAAAATACAAAGTAGGACAATTTAAAAAATAATAATCTGATTATAACTTTTGAATCACCCTATGATAAATGACCATTTATAATCATGAAATGAAGTTGAGTCATTCAGCAAACACTTGTACCACTTTTATTGTGTGCCAACAATGTGTTCTGTGTTAAAAGAAACTAAATCATTTTGAGATGCTCACAGACAGTATGTTCCAGGAGTAGGTCATGTTTTTACCAACTTTCTGTTCAAAGAATACGTGATGCTCTGTGTTGTGAATCTTTCACAATGTAAACTAATGGAATGCCTTTTCTTTTATAATCCCTAACTGATTCTCACTGATGTAAACTGGCTCTCTTCCTCCGTATCATTCCCCACCTCCATAGGAGAGCTCATCAAAGTTTTGCTTCATATAGTGAAGAGCTAATCGTAACTTTTATTTTGATATAGGTAAATAAAAACTACTCTTCAATGTGTGTGCAATTTTCCCATTAGAGAAATTTTCCTTTTCTATTGGTGTTCTACATTCAGTGAATTCTAGTCTGTGTAATATATATCAAGAGATAACTATCTAATGCTATTTGTTTTCTGTAGTTAAGTGTTGAAATGTTTAGCTACACCATTCCTTTAAGCCATATCAATTTAGACATACAAAACAATGATAATAGTTGCTATTGGGAGATAAAAAAAATCATTTCGTGCCTTTTTTCCATAGGCATCTTCATAACAATAAAATTAAAAGCCTGGGTCAACACTGTTTTGATGGACTAGATAACCTGGAGACCTTGTAAGTATATTCATGTTTTGGGTAGTCGGATTGTGATGTTGACAGTGAATTTTGTTTTGCATTGCTGAAAAAAGAAAAAAAAAAAAATTTGTCTTGAATTCAACTCATTATTAATTTACTTTAATGCATGACTAAATTCTTATCAAATAACCCAGTTAGAAATAGTAATTTAAGTTGGTAGTTCAAAATGGTGCACATGTTTGAACTTTGTTTCTTTCAAAAATACATGTTAAAGCAGCTCAATATATGAAGATTTAATGTATCATAGTTTTGGAACTTTGACGCTTATAAAATGAATTCTGAATAAAATTCCACGCTGATCTCTCTTGAAAGAGAAACAGTGTTGTTGTTTTTTGTTCTTTTTACTTTCCCCATGATCTCAGTTGCCTTGCTAATTGTTAACACTACGTTTGAATACTTTATCTGCTTTCATATGCTCAAATGCAACAAATTAAAGTTTTCCATTTTTGTTTATGATACTTTTGTTGCTTCCACTAACTAAAGTGTTAGAGATTTCTGGCTGTTTTAGTTATTCATTGCACCACAATATGAATAACAGACATAGTGCAGCTATGTTGTTTTGGTTTACATTAGTTGCCTTTATTTGAACATCTATAATATTTGTTATTGTGTTGTAGTAAGTGATTCGTAAACTGTCCCAGTTTACTCAGGTAGTTGATTAAAACCTGATTTGAATGCTTAGTGTTTGCGATATTTGTTTAACTGAATTTTCTGGTTAACTGTCAGTGAATGAGAAGACAAACTCTTTTAGGACTCTATTAATCTATTTTCCCGTCTAAGCAATTAAAGGACAGTGAACATCAGTGGATATTTGAAAGTTGAAGCTCTTGAGGAAAGTAGTTCCACACTCAGTTCAACTTTCCTCAGTGTGTAAATACCAGTGTAGCAGATAGAAGACCGAATGGGTCTCCTAATCCTAGGCCATGTATACCATTCTGATTGTATTAAAATTAAACCTCTTCTTCCCAGTTAAACTTCTCATTTGCTACTTTTCCCTTCTCTGTAGAAAATGAAAACAAAATAGTTCTCTGAGGAGCTGAGGTTTTAAGTTTCGTGCATTTTGAAGTCAGCCATGTTGCTGTTGTTGTTAGGTGCCATCGAGTTGGCTTTGACTGGTAGCGATCCTGTGTACAACAGAACAAAACACTGCCTAGTCCTGCGCCATCCTCACAGTCGTTGTTATGCTTAAGCTCATTGTTGCAGCCACTATGTCAGTCCATCTCATTGAGGGTCTTCTTCTTTTTCACTGACCCTCTACTTTATCAAGCATGATGTCCTTCTCCAGGGACTGATCTCTCCTGACAACATGCCCAAAGTATATGAGACATAGTCTCACCATCCTTGCTTCAAGGAGCATTCTGGTTGTACTTCTTCAAAGACAGATTTGTTTATTCTTTTGGCAGTCCATGGTATATTCAGTATTCTTCTCCAACACCACAATTCAAAGACGTCAATTCTTCGGACTTCCTTATTCATTGTCCAGCTTTCACGTGCATATGAGGCAATCAAAAGAAAATACCACGGCTTGGGTCAGGCACACCTCAGTACTCAAAATGACATTGTTGCTTTTCAACACTTTAAGGAGGTCTTTTGCAGCAGATTTGCCCAACGCAATGCATCTTTTGATTTCTTGACTGCTGCTTCCATGGGTGTTGATTCTGGATCCAAGTGAAATGAAATCCTTGACAACTTCAGTATTTTCTTTGTTTATCATGATGTTGCTTATTGGTCCAGTTGTGAGGATTTTTGTTTTCTTTATGTTGAAGTGTGATCCATACTGAAGGCTGTGGTCTTTGACCTTCATCAATAAGTGCCTCAAGTCCTCTTCACTTTCAGCAAGCAAGGTTGTGTCATCTGCATAACACAGGTTGTTAATGAGTCTTCCACCAATCCTCATGCCCTGTTCTTCTTCATATAGCCCAGCTTTTCGGATCATTGCTCAGCATACAGATTGAATACGTATAGTGAAAGGATACAACCCTGACGCACACCTTTCCTGACTTTAAACCACGTGGTATCTCCTTGTTCTGTTTGGACGACTGCCTCTTGATGTATATGTCAGGTTCCTCATGAGCACAATTAAGTGTTCTGGAATTCCCATTCTTCGCAGTGTTATCCATATTTTCGTATGATCCACACAGTCGAATGCCTTTGCGTAGTCAGTAAAACACAGGTAAACATCTTTCTGGTATTCTCTGCTTTCAGCTAGGATCCATCTGACATCAGCAATGATATCCCTGGTTCCAAGTCCTCTTCTGAATCCGACTGGAATTTCTAATAGTTCCCTGTTGACATACTGCTGCAGCTGCTTTTGAATGATCTTCAGCACAATTTTACTTGTGCATGATATGAATGATATTGTTCAATAATTTCCACATTCGGTGGGATCACCTTTCTTGGGAATAGGCATAAATATGGATCTCTTGCAGTCGATTGGCCAGGTAGCTGTCTTCCAAATTTCTTGACATAGATGAGTGAGTACTTCCAGTGTTGCATCCGTTTGTTGAAACATCTCAGCTGGTATTCTGTCAGTTCCTGGAGCCTTGTTATCCACCAATGCCTTCAGTGCAGCTTGGACTTCTTCCTTCAGTACCATTGGTTCCTGCTCATATGGTACCTCCTGAAATGGTTGAACATCAACCAATTCTTTTTGGTATAGTGACTCTGTGTATTCCTTCCATCTTCTTTTGATGCTTCCTGAGTCATTTAATATTTTCCCCATAGAATCCTTCAATATTGCAACTCAGGGCTTGAATTTTTTATTCGGGTCTTTCAGCTTGAGAAATGCAGAGTGTGTTCTTCCCTTTTGGTGTTCCAACCGTGATGATTCAACCATGCTAATCATCGTATACCAGTATGCTCGTTAGGTTAAGAGAAATTAAAATTTAAACACTCAGAATTAAGACTCGTTAATACAGTTCAGTATGACTCATCTCTTCCTAATAATTATAACATTTTCAATAATTTGTTACCTGCACCAGGCCATTAGTTGTTCCAGTTCACCATAGTCTTTCTCATTCATCCTCAAGTCAGGTCATCATACTGATGGTAGGACTTGGGTTGGCTGCCTCTATGTCAGGATTTTAGGAAGCCACTCTAAACACCAAGTGGAAACCTCAGTCTCATGGTATCTTCATTTATAAATGGATATTCAATAAATTATATTCTGTGAATTTCCTGAGAAATGCCATTCAGATTATTTGTTTATCTAATGCATCAATAATATATGATTCTGAGAGTTTTTTGAACTTGTAAAATTGTTGATCTAAAAACATTATAGAAGTTTCTTTTTTTATTATTCAGTATTCTGAGGAAAAGTGTAATCAATAAAATTCCACAGAGTTTTGATGGTAGTATAATTGGTAAAGAAAGGTAACCAACTGGAGGATGTGATTTTTTTTAAAAATACATTTGTACCAAAATGCCTTATAAGTTGTGATCAATTCAGTGTTCTTGGATGTCCCCCCCCTCCTTTTTTCCCCTAGGGACTTGAATTATAATAACTTGGGGGAATTTCCTCAGGCTATTAAAGCCCTTCCTAGCCTAAAAGAGCTGTGAGTATTGCTTTGTTCTCTTTATGCCTTGATATCCCTATAACTTACCATTCGATGTATCTACCATGATATATTTTAGAACATCTTTGTTCCATTATATATATATCCATAACACACACAGAAACATGCATATAATCATACAAATTGGATTGTATTAGCTAGCATGGACAATTTTGAGCATAGACCATTGTATAGGGCTAGATATTGGTGTCAGAAAAAGGTGTAATGTATGGTCTCTGCCTTTAAGGAGCTTGCAGTCTTAGTCCTATTGGAGAATCCAACCGCATAAGACAGGCAGATAGTTTGGAGGTAGAAAAAAGTGCTGAATGAGTAGGATTAAGAAATCATTCCAGAAAATGAGCTCATTAAGGCTTGGGGTCATTGGTAAAGACATCGCTAAAGAGGAGGAATTTGGGCTTGAAAGAACAGAAAAATTTACATAGATGAAAGGATTGAGGAGAGTTTTGGATGTTAGGGTTTGTCATGAGCAGAGGTAAGAATGTATATGGCATAACAGATGACATGTGGTGAATTGGCAGCGAATATTCTAAGCCACATTGCTTAAAGACTAAATGCAGGCAATAGTGAAAGATTTGGGGAAGAACACTTCATTCTCTGTAGTCTAAAGTTCTTTGATGATAAAGCAACAGATAAGTGTATATGAAGGTTCCGATAGATAACTAGGATAAGCAGTGGGTTTAAAAAGAAATTTGATATGGTCCTGAAAAAGATGAATTGGAATTAAAAATTCATGTTCCCCACATTTTAAGAAATTTTTCTTTAGTCACTATCAGTTGTGTTTTACATAATACTTAACAGCAGTAGATACTTGAGTTTTAACTGATTTCACAAGGAGATGTACATTTCAAAATATTTTTCTCCTATCTTTTTAGGGGATTTCATAGTAATTCTATTTCTGTTATACCTGATGGAGCATTTGGTGGTAATCCACTCTTAAGAACTATGTAAGTATTTCTGAAAGTGTTTTTAATGTGTAATCATCTAAAGCTATGTCTGTACAATGCCAAACATCTGGATAGAAAATGAAAATTTACGTTTTTAGATATATAGCCTTTGTGAACATAGATTTAATATTGGATTTCTTGTGAACACATGAAAAATTTGTGGTTTTTACTATTTTTACAGACATCTGTATGATAATCCTCTATCTTTTGTGGGGAACTCAGCATTTTACAATTTATCTGATCTGCATTCCATGTAAGTATTATAAAAATTGAAAAGCAAACCTGAATATTTAAATAATCGTTTTAATGGAAAAACAAGGATTTATTATGGTAGCTCCAGAAACAAAATCTTTTTTCCCTTGGGCTAAATCCAAAGGATGGCTCTGAAATTTATAATGACATTGGTTCATGTGAACACTTGGCCAAATTATCGAACTTTCAAGCAAATTTATTTATTTATTTATTTTTATTGTGCTTTAAGGGAAAGTTTTACAGCTCAAGTTAGTTTCTCATACAAAATTTTAAGCACACATTGTTATGTGACCCTAGTTGCTCTCCATATACTATGACAGCACATTCCTCCTTTCCACCCCTGATTTTCTGTGTCCATTCAACCAGCTCCTAACCCTTTCTGCCTTCTCATCTCACCTCCAGACAGGAGCTGCCCATTTAGTCTCATGTATCTACCTGAGCTAAGAAGCACACTCTTCACAAGTATCATTTTATGTCTTACAGTCCAGTCTAATCTTTGTCTGAAGAGTTGGCCTTGGGAATATTTTTAGTTTTGGGCCAATAGAGAATCTGGGGGCCGTGTTTTCCAGGGTCCCTCCAGTCTCAGTCAAACCATTAAGTCTGATCTTTTTACTAGAATTTAAGTTCGGCACCCTACTTTTCTTCTGCTTCATCAGGGACTCTCTGCTGTGTTCCCTGTCAGGGTGGTCATTGGTGGTAGCTGGGCACCATCTAGTTCTTCTGGTCTCAGGCTGATGGAGTCTCTGGTTTATGTGGCCCTTTCTGTCTCTTGGGCTAATACTTTCCTTGTGTCTTTGGTGTTCTTTGTTCTCCTTTACTCCAAGTGGTTGATACCAATCGAAGCATCTTAGATGGCTAGTCACTAGCTTTTAAGACCCCAGACGCTGCTCACGAAAGTGGGATGCAGAACATTTTCTTAATAAACTTTGTATGTCAGTTGACCTAGATGTCCTCTGATACCATGGTTCCCAGACCCCCACCCCTGCTACTTTGTCCGTTGAAGTGTTTGGTTGTATTCAGGAAACTTCCTAGCTTTTGGTTTAGTCCAGTTGTGCTGACTTTCCCTGTATTGTGTGTCGTCCTTCCCTTCACCTGAGATTAATTCTTGTCTACAATCTAGTTAGTCAATACCACTGTCCCTCCCTCCCCACCCTCGTAACCATCAAAGAATGTTTTCTTCTGTGTTTAAACCTTCTCTTGAGTTCTTATAATAGTGGTCTTATACAGTATTTGTCCTTTTGTCACTGACTAATTTCACTCAGCATAATGCCTTCCAGATTCATCCATGTTACAAACTCTCATGTACCTTCAAGAGATGAAAGTAATTTTGAGTTACAGTAATGCTCTAATTTTAAACTGTATATGAGCTAAATGAAAGTGTTATCCTCTGTGAAAATTTATTTTACATTAATTTTCTCTCTCCTAATTTCTTAAAGAGTCATTCGGGGTGCAAGCATGGTACAGTGGTTCCCCAATCTGACCGGAACTGCCCATCTGGAGAGTCTGTAAGTGTGGCCCTTTGAAGAGAGTCTGTGTAAGATGATACTGCTGGCCCAGAGTGTGACTGTGTTTTTCGGTGGTGGCATGGCTTTATGCTTTTTCTTCCAATGCCCCCTACATGATCATCTTTGTGAATGTCATGCATGGAGATGGAGATGTAGAGCTTGCAGTTAGTCACCTCAGGGGTGACATCTGAAAAGGTCACTGAAAATACAAGGCAGTGATTAAGTAACAAATGAGAGACAGTGCTTTAGGAACTCAGAAGTGGGAGTGATCGCTGTAAGCTATTGGAGAAGGTTTCATGGAGACAGTGGAATGTTTCAAAACTGAACACTTATCAGGTTTCCCAGAGCTGGGTATTTTATTTAAAAAGGCAAGATTTAGTAAAAATGGGAATGCCAAAAGTATACTCAAGGATGGCATGCAGGTGATCAAATATAGCTAGAAATGCATGCTTATACTGAGATGATGCATGGTATGTAGAAATTTGGAAAATTGTTTCAGGTTAGATTTTAAAATGGTGAACCTGAACATTTGGTTATGGCAGTTTCCCAGTGGGTTGCCTATGAATAGATTACAGATGCATACAAGATTTTGATTACTTCAGCCCTCCAGATGGCTAGGTGGTATCTGAGGGGGCTAGGTTCCCCAGCCACAGTATGCTATATAAGTATTATAATTGCCACGTGTGCCAAGTTGTAAAAAAACAGAAGTTGGCTAGCACTGAGCTAAGGAGTTTTACCTTGACTTTTAAGGCGATTTGGAAGTGTTGAGAATGTTTGAACAGGTGATATGAGGAAGGAAAGGAGAAGAGAGACTAGAAATGGGTCAAATGGTAAGGAGGCTATGGGAATAGTCCACTTGGCCAAATGAACACATGTAACCATGAGCATTCCATGCCTTCAGCCCATCACTGGAGTTGCATGCTCTGTCTGGGATTCCTCCGTGCCTCTCTGCATCCTTTCGCCACTCATCTGCATAGTAGCAGTAAAAATGGACAGAGGGTCAGAGACTAGAGATATTAGAGGAAGAACGAAGAAGAATTGGGGATTGACCACAGATGAGAGCATAGGAAGGAGGCAAAGAGAAAATGTTAACACGTTGATCCAGGTTAACTGAATAAATAAATAAATAAAATTTTTAAAAAGATAGAAATAGAGTTTGGGGACAGGATGCTACTTTGGTTTCAAATGTTTTGAGTGTGAGGAAGTGACAGAACTTGCAGGTGATTGTGGTGGAGGCTATGACTGTGAATCAGTTTTTTTTCTGTTGGTCCATGTGGGAAATCCAGTCCATTGTTTAGACAATAATGACACCTTGCTTCACGTGTTTTTCTACATTACTATGAAAATGATACCTGTATGGAGGGTTAAATCACCTTCTCACATGCCTAACTTTAGGGAGTAATGAAGCAGTTGGGTGCATAAACTCTAGTCCATGTGAAAATACATCACATTTATTTTTCATTAGCAGAATAGCATTTTGTTTACTATCTTGACTTAAATCATTTCTCAGATGAACAATGTTTTCCACAGGACCCTGACAGGTACTAAGATAAGCAGCATACCCAATAATTTGTGCCAAGAACAAAAGATGCTTAGAACTTTGTAAGTTGGATTCTTCTTCTCTTCTCTTCATACTTTTATATATTTCATACATGTTGAGTTTTATTTTTAATTAACTATTTTCATAGGGTGACTTTAACTTATTATTTATTCCCTTCATGGAAATAAGTAGGAGTTTTGTTAGTCCATAGGGTACATAATGTGCATTTTAATTTGATTTTGGGGTTATGTATATGTCACACATCTTGTGACATTACTTTGAACAAAGTAAAACCAGACTAGACTCTTCCTTGATTTTTTTTCTTAGCCTAATTCCTTGTCTTTATTCTAGTTCTTCCAGGGGACTTAGCTAACCAGATTCTGCTCTCTCACCTGTAACCTAAGCAGAGCCCAAATCTTTCTTCGATCAGGAACCAACTAATTGTGTAGTTTTCCAAAAACTTTAAGATGACCCAGACATTGTACATAAATAAATAACTCGTTGTCATGGAGTCCATTCTGACTCATAGCGACCCTATAGGACAAAGTAGAACTGGCCCATAGGGTTTCCAAGGAGCAGCTGACAGATTTGAACTGTTGACCTTTGGTTAGTAGCTGAACCAAGCTTTTAACCGCTATGCCACCAGGGCTAAATAAACAGATAGAGAAGGTAAAAATGTCACTAGAACAAACAAGTTACTAAGTTGTTAATAAGTTTTCAGCAGAGGGAGATGGTAACAAAATAAGTGACTGATTGATTAAGCAAGTAATTAAATGGTGTAGTAAGATATCAAACTTGAACATGATGATCACCCTTGAGAAAAATTGCAGTGGAGTTTGGTTAACTAGAGTTAATTAATTTTAATATTTGATTTCATAGAAATAATTAAGAAGAATGTGAATGTGCATTCCCTGCCTCTTACAGCTTTTTAATTAAAGAACATCACAGAAATTACTTAAGGCACAAACAATATTGTACAAATACAAATATTTAAAAGCATCCATAACTCTACTACTTAAACATAATTTTTATATGTTTAGGTTACGTACTTTAATATATGTGTTAATATATCTTTATATTGTCTATACTCAATGTTATGTATTGGAAGTTTACATATACTAAGCCTACAAACAGAAATCCTAGTGGTGTAGTGGTTAAGAGCTACGGCTGCTAACCAGAAGGCTGGGAGTTTGAATCCACCAGGCACTCCTTGGAAACCCAGTGAGGCAGTTCTACTCTGTCCTATAGGGGCGCTATGAGTTGGAACGGACTCGATGGCAACAGAAGCCTACAAATATTAAGGATGCCATGCTTGTTAAAGTAGAGGGTCAGTGAAAAAGAGGAAGACCCTTAACAAGATGGATTGACACAGTGGCTGCAACAATGGGCTCAAACATAGCAACAATTGTGAGGATGGCACAGGACTGGGCAATGTTTTATTCTGTTGTATATGGGGTCGTTATCAGTTGGAACCTACTTGATGGCACCTAACAACAAGCCTGTTGTATCACTGAGGAGCTCCAGAAGCTAAGTCTTAGAAAAAAAGTAGTTAACTTTTCATGTTCAGTTATATCTCTTTATCACTGATCTTAGTACTACTTTCATTGCTGCTAAGTATAGCTCTTTTTATATAGTGTTCTGATAACATAAAATTAATTTGCTCATTTCCCATTGTTTCAAGGGACTTGTCTTACAACAATATAAAAGACCTTCCGAGTTTTAATGGATGCCACGCTCTGGAAGAAATGTAGGTTGGTCTTTGACTTACTCTTTTTGGTGTGATATATTGTTCGTTCATTGAGCATTTCCTTTTTTAAATAAATGGCTTTTTTATTAAGAAATTAGAAGTTCATATAATCAGATGTTTCTATGAATAAAATGTCAAATTGTACCGGATGTGTTCGTGCAAGCAATTTCTTAGGCAACTGTGTATTAGGCATTCTATGAAATACTATGGGGGTGGGGGTGGAGGAGTTGTGGAAGTTGGTGTATACAACAACAACTTGTCCTAACTATTGAGGGAAACCAGACAGGGATACCAGTAGCCACACATATACCTATGTCATTCTGCTCTGATGGAAGCTGGTAGGGAGGTGGGAGGGAGGGAAGCATTTAATTCTCCCAAGTTTGATCCCCTTCTTCCTATGATAGTCGTCACGGTTGTGTTTCTTGGATTTTTACTCTGTCATATCTCTCACTCCTAAGGTTGGTTGATAAGGAATTTACATGGTGTACCAGTTAACTCCCAGTATAATTTGTGATTAAATATCATTTAGTCGCTTTCGTTTTACAGATGAGTAAGCTATGGTTTTCTGTTTTTCCCTAAATTTTATTTATTCTGTTGTTGTGAGAATATGCACAACAAAACATACACCAAATCAACAATTTCTACGTGTACAGTTCGGTGACATCAATTACGTTCTTTGAGTTGTGCAACCATTCTCACCCTCCTTTTCTGAGTTGTTCCTCTCTCATTAACATAAACTCACTGCCCTCTAAGCTTCCCATCTATCATTAGAGTTGCTGTTTTCACTTTGATCCCGTATAGACAGCTGTTAAAAGAACATAATGCTCAAGGCAAACCTTTTTTTACTAGTTAAGCTAAACTGTTGTTAGGTTTTAAGAAGACTTCAGGGATATTTTTGGTTTAAGGTTTAAAGATTATCTCAGGGCAGTAGTCTAAGGGGTTCATCTACCCTCCATGGCTCCAGAAAGCCTGGAGTCCCTGAGAATTTTAAACTATGTTCTGTATTTTCCCCCTTTTGATCAGGATTCATCTATGGAATCTTTGATCAAAATGTTCGGTAATGGTAGCCAGGCACCATCCAGTTCTTCTGGTCTCATGGCAGAGGAGGCAGTTGTTCATGGAGGAAATTAGATACACATTCCGTATCCTCTTCCTTTTCCTGACTCTCCTTCCTCCTCTGTCACTCCAGGTGAATAGAGACCAATTGTTATGCCTTGGATGGCCGCTTGTAAACTTTTAAGACCCCAGGAACTACGCAACAAACTAGGAGATAGAACAGAAACACTAAACACATTATTAGGCCAATTAACTGGGATGTTGCATGAAACCATGACCCTAAACCTCCAAACCAAGGAACCAAATCCCATGAGGTGTTTGGTTGTACGTAAGCAGCCTCAGCAACTACTCTTTTTTATTTTGTTGTCATTTTGTAACTATATCTATCACACAGCTTTTGCCAGTTCAACATTTTACAGGTGTACCACTTAATGACAGCAATTACAATAATCAGCTGTGCAACCCTACCCTTAATCAATGTGATTTTTCCATCATCGTTAACCCTCCTTTTTCCCTTCCCTCCTGCCGGTTCTCTTTACTTTTAACAAAGTCAATTAATGGTACATATGAGTGAGTATTTAAAGTTAGAAAATGTTTAAGAAATTTTATTTTTTTAATAGATAATACTTTTTTCTCTCCTCTCTTTTTTCTTCCTTTTTATAATTAAAAAAATTTTTTTTTTTTAGTTCTTTGCAACGTAATCAGATCCGTCAAATAAAGGAAGGTACTTTTCAAGGCCTGATTTTCCTAAGGATTCTGTAAGTTTGTCTATGATTATGAGAGACATAAAATTGTTGTCAAGCTATAAATAATATACTATTACAGTTCCCATGTTAACAAATATAATTAAAGATATGATTTATTTTACATAAGTATTGTTGTTTGAAACTTTATCACGTACTTTATAAATAATCTACCTTTGGACTTTTTACCTTAGCTAATTGACAGTGTTGTACATTGGTGAGTAAAAGGTGCAAGAGATATAGCTTGTTTGTTTTCAAGTTATAATAGTGTGGTTTACCAATCCTTTAGGAGTTGAAACTATAGCTAGTGGGCTAAAACTAGCCTGTGGCCTGTTTGTGTAACCTATGTTTTATTGGAATGCAGCCATGCCATTTCATTTAAGTATTGTCTAATGCTACTTTTGCTATACAATGGTATAGTTGAGTAGTTACAGCAGCGCCTGTATGAGCCACAAAGCCAAAAGTATTTACTGTCTTGTCCTCTACAGAAAAAGTTTGCTGACCCCTGCATCAGGATATCTATCATTACAAATATAGCTGATATGCAGCGGAAGCACTCATTTAAAAAATTATTTGTATTTGAGTACATATTTGTATCAGGCATTCTGTAAGCTCTTGGGAATATAGAGATGACTAAGACAGACCTAAAGGTACCCTGGTGGCACATCGGTTAAGTGCTCAGCTGCTAACCAAAAGGTCAGCTGCTTCATGGGAATAGGGATGCGGCAGCCTGCTTCCATAAAGATTAAAGGCTTAGAAGCCATATGGGGCAGTTCTGCTCTGTCCTGTCATGTCGCTATGAGTCGGAATCGACTTGATTACAACAGGATGGATGGAAGACTGACGTTGTCACTGTGTTCATAGAACTTTAGTGCAGAAAACACAGATAAACTAAATAAGTGTACTTTTTTTAACAGAGAAAAAAATTGAAAAATTGAAGTGAAGTAAAATTACATAGATCGAATCCTATTTTCTAGTAGATCCTAGTTAAGAAATAAAACATGCATTCTACTAGGAAATCTTTTATTGGTAGTTTGGGTTGCTAGATTTTTCCTTGTTGTCAGCAGGCTTACTGTGGGCCTTGGAGGTCTTGCGGGAAGGGGACTGGCTCCTAGCTGCCATCACTTCTAGAGCACTGATAAGTGACAACAATGAAAAGCTGGGCTTTTTATGATTTGGAACTAAATTTTTGAATTTTCCTGTTATTCAGGAGATGTGTCATGGACTGAATTCATCTAGTCTTTAAATTTCCACTAAGGCCCAATTTAAGTGTGGTTGGAGGTTATTTCTCTGTTTTATTAATCCTGTAATATCAGAATTACTCAGTGGGTGTTTCTCCATATAGAGTGTGCCTCTCCTGCTGATATGATTTATATTTCCTGCTTGGGAGAAGAATGATATCTGAAGCCCTTCTGGAATGCTCTTGTTTGCATATTGATTGTTTGTCTTCCCTCAGGGCCTTATCACTAACCTTTGAGAAGGCAAATAATAATGAAGCCTGTTTTTATTTTCAGCTTTGTCATGAGCTGGGCTTTTCCTCACCTACTTAATAATACCAAAGGTTATGTCATATCTTTTGTAATTTTTTGAACTGTTAACAGAATGATAAAGTAGAGAAAATTCACAGCTATTTTTAAACAGATGCCAGGTAGAATTACTACTAAATGGAACACATTCTAGGAACTAGATTGTTGTGAAGGAGGCATTCAAAATAATCCTAAAACAATGTGGTCGGACAGGATTGAAAATCTTCATTATCTTATCAGGGATATTGTGTGATTACCTCAGATTCTAAAGTGTAGTTGAAGTAACTAACTGACTTTGTGTTTATTTGAAAGATTAACATGTTATTCTAATAATTGCAGAGATCTGAGTAGAAACCTGATCCATGAAATTCACAGCGGAGCTTTTGCCAAACTTGGGTCAATAACTAACCTGTAAGTAGACAGTTTTATGCAGTAATAACATGAACGTAGTGAATAGCGCTATAGAAACTTGTGATTTAACACTGTCTTATCAAAATACCTTTCGGTATAGTTGTTCCCTTATATAAATGCTAAGCTGTTTTGATGTGTTAACAGCTTCTATGATGGCAAAATAAATGCTAGATCTTCATTTTAGCACAACTAAACTTTATCTTAGAGCTCTCTTATTTCTGACATTAATACATCTACAGATGTTTTTATGTGGTTTGTATCTTAGGAGTTAACAAAGTTTCATATACATTTTAGAGACCTAAGTTTCAATGAATTAACTTCATTTCCTACGGAAGGCCTGAATGGGCTCAATCAGCTGAAGCTTGCAGGCAACTTTAAACTGAAAGAAGCTTTAGCAGCAAAAGAGTTTGTGAATCTCAGGTGTGTTTTTGTTTATTTTTTCTTTTTTGTTGAAGTTATAGTAAGCTCCTAAATTATAGAGTGTCCGGGTTTTTGATGTGGTCCCCATATGTTCTGGGAGGCTATAATTTAAGACATTTTCCACCTCAGTTCTTACAAATTTGGTCAAAAATAGAATTTGACCATTGTTCCATAGCTTTGAGAGTATGAACTGGAGCCACTAATACTATCAGAAAGATGATGCAGCTATTCATCAGAAAGTTTTTTATGCAGTGAACTTCCATTAGCAGCAAGATGATGGGAACCACATAAGTGGGAACCTACAAAAAAATTGATAGATGCTATAATACTTCAAAGAGAAGCTAGAGTTATAGGCGGAACCTTATTAAATATAGTAGAGAAAGGGTTTGGAAGTATTATTGTGGAAGAAAAAATAAATATTTTCACTATATTTATGTGAGCAAAGTACATTCATTTAGTGGTAAAAAGTCATAGGACCTGGGGGTATTAATTTTAAATAAAACCGGTTTCATATAATAAATTGGGGGTGATTAATTCATTTATAAAAGGAGTCTGATAAGATTTTACTACAAATTGTAGTATTGCTATTAGAATTTTAATGCAGTTTGATTTATAGTCAACTCTTATGAGCATCTTTTATATAAAGGGAGAAACTCATGGTGTCCTATGACACCGGAGCTCATTTTATAGATGAGGAAAGCAAGGCTGAGAGAGGATGAGTGACCAGCCGAAACCATGTGACAGTCAGGTCTTTCTGGCTCCTAGGCTGGAGCTTTCAAAGATTAAAACGCTTTTTAAAAACAAAAGCATGCCTTTGAAGTTGTTGAATGTAGGTTTTACATTTTTTTTCCCCCAGGTCTTTATCTGTACCATATGCTTATCAGTGCTGTGCATTTTGGGGTTGTGACTCTTATGCAAATTCAAACACAGAAGATAGCAGCCTCCAAGACCACAGTGTGGCAAAGGATAAAGGCAAGTGCATGGACTTTTTAAAACAGAACACTCTTTAAGGCAGTCATCAAAGTTTCTACTATTGTTATCCTTTTGTGAAGGATCACTATGAAACCTGTGAAGACAATGGAATTTACTGTGTTACTGGCATCTTTACTGTGTTATCAAACCTCATCAGGCTAAATTTACGTCATATACATGAGGGAGAGTTACAGGAAAATATGGTTCTTTTGAATTGCATAATATTTTCATTAAACATCCTTTATGTTATCTATCAGGTACCGCTGATGCAGCAGGTGTCACAAGCAGTGCTGAAAATGAAGAACATAGTCAAATAATTATCCACTGTACACCATCAACAGGTACGCCCAACACATTTTGCTGCATTTTAAACAAACATTAGGCAAAAAGGCATCTAAGACTTTTGGGGATTAGATGTGATTTCTGTGATAGGTTTAGGATGACTACATGATCTCTTAAAACCTTTTGATTCTAAATGTGATCTGTGGGCCAGAAGCATAGGCATCCTTTGTAGACTCTCAGGCCCAGACCCACCAAATAAGAATCTGAGTGTTAGCAAGCTCCCCAGGTGAGGGTTAGAGCGCATTAAAGTTTGAGAAGCACTGCTTTATGCTCCTTTAACTCTAGGACTATTCTATAAGTTACTGGTCTATAAGAATTTTTAGTTTTATCCACTTCCCTCCCCGCCCCCATAATGCAAGCTTGCTTTCCCGTTTCTTTCTAATTTACTTCATTGATCACTGGTAGATTTGGGAAAGTTACTAAGCTGAAGCCACATATTTGGTCATGTTGTCATGACATATTCTTCCTAATCTACCAAATAAAGTGGATTTAGAATTTTACTGTAGAAGAAAAGATGAAATATTTTGACTAAACTGTGTGCTATAAAGTTAGATTCCTTTGTTAGTATAATGTCACGGGACGATCTGGACATTAATTTCATGACACAGTATTATAATTATTATGGATTTATTAATGATTACTGCTGAATTGTGAGCTCCTGATGGAACTATATATATATTTAATACTTAGCACAGTGCCTTGTAGAGTATAAGCATAAAGTTACCAGATGACTGAAATGGATTGCCAGGAATCATTTATGTAATTTATTTTATTGTGTGTTAGTCTCTATATCAATTGTTGGAGGTTAAGCAGTGCCGATGGCTCACTTGCCCTTCTGGGGTTCATGTGTTGGCTGATACGTATAAATAACTGGCAACCAAATGAGAAGGGAATAGTTTTATTAAAGGTGAGGCTAGACCTGAACATGTAGCAATTCCATTTCTTCCACACTAAACCTAAACCTTGGGGTTGACCAGGAGGAAAACTGGTCTGAGTTCATGTCTCTCCTGAGGCTGTAGCAGGGATGAGCTGCAGGCCTGCCTCTCCCACTCAGTTCAGTAACGCAGAGTGCCAACCCACAGAGAGCCTCTAAGTCCGCCCAAAGACACCGTGCTTACTGCAGAAGCAGGAAGTACAGGCCAGCCCTAGACCTTCTGTCAGGACTAGGAGGAGGGGGCAGGCTTCCAAAGACAGAGACTGGGTAGAGCCTGCTCTCTAGGCTTTCGACGCAAAGTAACTGCACCTGCCAGTGAACCACTTTCCAGAGGTACCTTGTTCTCCTAGGTCAGATGAGCTAATAGTCCTTCCTTGAAGGATGAGTTCAGATGCAGAAATAAAGGCAACTTTCTCTCTTACCACTTCCCTGAGGGTGGAGTTAAAAAAAAAAAATTAAGAATTAAGACCAAGTCTCTTGAACACAAGAGGACAAATATTGTGTGATTCCACTTATATGAAATGTCTGTAGTAGGCAGATTCATAGAGGCAGAAAGTGGACTAGAAATTAACAGGCTGCGGGGGTGGGAGGGGTATTGCTTCATGGGTACAGTGTATCTGTTTGGGGGGATGAAAAAGTTTTGGAAATGATGGTTATACAACACTGTGAATGTAATTAATGTCACTGAAATGTACACTTAAAAATGGTTAAAATGGAAAATTCATGTATTTTACCACCATAAAATAAAAAGTGAAGGGTTACGTATAAGTCGGATAAATGGTGCCGAGCTGGCCCTTTTAGAACTCTGTATATCTCAAAGCCTGGAATGCTTTACCTGCTATATCAAATTCCATGACAGTTCAGAAAAATAAATCAGAACACGTCTTTTAGACAATTGTAAAAACAGTTTACTTGTGTTTTGTAGTCAAAATTTTTTCTTTAGTAATTTTTAAATAAAACACTTGTCGTTTGTGATATAACTAATATGTCAAAGTCAGTTACTGGAATCCACAATTCAGGCCTATTAAATTAGCTCTTGAAATCTTAGTTTAAGTTATACAGATTTTCATTGGACATAGCTTTGTTTGAATGATTAACATTACTGTGTTAGTCCTAGGTATATGATTTTACTGGATATCCTTGGTCAGTTTAATCAAACACTTTGAAATCTCAAATTTTTCTGGATGAAAAATGGGGTAATTATCTTAACCTGTCTTATCAGATTGCCTTTGAGTCATGGAATTGTGTGTAAACATGCACATACACACACACACACACACACACATATACACATACATATATAATTATTATAAAGTATACTTTGGGATTAGGAAGGAAGAAGAAAAAGAGAACTAATATTTACTGAAGTCCAACTGTGTGCCCAGTAACCTGCTTAGGTACCTAGGCAGGTAATTAGGTATGCAGTTTTACTTAAGCTTCACCACTCTATGAAACAGGCATTATGATTCACCAATGAGAAAATGTTTACAGGTGTTTTAAGTTGCTTTCTCAAAGTCATAATAGCAAGTTGTTGTTGTTAGTTGCCATGGATTCGGTATGTAGGACAAAACAAAACGTTGCCCAGTCCTGTACCATCTTCACAATCATTGCTATGCTCTAGTCCATTGTTGCAGCCACTGAGTATTTTGAGTGCCTTCCAATCTAGGGGGCCCATCTTCCAGCTCTATAACCAACAATACTCTATTGTGATCCATAGGGCTTTCATTGGCTGATTTTCAGAAGTAGGTCTCCAGGCTTTTCTTCCTAGTCTGTCTTAGTCTGGAAACTCCACTGAAACCTGTCTACCATGGATGACCCTGCTGGTATTTGAAATATCAGTAGCATAGCTTCCAGCATCATAGCAACGTGCAAGCCACCACCGTACGAAAAACAGACAGGTGGTAGAGTAGCAAGTTGTTAATCTTAAATCCAACCCTAGTTTCTCTGATTCCAAACTCTATTCCTACAGTGTATCAAGTACCTTCCATGTGCTAGACACTGTGTATTGTATATTAACTTAGGTATTAGAGAAAGTGAAAAAAAATTTTTTTAAATATCACTGTATGGCCTTACCAAACATTTAATAAGGTAAATTAGAGTCAGTTATTTTTAAAATATCCTAGTCCGTGACTATAGTATCTCAGAAGTACTGATCTCTTTCAATTTGGTAGAAGATTAAATTATTCTAGATTTACCTCTCATTAGTTTCTTTATTAGGCTATATCATTAGGAAATATGGTGTTTTCTAAATTGTCTCTTATTTCTCTCTGTATTTTTCTCATTTTAGGTGCTTTTAAGCCCTGTGAATATTTACTTGGAAGCTGGATGATTCGTCTTACCGTGTGGTTCATTTTCTTGGTTGCATTGTTTTTTAACCTGCTTGTCATTTTAACAACATTTGCATCTTGTACATCACTGCCTTCCTCCAAATTGTTCATAGGCCTGATTTCTGTGTCTAACTTATTCATGGGAGTCTATACCGGCATCTTGACTTTTCTGGATGCTGTGTCCTGGGGCAGATTTGCTGACTTTGGCATTTGGTGGGAGACTGGCAGTGGCTGCAAAGTAGCTGGGTTTCTTGCAGTTTTCTCCTCAGAAAGTGCCATATTTTTATTAACATTAGCGGCCATTGAAAGGAGCTTATCGGTAATGAAAAATGGGAAAAGCAGTCCCCTCAAACAATTCCGGGGTGCTGCTTTTTTTGCTTTCCTGGGTGCTGCAGTAGCAGGCTGTTTCCCCCTTTTCCATAGAGGGGAATATTCTGCATCACCCC
Source organism: Dugong dugon (assembly GCA_030035585.1). Lineage (NCBI taxonomy): Eukaryota > Metazoa > Chordata > Mammalia > Sirenia > Dugongidae > Dugong > Dugong dugon. Next base: position 99,173,889 of record CM057467.1, on the reverse strand, counting down.
TGTGTTTGCCATTTCCCACAGGGGAAACACCATCCTTGGGATTTACTGTTACCTTAGTGCTTTTAAATTCCCTAGCATTTTTATTAATGGCCATTATCTACACTAAACTTTACTGCAACTTGGAAAAAGAGGACCTGTCAGAGAACTCACAGTCTAGCATGATTAAGCATGTTGCTTGGTTAATATTCACCAATTGCATCTTTTTCTGCCCCGTTGCATTTTTCTCATTTGCGCCATTGATCACTGCAATCTCTATCAGCCCTGAAATAATGAAGTCTGTTACTCTGATATTTTTCCCGTTGCCTGCTTGCCTGAATCCAGTCCTGTATGTTTTCTTCAACCCAAAGTTTAAAGAAGACTGGAAGTTACTGAGGCAACGTATTACCAAGAAGAGTGGATCGGTTTCCATTTCCATCAGTCGCCAAGGTGGCTGTGTGGAACAGGATTTCTACTATGACTGTGGCATGTACTCACATTTGCAGGGGAACTTGACTGTGTGTGACTGCTGCGAATCGTTTCTTTTGACAAAGCCAGTATCATGCAAACACTTAATAAAATCTCACAGCTGTCCTGCACTGGCAGTGGCTTCTTGTCAAAGAGCAGATGGCTATTGGTCCGACTGTGGCACGCAGTCTGCCCACTCTGATTATGCAGATGAAGAAGATTCCTTTGTCTCGGACAGTTCTGACCAGGTGCAGGCCTGTGGACGAGCCTGCTTCTATCAGAGTCGAGGATTCCCTTTGGTGCGCTACGCTTACAATCTACCTAGAGTTAAAGACTGAATTAATGTGTCTGTAACTGTTTCCCCCACCAACAAAAATCACAGTGTTTATAGAGTCAACCTTATTCTGTGGAAAGCACTTCTGTAATCACTGCCTGGGGTCACTTAGAAGAAGGGGAAGGTGGTAGTATACATCTCAAACCATACATTTTCAAAGAACAGGTGCCTAAGTTATAAATTGGTTAAAAAACAAAAACATCCAAGCGATGTGTGGTTTATTTGAAACAAATTTCTAACTTGAAAAGGATTTTAGGTAGAGTAGCAATATAACGTTAGTGTTCTCTGATCCATAAGCAAATTTATACCTAATTCTGAATTAAGCACAAAATAAAGAACAGCTGTTAATATTTTTTTTAATTATTTTGAAATGTGATTTTTATATACCTGAAGAAAAAATCTTGCTAATTTTAACGTTTTTTAGTATATTATCACTAACTAATGTTTTTTAGTGTATTAATCTCAGGACAACTTACTGCAGGGCCAAAAAAGGGATTGTCTCCCAGGTAGAACTGTGAGCGTATACATAGGCATTACTTGATTGTGTTTTCTGTTTCCATCTTTGACATGATCGAATCATAAATTTTGCTTAAGTGACTTATAAATCTAAAACCTTAAGGTGTTTTTAAAACAATATTAACAGCTGTTAGACAAAAACAGTAAAATAGCTGAACATTTGTTCTCAGTCATTAAACATTGCTTTGGTGCAGTCACAGTAATTTTTTTCCTCAGTGTTTGTGATCATATTACTAGGAAAAAGTAAAGGGCTAATTGCCACGTGGGTTTTGTAGATTTGGCTAAACTGCCAACTAATATGGGGTTTTTAATAGGATCTGAAGGATCTGATGGCTCCGTGTAATGTTCCCATTAATAAACACCACCTAATATCATTGGAAGAATTTTCCAGTTCTGTTGGTATGGTATCTATTTATAGCTTGAATTAAATAGAAAGTAGACTTTTGTAAATAATTGCATTTAATTGGAAACAATTGGGAGTAATAATGAAAGCATTTACATTTATTTCTTAGTTGGGTTTTCCTGAACCTGTGCTATTACATGGAAGCTTCCATACATTTTCCCCTTACTGTGATTACAAAAGAGCCTATTCAACAGCTCAGATGCTGAGCTTTGGTAAGATAAGACAAATATATCATTAAGAAAAACAAAAAATAGAAATAAAACTTAGTCCTATGTTTTTTTAAAAAATAAAATTGTACTTGATTCTCATGTATGGACTTTTGGCATGTCACTATGGAGTCTTCAAGTTATAAATGTTCAGTATGTTTTTTGAACAATATGCTAAATCCATAGCAAACCCACTGCCATATTAGTTATTCTGGATATACTAAAAAACATTAAGCTAGATTGCAGTTTAATAATTAAACTGTATATACTGTGCATATAATGAATTTTTATCTTATGTAAATTATTTTTAAAACACAAGTTGGGAAATGTGGCTTCTGTTTATTTTGTTTAATTAAAGCTACCTCCTAAACAATAGTGGCTGCCAGTAGCAGAATGTTAAATTGTGGTTTATATACTTTTTTTGCATTGTAAATAGTCTTGATTGTACATTGTCAGTGTAATAAAAACAGAATCTTTGTATATCAAAATCATGTAGTTTGTACAAAATATGGGAGGGAGTTATTTACAGTGTGTTGTAATTTTGTAAGGCCAACTATTCACAGGTTTTAAACATTGCTATCATGTTTGTATATTTACACATCTGACAAATATTAAATCATCACTTGGTAAAAATAGCGTAGGAAAAAGTTGTTTTTTTGTTCTTGTTTTTTCAAAATTCAAATTACTAAAAACTGTTTACTTCATTCATTTAAGAACTAGAATAGCAGATATATAAAATATTTGGTAAACTGCTATAAATATGGTATGAAATGTAATACTGTACTCAGTGTTTGAAATTATCAAAGTTTCTAGTAAGCAATCTATTTTGCCTTAATTTAAAACTAGGTACAATAAAGAATTTTAGTGCTAAAGTAATAAAGTAGAATTACTAATAATTTTCATAATAAAGTAAAAAGTATTCAAAATTATGTTGGAAGTAACCATTAAAAAACACTATTTTGATACTTACCTGTACATATTTAGGAACATTTTGCTGAAATTTACAAGTAATTGTCCTACCTTAAGCCTGAACCATTCCCATGGAAAACAGATTGTGAAATTTAAGAGAATACCATCAATTAGTTCTTTTATTAAAAGCCAATAATCAAAAAATCTGCATGATACTAAATGTTCTCTGTTGCCCACAAATACCTCAGTATTGATGATCCCAAAGCCCTCATTTAAAAAATGAGGAAATAGAGGGCTTAATGAAATTTAATTGAATACCTGAATCACATAGCAAATCAGAACCCAATACCTCTTAATTCTGAACATAGGTTTGTTTTTTAACCTCAGTATATGTTAGAAATTTCCATAACACCATGTACCCATCACTTGACTTTGACATTTATCAATAGCACATGGTCAGCCTTGTTTTATCTTTATCCTACTCAGTTACTTCCTCCAATGCCCCTTGGATTATTTTGAAGCAAATATAAGACATCATATCGTTTCATCTGTAAATACTTCAATATGTCCCGAGATAAATTTTTTAAAGTTGCATAATACATTGCTACAGGGCTGACTGGTAATGGCATTATTTTTGCAACAAAGTCAGAAGCTTATAGATGTGAATTTTTAAGCAAAAGTCACTCTTCACTTTATACAGGTTACAGAGCTAGCAAGAAATATTAAATATACCATCAAAGTGAAATGATTAGTAAAGAGAGATGTTACTAAGTCAATGCTTTAAACCTTCAAGGGAGAGGCTGTCTTTTGAGCTTACTTATATATTTATATATAATTCTACTAAGCTTGATTATGGCTTCTCAGCTACAGTAATGAAAAGGCACCTTAAGAAAGGAGACCACAGGACTCGATTACATTCAGGAACCAGAACTATTCGGCTCTTTGCTTCTTAGCCTTTGGGGCTCCAGTGTTGCTACAGCATAATGCAATCGTTGATCATAATGAAGACACTGAAGCATCAAGGAAAGGTTATACTTTGTTTAGTAAAATGTTTTAAGGAGGCAAAGAAGTATATGACTTTTTAGATTCCCATACCAAAAGGTTAAAGTAGAAACGTTTTGGTGTTTAAGTGACATAATTTACCATTCATCTGTTAGGTCCTGTGCTAGACGCTTTGAGGAGTAATGAATGAGATACGACTGTGACGTTGATTGTTCCCCTATTTTACAAAGTAGAGAAATAGGACTTGGAAAGGTCAAACAGCTTGTTTAAGGACGTAGTAAGAGGAAAACCATTGATTGAAGTCCAGGTCCTTTTTTATACTAAAACCTGTTTTTCCCACTACAGTTATGTAGGTTTTATCTATTGGGAAATAGCTTTCCAAGGTTACCTCCTTTATGAAGCCCTAAAGGGGCCCAGCGCCTTTTGATGCTGTTGTTTTGATTCTAGAAATGTTCTGACAACAGGATTTCACCAGAGACAGGTCACTGTTGAATAACTGGGATACAGTACGCCTACTCCATTAAGCGAATTTTATTCCTTGACCGATTTTATGACTCAGTTAAATTGCTTCAGTTTTCTCCCATTTTCCTTTTAATGAAATTTTTAACCAATTTTCCACCTAGTTTTGACCATGTATGTTAAAAGTATAGCGTCTGCATTCTGAATTGCCCTTAACCAAAAAGCAAACCCATTGCCCTCGAGTGGATTCTGATTCATAGCGACCCTATATGAGATGACACTATAAGATAATCAGTTGTCCTTACTTGATATTATTTCTCCTGTATATAATTCTGTGTCAAATTTTGCAGATGTAATTTTGTCGAAGATTTTGCTGTCACTTTCGGTCAATAACAAATTTTGCTGTGTGCTGTTTTAGCCATTATGAGTTTTCACTGTGTATTTTTACCAATAATATGCATTATGAATGGAGACAAAAACAGTATTTATTTACAAGTGTATGCAGTTTTGTCAGCAGTAGCATGAAGAAGCTTTCAGCTTTATGGTCCTTCACCTCTCCAAAGCCACCCTCGACCCCACTCCCAATCACTAAGAGTGGGCCTTCTATGGGCCCGCAAAATTTTTCCTTCCTTCATAAAACGCTTATCACAGCATATTTTAACAATATGTTTCTTCACCACAAAACAATGAGGACCTCGGGAGTAAGGGCAGGGCTTTTATTTATCCCCTGTGGTTAGCACAAGACCTAGCACACATTAGAGGCCAAAAAATTCACATGCATAAAGAAACTAGATCCCTGGCAAATGAGATACTATCAAAAACAATAAACGCTTGCCTCCAAAGTGCATTCTTGGATACTTAAAGTTCACTCCCTCCCCCACATGAAATATGGCCGTGTGCTGAATAAAATTACGACTGATGCCTATAGCCCTGGTCTTTCAAGGCTATAGGCAGATTAGGCTTCCGCCTCGTTCCATTTAAAAGCCTTTCTCAGAGCAGTTTTAATGCACCAAATGATCTTTCAACGCCACAGTAAGCAAGAGAACGGGCCCTCAAAGTTGCAAACCGAGAGCCGGACGGCGCCGGTGAGAGAAGCACCGAGTTAGACAAGCTCGCAAGCAGTAGGCACCTTCAAGACTCGGGAAGGAGAGCTGGCAGTGTACTCAAGACGCGAAGCCGAGTGGAGAAAACCACGCTAACCAGGCCGGGACAAAGCCCTCCCGGCCTCCACGCGTCGCCAAGGCAACCGGGGGAGCGTGCCGGCCTGGATTGGCCGGACCCAGCGCTCGCAGGGCCTGCTGGGAGAACACGTGTCCGCCGCAACGCTGCCGGTTTGAACTTGGCGGGGCAGATGTGGGCGGTCGGGCGGCAGGGGGTTACTTCTGTGTCTCCTCACACCTGGTTTCCGGCGGACTGTAGGCCCAAGGCTCGGCATTCTTCAGGCTCTTTCTCCGTCTTCATGGCGGGCGCACGGGGGCAGGGGCGGGAGGTGGTGACGGTGTCCTTGTGCTCTTCGTCGCCGCCGCCGAGCTGCAGCAATTCCACCATGTCGCTGTTGTCTCCCCTCGGCCACCAGAGCTTCCCGTTTGACGAGGATGACGGTGACGAGGAGGATGAGGAAGACGTGGACGAAGATGACCATGACTCAGAGGCCAAGGTGGCGAGCCTGAAAGGAATGGAGTTACAGGGGTGCGCCAGGTAAACCCGAGGCCGCCCGGCCGATACAGCCATTCTCAAGATACCTTAGACACTCTAAGTACCTTCCTCTGCCGACCAAACACACGTCTGTTTTCTGCTTCAAAGGCGTTCCTTCTCCCTTTTTTGCGCTTAAAGAGTTTGGGGTTTCCTTACGATGCGTAAGCAGCAAAGTCCTGGATCAGCTTACAATTAACAGCATGTCTTCTGTGATTCTTAGTCCTTTTTCCTGAGGATATGATGATTGTTACAATCTCGCTCTCCACTAAATTGCTACTATTTAAGGAGGTTTATGAACCCTCAAAAGCCAGATAGTGGACTCCCAAACTCTTGTTCAAACACTTAACATCAGAATGTGGTTTACTGCACCTTAGTATTACGTGTGGTTATTTTGAAAAATCTACCCATTTCTAGTAATGTAGTAAACAGTACATTAGTCAAGACAAAGAGCTTAATCATAGAAGGGCCGAAGCACAGAGGTTAGAGATGTCAACCTCAGCATCCAGAGCCAGCGTTGGGTCTTGTCTGAACACTTCCTTACAGTGGGATAGAAGTCATTCAATCAAAAAATGTTAGAACCAAAGGGATTATTACAGCCATCTTAAATTGTTTATTTCTACAATTCATTCAGCAAGCATTTATTTTGTGCCACATACTAGTCTAGTATTTGGGACTGTAAATAAGATAGAAATAATCTCTTCCCTCATGGAATTAAATCCTAGATCAATCTACTCATTTTACAAATAAGAAAACTGCAATTCAGAATACAAATAAAAAGTCTGATCCAAAACCATACACCTCATTATTAATCTAGCTGGGGCTAGTACCAAAGTGCACCAGTATGTTCTCTCTTCCTTGTACTACATGACTGTTAGTGGATATATAGAAATAGGAGCAAAGGGCCTAACCCTGCAGAAATTTCTTTTTCTGAGACAGGCCTGAGTAATGCAGGTCCATTCTGGGGTGGACTCATTACATCCTCTTCAGGAAATGTAAGTTCCTAATTGTGGCTAAGAGCTTGGCTGCTAACCGAAAGGTCGGTAGTTAGCCGCTCCTTGGAAAACCTATGGGGCAGTTTTACCCTGTCCTGTAGGGTCGCTATGTATGAGTCAAAATCGACTAGGCTGTAACAGGTTTTTCTTTGGTTTTAATTGTCAAACTGTACAAAGCACAGTACGGGAGATCTGAGAAAGACCAGAGAACACGTTTAATGTATAAGTATCAAGATAGTTCCGTTGAGCATAAGTCATTTACACCCAGAGTGAGTGAATGGAATATGGAACCATGTGAAGTGAGCCATACACAAGGTTACAAGAGTGAGTCTCTTTAAGGATGAGAAGTAAAAGTAAGTCCGTGGTTGGAACAGAGATCAGAAAGAGTAACCAAGCAAATCACTTCTCCAGACTGGCCATCTCCAGCAACCTGATAAATGTTAGAGTTTCAGGAGTCCATTTCCACCTGGGTGTATACAGGGATTCTTCAGGGCTGAGTTGGTACCAGAGTTTTTTTAAATACGTTTTTTAAGGTTTTGGAAAATACCTTCCAAGTATAAACAACAGGATTGAGTAATGTGAAGGAGTGAATGGCCATCAATACTACAGCTCAGCTACTGAGACCTTGCATCACCTTCTAAGAGCCAAAGCCCTGACCAAATGGAGCCCACCAGGGAAGGAGCCAGACATGTTTCGCGTTATCCAGATCCTGAATGAGCTGATCACACTGGGAGGGTTGTGTTTGGGGCGGGGGTGGGGATTGGCTAAGGCTACCTTTTTTTTTAAATCACAGTTCAGTCCCTATCAATCAAAGGGATTGGTGGGCTATGGGTCTGGAAAGAAAATGTGGGATTTGTCAGGCAGTGTGTGTCGCAAATGTCAGATGCATATTAGGTGCTCAAATATCTGAATGAATGCAACCTCCTAGAGAGGTTCAGTAGGAGAATTCTTGCCTTCCATGTGGGAATTCTGAGTTTGATTCCTGGCCAGTGCACCTCATGCACAGGCACCACCCATCTGGTCTGTGAGTGGAGGCTTGCGTGTTTCATGATGATGAACGGGTTTTCAGCAGAACTTCCAGACTAAGATTAGAAAGAAAGGCCTGGCAATCTACTTCCAAAAATCAGCCATGAAAACCTATGGATCACAAGGGTCTGATCTGCCACAGATTTGGGGGATGGCGCAGGATCAGGCAGTTTTTTGCTCTGTTGTGCACGGAGTGTCAAAAGTCAGGACCAACTGGGACAGCAACTCAGGAAGCTAACGAGAACCAGAGATTGGCTTGAGAAAACTGAAGGAAGCGGAACTGACATGACTAGATGACTATATGGGTGTGGGAAGTAAGAGGGACCAGGTGTGGAAGGGGAGCAGCAGGAGGTGTTAAAGATCTGCGTGGTTTCTGGCTCAGGTAAATGGTAGATGGGTGAAACTATCACTGAGGTAGGATTATAAGAGGAGGAACATAATTTTTTGTGGGGGAACAAGTGGTAGGTGGGTGGTGGAAGATGATTACTCATGTTTTGGACTGATTGAGTTTGATATGTAAGTGGAGCTGTCTCTCAGGTGGTTGGAAATAAAGATCTGGAGCTCAGGAGAAAAGTCTAGCTTGGAATTACTGTTCTGGGTATCATCAGAATGTAGTAATAGTTGAAACTATAGAGCAGTGAGGTCATTCACAAGACCGAAACGGAAAGACACGTCTAAGAAATAACACATCAACAGTGTCTCTCACTAGAATACAATTCCATGAGGGTATGGATGAATGAAGAAATACAGCAGCAAAAAAAGAAAAAATGAGTAAGCTGAAGCTATGAGGTAGAGAAAAGTTGTGCTTAACAGCAGGTGAGGCAATTAGTTGCCAGAAGTAGAAGTGTTAAAGAGATTAGTAACAATAGTCTCTAAAGCTGCCTTGGGTCCTGAATAACTTTTCTTCCCATGGGTGCTGATTTTTGAGCTTTCCCTGAGTATTGTGAGGCTTGTGTATCTGGCCAAGTCCCTGTGTTGTTTATTTACGTATACTTATGGTACCTTTCCCTTCCCCTCTTCTCTTTAGCTTGAGTCTGTAGTTAATTTTCCTTATACGCAGAAGAGACAGACTGACAGAAGGTGCATGGTGGAGATGGAGGCTATGGTAGGACATAACCAGCCTAAAAAAAAATCTGGTGAAAGGGAGTCAATTGAAATGTTTGAGAAGGGTCATTTTATTTTTATTTCTGCTAACTTTCAAAACAATTTCACTTACAGGAAAGTTGAAAAGAGAGTATCCTTTTGTTCATGCATTACCCAAAAAAAAAAAAAAAAAAAAACAAACCTGTTGCTGTCGAGTCGATTCCAACTCATAGCGACCCGATAGGACAGAGTAGAACTGCCCCATAGGGTTTCCAAGAAGAGCCTGGTGGATTCGAACTGCCGACCTTTTGGTTAGCAGCCGTAGCTCTTAACCACTGCACCACCAGGGCCTCCCCAGTTATTAACAGATTTGCTTTATAAATCTCTTTGTATATACATGTTCTTTTTTTCCTGAATCATTTAAGAATAAGTTGCAGACATGATGCCGCTTTATTTCTAAATATTTCAGTGTGTATTCTACATAACTGCAGTATACTTTCCAAAATCAGGAAAAAACATTGTTACAGTACTGTTATCTAATCCCCATACATTATTCAAACTTTGCCATTTGCCCAATAATGTCCTAAAAAGGAAGAAGGGAATGGGAGAGGAAGGGAAGTCTGCTCCAGGATCTGATTAGGATCATACATTTTAATTCCAGTCCAGTTGCTGACGACTTGATTCTGATTCATAGCTACCCTATGTGTGTCAGAGTAGGGTTTTTAAAACCATGGGGTTTTTAATGGCTGATTTTTCAGAAGTAGATCACCAGGCCCATCTTCTGAGGTGCCTCTGAGTGGACTTGAACCTCCAACCTTTCACTTCACAGCTGAGGTGTTAACTCTTTACACCACCCAGGGACTCTGCATTGTAATAGTTGTCCAGATAAAAGATTTTTAAAGGAAAAAGAGTGTTGGCATTGAGTTTAATGGACTGGGTGTGGGTTATCTCAGTGGATTTTTAAATAATATGGTTTTAGGAAAGGAAGATATTCAAAGGCAGTTTGATGGATAAATTAATTTAAATATTGGTCTTCCTTTAATGATGTTTCATATACATATATGTATTTACATAGAATTCACATACATTTACGTATAAATCACAATATTATAAATCGCAGCACTAAATACATAATTACTGCTTACACTGTACAGCGAAGTGATTTTGACTAGTAAGCCAAAGAGTTTTATGTACAATGCTATACTATGCTTTCTGTACTAGTGAGGTTGAATCAGAAGATACCCAAGAAGAACAGAAACAGGTGCGCTTACCAGAAGGCAGCCTGACACCATGGGAAGTGTGGTTTGTTGGCAAAGAAAAAGAAGAACGTGACCGTTTACAACAGAAAGCTCTAGAGGTAAAACTAGGTGGTTTTCTTTTTATTTAATCTGGGAGCTCACAGAGTAGAGCTGCTCTTGAAATTAAAATGTTAACGCCTCCCAAAACAAAGTTTTTGCATTTGCTGTATCAGTTTACTACATCAATTTTAATAACTCTGTTATTATAAAAGTAGTATGTATTCACTGTAAGAGCATTTGGAAAATATAGATAAGCATAATTAAGAAAATTTAAATCTCCTTTAATCTTACCATCCGAAGGTAATCACTGTTAATATTATGAGGGATAGCCTTCCAGATTTTCTTCCATGTAAATTTTAAAAACATACATATGTAGAAATGTATGTACATAGACACTTAACAGTGGAGCTTGATCATATGTACATTTAACTAAGGCTAAGTCAAAATCAGGAAATGACATTTTACAAGGTGAAATTTAACTGTATACACTCAGTAAAAATTTTAAGGAAAGAGAGAGACAAAAGTTGAAATAGACATAGGAATCTACCTCCTCATCACTCAAAGAGCATGTTCCTTAGAATGAATACCTGCTGGGAGATGGGAATCTGTTGGTCTTTCAGGGTGTTTCCATTTTTGTCTGACTCCCTGCCTGGCTTATAGATGTTTCTCTGTGTGTGATTCCAGTGTATAAACATATGTATTGTGTGTGTGTGTGCATGTAATATGAGTCTGAAACATAAGTCAACTACTTCATCTGGAGCTCAACTGAAACAACTTTAGGGAAGAGGTCTAATACATTTTTCACCCATAATTTTGACTATGGACGATTTTTGACTCATGCACTGACTTGAAAACCTAACCCCTATGTAGGATGCAACTTCCCCAAATGACTTTGTGTGTTTGTGTGTGTGTATGTATATGTGGACACCCTGGTGGCCTAGTGGTTAAGAGCTATGGCTGCTAACCAAAAGGTTGGCAGTTCGAATCCACCAGGCTCTTCTTGGAAACCTCGTGGGGCGGTTCTGCCCTGTCCTGTAGGGTTGCTGTGAGTCAGGATCGACTCAATGGCAGTGTTTTTTTTTTCAGGTTCAATGAGTGTATGTTTGTTGTGGGGTGGGGTTGCTATCCATCACTATCAGGACTCTCACTAACCAAACAAAAAACAAATAACTCTAGATACATTTTCACATGAATCCCTCATGCTTCAAACTCTTACTAGTTGCTGTCTACTACCTAGCAGCCAAATGGATTTAGATAATTTGGTGTTACTGATTATCCAAACTCTCTCTCTTGAGTTCTCCTTATCCAAACACAGGAACCAAATAGATTTGGATTGTGAATACTTGTTGTTTTTAATGAAATAGAATGAAACTCTTTTGTAACCTTCTTTCTTCTGCCTGTTACATTGTTATTATATTTCCATATCATTGAATATTTTTGCATCATCATTTTAAATGGCTGCCTAATATTTTATTAAAATACACTTTAAATGTATTAAATACATATATTAAAATATACTTAGCCAGTTCATTGTTGGTGTATATTTAAGTTTATTCTCAACTATTAGTAACCATATTGCCATAAAAATCCTTGGAACTAAAGTTTTGCCCATATCCTTAACATTCCATGGAATAAATTTCCTGTATCAGTTTTGAAACTAGTTGTTTATTTCTGTAATGGGTATCTAATGAGGTAGGCAGTTTCATGTTCAGGAGGCTTGGCCTGATTCGGATGATTGTAGAAACCAGTGCATTATGCCATTTTCCTATTATATAATACTTTGTTTTCTAGTTTACAAATTTATTCCTGGAAAAATACACTGTGAGAGAAGCACTTGTTTTCTCTTAGAAGGCCACAGGGTTTGAGCAATGTTTGGTGTCAGGCAGGCTTAATAAACGCTCTAGTTGCAAACTTGCTATTTGCTGGGTGACTTTAGGCAAGTTACTTAAACTTTTAAACTTCAATTTCATCCTCTTTACTAGAGGGATAACATAATACCTTTGTCACAGGAAATTTTGTGAGGATTAAATGAGACAAAGTATAAAGATGGCTGGTTTTGATTTTATCAGTACTTTTTATATCATTGTTATTCATGGCCTTCTTAAAGCCTTTTCATTTATTTTCAGAATTAGTTTATATTATTGGGACCCCAGCCAGACTCTCTTCTCTTACCTCAACCTCAGTGTTACCATTACAAATTACATAATTTAGTGCAGTGGCTTTCAAAATATTTGCTTACAGTGAGAAATCTGCTTTGTGTTACGTACAAGCATATATATACACACACATACTTATCTGAAATAATATTTTAACTGTGTGCAATATACTAATGCTGCATTCTTTTTTCTTTTTTTTATGAGGCTAGTCATAAGCCATTAAATTGATTTTAGACTCACAATTTGGAAAACACCAGTGTGTAGGTGTAGTGAGTCAGTGGAAAAGTAGAATTCAGTTTATGGTATTTTGCTTTATGTCTGGCCGTGCTAGTAGTCACTTTTTACGTTAAAAAAATGGAGGATCACTTCAAGTCAATTTTAGAGTCAATATACAAAGAAAGAAGTTAATTAAATTACAGGACTGCACTGAAATTTTAACTCTGTAACCTTGGGAGAGTTTTTTTTTAACTTCTCTTAGCCTCAGTTTCTTCATCTGTAAGCCAGATGATAGAGAGGCAATAGTGGAGTAGTTAAAACTACAAAATTCTTGAGCCATACTTCCTGAGTTCAAAACTTGGACCTTGGGCAAATCCTTAACCTCTCTGTGCTTTGATTTCTTCATCAGTAAAAGGGAGAGAATAATACTTAACCTCATCGTGTTGTTGTTACAAGGACTAAATGAACATCAGGATATGGCCTAGAATATAGGAGCACTCAATAAAAGTTAGTTGTTATTATGTATAAAAAGGAGATAATAATAGCTACCATGGAGATCTGTTTGAGAACAGATTAAAATAATGAATATAAAGTCCCTACCACAATGATTGAGCACATAGCAAGGTATAATTATTTGTAATTTGGTTGAGAGATGGAAACCTTTTCATGTAGTTAGTAGCTTGACATTTCTTATGGCTTCTTCCTTATTAACTCTGAATCGATTAAAATATTTTAGCACAAATCTTATACAAATTATGCCAGGGACATCATAACATATAGGGCAACTATTCAATTTATTGTAAGCTCACCTTTGGCTGTTGTGATATTTACATTCTTTTCATGCTTTTCTCTGTTTCGTTTTCTAAGTCATTCTTATATTTTTTGTCCTTATTAACAGTATTTCCTTTGTTTATAAATCATATCATTAAAAGCACAGATTTTTAACCATAAGAACAATTTATGTCAGATTCCCTATTAAAGATAAAAGCACAAGGGCCAAAGAAGTAACTTTACCAAGATTTTAATTAGTGATGTTGATGGCATTGTAGCCCTATTTTTAGCTTCCAATTTAAGTGCTTTCTTCAGGGTACCGAGATATATTTTAGAAATAAATGGGTCAGACTTAGTATTATTTAACTTATTCTGTCTTTTTTATTTTCTGCTTTTAAAATTTAAGGGATAAAATTTAAATGAAGTTGGGTCATTAAAAATACCCTCACCACTCATATACTTGATTCCAGTAAGACATCTAGATTTGTTTCAAATCTCTTTGTGGGATTGAGTGAAAAAATTATTTTAACCTATCAAAATTATCCACTTACAAAATGTTTTGCATTTATAACTATTGTTCAGATGATACATGTGGTAAACATTGAACATTAATGTTATGAAAAACGTAGTATTGGTTTTCTAGCCTTTTAAAATTTTATTTACATTTTTACTTATTTTTTTAAAATTCCTTAGCAGACTGCCATAAATTCTCTATGACCTTTGACTAATTCTCATTTTTAACATTTGCTTTAACATTTTAGTACAGTTTGTTCTAAATTATAAAAATTATCTAGGTGCTTTTTCTTTCTTTCTTTTTTTTTTTTTTTTACCGTCTTGCTTTTGGCCATATCATTCAGCAGCACTTACTGAGGGAAAGGGCAGGCTATGGAGTTGATGAAACACAAAACTGTCAGTTTTTCCAGTTGTTACCTTCATTGGCAAAAAATTCTTTGAAAGTAGGCAAAAATGCTTGTTTAAGATCCTCAGTGAATTTTGATTATGCCTAATAAAGTGTTTACTGTATGGGAAAATAGCTATAATCCTATTGAAATCTAGTGGTGTACCAGAAGATGATGTGGGGTCTTGTGAGAGAAGACTCCAGCTGTGTCCTGGAAGAGGCTTCCATTGGTGGTGAACAGATGGGGTCATTCAGAATGGGACATTCTAAGAGGGTCCAGCCTTGGATGGGAGGTTCGGGGCTCAGAATGTGATGTGTATTCTGAATTGGCAAATTACTTGAACAGATTTCCTGAGCTTAGAGCACTGTTTGGGTTAGTGGTAGTATCTTCTAGGCACATTTTGAGATTTCCTTCCTTAAAACTCATGTATCAGCATCAACCACAAAATAGGAACACAAAGTCTGTTTTTTTTTTTCCTGAATTTTGAGTTTATTTATATTAAGAGTCTTAAAAAGATACATAGATTTAATCAATGATATCTTTATAATTGTATATTTAAATACTTACATGAGTAATGTAAAAATTACATGAGTTCAGGACTATTTTGGAAAATTTTAGATACATAGTTGTCAGATCTAGATCTAGCCTGTTACAAAGTCCTACTTTTTATTTTATGTATTTATGTATGTGTATATATAATATGTGTGTGTGTATACACACACAGATACACACACACACACATTTCCCCCTTCTTTGTTACCCAGCACAAGTCTAGACCGTCTTCCCCTCACAACTCATATACTGTGGCAATTTACTTGTCAGTCTCTGTCAAAATAGTTCTAATCTCCTCAAGTGCAGTCTTCAAGTTTTATCATTAAGAGCTCTAAATCATCCCTTTTGCCATGTATTCCTGCTTCATAATGTTCAATTTACTTTGCCTGTCTCAGAAGACTTTTTTCCATTTAGTTAGTACCACACTCTGATTTTCTACTACCCATCTCCCCCCATCTCTTCCTTCTAGTCAGGCCATCTCCTTACTGCTCCTTTGATGGTGTTTGCTCATTTCTGACTACCCTGGACCATGCTGTGTATTTTCTTCCTTTCCCTTCCCTTCTCTCAACTCCTGTTATAGACAATACCTCACAATATGGCACTTAATTTTTTGGTGTATATAAGATCAGATTAGATCAGAGACTTCTGGAGTTTCATCTTTACATCTCAGTTCTTGTTAGCTCCTTAGCAGGCACTCCATAAACATATGCTGAGTGAGTAATGAACAAATAGCATGTGCAGAGGTAGTAAAGAATCTTTAAACTCAAGATGGGTATTTTGCTTGTTGGAGTCGTGTTCAAGAGTTGGAGGACTTTTCAGAGTCAAGGCAGCTATTTTCTATGCAGCAGAATTTTAGGATGAGAGGTCATGGGAGGCAGGTGTCCTGGGCCCAGTTGTTCTAAAGTGCAAAGATATATTCTTGGTGTAGAGTTTATCTTCATTTGTCTGAAGGTTGAAAAAACGTCCTTCCTACTACCACCCATCCCCAGGTAGGTCTTAGAAAGGGAGAAGTGGGAACCAATGGAAGATATGTAAAAGTATCTGGTTGTTAGTATCTAAGGAGAGACAAGACAAATTACCAGTAATTGTGATAGTACAGTGCTAGAAGTCTAGTTTGAACAGCATTCTCAACTAAGGCAGTAATTTAACTGATGAGTGACAGAGTGGTGGCATTCAGCTTACAGTTTTATTTGGCCATACCTTCCACATTCTTTTTCCTGAGGAAATGCCCAAACCTGTAGATTCTAGTGACAGCAAGGCAGTTAAATAATCTGGGATATGAATGTGGTTTTGTTTTACACTTCAGCAGCTATCAAACCAATGAAAAAAAAATCTACATTATTTATTTCCCTAAGGAAAATTGAATGACATCTTTACATTTCTTATTTGGTATAACTTTGAATTAAAATTTTAATTTAGGGATTCTTTAATTCCTGTCCTTTATCTTAATCAAGAATCTAGAAGCTTTTATAACTGTAAAAAAAAAAAAAAAAAAAGTTACAATTCTCTTGAGTTTTTGCCAGTACCTTTACAGTGATGCCAAAATTTATGTGTGGGAAAGTTGATTTCAATGAGGGTAATTTAGCTGAAGTTTAGTCTAAGAAACTAGTGTTTTGCTGCCAAGCAATTATTTGCATTTCTGAAAAATGACTTATACTTTTTACCAATGCTTTTTCTCATCATGGACTAGTTACTTAAGTAAGTTAGTGTCACTGGTGGTATATTTTCTATGAAAAAAATTATATTCTTGTTTAATTTGGTTAACCTCAGCCTTTTGAAAATATGTGATGTGAGTACTTGCTATTAAATGTTGCTTTTTCTTTAAATAAAATCTACAGGAATTAAATCAACAACTAGAAAAAAGAAAAAAAAAAGAAGAACGTGAAAAAAGAAAAATAATTGCTGAAGAAAAGCATAAGGAATGGGTTCAGAAAAAGAATGAACAGGTAAGGAGAAAAAGACACACACGCACACAGATACGTCTTTTGCAAAGTCTCTCCGTTACTCCCTTATTGCCTAGGTTTTTCTTATATTTTTCTTAGATTCTTTCTTCTCTGGTTATTTTATTTTATTTATTTATTTTTATTCCTTATGGATATTTATCCAAGGCTCTGTCTTCTGCCCTTTGCTTTTCTCCCTTCGCCCTCATGAAGCTTCCACTACTACCTGCCTGCAGGCTATCAGCAAGTCTGTATCCCTAGACCTGACCTTCTGGCATCCTGGATTTCCATCTGTTAGGTCTGCTGGCACCTTTGAGCCTGCAAATCTGAAATAGCTCTTTATTGCCCATTCTTCCTCTATAGAGCCATTCTCCTAATTCCTTTATTTCTCTTATTGGAACTGCTATCGTCTAAGTTACCCAAACATAATCAAAATTCTTCTGTCATTTGTCGTCATCTCTTCCTTTCCTTTACAATTACTACTCCTCTGTGTGTGATCTCTTCCTGTCTGGTCTCATGGCATCTTTAAACTTATTTGTTGCTTATTTTCCCATTCTGGAATGTAAGGTCCATAATACAGGCAGGAATTTTTGCCTCTCTTGTTCAGTTCCTCAGCAGCTAAATGAGTACCAGCACATAGTAAACCCAAAAACCCATTAACATCGAGTCAGTTCCAACTCATAGTGACCGATAGGACAAAGCAGAACTGCTCATATGGTTTCCAAGGCTGTAATCTTTACAGAAACAGACTGTCACCTCTTTCTCCTATGGAGCATCTGGTGGGTTCGAAGCACCAACCTTTTGGTTAGCAGCCGGAAAGCTTAGCCACTGTGCCACCAGGGCACTGTAGCATATAGTAAACCCATTGCCATCGAGTCAAATGTGTCTCATAGTGACCCTTTAGGGCAGAGTAGAACTGCCCCAGAGGGTTTCCAAGGCTGTAAATCTTTACAGGAGCCTACTACCACATCTTTCTCCATGGAGCGGTTTGTGGGTTTGAACCACCAACCTTTCGGTTAGCAGCCAAGCACTTAACCCCACTGCAACA